>CM053512.1:48619307-48670705 GCA_028627145.1 Eidolon dupreanum
AGCGGAGCAGGAGGCCCAGGAGGCGTCCAGGGCTAGGGAGGTGGAGCCCGACCCCTCCCGCATCCCCTAGGGGCTGTATGACCTCAGGGCCTCCAGCCTCTCTAGGCCTCTTCGGCCGGCCGAGGAATGGAGATGCCAGACTGGCCCATCCAGTTTGCCAGAGGAGAGACTTTTTTTTTTTAATCACTTTTCCTTTATCTCCCTGGGGGGCAGAGGGCTTGGAGAGGCAGGTGGGTTGACTTGCCCTCTGACCTCTCCGCAGGCCCACGGAGGTGGGACAGAGATGCAGCCACCCGCTTCTGCCAGATGAAACCGGGCGAGCAGAGGCGCGTGGGAACTGACCGCGGCCACAGGAGAGGCTGCTTTTCCTGACTCGTAACCAGCCCTGGGGGCCGAGCAGGCGGGCAGGACTGGCCCGGGCCAGCCATATCCTCTCTTGGTCTGGTTTCTTTGGGGGCACACGACTGAAAAGCCAAATGTGAAAATGCGAACCAAGCCGCAGTCGGGGACGGGGGTCTCCTGCCGCAGCAGAGCCTTTGCCCGCTAGTCGCAGGGTGTTCATGGGTCTGGGGGATGGGGGGTCGGGGCACTTCCGGGAGGCCGACTTCCTGCAGTGCCCGATAATGGGCCTGCCAAGGCGGGTGCCAGAGAGGGGCACAGAGACCGAACGCAGAGGAGCAGATTCAGGCAGCGAGGCGGGTGTGTGCAAAGGCCCAGAGGCAGAGGCCTGGGCTGGCCGCAGGGGGCCAGAACGAAGCCAGCGAGGAGCGGGCAGGGGCCGGGCCGCACTCCCTGGGGCCTTGAGTAAGACCACCCCAGAGTGACCAGGGCATCCGCACAGGGATGGCAGGAGGCGTGGGCTGGGGACGGGCAGGGTGACAGTGAGCGGGGGGAGCTGCCTCTCAGAATGGCTTAAGCTAGGGTCCCCACTCCACTGAGGGGCAGTCCTGGGCCCTGTGGGGGTGTCGAGCAGCATCCCTGGCCCCCACCCACTCGATACCAGGAGCCCCCCTAGTTGTGATGACCACAGATAGGGTGAGGGGAACACCCAAGCAACCACCAAGAAACCACCACGGGAGCCTCTTCTGTTAAAAGTCAGAAGTGTTTTGTTTTGTTTTAATATCTCATCAGCTTTACAGGGTTACAATTGTCTTAAATATTTCTGAAGTTTAAATACAATCTGCATAATAATGTTATAAAATGTAAACTTTCAGTGTTCTTTTAAATTTCAAAATCACACCCTTTTTTCGTTTTTGTTTTTATTTTCATTTTTTTGGTCTTTCGTCTTTTTTTTTTTTTTTTTTTTTCCCTTTTAATACCTGAATGTTAGCAAAACTGAAGTCCTTGGGCCGGCAGGCGAGACCACGGCCAGAGGTAGAGTACTTTATACCTTTTTTTTTTAACGTTTTTTTTCCTTTAACCTGAGTTCAGGCGTGGTCCCCACGCCCTGGGACAAACCCCAGAGAAACTGAAATTTCACATGTCAGGAATGAAAGGCTGAATTTGTGTTTGCCAAGAAAAAAAAAAACTGCAAAAGAAAAATTAAGGGAAAAAAAAGGATAGAAGTGGGCAAAATGATAAAAGAAAAGAGATCGGACAAACGCACAAGTCCTGAAACCTAAGCCAGCCACCCCCATGCCCCACAGCCCTGCCCGCCCGCCACGGGACAGCTGGACGGCCCTGCGGCGGGTCAGAGGGAAGATTCCAGAAGCAGCCCATTCACAAACATGTCCAGAGCAAGGGAGCCCCTGAACCCTTCTCGACCCTGAGTTTGGGGGTCCTTGCTGTGCAGCTGCACCCCACCCTTCCCGAATGAACAGTGTACAAATCTGACACATGGCTGCCCTGTCCCCAGTCTGGTCGGCATAAGGGGGTGCCAAGGCGCACCCCTGAATTCCCACCGACAGGCGGTGGCCCCGAGCTGGCAATGGCAGGGGGTGAATGGGGCCCCGAGGCAGAGGCCATGGCTCCCCCCAGCCCCACGCCCCCCACCTGCCCCCAAAGCAGCAGGCACTCCCTGAGTTAGATCCTGAGCCACATCGCCCACACAACATGGCACCCGGGGGGTCCCCGACACATGTCACATATGACCCTGGGGGGGCGCATGGGCCGGGGGTGGGAGGGGACAGGTGCTGGCACCTGCCAAAGCCCTGAGCCAGCGGAGGGGACAGGCCAGCTGCGTTTGGCATCCAGAGTCAGACCTGAGGTAGAAGCCGGCATGGGACCCCCGCCCGACCCCCTGCGTGTGCCCCGCCACTCTGGGGGCTCTGGTCTGGGAGAAGGGGCATTGGGTTCTCAGTGCCAGGCCAGATTGTGTCTGGGGACAAAAAGGTCCCCCTCCCACAGTGATTGTGCTGCTGTAGAGAAAATTGGGGAGGGGAGAGCCCAGGAGGAAAAGTGGAGAGGAAACACCAGATGCCCAAGCCCCCTCTCCTGGAAGTGGGAAGTATCAATGGCCCTGATGTACACCAAAGAAAGGGGTCCCCCCAAAGACACAGCATAGCCCCACACCCCAGGAAATCCAGGTGGGGGTTGGAAGGCCCCTGCCAAAGTGCCCAATGCAACAAGATGGAGCCAGGCCGGCAGCTGGGGAGGCTGCCCCTCTCCGCCTCATTAGGCCAGGCTCCCTGGGCCCAATTAGAGGTTCCAGGTGCGCCCAGGGGACAGTGAGCTAACAGCCCTCACCCCACAGAAATGGAAACCAAGTGCACAAAAGCAAAAGGTGGCTAAGCCCAGACCGACTCCACTGGTCCTCAGGGATAGGCGAGGATGAGGCAGCCGGGGCCCCAAACGCTGTGAAGCCTAGGACGGGGGGCGTGGCCCTGTGGCGAAGACCACGCCCCGCCCGCCTCCCACGCGGCGCAGGGGTCTGGGGGAGCAGGGCAGCCCCCGCTGGGCCTCCATACGCCTCCTTCAGCCACAGTGGGAGCTGTGGCCCAGAAAGAACAGGGGGACCAAGTGAAGGAAATGAGAAGGGGTGGGGTACTCAGGATGCCGCGGCCCCAAAAACCTCGCCCTGAGCTAAGCCCGGCTCACCCCAAGCCCCCAGTATCGATAAGTCTTCAGAAGCAGCCCTTCCAGGCAGGAGACCGGCCCCAGGCCCGACGTACTCATCCCTGAGACAGGAGCCGGGCAGTGGCCACAGCATGCCACACCCCCTCCCTCGCCGGGCTCGCTCTCCAGCACTTTCCCCTTCCTAGTTAAGACTTTCAGGTCGCTGACGGGGAGCACCCACGGCGCAGCGAGAGAACGCGTGGGCGCCAGCGCCTCCCGTGCGGGACCTGCCATTCAGCGTCGTGCCCCCCCGCAGCCCCCCACATGCACCCCCCACCCCAGCCCGGCCCCCAGCACCTGAGTTCATCACCTCCTCTGGCTCTAGCCCAGGGATCCAGTGTCCTGGCCAGCTGCCCACTGCATCACAGGAAGTGCACACACGAACCCAAATCAGTCATGGGAAAAATTAAAAGGGTATTACTTTTTTTTTTTTTTTTTGCTTTTTCAAGTCCAGTTTCCCTGAATGAACACAAATATATAGATATATATATATATATCCTTTTCCTAAGGTTTGATTCCTCCCCCGAGAATAAAATAGAATATTTACAAAACAAAAACCCCAAAACCTCTTAAAAACCCTATAGAGCTGGAATATCACTATTTCTTTAAAAAAAAAAAAAAAAAAAATTTTCCCAAAAGCAACAAGAAAAAAAGTTCAACTGATCTTGGCTCAGGGGTTTCATTCAACACAAGGAGCTGGGTGTGGTGTGTGATGAATAGAAAAAACAGGAAAAAAAAAAAGACAAAAATGATAAAAACAGTGCAGAGATGTATGAGGTAAACAGGATCTGGCCTTACATTGCAACTGGTCCAAACCAGACACCAGACACCAGTCCGAGACGGCCACCGGGCTGCAGGAAAGCCCTGGGAAGCGCTGGCCACTCTTTCTTCCGATTTCCTTTGCTGTACTCACAATTCATCTTTCTGAATGTCTGAAACCTGAGTAATTCAAGTGTTCCTTGGTTTTCCCCTGTTTTATTAAATTTTCTTTATATATATACGTATATATATTTTTCTTTTCTTTTTGGCGTTAGCTGTGGCTCCTCTGTGGATCTCTCCCCTCCTCACCTGTCTCTTCCACCACCCCGGCCCCTGCGTGGCCCACCTCTCAACCCCGGCCCAGTCTGACAGGCTCCGGGGTGGGGCAGCGGGTGAGGAGTGGTGAGGTTAAGGCAATGAGTTATTTGAGGTAGAAGACGTGGGGGGTGCGGGCAACCCTGCAGGCCCGGCCTGGCCGCCTGCACCGCCGCCGCCGCCGCCGCTGGTCCCGCTGTTTCCTCCCCGGCTGCTGCCACCACCGCCTTTGCTGGGGGCCGAGGGTGGCGTGGGAGCCGGCGGCTGAGCAAACAGCACTCCTAATACAGGAACAAGGAGAGATGGCATGGAGGGTTTAAGAAGATTAGGTGGCAGGTACGTGGGCTCCCAGCGACTTGCGAGGACTGGACGCCCACCACGGTCCCAGCTTCTCCTTCCCAGGGTGCTCTGTGCAGCAACCAAGCTGTCCTATGTCCCCAGCGCCACCTGGTGGCCCATATGAGCAGGAGTCCCGTCTCCATTTTTTTTTTTTTTTGCAAACATCGCTCTTATTGTTCTTGAACAATGAAAGGATTAGAGGCTGTGCCCCCACCCCCATTCATCCCCTTGCACCACTGAAAATCTGAATAGGGCTTTGACCCCCCCCAAAACATAACTACTACTAAGAGCTGACTACTGACTGGAAGCTTTACGGCTAACAGGAACAGCTGATTGACACATATTTTGTACAATCTATGTGTCACGTACTGTATCTGTCCAATAAAGTCGGCTCGATAAACTGTTATTAAAGAAAATCATAAAGAAGAGGAAATATACAGCACTTACTGAAAAAAAGGTGCAGGTCAAAGCCATGCTGTTCAAGGGCCAACTGTTTTCTCGAGCACTTACTATGCGCTGGGTGCTGGGCTGAGTCCCCACTATGTGCTGATGGCCATGCGATGTGCACTGCACAGATTATCTACTCGAGTCCCCAAAGGGAAGTGTGTTGCTGGCGCTCACAGCTAGGCCCACGCAGGCTGGACCCGGGGTGACCCAGGAGCGCGGGGGCAAGGTGCTACCTGTGTACATGACCCCGTTGATCTCCACCGACATGCTGATGCTGTTGCTGCCATTGGTGCTGGTCAGGCTCGCAGCCGAGTCCTGGCGGCTCTCGGAGGCTGTGGGAAGAAGAAAGGCCACCACTTGGGACCACGGCCCATCTGTGCAGTGGTGAGGTTCATGTGTCACCCCCGCTAGGCTTTAGGCGTCACAAAGCCATGGGCTGTATCTGCCACACGGACATACTCAGTGCGTGTTCGCGGAACGAGAACGCATCTGTCTGAAATTTGTGCTTTTGTGATTGTAAATGCTGAGCAGTGTCGCATGCCCAAATCCTCTCTAACAGCCACCGAGTCTTCCAGACGTGACTCACTCATGTTCTCAAACCCCAGTGTGTGAAAAATGGTATCTGCCCGTTTACGTGCAGGTCCCCGAGACGGGCTGGGACGGCTGTTCACGGGAACGCGCTCGGCACAGCTGCCCGTGTCTTCTACCAGTTTGGTTGCCCTTTTTTTTCTTGTTGGTTTGCGGGCGCTCTTTACATAGGATGGCTCCAAGGCCCTGGCTGCGACACAGGCACGGAGCACGGAGGGCCTGGGCGCCGGATCAGTACCTTGGCTGTTGATACGGATGCTCATGGGCAGCTGGGCCGTCATGGCCAGGAAGTTCTGCTGTAGCGCTCGCTGCATGAGCCGCTGCTGCTCGTCGGCCACCAGGGCCATTTTCTTCTCCGGAGGCTCCCCGGACTCCAGCTTCTCCCGAAGCTGCTCCAGGGCGGCCGCCTGGGCTGCGACGGCCGCCTGGGCCGCCGCCGCTTGCACTGCCACCGCCTGGGCCGCCACCACGGGGTGGCCCGCCAGGGACACTGGCAGGCGGCCAGGGACCGTGATGGGGATGGCCGAATCCTCCTCTGGATGAGAGAGAAGAGGGGTTGGTGGCCAGGGCGGAAACGACGTGGCCTGGCCTCGCCTTCCACCCGAGCAGGAATGTGCGCCCCTCCTTGAATACCCCCACTGACGGGGAGCTCACTTCCTCTCCAGGGAAGCAGATAAAACCCCTCCCAACACCGGGCTGACGGCAGACGCCGCTGTGCTGGCAACGCCAGCGAGGAGGGCACCGGTTACGGTGCCACCAGAGGAGAGTGCTGCCCGGACGCACCGGACGGCACCGAACACGCCACGGCCAACTCGCCGTGGCCAGCGCTCGCCACGCGCCCCGTCTGAAGCACTTAGCACGGACCGTCTCGAGGGGCCGTCGCGACGACCCCAGCCTGCTCCCACCGGCAGGCGAGGCGACGGACGCCTAAGAGCTGGCCGAGGCCGGGCTGGGACTCAAATGCCACCTCCTCAGAAGCCCCTCGGACCCGCCATCCCTCGAGCAGCCTTCCCGTCGCCGGGGACTGCTGCTTGTCTCCTGGCTCTCTGGTGACTCCCCCGGGGCAGAACCCCTCTGTCCTGTCCGCCACCATCTTCCCCAGCCCCAGCACGGGACGTGGCCCACGCTCGGGAGAAGCTTAATAACTGTTAACGGGGGTCACTGGAGCTCCCCAAGGCCAGGACGGGAAACTGAGGCCCACAGAGCACTGACCGGGCTGACGTCAGCAAGGCCACACTCGCCTCAGATCTGCCCAGTCCTAACGACTCAGGGCCCTGCGGGGCTGGCTCGGGTCCTCGGGCCAACCCCAGGAAGTGGGGGGCACAGCCCATGTGGCAGAGGACAAATGAGAACCCAGACGGGCGAGCCGGCCTGCAAGAGGCCACCGCCACTGTGTTCGGAAGGCTCAGAGGCTCGGTGGGATCGGGGACGCGATCGGCGGGTGCTGCGTGCCACAGGCGGGGTTAGGGATGGGGGGCTGCCGTCAGGTTCCAGCAAAGCCAGGCCCGTCCCACGCTGGGCGTTGTGCACACCGACGCCCCACGACTCAGCTCCATGAACGGGGGCCGTTTTCTCCACTTTACCCGTAAGGAAATCGGGCTCAGAAAGGGGCACCGAGCCACCCGGAGGCCCCCGGCGACAGCACCAGGGACGGCCACACGCTCGGTGGCGTCCACCGGAGCCAAGCGCTGAGGACGCTAACGCTCGCGGCCAGAATCCCGTGGCCGACGGGCAACGTCTGCCGTGGCACCGGGCAGGGGGCTGCGCGTGCCCGTCACACAGAACTGGCAGGCCGGCCGCCCCCTGCCGTGCCAGCTCTGGGGCTTGTCACCCGTCACCGGAGAGAGAAGGAGGTGGCCCCCTCCGCCAGGCCACGCAGCCCGAGCTGACATCGAGCCCCTTACCTTTCTTGATCTTGGGGGCTGGGGCGATGGAGCTGCCGTTGGTGCTGGCGGCCAGGCCCAGAGAGGACACGGGCAGCTTGGGCGAGGACAGCATGCCGTGGGCCCCGCCCGGCGAGTAGGCGAAGAGCGAGCTGCCGAAGCTCTGGCGCCGGCCCTCCCGCCGGTTGCTGTCGATGGCCGCCTGCAGCTCGTTGGGGTTGCTGAGGCCGCGCTTCTCACACTCGTAGGGGTACAGGTACTTCATGTACCTGGCGGCAGGGGCGAGGGGACAGGATGGCACCGGGACGCCTCCGCGGCTCCCGCCCCCGTGCACATCGCCACCCGGGAGTCGCCAGCAGCCCGTCACCGGCAGCCCTCGGAGCCACGGCCTCCGCTCGCGCCGCCCGTGTGGGTGCCCGTCCCCACCACCGCCCGCCGGCCCCTCCGCGCCCAGCACCGGAACCGCCGGGAGCCCCGCCCCGGGCGCTCACTGGGTGCGCAGGGTGAAGGCCGCGCTGGTGATGGACGTGGGCAGGCTGAGGCCCTTGGTGACCTCGCGCCACAGCTTCTTGTTGATGACCTCCACCAGGCCGCCCTTCTCCGTCACCAGCACGTACAGCATGAACAGGTCGAGCACCTGCTTGGCCATGATGGGGATGCGGTTCACGGGCGTCCCTGTGGGGCGGGGTGGGGTGGGGGTGCTGTCACTGGGGCCCGAGCCCCCCGCGAGCAGACGCCAGTCTGTGGTCAACGCCCTGGTCCGGAGCAGGGTCCCCCCCACGGCCGTGTGGACGACGAGCCGGGTCACACTGTGCGGGGGGCTGTCCAGGGCGCTGTGGGCCCCCACCGGCTCAAGGCCGGGAGCACCCCCGTCCTGGTGATCGCAGACGCCTCGGACATTTCCCAGTGTCCCCTGGGGGCGGGACCACCCGGTGAGACCCCCGCTTCCGAGCACTGGGCAGCTCTGCCTCAGTCTCTCTGCCACAGATCTGACCTTGGGGTGGGGGACCGGCCCAAGGAGGGGACGGCTGCTCCCTGCCCACAAGCCGGCTCCCCTTCCTGTCCCCCTGACCCTCTCAGCCTCTGCACCCGAGCCCCCTCCCCCAGAGGGCCCAGCCTCAGAGCCTCAGGCCTGTCTGGCACCTTGCTGGCCGAGGACAGTGAAAGCCTCATCCCACCTCTCCCCGGCAGGGGGACCCCAGGTTTGACGTCTGTGCCTCCCCTGGACCCACCGGCCCCCCGTCCTGCCCGCACGGGGTCCCAGTGCCCAGCCTGGCATCCTGCGAGCCCTCAGTGAATGCAGCGAGGGCTGGAGGGCCACAGCGCAGCTTGAGGTGGGCGGACGGCGGGGGTGGGTGAGGGGGAGCCGTGGAGGAAGAAGCGGCTCAACTCCCCCAGAACCAAACGTTGCCCCTGGCCCGCACCCCAGCCGCTACCCCTGGCCGGTCCGGCCCTTCCCAGGTAGCAAAATCCCCATTGACCTGAGGAGGGGCCAGGGAGGGAGATGGACCCCAGCCTCCCACCCACCCAATTCCATTCTCCCCTCTGAGAGGGACGTGGAGAAAGCATCCCCTGTGAGCACACCCAGCTGGGGGAAGTGGCCTGCCCCCCCCACTGGGACTCGGGATTCAGGCTCTGCCCGGGGCCAGGGAGGGGAGAATTGAGGAATCCAGCCAGTCTGTGGCAGGCGGGGCCTGGACGGATGTTTACAGGAGGAGGAGGCCCATGAGGGCAGGAGAGGGCTGAGGGTGGAGGGCAGGGCGGGGCTGGGGGGCACGAGGGAGGCCACAGGAGGGTGGGTGCAGGCAGGCCCCCTCCCACGTCCCCAGCCCCCAGAGACCGGCGGGAGGCGTCTTCTCTGTGGCCCTCCGGCGTGCGGGACAAGGGGCTTGTGGGACACAGGACATGGTGTCCAGGCTGAAAGGCAGGTGGGGCGGGTGCCCAGGAGACCCACAGGAAGAGAGGGCTTCGGGGCCGGGTTCCGAGGGATGCATAGGAGTTTCCTGCTCCCGACCCTACAGGAGCCCCTGGCTTGGTGAAGGACAGAGCTGGACACAGACCCTCGTGCCCCTGTGTGGCCAGGGGCCGGCATGGCCGTCTGGGGCCCCCAGCCTCCCCAACACACAGGTGGGCTGACAGCACTTCCGAGCACCCACTGGACACACGGTGCCTGGTCTAGAGCCACATGGGTGGGCCACGGGTTATGAGGCTGAGCCCCAGGATGGGGTGGGGTAGGGGCTCGGGCGGGTGTGGACAGGCCGATAAAGAGGGGCCAAGGATCCCTCTGGCCACGTGGGGGGCAGCAGGCCTGGCTGGGCTGGGCGATAACGGGTAGGGGCCCCGGCCCAGGACGGGGTCTGCACCCCCCGGCCCAGCACGGGAGGGGTTAACGCCCCTCTCCTCTCGGCCCTCGGCCCTTCCGGGCCTGGCTGCGCCTGTGTTTACAGAAGCTGGGGGAGGGAGGGGCAGGCAGGGGCAGGCAGGGGCCTGGACAAAGCCAGGGCTGGCCCACTCCTTCCCGCCTCTGTGGCTGAGGCCCCTGCCCCAGCGGGTCCTAATGATACCCCAGAGGGCAGTCCAGGGCCAGAGCCCGCCTGCGACGGCACCCCTCAGACAGACCTGCCTCCACCCTGTGGCAGCTCCAAGTTGGGGGGGAGGCCCAGGAGTGGCTACGTCGGGGGTCCCCCGGCTGCCCCCCTCCGCTCTGAGCCAAGCTCGCCCTGAAGGACCGATACCCTCCGGTGTCTGGGCCTCGGTGCCCCACCCGCAACAGCCCCCAGACCCGTCACTGTTCCCAAGGCCCAGACACCTCCGGGTGAGGCCCTGGTTGGCCACCGTCACACCCCGGACCGGGGGGATGAGGGGGCGCGCTGCAGGTGTCTGGTGGGTTAACTGCTGGCACTCGGCATGATTTGGGTGCTGCCAACAGTGGGGGCCGTGTGGCCCTGACGGGGGGGTGCAGAACTGAGGCCCCATGAATGCAGAAGGGGCTGGGGCCTGAATGGGGCGCCTCTCTCGGCTCCGGGGCCCACTCGACCCCCCGGGAAGCCCACCCTGCTGCCATCGTACCCCTGGTCTCGGCAGTTGAGGGGGAGCCACCCATTCTGGGCAGGACCCCGCCCGCCCCCCGACACCCATGGCAGGAGCTGCCTCCTCTCCCCAGCAGACAGCTCTTGGATGCCTCCAGCCACGGAGACCTCACTTCCACTCTGAGGCGCCTGCCCCCTCCCGCGGGCCCAGGGCGGAAGGGCCGGCCTCACCTCGTTTCTGCATGAAGCTGAACAGGTCGTCCAGGAACTCCTTCCTCTTGGGGTCCCCATCCAGTTCGTAGAGCTGTGAGGGCAGCGAGGGGTCCGGTCAGTCGATGCCGGAGCCTGGCAAGGGAGGCCGCCGGAGGGGCCACCGGCAGGGACAAGTACCAGGAAGCCCAAGCCCAGCCCTACTCTCTCTTCCCGAGGCCCGACTTCCAGCCGACGACAGAGACACCCGCGAGCCTTCCGCGGGGGCATGAGCCACCACGGCGTGCCTTCCTGCAGCTCTGGGGCCCAAGGTCTGAGCGCACAGCATCACAGGGCCCCAGTCCCTCCAGAGGCCCCAGGGGAGGGCCTTCCTGCCTCTCCCAGCTCCTGGGGGCTCCAGGTGTCCCTGGGCTGCTGGCCACACGGCCCTGGTCTCTGCCTGTCATGTGGCTCGCCGGTCTGTGTCCAAATTCCCAACCTTTCCTGGGCTACCTGCCGCTGGATTTAGAACCACCTCATCTCATCTCGATCCCTAATTAATGACATAGCCACACAAGGTCCCATTCGTGAGACCAAGAGTCAGATCTTGAATACATCATTTCAGGGGACACAATCCACCCCACAGACGGCGTCCACCCTGGCCATCGGCATCATGGCAACGGCGGGCAGAATCACCCCGGCCCTGCCCAGCAAGCCACACGCACGCATCTGCCCCCGAGACACAACCCCGTTTTGCGGGTGGGGAAACTGAGGCACAGAAGCGCGCAAGAGACCGGAGCTCAGAACTAGCGGGGAGTCTCAGCCTGACTCTGTCCTGGGCTTTGGCTGCCTGTCATCGTGGGATGGGACCAGGCCGCTGTCTGGATCTGGGGGGTCTTCCCCCCAACCCCCCGCCCCCTGCTTTTTGACCATCAGCTCCCAGGTGCTGGCAGGCAGGAAGTTGCACAGATCCTTAGGGAGTGAGATGGTGGGGTGCAGTCGGTGGGGGGCAACCTGGTGAGGAGGGCAAACAGCAGGCTTCAAACAGAGCTCCCGGGGCTGCACCCCTGCAGCCTGCACTGCCGTGGGGGCGCCTTGAAACCACCAATTAGCCCGGCTGGGTTAGAATAATCCGTCATTAGGGCCCAAGAATGTACCAACGCCCAGCCCAGCTCCTGCACGGGGTTGGGGAGGTGGTGGGGTCAGCGGGGCCAACCACCCGTCCCCTTCTGGCTCTTCTCTGGGCTTCGATTTCCCCATTTGTGCAATTGGAGGCAAAGTGGGGCCCCCAGGGGAAGGGCTGGGGGAGCCAGGAGCCCAGCCCCGGGCGGCCGAAGCCTTTGTCTCCTCCGTGCTGCCTGGCCAGGCCGGGCGGCTGCATTCCTGTGCTGATTTATGGCGTCCAGGGAGGCCCGTACTTCCCCCTGCCGAGGGCTGTGGGTCTGCAGGTGGACCTTCCCGAGGGCGGGCTCAGGCCAGGCCACCCTGCCCACACAGCGGCCCAGCGCACGTCCCCTCGCCTGACCCCCCCCCGGCCCGCATCGGTGGACGCGTGCGTCCACACAGGTCTGGGCTCCGGCCCGCGGCCCCACACGACAGCAGGCATGTAGCCTGTTTTGTCACCAGCGTCCAGAAGGAGGCCCGGCTCCTGGCGGTGTGATGAGTGCTCGATTTTCTCCACGGCAGCCGGGGCTGGGTGGAGGGCGAGGTCAGACAGACGGAAGGTCAGCAGGTGTCCCAAAGTCCGTCCACCTGGGACCTCAGAACAGGGCCTTCTGCTGAAAAGGGTCTTTGCAGAAGTCGTTGGCTGAGCTCACACTGGAGTAGACGAGCCCTAACCGGATGCCACTGTCCGCCCCCGTGTAAGAAGAGACAGACCCAGAGAAGCCACGTGAAGACTGAAGCAGAGACCGGGGGACGTGGTCACCAGCCCAGGAACACAGGAGCCCCCAGAAGCTGGAAGGGGGAGGAAGGACCTCCCCCACCCCCCGTGGCCCTGTGACACCTCATCTGAGACTCCAGCCCTCCAACTCGTGGGGAAAGAAATTCCTGTTGATTTAAGCTGCCCGGGGTGTGGTCCCTTGTCACAGCTGTCCCAGGGCACTCACTTGGGGGCCAGTGAAGCCCTGGCCATCCCTGGCGAGGGCCAACATCTCCTCCTCTGAGATCCTGACCCAGCCCGGGGCGGGGGGCGTCCAGCAGCCCCCGAACCCTGAGCACCTGCGTCTTTCAAGGACAATGCAATAAACACCACAGCTCCAACCCGGCACCGTGTACCGTCACGGCTCCCGTATCCCGGGTGGGGAAACCGAGGCTCAGGGTGGAGACCAGCTGACTGGCAACCCCTCAGCCGAGGTGGCTGGCTCAGCGGGGGACGGGGGGGGGGAGTTAACCCCCAGGCCAAATGGCAGGGTGGGGGGCGGGCGACTGCGCGAGGCCATAAAGGGCTGTGTGGCAGAGGCGGCGTTTTAATGGCCGTTGCCCTGGGCAGCCGACAACAAAGCCGGGCAGTAAAGGCCGCCCCAGCTTTATGGGGCTCTGGTCCCAAGTTCCGCACCCCTGCGGCATGTGTCCCCGCCCTGGCCAGCCAGCTGCGGCTGCCCACCAGGCCCCAGGGACGGGGGAGCTGGGGACAGTGTCAAGGCGCCCCATGGCGGTGTCCAGGTCCCCCTCATGGGCCAGTGGGCCCAGCTTCCCGTCTTTGCAAGGCCTTCGAGTCACACAGCTGGGCCATAACGCCCCATGCCCGGGCCTCGGTCCTGCCTGGGTCCTCTGGCTAGAACCCGGCCCCTCTTGGGTGGACCAGGAGGCGCTGAAATCAGCCACCTGTCATTCCCGGGGCCGCGAGCCCAGGCTGGACACTGGACCAGGCCTCCGGAAACAGGACGCCGGGCCGAGGGCTCGGGTAAGGGCCCTCTCCCTGACTCCCTAGAACCAGCGCAGGGAGCCAAGAAGCGGGCGGCACGCACCCTGCCTCCCGCAGCCCACCGGGGCCACCGCCCTGCTGGCCCCTGTGGTCTCAGCTCCTGCCCGGCTTCCCGCCAGGCGGCCCCGCCCGCCTCTGCCCTGGCCGCTCCTCCCGTGCCCAGCTCTGCCCCACGGGCTTCCACCTTCGCCCAGGTCTCCGCTCGGCAAAGCCCGCCCTGCAGTCTGGCCTGGCAGCTGCAGCCCCCTCCCCGCCCGGGCCCCCTCCCACTCCCCCGCCCTCGGGCCCGGGCCGGTACTGTCCTCTGCCCTGCACGTTCTATCTGTCGTGTCCCCTGCGTCTAGAAGCAGGCCCCCAGCAGAGGCTGGCTAAACGGGCCGGGGCCCCTCGGTGCCACGGCAGGACGGCTGCTCACCCCTTCCCGACCCTGGGCCCGGGCTGCCCTGGGCCAGCTGCGTCCAGCGCCCGGCCCGCGGGGTCCACGTCCTGGCCTGTGGCCCTGCCCCTGTCCTACCTTCCCCAGGTCTCTGTGAAAACAGGCGTGACACCTCGAGGAGGCACACGTGGATGTGAGCGCCCAGGCTGGAGGTGCCCACGGGTGCTCCGAGGCACACGGCAGGATCCCCGTGACACGCCCACCCCTCACCCCTCCGCCCGTGGGGCTGCAGGGGGTCCGCCCCAGCGAGGGGGTCCACCCACGCGACCAGCCCCCCCCAGCACCACCCACTTTGCAGAAGGGGAAACTGAGGCCCAGAGCGAGTGGGGAACGAGCAGCCAGAGAGGCTTGTCCCGGCAGCCTGCACCACCCACCCCTGCCCGACGGGGCCCCGGCTCCTGGCTCCCCCGGCCCTGTGGTGCAGCCCTCGGCCACCTGGTCCCCCTCCTGGGACGCCTCCCCCACCTCTGCAGTTTCCCCCTCCTGCCCAACGTGTCGTCTCAGGGAGCGCCCTCCGAGCCCTGTTTCGTCCTGAGCACTCTGCACGAAGGCTCAGGCCACACGCAGGCTCTTCAGTGGGCGGCGGGTGCACGAAACGCCCAGGTCCCGGCCCGTGGGCGGGGGCAGGTGCAGGTGCTGTGGACGCTAAGGGATGTCCCCCGCAGCAGGGGCCGCAGAGGAGGAAGCAAAGAGGGCTCGGGGCTCAGGCAGGGGAGGGAGAGACAGTGAGGGAACCACCCCCACCCCAAGGGCCCGGTGGGCAAACAGGAAATTCTTGTTTGTGGCCAAACGGTCAGCATTCTCCTGCTGGAGCCGGTTCTGCTGCCGACCAGGCCCAGGTGAGCTCCGAAGCTAAGGGGTTCTCTGGCGCTAGGAAGCTCGCCCCTGGTGTGGGACCCCAGGCCCGAAAGGCCAGCACGAACACCAGCAAATCCACCAGCCACATGTTTGGGGGGTGCTGTCAGGGCCCACCACACAGGAGGCCCCCGCCCCAGCACCAGTGGGCCCCGCCCGGCCGCCAGGCACCAGTTCCCAGCCTGCCACGGGGGGCCCAGGGGCGGTGTCGGGCCTTGAGGGGCCCAGGCTGTAAAGGAGCCGCTCGCAGGGCCCCCAGCAGGACCTTTGTCCCCTAACGGTGTCTGCTCAGGCCCCCTCCTGCCACCCAGGTGGCTCCAAAGTCCACAGGGCCCCACCTCCGAATGAGGCCACTGGGCCGGCGGGGGTGCCCCAGGAGTGAGGCCGCTGTGCTTGAAGCAGAGAGGACCGAACCAGGAAAAGCCCGGAAAGCAGGGTCTGGGGAACGGCGAGCCCCGAGCCACCGAGGAGGACGCCATCCCCCTGACAAATGGGCACGGCAGACACACCCTGGCTGGCAGAGCCTTTTCAAAAAGGCCCATTTTTGTGCCATCCAGCACAGCCCAGGGGGAGCCACCGAAGCGCGTCCCTCTCCCCGGCCAGAGACGGGCTGGGGGACAGGCGGCCCGGGCGGGAATGGACCTCACGGGCAGCCCTGTGTGCCCAGGGGCCTCCCGGGGGGTCCTGGGCCACTGAGCGTCAGAGGGAAGGGCAGACACCAAGGCTGCGGAGACCGGGGACCCCCTGGGACCCCGGCCGGCTCTGGGAGCCTGCCAGCAGGGCCGGGCATGGCCGGGTGACTTCGGCTCACTCTCTCCTCCTTTCCCCGAATCTCTCAGCAAAACATTTACGAAGACGAAATTCACAGAGCATGGAATTCACCGTTTTAAAGTAAACAGTGCAGCGCCTTTCAGCGCATTCGCTATGTTGGGCAACCGCCTCCTCTAATTCCAGAACATTCCATCGCCCCTCCCCCTCTCCACCCCGACACCCAGAACCCACTTCCTGTTTGTACACGTGCCTGTTCTAAACGTTGCACATAAGCGGAGTCACACCGCGTGGCCCGTGTGTCCGGCGTGTCTGAGTGCCACGTGTCCAGGTCCGTCCACGTCGTGACAAGTGCCAGCGCCTCCCCCCATCCACAGCCGAGTGACGCTGCCCCATGTGACGGGCCGTGTGCGTGTCTGTCCCCCGCTGATGACGCTCAGCTGTGTCCCCGTTCTGGCCGCCGTGGGCCAGGTGCACACGAGATCGCCTATTTTAACGGCTTTTGGATTCTGAGTAAGAATCGATTCAACGTAACTCCTACGAACGACATGTAACCGGGGGGAACGAGGCAAGGGAGGCGGTGGCTGGTACTTACCCCCAGGCCCCACAGAACACCCGGGAGCGGCCGGGTGGTCACGACACTTGCTGCTCGCAGCCTCCCGGGGGCCCTAACATCCTCACGTCACAATCAGGCCGCGTCTCCCCTGCAACTGAGCTGGCCGCGACGGCGCTCAGGAGAAAAAGCCTGGACTTCCAGCCTGCCGGCCCACGCGGCCTGGCCTCCATCCCATCTGTCCCTCACTGGCCTCCAGCCACGCCCAGTCCTGCCCTGGGGCCTTTGTACCTGCCGGTCCCTCCACCCAGAGTCCCTCGCGCCCACTCTGAGCCTCCCTCGTGCCTGTATCTCTGACCCCCGGGGCCAGGGCAGCACCCCCAGGCGCACCAGCATCTTCGGGGTCACGTGACTGTGTCATGATTTGGAGCTGGCTTTTTTATTTCTCCCCGCCGAGGGCAGAACTGGGGTCCGTGAGTGCCGGGCACAGACCCTGGCATGCGGCAGGCACCCGCCGGTGAGGGAAGGGGGGGGGCGTGCACTTGGGCCTGTCCCCCTCCCCCCGCCCACCTCGGATGAAGCCCCTCCCCGCGTTATCGGGCTGGCGAGGCCCCGGCTGCTGCGGGATGACTCAGCGCTCGCAGCAGCCGTGTGGGGCCCCAGGTGGGCCCGGAGCAGCGTCCCTGGGGGCCCCAGGCGCTCCCGTTCACAGAAACGCCCACGGCTGCTGGAGGGGGGTTGGGGGCAGCACCCCAGTCTCCCCAGGGCCCTCCTGTCCATACACTCGGGGAAACTGAGGCAGGCAGTGGCCTCCCCGTCTCCCTGGTAACCAAGCCTCACACTAACCACTTGCCAAGCCTCAATCCCTCCATTTCTGCGTGCACAGCCTGGAGGCATGGTCCCCCCCACACACAGACCCCGGGCAGGGACAGACAGATGGACAAAGGGATGAAGTCGACAAGGCTCTGTGGGGCTGCGGGAGGGGGCCAGCTGGTGTCTGGACCCTCCCTGCCTGTGCCCCGGGCCTCAGTTTACCCGTCGTGGGCACGGGGGCTCCGGTCAGGAAGCCATGGCCATGGCCTTCCCCCCACATCCGAGGGCAGCAGGACCAGGCCCCAGGAGGCCGGCCGGGCAGGCATCTGGGGTTCTGAGGTTGACGGTTATTTTTCCCTGTTCGGGAAACTCCCGGGACGCAGCTCCGAGGACGTGCAGACGGACGAGGGCGGCTGGCCCACGAGGTTTTGCCCGGGACAGCCCGGCCCACAGCCACTGCTGAGCTGGACGCCGGGGACCCAGGGCGCCCCAGGGCACCCCAGACGCCCCTTGGGGCCCATGGCCAGAGCGCGGGGGTCCACTGGAGCCAGGCGTCACTCGGGCAGGGGGGGCAGGGGCGCTTGCTGTGGCACCCAGCAGGGGCTCCGCCCAGGGCCGTGGGACCCCAGGCCCTCCCCGGGAGCCGCCCCGGTGCACCTGACCCCGAGGCCCTTTCGGTTCCCGTCAGTGCTCCAGCCGGGCCTCGTGCAGATGCTGCCAGCGTGCGCCCCGGAGATGGGGAAGTGATTCTGGGCAGGGCAGAAACATCTGTCGCCGGAGCCCCACATGCCTGCCCGGCCGCGGGTCCCCTCTCTGGAAACGCTCAGCACCCCACCCACGACGCGGATATTAATAAAAAGCTCCAGAAACGAGTCACAGAACCTAAGACTCCGAGGGCCCGCACGTCTCCCTGGATTTCCGGACCGAGAGGTTTGGGGGCAGGGCCCCAACGCCAAACCGCACCCCCCAACCCTTGGCCGGCCTTTCCTGTGAAGTGGGCGGGGGCCACGGGGAGTCCAGGTGGCCAACGGGCACGCGTGGGAAGGGCCGGCGCCAGGAACGTGGCTTCGGCGGGGCAGCGAGAGGAAGCACCTTGGTGGCAGGCCACGGCCGGTCACCCCCAGACCCACGTCACGGTGGGGAGACTGACGCCCCAGGGGCCACCGGCAGGCCAGGCGGCACCAAGGATGCTCCGGGGACGGGGACCGGCAGAGCGTGTCTGGGACGCGGAGCAGGGGAGCGAGACATTGTCCCATGTTGTCACACCACCCAGGAGCCCCTCACCCAGGCCTGGCCCCGCACCAAGCAGTAGCCACATGGGACCCCGTTTCACAGACGGGGAGACGGAGGCCAGGAGGAAGCCAGCCAGGCCGAGCCCCTCAGCGCCCCTGGAAGGCCTGCCGGCTCCGATGCATCAGGCAAACAAACGCCTCGGGCCAGACACCCCCAAACGCCGACCTGCTCCCCATCCCCTGCAGTTACTAAGCTGAGGGTTCCCACTGCCATCGGGGATCCAGGGCCCCCAAAACCCCCGACACCGCAGCCCACGGTCCCGCCCGGACACCGGCTCGGGGATGCCTCAGGTCTGGGCCCTGCGCCCAGCGGCTGGCACCCTCCTGGGGTCCCCTGGGGCCCCCTGCAGACGGGCCCGGGCAGCCCGTGAGCCAGCCGGGCGGGGCTCTCGTCCCCGCCACTCCAGCCCAGGTTCTCCGAGCGGAGATGTGGCAGTGCTGGTGGCTTCGAGGAGCAGGACACCAGGGGACAGACCACGGCCCCGCCCCGGCCAAGCCGACCAGGTCCCGTCACAGGCAGGAGGCAAGGCTCCCACGGGGGTGTCACAGGGAGGGATTCCAGGCCAGGCACACCCACAGGAGGGAGCCGCTGCCAGACCCCAGGCCGAGGGCAGGAGCAGGGGACATGCCCTGTGGTGGCCGGCAGCCTCAGGGGGCCACCCAAGTCTGCCTCCCGGGAGGGACACCCCCCCGGGAAACTCGCTCTCGGAGACACGGAGCAGGCGGCGAGGCGCCAGCTGGGCGGCCCACCACCAGGACGGCAGGTAAACGCTAACCGATGACAACCACCGTGACGGCGACAGGCCAACGCCAGCAACCTGCGTCCCAGCTCGGCCGGCTCCACCCTGCACAGCGACGGCAAAGAAACCAGCAACCCAGAGATGACTTCAGGCCCCACTTCCCTTCCAAGAATCGAGCACCCGTCAGCAGACGCGTGGCCTGACTTAAGGGGACAGGGAGGGACAGGGAGGGACAGGGAGGGATGGGCAGGCCCAAGGCCGGGCGCAGAGCCAGCTGGGGCAGGGGCCGCCGCCAGGGCGGGGAGAGGTGGCACCGAGCCTGCGCACGCCCGTCCACGGGGCACCCAGTGGGGTGGGGCCCCCCGCCACCCCTAGGAAAGTGGCAGTTGAGGAACAATTACAGGGTGACGTGGTGGGGGTGGGGGAGGCACAGACACGGGGAGGTGTCAGGAACAGACACGTGGCGGGGTTCCAGGAGAGTCTCGGAGCTGGTCGTAGACGGGGGCTTAAGTGAAGAACAGAAAGAAGGGGTGGCCAGCCCTCACCCGGTCCAAAGTGGGGGGCCCGTGGTGTTGGAATCCAGGGGCCTGGCAGGTGTCCCCCTGGGTGACAGGAGATGACGTTGGTGTCAACAACCTTGTGCTCTATGTGGGGTGGGATTTTGGGGGGCACAGCCTGACAAGGCAGAGGCCACGGTGGCCATGGGGGCCCTCGGAGGCCCCTCACGGTACAGAGAGAGAAAGTGACGGTACCAGGGCCCACAGCCACTCCCGGTCACTGCATCCTGGCCAGAGATGCCAGACAGCCCCCTACAACTCTGGCAAGACTCACGCACAAGCCCCCGACTGTCCTCAGCAGGCGGAAACCCCAGACCACCAGACCCATCCCGAGGCAGCCACGTGGCCTCACACCGACCCTCCCACCGGCCAGAAGCCCCTGTCCCTCCTGATGGCCTTGGCCCAGCCCCCCTAATGTGGCCTCCAGGGCACACACAGACACGCCTGTCCACCCAGACGCAGCCGCACAAACAGACACACCCCAGCTCCAGATAATGGCCCAGACAGCCCGCCCGGCCCACGGCCCCCCCACACTGCCAACAGGACTGCGGCCACCGTGCGCTCACAGACGCGTCCCCAGGGCCTGGGACAGTGGCTGGCACCGCAGGTGCCCCGGACGAGCCACAAAGGGCCAGGCTCAGATACCCACATGCAGGCACAGGGCCAGGCATCCTGCCCGGACCTGGGCCCAAAGTCGACACGCAGGGTCCCCCTGCCCCGGACCAGTCCCCAAAGCAGAGTCCGTGGCTGGCGGGGGCCGGGGCCACTCATGTCACGTGCCCGGTGGGTCCGGGGCTCCCTGAAGTGCCCGCACGGCCCAGCCTCGAGCCACAGTCCTCGCCCTCCACAGGCTTTGAATCATTTCCTGGGCGGCGGGGACAAAGTGACAGACTCGGAGTCACCCCCTCCCGGTTCTAGGACCAGGCGTCTGAGAGCCAGGTGCGGCGGGGCTGTGCGCCCTCCCGAGGCCCGGGGAGGGTCCTTCCCGCCTCTCCCAGCTCCTGGGGGCTCCAGTGTCCCTGGGCTGGTGGCCAAGTCGTAAACCTGTTCCCTGCCGCCTCTCCTCTTCTCACAAGGCCCCCCCTCCCCAGCGTGACCCCTCAAGTGACACCGTGGGCAAAGGGCTCACTTCGGCCTGAGGACCGGCGCTAGGGCTCTGGGGGACAGCGTTCGCCCTCAGGGGCTCCTCCCGGGATGCGGGCCTCTCTCTGCTTCTTCCCCATGTCCGTGTCCGGAGGCCACGGGGCCTGCAGGGGTGGTGAGCTCTGCACCCGCCCTGCCGCCACCCCCGGCCCCTCGGGACCCTGCCGGCCCCAAACACAGGGCAAGGTCTCGCCGGAGCTGGGGCCTTCAATAGGCAGATCGGTTACCGTTTAACCCCGTGACCCCCAATTGTCCTCCGGCCGCGTGCAGCCAGCGGGCAGAGAAGGGGCGGTCTGCGCCCCGCCCCTGCGTGTGCACCCTCCAGCCGGCACCCCCAGCTGCCCCCCCACCAGGCCTGCAGCGCTCGCCCACGGGGCGCGGGCCAGCGACGGGGGCGCACGGCCGTCACACGGGTCCGGGGACAGACGCCCCTCCACATGGCGGAGGTGGTGCTGGCTCTGGGGGCTGGAAAACCTAGGGGGTGGGGGTCGGGTGGGAAAACCTGGGCAGAATGGACCGTCCCTGTATCAGGGGCGGCACACGCCTGCCCAAGACCCCACAGCATGCGAGGGGCAGACGGACGGAGCCGGCGGCGGGACCCTCCCCCCCCCCTCCCCCGCCGCCAGCACGGGCGCCGGGGGCCAGCACGGCCCGCTACGCAGGAGACGTGGCCGCCCAGCTGATGGTCAGCGGGCTCCACTGTGACCCCTTGCTTCACAGGGCGGGCGGGCACGCAGGGCTCACAGGCAGGCCCACGTGGCGGCTGGCCGTGCGTCTGCCCACACGCGTGTGCGCCTGCAGACCCCCACGCACATGGACACGCGTGAACGAACAGCCACAGGAGACCCCGGCGCCGTCGCGAAGACGCCAGGGGCACGCGAGGCGCAGGGCTCGGCACCCGCAGGCCCGGCCCCAGGACGGGCTCAGTGCGACGTCCACGCATCCGGGACGTGTCACGTGGGGTACGCACAGACACACGCGCGCCAGACACGGGCACACGCGCAGGTGCCCGAGGTGACGGTACACGCAACAGATGCCACAGAGGAGTCCACATGGCCCTGATACATGCACATGCACACACGCAGCAGTACACACCGGCACACGCAGGGGGCACGCGCGCGCAGTCGCTCCCGACGACGGGGCCCAGGCGCCCCGCGCGCACGCCCCGCCCACGCCGACCCCGACCGGACCCCCGTCCACATGCCCCGCCCACACCGACCCTGACTGGACACCCTGTCCACGGGGCCGGGCGCCCCCGCGCGCACGCTCCGCCCACGCCGACCCCGACCGGACCCCGACCGGACCCCCGTCCACACGCTCCGCCCACGCCGACCCCGACCGGACCCCGACCGGACCCCCGTCCACATGCCCCGCCCACGCCGACCCCGACCGGACCCCGACCGGACCCCCGTCCACGGGGCCGGGCGCCCCCGCGCGCACGCTCCGCCCACGCCGACCTCGACCGGCGGCCGGTGAGGTCGCTGCCCGAGGACACCACTCCCAGCAGCGCGTGTGTTATTAGAAAGCGTGGGGCGTGGCCGGGCACTTGGCAGTGGGAGCGCAGCTGGCGGTGGCCGTGGGGCCAGGCCGCGGCGGTGACCCGGCCGCCGGGGGACAGCGCAGGGCCAGATAAGGCTCTTCCGGCTGAGTCAGTGCGGTTCCCAGGGCTGGCACGGGCAGGGGCACGGTGCCAGGGCCGACGGGCGAGCACCCTCCCCGCACCCGCCACGGCCCGGCTGGCTCCGCGCCAGCAGCCACAGCCGCTTTGATGAGGCAGGCACCGCGGGGAGGACGGGGGAAGGCTCCCCAGGGGCTTCCCGACACCCTTTCCCGCCCCCGCCCCGGGGCCCGGGGCACCTCTGGAGGCGCCCGGGGCCTGGCCGGTCCCCCTGTCACCAGATGGGCTCAGAACACGCGTCTGGCCTGGCCTCTGCCCAGAATACGGTCCTCCCCTGGGGATTCTGACCCCTCACCCTCCCCGTAGACCCCAGCCCCTCCAGGGATCTCCCTCCCACCCAGCTCCAAGCCCTGCAGCACCCCGCTTCGAGCCCACCTTTCGCGGGCCCTAACGTTCTACCTGCCCTTCCCTTCCCACCTTAGGCTCCAGCCACACGGTTCCAAGGAGCAGACCCCCCATCCGCACCCCCCCAGACCCTCACACGCCCTGCAAAGCCCCACTTCCATGCCCCTCCTTCTGGACCACCTTCCCCCCAATCCTCTTCCTCTAGCCCAGCCCGAAACCTTCAGGGCTGAGTGCTGTGTTCTGATCTGACACCCCCAGCCTAGGGACTCCTCCCGAGCCCCCCAATTCTACCCCCACCCCCACCTCGCCGCCCTGAGCAGAGCAGCCTCACGGTGCTGCTCGGAGGTGGGAAACGGGGACGCACACGGAGTCAGCAGCGGCGGACAGTGGGGCCGCTCAGGGCCCAGCCCAGGCACAGGCGAGGGCGGGAAAGACGCACGGCAAGCGGCGGTCCGGCTCGGCACGGGGTGGAGCCGTCCAGACCCCGCAGGACCACGTTTCTGGACTAAGTGCTAGAGTCAGGCTCGGAAACACCAGAGATGTCGCTGGCCGGGGCAGGGGGCCAGTGGCCTCTGCACAAAAACAGCGTCTGGAGTTACTCCTAGACCCGAAAACGGACTTAAAACGTATGTTAGTGTAATTTTTGTAACTTAAAAAATCTAAATGAGCCGAAACAGCCAGAAAAAAAACACGTGCGACTGAGGCCCACGACTTCGCCTCCCAGGTCCTGGGCCTGCACCGGCGGCCATGCGTGTCGGGGTGGACAGGACGCCCCAGAATAAAACGGGCTCCGGGAGGAGGGCGGGGGCTGGGCATGGCCCGCGGCGAAACGTGGCGGCCCCTGGGGCTGCTGGAGGCTGTGCCTGTGTGCCCGGCACGGCCGAGCACGGGGCCCCGACGCCCCGACCGGAGGCCCTGGACCAACCGCCTCCATTTCCAACAGGCTCAGTGAGGCCACTGGGCTCCCCGAAAACCCTGCCCCTCACCCGCCCACCCACTCCGCAGGACGGGCGCTGGGGCCAGTGCACCCAGGGGACCGACCCCAGCTCTGACACCCCCCCCCGGCAGGCGACATGCCCGCTCCGAGCCCCGGTCTGCACTGTGACAGGGCAGTTCCTCCCGCGGGATCCAGAGCGTACGCGAGACACAACGGCGTCAGCCAAGTGACAAACACCCTAGACCCGTCATCTCTACCAACACGTCTCTGAGCTCCTGTCAAGTCCCGTGTTGAGCGCACGTCGCCTTGGAGAACAGAGAAGACGTCGCGAGGTTTGGTGCCAGCCGAAACCACGGCGAGACCCGTGGAGGCGGCAAGGAGTGAGAAACGCCCCGCGTGCGGCCGGCGGGACCGCAGCGCGTTGTCACCGGCACGGCCACGGCCGCCGGAGGCGGGAACCCGAGTGCCCGTCCCCACGGGGTGTCATGCGGCCGTGAAAGGGGGGAGGGGCTGGTACGCACCGTGACGCGGACGGACCCTGAGCACGCGACGCTCGTGCGAGACGCCGGACACACGGCCATGCGGCGTGCGACTCCACTCACGTGACACGTCCACAGGGACAGGAAGTGGGTGGGGGGTGTCGGGGACTGGGGGGGAGCGTGGGGGCGACTGCTGGCAGGGACGGGGCTGCTTCTAGGGGTGATGGAACGTTCTGGAACTAGACAGAAGAGCTGGTTCCACAACTGCGGGTGTACAGAGACGCCTCTCAACTGTACACTCTAAAGGGGCGAGTCAGGGGCTGTTCCTCTCGCGTCAGCAAAGCTGCTGAAAGACCCGACGTTTGTGAGATGCTCTGGGACTGAGGACCTGAGCCCTTCGACGGCCAGAGACCCGTATCACGAGCGTGGGGCTTCAGACCCCACGGTGGCACATTCTAGAGCCTGGGCATGGCCGTGTTGGTAACGCACTCCCAGGACGTCACCAGCATGCCATGTCCAACACCAGCAGGCCGTGAGCCCGACCGCCGACCGTGACACACGGTCCCCGGCCAGCGGCCCCGGCACGCCGGCCTCTGTCAGCACACGCCCAGGGGCCGCACGGCGCGCGGCTCAGCTCCAGGTTTTCCTGGAAAGGTCCCGTGGCCCCGAGCCCGCTGCTCTGGCCCTCCCCAGCCTGGCCGCCCCCCAGCCCCTAGCCAGCAGCGGAACTTCACGGGCGCCGCGGCTTTTCGGGCGGAAGTCGGCCCCAGGCCCTGCCAAGACCGGGAGGAAGACCCAGACGTGATGCCAAGTGGGCGGCCGGCCGGCAGGGCTGCCACGTGCCAGGAAGGGGGTGGGGCGGCGCCAGAGTCAACAGGGCCTCTGACATCTGCCGGCTGGCTGGGCCCTGGCCACTGTTGACACTGGCTGCGCAGGTGTCTGGCCAGCTGGGCGGGCGGGCGGGCGGCCGCTGGCCCTTTCAGCGGAGCAGGACGAAGCTCCCGGCGCGGCAGGGCGGCCCCTTGCCGGCCAAGACGGCCCAGGAAACACAGCCGGGCATCCGGGCCAGGCCAGGTGCCACCCCAGGGCCCAAGCACGCGGCTTCCTCTGCCAGGCGCTGGCACCGCCCCTCCCTGAGGCCCGGCTCCTTCTCCCCCACGCCTCGGCTTCACCAGCACGGACGCCGAGCCCGTCTGCCACCACCATTTACCTGACCACCCACCGCAGGGGCGACCCCGAGTGACTGCATGACACCGGTCCCCAGCCCTCTGGCCTCGGTCTGCCCCGCGACCCAGCCCTGCGTGGCCTCAGACTTCACCGTCACACCTGGACAGGTGGGACGCCATGCCCGAAGCCCTCTGCTCCCAACACGCCGAGGGGGCTTTGGGGTCTGGGCTTCTGACCCCTTGTGCCTGCCCACCTGCCCGCCCCAGGCCTCCCTCCGGGCCAGCTGTGACCCTGAGAGGCTGGGCCGTCTGCCCAGCGCTGGCCCCCAGCCCGGGGCTCCCTGAGAGCTGTGGTCAGGGCAGATGGTAAACACGTGAACCGAGGCACACGGCTCGCCCACGGGTAGCCCGGCCGCTCAGTGAACCCAGGATGTCTGGGTCGCGGGGGCTGGAAGACCCTGCCCAGGGCCGTGCCTCGGTTTCTCATCTGCCAAACAGACTGGGTGGCCACCCAGCAAGCATTCCTTCCGGAAGGGAGGGAAACTAAGGCAGGGAGCGGGGTGGGGTCATCGGTCAGGTATGCAGGCTCAGGCCAGTGTCCACACAGGGGGCAGCCGGGCTCAGGCTGGTGTCCACACGGGGAAGCCGGGGCCATGTGTGGGGTGGAGCTGACCTCGCCCTCCGCAGGTGACGTCCGCTGGCTGTCACTCTACCGAAGGCACCGCCACGGCGTGCCAGGACTGGGCAGGAGGTGACAGTGCCCCCCCTAGCCTGAGACGCGGGGCAGGGCGCTGGGGGTCAGCTCTCCCCGCCACCCCCGGAGCTGGCCGTGCCTGCCCAGGGCCACATCCCCGTCACTCCCACCGTGGCCCCCGGCTTGTCGCCCTGGGTCCGGTTCCAGCTACGCACGTCACGTGTGCACCTCCCGAGGCCCGCACCGCTTCCCTGACGGCTGCCCGGTCCCCGCACCGTGCCCCTGAGCGAGGCTGACAGGGACCCCCGGCCCTGGGTCCCCGAGATCAGCGCCAGCCCATTCCTCGGCCTGCCTGCCGAGTCCCTCCGGCCCACCCGGGAGCCAGCGACGACGGGCGCTGGGCCGCGGGGGTCGGGGCAGGGCCCAGCTGGCTGCGGGTGGAATGCGAGCCCCGCTGGCCGCCCAGCCGCCATCTGGTTTCCATCTGCCCAGCCCAGCTCGGCCCAACTTCAAAGGGCGCCCCGCCCGGCCACTTCCTCTGCCCTGGCCGTGCGGGAAGGCACCAGGACGGCCAGCTTCCTCTCCAGCCCTGCGGAGCCCCAGGGAGCCGCTCGGCACCCACACCAAAGCGGCTGCCTCCCGCCGGACCCTCCCCGGCCGCTGGGGCCTCCAGGGAGCGGCCCCCACGCCACCCGCGAAGCCTCTGCCCCCACATCAGGGGCCACACGCCGCCCACGCTGCACTCCCTCCAGACACACGGCCTTTGCCTGGGCTGTCCCCTCCGCTCTGTCCCTCTGCTGCACACACCAGGAACCCTGAGCTTCTCCCTCCTGGCTCATGGTCCCCACATCTGTGCATGTAACGACTAGCCTGTCCCACCCACGGGACCCCAGTGCCCGGCTCGGCACACACGTGGAAGGCAGACACCAGCCGCCAGGGCCGGCCGGCAGGACCCGGGTGACAGCGGTGCGCCCAGCACGAGACACGACCCACCTGCTTGAACTGCTCCTCGTATGTCCAGTCCCCGTGGTCAGGAGGCTGCAGCTGGGGGGCCACGTGGGCCGCGCCCCCGGGGTGGGCCGGGCCGGCGCCTGCTCGCTCCTGGCCGCCCGGCACACGGGGCCCGCCGTCACCGCCACGGAAGGCCTGGGGCGGCGGGGCCTTGCGGGGGAGCAGAGCAGCATGGCTCAGGCCGGCAGAACCGGGGGGCCCGAGCCCCTCCTCATCCTCGTAGTCCTCCTCGTCCTCGTCCTCATCCCCGTCCTCGTCCCCGTCCCCCAGGTCTTCCTCCAGCTCCTCTTCCTCCTCCTCCTCTTCCCATTTCGGCTTCCTGGGGTGGCAGAGGGCAGAGGTCAGCGGAGAGGCGCCAGCTCACCCCCACCGGGCAAGGCCGGCTCCTCGTCCAGCCTGGGTTTCCCTCTTGCCTGGCTGTTGACAGGACCTGCTGCCTTGTCCCCAGTGAACCCCAATGACCGGAGCTGATCCCCTGGCACACACTGCGGCCCCTGCCCCTGCCGCACAGGCCGCCCTGCCGGGCTGCGAGTGCCAGGAGGTGCCTGCCTCGGGGCCTTCGCTCGGGCTGCTCCTGCCACCAGGCGTGCCCTTCCAGGCTCCCCCGGCCCCCGCGGGCCGTCACCTCTGCAGGGAGCCCTCTGCCCACCGCTCTAGAAGGCTGACCGCTGACCCCAGCCTCACGTTCTCAGCCGCCCCATCACAGCCCGCTTATTCAACTAAAAGACCTCCCCAAAGACCCCCGCCCGGGAGCCGGCCAGCGCCCGGCTCAGGGCCCACGCCTGACCCCCACCGACGCAGGAAACGTCCCACCCGAGGCCACCGACTTTATGTGCCCCGATGCCGAGTCGGCCGCAGCCCGCCAGCGACGGCCCCGCCACGTGTGGCGAGCTCCACTCAGGTGAAGAGGAAGGCGACACACAAATGCTCCCCTGTGCAGGATGCTTCTCGCGTGTTGGACAGCCGCGGGCAACCACTGGCCGCTCGCCGGGCGGGGCAGAGGGGGAAGACTTGCACTGCTATCCCGAAAGCTCTCCGGCTGCCGCTTCCCTAGGGGATTTAGCCTGCCTTGGGCCCGTGTCCCCGGCGCCTAGACACCCCTCGGTGCGCAAGTGCACAGAGGTCACTCACAGGTCATCGTCAGAGCCCAAGTCGTCCAAGTGCCCGTCGCCTTCGGCGCGTCCTGGCCCCTCTCCGCCTGGGCCGGGCGAGCCCGCCGCCCCCTCCTGGGCTGTGTCCTCATCCTCCGAGCCGGGCGGCCCGTCCTCCGAGCCGCTGGGGCTGGGCGCGGATCCCAGGCCGGCGGCAGCAGCCCGCATGGCGGCCAGCGCGGCCATCTGAGCCCGCTGCATTCGGGCGTTCTCGGGGTCTCTGTCCTCATCCGAGGGGACCCTGGCACGGGCCGGGGGGCCAGCGGGGCCCTCGGGCGGGGGCGGCTGCCGGGCCTCCAGCTCCTGGCGGGCCCGCTGCTGCCGCTGCAGGAGCGTCTCCATCACGGCCTGCAGCTTCATGGCCCTGCGGGCCGGGCCGCCCCGGGCACCAGGCGTGGGTGGCGGGGGCGGCCCCTTCGGGGAGGGGGCCCGGCCGCACTGCAGTGTGGGGGCCGCGGGGGAGCCGGGGCAGTGCAGGGTGGCGGGGGGCGGGGCCGCGGGGCTCAGGCCGAGGGCTGGCGGGGCATGCCAGCGGACGATCGCCGCCTTCTCACGCTGGGCACTGGGGGGCAGCGGCTGGTGTCCAGCTCATCTGGGTGTTTGCAGAAACCTGAGGGCAACAAGAGAGGCCATCAGACCACACTGGTCCCCTCGCGCCATCCTCCCCATAGAGATCGGACCGCAAAGGCCTCTGGGAAAGCCCCTCCCCTCCGCTCCCATCCTGGTGCAAACCCAGAGGCCTCCCTAGAGGCGGAGGAGCGCTCTCCCCATCCGCGCCCCCTCTGTCCACTCCCCAGAGAGCTGGGAAGTGGGGTTACCCCGCTCTGGACTCCCGAGGATCTCAAGGTGGCCCCCACCCGTCTGGGCCACAGAGAAACACGCAGTCGCCCACTGCACCTTCTGCGAACAGCAAGAATTATTGCTTCATAAACGCAGCGGAGGGGAGGGGGCGGCACAGGACGTTCCTGGCCTCTGATTGGCTACAGCCGGCCGCCTGACAACAGAGTCCAGGTGGGTTCTGGGTTCTGGGTTCTAGGTGCTGGTGCCGCTGGCCCAGAGGGCTCCAGGCACCCTCCTGTCCTCAGGCTAACAGAGGCCATGGCTGGCCCATACTCAAGCGCTTGCCGTGGAGGGACCCCGGGATGGCCCTTCCCCATTCACGCTCTCGGCCCTAAGCCTCCGCCCCTCTGGGCCTCAGTTTCCCTATCTGCAAAATGGGGCCGTAACTGTGCCCACCTCCCTGTGCTCGGGAAGAGACAGTGAGTCTCCCACGGGGACAGGCCTACGTCACCACCGAGTCAGGGAAGGAGGCACCAGGGGTGCTCGCTCCACGGGTGAGGGAAACTGAGGCTCCAAGTGACCTTGCCAGCCCGGGCCTGAGACTCCCCCGCTGCCCTTGGAGACCCCAAGCACAGTCAGCATCCCAGAATGCAACCTGCTCTGCCCTCAGCCAGGGGTTGCCAGGGACGCCCAGGGATGCCCAGGGATGTCCCAGAGCTTGGCACAGCCCCCCACCTGCCCAAGCCGCCAATAAAACATATGGGCAGAACCCAACAGGCTCAGTGGCGACACCCCACATGGTACATCACAAGGACCGGTGGGAAGGCAGGAGGATCCAGGAGGCAAGCCCCTAACCCCGCAAATGAACTCTCGAAAGGCCCTAAGCCACTCCTGGGGCAGGGTGGGGGGAGCAGAGGCTCCTGGCTGAGGCTAGGTCACCACAGTGGCTCCCGTGCTGAGAGCCTGGCCCCACCCAGGGGAGTTCTGCAGTGCAGGCCCCCAAACCCCGCTAGTCTTGGGAAGATGAGCCACAGCCACCCAGCGGCCCTGGCCCTCCACCTTCTTCTCCCCAACCAGGCTAGACGCCCTTTACCCAGACCTCCTGGGGCTTCCAGCAAGTCGGATAAAAGGGTAATGCGGGGGACAGGCGAGTGGCCCCTGTAAAAAGTGGGAAGGGACACGTGCCCAAAGGACCTGAGTGTCCTGCAGGAGCAAGGGTCCCCAGGCACAAAGACCCCCTCAGAGGCCATGGTGCTCAAGAGTGACCAGCACAGCAAAGCAGTACCCCGCCCCCCTTCTCCCCCCACCAGCCCCAAGAAGTGCTGAGGGGACATTTCTCACCCAGTGTCTAGTCTGGTCCACTGCCCCTCCCCCACCTTTGACAACTTCAAGACAAGCCCCCCCCCACGGAAACGCTCCAGGCAACGCCCCCCCTTTGGGGGGGCAGAAGGAAGAGGCCAAAGGAAGCCACTCCCCCCCAACCCCCCCCCAAGCCTGCTGGGTTTAATGACCCTTCCGGGTCGCCAGTGGGGGAGGGGAGCAGGGCAGGCCTTCTCGCTGGGGCTGGAGGGGGCAGATGGGAACCCCAGAGCCCCCAAGGACCGGGCCTGGGCCCCCTGTGGCCGCCATAACCCTAAGCTGTTGACGCCCACCCCCTTCTGACCCCTCCCCCCAAGAGCCCTTTGTCCTCGGCCCCTACTCCCACTTCATGACAGCCCCTTGGGAGAGGCATTCAGGGGCAGGGACCTGGTGGGGATGGGGGGTGCTGGGTGGTCGTTAGGGCCTGGGGGGGGCGGGAGGGACCCGGGCCACGCCCTCCCCCCCAATGCCTCCGGGAGAGAGAGGTCACCCGCTTCGGCCGGGGCCTTGCAAAACACGGTTATTTAAAGAGTTGTGCAAGGCTGGGGCCCGCGGGTGGCGAAAGGGGCCCCTCACTCCACGGAGGGGAGTGGAAGGGGAGGGTGGGGCAAGCAGGCTGGGGAGGGGGCTAGGAGAGTCGGGAGGGGGCGGCCCGGAGGAAGTGAGAAAAGAAAAACTGAAGAAGAAATAAGACGACAGAAACCCCAGTCCGGGCTTCAAAGGCTTCTTGGAAAGCGACCGATTTGCATGGTGGGGGGGGGCAACCCCTCGCCCGGGCGACTGAAAACGGAAGATTATTGACAAACGCGCCGCCCGGGGTCAGACGCCGAACGTTGGAATTGACAAACGCGCGCTCCCCGCGCTTCCTGCGCCCGCTTTGTGTCTGGGGGGCACGGAACGGGGGGAGAGGGCTTTTCCCGGGGGGCCCCGCCAGAGAACCGGGGACCCAAGCCGAACCCACGCCCGGGGACCGCGGTGTCCCCTCCGGAGGCCTCGTTCTGCCCTGAGGCCAACAGTTTATAAATAAACCGTACAGGCAGGGGAGGGTCACCAGGGAGCTGCCCTCCCCGCCCGGCGCTCCCGCTCCTCCCCGGCTCCCGAATAAAACACCCGATTCTGGGGAGAAAAAAAATGAACTAAGAACCCGGAGCGCAGCCCCCCGCGCGCACAGAGACCATTTCCTTCCGCTGGCGGGGGGCGCACTCGCGACCCCCGGTCGTCCCCACGCGCCCCTGTGCAATATGGTAGGGGATGAAGTCTCCACGGGAGCGCAGAGAAAATCACCCCAACTCCGCCTCACCGGGGTCGCCTTCTCGGCGCTGGACCCCATACACGCCCCTGCCCAACTTTGGGGACCCCCTCACCCCAGACAAGAACCCGCGATTTAAAAGGTCAGCCTCCCCCCCACCCCGCCGCGAGCCTCACCGCGCGGGGCCGGCTCGGGGGGCGCAGGGCCCGCTCCGGGGACACATGCCCCGCGCCTGGCGTCCGGCCTTGCCCCGGCCGCGCCTGGCCTCCGGCCCGGGCCGCGAGGTGCGCGCTGCTGGCTCCCGGCAGCCGCCGGGTTTGTGCCGCGCGCCGACTCACCCAGCCGCTGGCCCAGTCCGCGTCTACACCCCCATCCGACCGGATTGGTAAAAGTCTCCCCGCGCGCGGCCTCCCCCGCCCCTCCCCTCCCCCCCACCGGCGCGCTCACCGCCCCGCAGACAAATCACCGGGTGACAAATCGCTCTCAGATGCAAATACCTCGCCAGTGATTCAGCGCCGCGGCCCGGGACGCGGGGAGGGGTCTCACGAGGCCCCCTCCCCCTTCCCGGACGCCCCCTCGCCCCCCGCGCTTGGTCCGACGACACACGACCAGCCCAGGGGATGTTAAGGGGGGAAGAGTGGACGGAAAATTTTCAGGTCGCGGCCCCTTTAAGTGATAATAAATAATAAAAGGGAAGGGGAACAGCAACGCGGGAAGCCCCGCCCTCTGCCTAGGGACGGTGGGCAAAGTGCGCGCCGCTGCCCGGAGCGCACAGAGCTCGGAGAACGCGGGCAGGGGCGGGAGCGCCCCAGGGAGAGGGGGAGGAGATTGGGCCTTTGCCCGAGCGACTGGGGGCTACCTGAGCCGCTCCTGGACCCCCTCCCCATCTTACTGAGCACCTAGGATGGACCTACCAGGCTCAGAGTTTCACCCTTGTCCCTTAGACTGAGCGACCCAGCGCGAGTGACTTCACCCTCCGGATCCGAGCCTCGGTTTCCAGGTCTGTAAAATGGGGATTAGAGACCTGAGGAGGAAATGAGCCACAGTGACCAGAAATGAGAGTGGGAGGGACCGGAGGGAGGAGCCAGGGCCCAGCGAGGGGGCACCGCTCGGTGGGGAGGGGTCTCAGAGGGAGCGGCTGCCGGTCGCCGCACGCGGCTCCGACAAAGGCGCGGGGGTGGGGGTGTGCGTGCTAAGTCCCTGGGGGACTCATCGTGAAATCGAGACGACCCCTACCCCCGACGGTCACCGCTTCTTGGGATCCTGGCAAGACACCCAACTAGGAGGAGACACGAGATTCTCTTCTCAGTAATAATTTCACAATTTACATATTCTGAGCGCTCGGGTTGCTGGCCATGCGCCCACGGCAAGGTTCATCCCTCGCTGGCTGTGTAGTGGAGACTACAGATGTCTCCATTTAGAAGAGCCAGAGACTGAGGCGCAGAGTTGGCTGGGGGGAAAGTGGGGTGGGGGTGTGGGCTCAGCCAGGTCTGAACCCCAGAGGTGACCCCTGGGGGGTCCAGGTTCCAGCCCAGATATGAGCCAAGTAGGAGGGGGGGGCACCTAGAGGCCTTCACTTCTTGAGGTTCAGGACCCTTGGTCTTGAGTGTTGAAGGGGGTCCTGTGCACATAGCATTGCCATCTTCTGGGGTCCTCCCCCATATTGCCCCCTCAATTGCAGACCCGCTGTCCTGGGCAGTCCCAAGCCCAGTGGACGAGTTGGGGGAGCTAGCCCCACCTCGGGGCTCGAGTCTTGCCCTCCCCTTGTGGGAACCCAGCCTCTGGCCCCAGGCGGCCTGTAGAGCTTAATGGCAGCAGGTGGCAGGAGGCCTCTACCTTTAGGCCGTTAAACACCCAGCCCCCGCCCTCCCCCAGGGCGGGGCCCAGGTGGCTGTATGGAGGGGGGAGTTTAGAGACCTCGGTGGGAAGGGGTAGAAACCCCCCATGAAGGGCCAGGCCTAGCTCAGTCTCCAAAGTGCAGGGAAGCCTGCTACCCGCCCCCCCCCAGAGCCAAACAGATCAGACTGCACCCCCTGCCACACCCCAGCCAGGTGCCTGGGCCTCCCTGGGCCTCGATTTCCCCCTCTGTGGAATGGGTCGATGTTAATGCGTGCCTCGCACAGGTGTGAGGACTGTGTTTTCCTGTTATACGGTATGGGGGCAGGGCGGGGTCCCCTGAGAGCAGGAGAGGACACCTAGGTAGCTGGATGCAGCTGCTCAGGAGGGTGAGGACTTGCAGGACTCCCAGGGGCCTCCAGTCAGAGGTCCTAGTTTTAGTCGAGGGAGGGGGCTGGGAAGTGACCCGCAGTCGCTGGCTCTGCTCGGGGCCGGAGGCAGGCCCTAGGTCCCCTGGGTCCTGGCGGTGTGGCCTTAGGTTCCTACAGACTCCTCTCTGGTTCTGTCTCTCAGGCTAGGAATAGGGTGCAGCAACTCTGGGCTTACAAGGTTTTCTGGCTAGACCATCTCGTGGGGCTCCTGTGGGTTTTGGACAGCTCCCCCCAAAAAAACCCAGCTGGGTTCCTCACCTAGCCCAGCACCACCCCACACCACCCTGTTTTATCTTCAGGAGCTTCTGTCCACAATAGCCGTGCTGATTGAACTTACTGAGCCTGGCGGCCCACCGGTCTGCAGCCCTGAGGCTGTGCCTGGCACGTAGTAGGTGCTCAATGCTTGGTTGAATGAGTGGATTCTTGTGTTCCCCAACTTCCCTCACCCCGTGGGATTTTTGGTGTCTGTCTATACAGGAGTGGAAGGCAAATTGAACTAATCACCGTCTCCATCTCAAAAAAAAAAAAAAAAAAAAAAAAAAAAGCCTGGAGGGTGGTGTGGGATCCCAGATGAGGAAAGCCCCACCCCTGACCTGTTGTCACTCACACCTGATCTTGAGTTGCCTTGTCCCGGTGAACGGGGGCCCACAAACATGTAACTTTATTTCCCGTAAAACAAGGAAAAAGCGAATGTAATAGGAATACGTGATAATGAATCTTAGCTGAATTATGTTCGTCTCTATGCCAACACAGGTGTAAAATATACTTTTTAACGTTTTTTTGGTAGAAGGGGCCCACGAGACGAAACTGCCTAAGACCCGGAAAACGAATAGTGCGCTTCCGCTTGACTCATTTCGCAGCAGGGAAACGTTCAGCCGGGGGTCCAGGTCGGGGTACACATGAGCGACCCCGCTAGGCGCTGCGGGCTCCTTTCTGGGGTGGAACCAGGGAGTCGAGGGCTTTCCGCGGGGTGCGCGCGCCACCTGCCGGGAACCTACGGGGCTGCAGCCTGGGAGCGAGACGAGCGACGTCGCGCTGTGCCCTCCGCCCGAGGCCGCTAGGTTGGCGCCCTCCCACCTGCCAACGAGTTCGTGGGTCAGAAGGGGAAACTGAGGTTCGCGGAGGCGTTTTTTTATCCTCTGTGATGCCTGCTGAATACTCCACCGTGGAGTTGCTAGACAAAACACAGGAATAGCAGTTAAATCTGAACAATCTAGATAAACAATGAATAATTTTATGTATATCTCAAATATTGCACAGGATATACTAAAATATTTTTCATTGTTTAACTGAAATGAAACTAACCCCTCTCTCTACCCAGGCAGGCCCCCGGGGCTTAACCCCACATCATGGCCCTGAGCCCATCGCCACCCCCTTCTAGATGGGCCGTTCTGGCCTATGCCTGGTTTTGCCTGAGTGGTGGGGGTCGTGTGCATCCCCCCCCCGCCCCTAAGGCACACAGCACCGCTATCTTTTTGGGGCCTCCCCCACATTGCATACCCGCTGTCCCAGGTAATCCCAACCCCAGAGGAGTGGGGGGACTTGCCCCCACCCCAGAACCCGAGTCCAGCCCACCCCTTACAGGAACCCAGCCTCCAGCCCTGAAGAGCCACCACCCCACCAAAGAGCTAACCAGATCAGAATGTGCCACCTGCCACAACTGCACGGGCCTCCCATGCCTCAGCTTCTCCCTCTGGAGAATGGGCCCATAGCAATGCATCCCTCACACAGTAGTTCTGAGGACCACATATTTCTCTGTTATAGAGGAAAGGGGCAGGGTGGGGGGTCCCCGCCTCCATCCCTCTAGCCCCACCTTCCTCTTAGCAATTTCTCGAGTCCGCCAGATGTATCCTGCCTCAGGGCCTTTGCATCGACTGCGCCCTTCACCTGGGGTGCTCTTCCCCCTTCTCCTTCTCCGAGCTCAGGTCACACTTCCCAGAATCACCTCCTCCAGGGAGCTTCCCTGGGCTCACCCCACCAAGGTCAAGTTTCCAGTCATTCACAAAGACACGTTTCCTTCATAACCCTTTCCCTGCTGTCACGTTGGATCTCTCTAGTTTTCCGCTGACTGGCCCGGCCACCCAGAGACAGGGGCTCCCTGGGGGTGGGGCTGCCTCATCGCAGCTGTGGCCCCAGCCCCCCGCACAGAGGCCAGCACACAGAAAGGGCTCTGCAAACAGTGTCCAGCTGGATGGATGTGAAGGTAAACAGAAAGGGCACACCCCGCATCTGCAGTTTTGAAATAATTCTTCTTTCCAAATGTCCCTTTCAACCCTTTAACTTCTTTTTTCTTTTTTTTGCTTTTTGTTTCAAGCTGATCGTAGATTTTAATGCAAAGCAAGCTCCCTCGCACCGTCACCAGGCTTCCCCGAGTAACAGTTTGCAAAACCGTAGCGCAGTATCGCAATCAGGATATTGACAGTAATGCAATCCTCCCATCCTATTTGGTTTCCCCATTTCACTTGGACCAGTGTGTGTGTGTGTGTGTATGTGTGTTTTGTTCTCTACAGTTTTATCACCTGTGTCAGTTCGTGTATTCACTGCCGCAGTCCAGGGACCTGTTCCATCACATGAGTCCTGCGTGTCCCCACCTACCTTTCCCCCCTCACCATCGTCCCTTGCCCCAGCAGCCACTAATCTGTCCTCCGTTCGGTGACATTGTCACCTCGAGGATGTTAAATCTCACACGACCCATCTCTGGGGCTGCCCCACTGTGCACACCGCGTTGCCTGTACCCACTGTGTGTCCACCACTTTTTCCCACTGGGTCGCAGTCCGGGGGTGGCTGGACCACGGTCGGTCTGTTTTCCCACCCTCATGTAGGGACATACAGCCCCACCCGCCAGAAGATGGGGTCCCTTCCCGCCACCAAGACTCTGGGTGGGACTGTCACAGCTGGGTGTGTGACATTCCAGGACTTCTGAGCCCAGGACTCAGGAGGCGTGCAGTTTCTGCCTTTTCTCTGCAGTTTCTGGCAAGAAACGTCCGACCTTCCCGGGCACCATGCAGGAAGGGAGCCCAAGGCCACAGGAGCGAAGCCCTTGCCCGCCTTCCTGGTCACGGCATTGGGTGGCTGAGCCGCGTCACCCCACAGAATCCTGAGAGACAACAGACGATGCTGTTCTAAGCCCCTCGGTGTTGGGGTGGTTTGTCGCCTTTGGGTCCTGCTTCTCGGGGGCAGCCTGCACACTGTGCCCCCCCCCCGGTTTTCCTTACTCAGCGACACCGGGTTTTCCCGCCTGGACTCGGATGTTCACCAAGCAGCAGCAATGCCACCTTGTGTTGGTCAATTTTAAGATACACAACGTGTTCACGCTTTAATGTCGCTTACAATGGGACGAAGCCTACAATCGTACAGTCAACCTGAAGGCAGTGTGTAAAACGGCTACTGATGCTTCCTGGAAAGTTCCAGAAGGTACCCAGCATCAAGCACCTCCGATTTTAGGAACGGCAGAAATAATCATCACGATAGCAAGAGCAGCAAACATCACAACCAGCTCGTACCAGACGTTGCAAGAGGACAAAACGTGTTCCATGGGATTATTTTGGACAAAACCGAAGATGTTAGTAACAGAATAACAGCAGCAGCCTCCCCGAGGGGCCGCCGCCATCCTCACAGAGGGGCGGCGAGTTCCCCCAGGACGCGCGGCCCGCGCCCCCGGCCCCCCGGCTGCCGCGTCCTGAGGGCTGGGGGGGCGGCCAGGGGCGCAGCTCCGCGTGGGGCGCGGCGGGGCGCGAGGGCCCAGGTCGCCGGCGGGCGCGGGGGCAGACGCAGCGGAAGGCCCGGCGGAAGTGCGCCCAGGTCTTGAGCGCGTAGGCCGGGTGGCTGCGCGGGTGCCAGGAGCCCGCGGGGCCCAGCGCCTGCAGCACCAGGAACAGCTGGATGGGGCCCCAGCAGGCGGCGAAGAGCAGGACCACGGCGGCCACCAGCCGCGACACCTTGGTCCATACGGCGCAGGCTCACTGCGCCAGCCGCTGCCCCTTGGGGGGGGGGACAGGCTGTGGGCCCCTCCCTCATATTCCCCCACTGTCCCGCTGCGCATCCCCACTGTGCCTCACCCCACCCCAGCCCGGCTGCGGCCCCCGCCCACCCAGCGGCGCACCTGCAGGGCGCCGTCTGCGGGCGCGGGGCGCGCAGCTGCGCGGCTCAGGTGGCGCAGCATGGCCGCGTAGCAGGCACAGGTGGCGACCAGCGGCAGCAGGTAGAGCGCCAGCAGGTTGTAGAGAGCGAAGGCGCGCTCCAGGGCGCGGCTGGGGAAGACCTCGCTGCAGGAGGTGCGCGGCCCCGGCGTGAGGCGGTGCAGGGCGGGCGCAGGGGCAGACACGGCCGCACGCGCGGCTGAGCGCCTCGCCGGGGGCCGGGGCCGCGAAGAGCCGGGCCCGGGGCTCCTCCGTGCCTCCCCAGCCCGCGCCCTCCGTGCTGCTGCGCAGGGAGCGCGCTTGCGCCCATTTCCCAGAGCGGGGCAGCGAGTGGGAGGGCGCCCGGGGCACGGAGACTCGTCCGCCACCCCGTGTGGCCCCGCGCTGCACTCACCCAGCCAGATGCCCAGGCTGACGGCCAAGGCCCGGCGGGGCGTCCGGCGGCGCAGGGCGCGCAGCGGGAACACCGTCACGTAGCAGCGGTCCACGCTCGTGGCGGTCAGGGTGGCGCACGTGGCCTGCACGGACACCTGGAAGGGCCGGGAGCTGGGCGCGTGCCCCACCCTCTCCGGGTCTGGGGCCTGCTCTGTCTGCGCCCCGACCCCCGCAGGTCTCCCCGCATGTCCAGCCACTCAGGCAGACACTGGACGTGTCCCGGGAGAGCCTCCACCGGCCAGGAGTGGAGCTCAGAATGGCGAGGGTTAGAGGGGACCATTTGGGGTTCGCTTAAGACCCTGAAGCTGAGACAAGCAGAGCCATCCTAGGACCCCAGGAAGGATGAGCAAGAACCCGGATCGCCCTCCCTGTGCCCATACGGCACACCCAGTGACCGTCTGTCCCTCCCACCTTGTTCCTCCTCCCACCACCACCGCCCAGGCTCCACCCCGTCCCAGCTGCATCCACCAGACTCTGTCCCCGTCCCCCAGCCAGCCGGCCACATCCAGACTTCGACCGCCCCCCAGCCCGCCACCCACCTGCTGAATGTAGTTGATGAACTTGCACATGAAGTCACCCAGCACCCAGGTGGGCAGCGGGTAGAGTAGGGCGGTGAAGGGCACACAGCACAGCAGGAAGGTCACGTCCGTGGCCACCAGGCTGGCTGCAGGCGGGGATGCGAGGGCGCTGGCCGTGGGGCGTAGGGGCCTCAGCCACCCAGCGCTCCTGGCCTTTGTTATCCGGAAGGCCCCCTACAGCCTCCGTTCTCCCTTTTTACATTTGAAACACCCCCTCATCCCGCAGAGCGCTCAGCCATCCAAGCTTCCGTGGGCCGTGTTCGCCCCGCCGGGGCTGGGGGAGCCTGAGCAGGCTCCGCCCCTCTGAGTCTCAATTTCCTCACCTGCAAATTAGAGATCGTGGTGCCGGCCCAACAGTCACCGTGGCATGGAGGGCACCGGCGGAGCACTCACCTGCGCGGGTGGGCCGCCCCGCCGCGCGAATGTGCAAAGCGAGACCCTGGGGCAGACGGCGCAAACCGGGGCCCGCGGGCCAACCCGTCCCGCCCCCGCTGCTGCTGTTCGTCAGACGCCGGGCGAGAGGAAGCGCGTTCCAGCCGGACGTCTTCCTCCAGCGGCGGGCCGAGCTCTCCGCGAGCCACACTCTCCACGCTCCCTTTCAACTACTCCAGTCCGCATGGAAGCGGCTAATGGCAGAGTGTGCGACTTCCAGTCTAAGGTACAGGAGCAGTAGGGAAAGGACGCGACACCTGCAGGGGAGAGGCCCCCCTATCTGGGAGTGTCCCCACGGACCGCTAGGGGGCGCGCCTGGCCACTCCGCCCTCGCGGCGCCCCCGGGAGTGGCAGGCGGGAGCCGCGCTGCTCCCGGGCGCTCACCGATGTAGAAGTTGGTCACCGTGCGCATCTGCTTGTGGCGGCAGATGACGAAGATGACAAGCGAGTTCCCTGTCAGGCCAAGCAGCATCAGCGCTGCGAACAAGAGCGGCACCAACCAGGCGTCCACGGGCCACCGCGCGGGCGCCATTCCGTCGAGGCGTTGGCGCCGCAGCCTGGGCAGCGCCCACCAGGACGCATTGGGGCCGGTCGTGGCTACGGCGCGCATAGCTTCGCCGCGTCTCTTCCTCCCGGCCGCCCTCCGGGATTGCACCCCGGGATCAGTGCGGAGACTCTCCTCCTGGCCGGGGATGCGCCCGCGGAGCCCGAGAAGGGTCTCAGCTGGAGTCCACCTGGCCTGGAGGTCGGCTCCGGTAGCCCCAGCTGCGCCTCTGCCCCTGCCGCGGATGCCGAGCGTTTATAACCTAGCGCCCCCCGCCCCCCACGCGTCCCCGCCTTCCCGCCTCTCCTGCAGCCGCTCGCTATTCCCTCCCCTGCCTGCGCCCCGCCATCGCGCGTACAGAAACCTTCTCCCCATTTCCTCCCCTCTCCCCAGCGCTCAGGGTGAGGGCACTGGAGGGGACGGGTTGAAGGAGGGGGTTGGGCGGAGCGGGGTAGGGGTGGCTGCGTGGAGGCTCCCGGGGACCCTGGAAGGACCGACCCTGACCAGGGGGTAGAGACTCCCAGGCAGGGTCTGGGGGTCAGAAGGTGTCTGTTCTTTAAGAACTCAACCTCCCCTCACTGCAGCTGCTGCAAATCAGACCTCCAAGACCGGTCACCTCCCAGCTCAAGGGCAGCAATTTGTGGGCACATGGGCATCTGTGCCTCTGGCTACAGGAAGCAGGTGGAGCGCAGGTTGATCCTGGAAACGCACACCCAGGAATGTAGCCGAGACCAGTCGGGCCACGGAGGAGCAGTATGCGGTGGCGAAAAAGACGCGCCCCCTGCAGGGGAAGAGGGGCCTAGATGTGCGTGGCGTCCAAGCGGTCCACCGTCTCCAGGGGGCAGGGCAAAGGAGGGGGACACGTTTCCCTGGGGGGACAGACAGGTTAGGGTGCGGAGACCCGTGGTTACCAGGTGGGGTGGAGACTGGGGAAGCTGCTGAGTGGAACGAGCCTGGGGGAGCACCGAGCAGGTGGCTGGACCTTGGAGGTGGGGGCTCTGGGGAGCAGTGGTGGCTGATGGACAGGAGGTCCTGGGTCCGGGAAGCCGTAAAGAAGGTGCAGGACAGGTTTCCTGGGACCCACGCCCCCATCGGGGAAGGCCCAGGAGGCACCCCCAGAACTGGCGCATTCGGTGAGCAGCTCCTGGCTGTGGGCCCCAGAGCCCCTTCCCGCCCCCCGCCCCCCGCAGGCCCCACAGGTGTCACCGTTGGTTTCTTTCGCCTCTTTTCACTTTTATCTCTACGTGGAGTCACACGATATGGCCTTGTAACCGTTTGGCCTCCTTCCCCACCCCTCCTGCTCTTCGCTTGTTGAGCGGAGCTGCCTAACTGTCCCGGACGATTTGCTCCGGACCGGGCCGGCGGGGCGCATCTCTGTGGGGTCTGTCCCCCATGTCTCTCGTCAAGTCGAAGGTGGATTCTAGATTCTAGACCCGCTTTCAATCTTTGCCCTAAGCCCTCCCATGGCTCCCCATTGCCCTCAGGACCACACCCGGATCTGTGGCCACAGGGCCGCCCGGCTCCAGGGTCTGCCCCCGCCATCACCCGGGTGCCTCGGGGACTTTGCACCGGCTGCCCCTTCTGCCAGGCACACGCATCCCACTTTTGTGGTTTGTCGGTCCCCCTCCCACAGACCTCCTCTTTCCCACCCCACTCAGTGAAGGAGGGGTCTGTCCAGGCCGCCGCTGGTTAACTGAATAAACCCTGAAAAGCAGCAGGTGTGGGGCAGACATTGTCCTACTTTTAGAGATGAGTAAATGAGCCCGCGCTCCAAGGGGCTGCGCGTTAATGGCTACGGGGATGGGGCTGGTGGCAGGAAAGGCCCGCCGTTGCGGGGGGGGGGGGGGGTCGTTTTTTGCGTCTTCTGCCGCCTCTCCCCCTCCCCAGGCCTCAGCGCCCCGTCCTGTCCCCTGTGCTGGGTGTCCGGCTCTGCCGGCACCTGGCCTTGTGGCTGCGGCCCCCCCACCCCCACCTCAGTGTCTTAGTTTCCCCATCTGTCCTCCAGGGGCTGGGGACGCCCTCCGCCCGCGGCAGCACGGGGCCCCGCCGGCCTCGTGGCGACGGTCCCCGCCCCGCGCGTCCGGTCTCCAGGATCCGCCCCAGCCCGCCTACAGGGCAGCCGTCACTTCCTGCCCGGCGTCAAGAAGGCCCTGCCGGGCGGCGGTGCCGACGGCGACATCCGAGCCATGGTCGCGCTGGAGAACCCCGAGGGCGGCTCGGAGGCGGCAGCGGCAGCGGCGGAGCCCCCGGGCCGGCGGCGGACGCTGTGAGAGCCGTGGGGTGGGCGGGGCGCGCCGCCCGGGACCCCGGGGCCCCCTCCCCTCCACCCCCTCCTCAGCCGCAGCCCCAGGCCCGCCCCGCCCCTTTCCTCGGAGACACCCCCAGACGCGCGCAGGGGTGGGCGTGTGGGGGCTTATTGTTACCCTGTGAACGCTCGGGGACACGCACCGGGGAATCCCGTCCCCCCGACAGGCCCGCGTACCTGCTGGACGCAGGGCACGCGCGGCGTATGGACCCCGGTTCCGGGAGTGCAGACTCGGGGGACCCTGGAGTCCCCGCGCTCCCTGCCGCGCCTGGGGCTCCCGTGCGCCTGGCGCCGCGCGCGCGAGGCGGCCGCTGCGTGGTGTCCCGGGCTTCCAGCCACGCGTGGTGGTGCCGTCCCCAGGCCGAGCCCTCACCTCACGGCCGGGCTGGTTCCGTCTCCCGCGGGTGGGAGCAGGGCGCGCCCGGGCCGGTGTGGACCCCAGCGGGTGTGGACCTGGTGCCTCCCAGATTTCTTCTGAACCCCGGCGTTTAGGCAGAAATCTGTGTGGTCCGAGCTTTCCTGTCAGTTTCCCCCTGTAAAAAAAAAAACAAAAAACAAGAAAACGAGATAATAACAGTGGCCTCTTCGGGCAGCGGCCAGGGGCCGGTGACCCTGGCCCGTAGGTGCCCAGCAGCGGGGGCATCCATTCTTCAGTTATCTTAAGCATCTTGTTATTTCAGTTGTTTTATTACAACTTTGAAAGGATTGTGTCATTTTGTTATTTTTATTGGTCTTATTCTATCATTATGTTTACTGTTACTTTTGTTATTATGTTTCTTATTCCCTTGTTATTACTCCCTCCTCTGGGTATTGACCAGAGGCCATCGTGGTCTCCACAGATGTGGGTCTTTACCTGCCAGGTGGGATCCTCTGAGCCTCAACCTGGTGCCCCCCACCCCTGTCCTGGGGGCGTGGCTACTGCTGGGGGACCCCACTGGGCCCCACCCAGCCTGAGTCACCTCCGCCCTGAGCCCTCTTAATTTCCTGCTGGGGAACTAGGTTCCTCTTGCCTGTCCCTGGGGGAGGGGACAGGTCAGAGAAAGTGATTTTTGCCTAGAACAGCAGGTGTCAGAATTCCCTGTTTCATGGAGCAGAATTGAGGGCAACAGGGCCTGTGCCCCCAAACCCAGCCTGAGTTGGGCCTGTCCACTGTGCAGCCGTCTCCCAAGGACTGCGGGTCCAGGAAGCCTCTGGTGCCCTGTCTGGGTCCTCAGGGTCCCCATCTTTAAGGGGTCCCTGGGTGGCATGGGAGGCAGATGAACTGGCCCTCGGTGAGTGCGTAGACAAAGGCCGGGTATTCATTCACTCAACAACAACTACTGAACACCTGCTGTGGGCCAGATGCTGGGGACACAGCAGGGACCAAATGACGCCGTCCTAGATGCCCCCGTCCCGTGGTTCTGCGTCCTGTTCCCACAGGTCTAGCAAGGGAGGTGGGCGTTAAGGGGTAAACACAGACCGGCTGGTTTTGGATGCCAACTGATGAAACAGCAAACAGAGCCGATTGGGCCTGTGGGGGGCGGGACAGTTTCCGGGGAGGTGACATTTGAACAGAGGCCAGAATGAGCTGCGAAAGGGTGCTTCAGGCGGAGGGCTCCGCGCGTGCAAAGGCCCTGAGGTGGACTGTGTCAGGGCGAGTTTGAGGCGCATCGAGGAGCCCCGATGGCTGGAGCTGAGTGAGCCACGGGCGGAGACGGGTTTGGGCATGGCTGTTTTGACGCGTAGGCATATTCTATATGGAGTTGATACCATGTCCCCCCGCCCCCACCCTTCACTACAGATCTGCCTTGCCTGCTGCTCCGACTCTGCCCCCTTCCGCCCTGTCCTCTGTGTCTTGAATGGGGGGTCCAGGTCCCCCGAGGCCGCGTGTTTCTTAGGTCGCACTGGAATCTGGGTGAAGTCGGCAAGCCTGAATTTGTGCTGGATTCATTTCCAGGGCTCAGCTCAGGGCTTGAGGCCCACGAGGAGGCGGCAAGCCCCCGAATGCCTGTGGGACCGGGCACAGCCAAGGAGGCCGGGCCTTGCCCTGAGGGTGCGGGGGCCATGGGTGGCTGTGGAGCAGGGGAGGGACCCGCTGGGTCTTAGCTAGGGCCCCCCGCAGACCTGTGGGGGTTCCTGTTCACACGCGAGGTCCAACCTTGGCTCTGCTCCTGCTCTCGAGATAGTGGGAGCCCCATTTCTCTGAGCCCCTTACCCTGAGGGCTGGAGTTCACTCCCCAAGTCCTGCCCTGCTCTGACGTCTCCCGACAGCTCCGCCCGGATGTGGTTTCTGTTATCGGCCTGACCAGGCCACCATCCTGGACTCTACCCAGCTCCCGGGTGGAGCCCCATGGAGGCCACTGGTGAATCTGGGGCTCGGGGCGGGGGTGCTCGGGCCTCTGGCAGGCGACGCTCAGGTCGGCTCCTGTGCTGACTTGATATGTGAGTGTCCTACCCGGGGATGTGGCCGTGATCAGTGGTGTGGCCGATGGGGTGAGCGCCCCGTCACGGGAGCAAACCAAGCAGGGGAAGGCTGGGCTGGGTCCCCAGGGGAGGGCATCTGTCTCCAACTCTCTTGGCTCTGCATGCCCCCTCTCAGGTCCATAGACCCCTCAGGGCTTTCCTGGGAGAACTGACCCAGTGGGGTTTTATCGAGTACCTGCTGCGTGCCTGGCACGGCTAGAGTGCCCGCACAGAGGTCACATCCTAGTGGGAGAGGCGGACGGTCATCCGCCGGTACGACGTCCGGCGATGAGAAAGCTGACGCAGGGAGGTGTCACACCGAGGGGGGCGGGGGCTCACGGGGTCGTTTCCGCAGAAGCCGACAGGAGGCGAGCAGCGAGTCGGGCAGCACGCGCCAGGCAGGGGCCCGGCCAGTGCAAACGCCTGCAGCGGGGCCGAGCCTCGTGCCTTCTGTGCCGGGGGAGCAGCGAGAGCTGGCCGCAGTGCCTGAGGGGGCAGGGGGCAGCCGTGGGGAGGGGCTCCTGGCACCGCGGACCCTCTGGGGGCCAGGCCCTGCCACTGGCTGCAGGGCGAGGGTTTCTGAGCCAGCCGTGGCCACCATCTCATGGTTCGGGGTTGTCAGGGGCTGACCAGGAAGGCCTAGCAGCGCCTTGCTAGGAAGTCCGCACCCAAGAGCCCCTGCCTCTCCCCTGCCCCTGGCCCTCGGGTCCCCAGCGGGAGGCCTGGCCACACCGCTAATCTGTCTCCACAGTTAATGCCATTTGCTGAGAGGAAAGCGGATTACCTGGAGGGGAGCACTCCAGGTCCCCCCTGGTCCTGGCTCCTGGGCACATTTTGGGGGGGGACTCGGGGGACGGGGGAGTGCATGAGGCGGGTGGGCTCCAGTGAATCGAGTCTCTCGAGAAACTCCCAGAGGTGGGTGCTGGTCAGATCCTGGACGCTGGGCCCCACGGGCTTGCAGCTCAGATCGGAGGCCCGGGGCGGGGGGGGGGGGGCCAGGAGCTGCCTTTCTCTGCCACCCACCACTGCGTGCATCAGGCAGGTGTCCCCTGTTCTCTGAGCCTCGGTTTACTAACCTGTCATCACAATCGTGCCTGCCTTTTGGATGATGCGACCACAAAAGAAAACGAAATTGGTAGGGTCCAGGTTGCACGCACATCGGGGCGCGAGGTCCTCACCGCCGAGGGAAACGAGGCAGGGATGGCTGTGGTGCAGCAGGGTTCTGGCCCTGAGCACTGCCCCCCACCCCGGCCCACAGGCACCTTCCGGGATGCCTGCCTGCTCTAGCCGGCTCTCAAGTGAAGAGGTTCTCGGCCTCCAAGAGGAAGCAGCACTTCATCAACCAGGCGGTGCGGAACTCGGACCTCGTGCCCAAGGCCAAGGGGCGGAAGAGCCTCCAGCGCCTGGAGAACAGTGAGCCGGGCTCGAGGGGCGCCTCCCGCGGGATCCCGGGCCTTGGCCCAGAACGGCGAGGGTGTCGGCACCATCTGCTCCCTTACCAGGAGCCCGGCCCTGAGCTGGGCCCTGCTGGGGCTGGGCCAGAGGGAGCTCTGGGCATTGGAGCAGGGGCTTTCAAGGATGTGTAGGAGTTCAACAAGGCAGGAAGAGGTGGGAGGAGTTCCAGACTTCAAATGCCTCTGGGAAAGATGGGGCTTAGAGGCGAGGAGGCTGGTGCCAGAGAGAAACTGAAGGCTGTAAATGTGGGGGGAGGAAAGACGGTCAGGCCTGGGGTCTGGGGACCCGGGAGCCTAGGGACCCTAAATGCCACACCCCAGCCCAAAGACCGTCTGCTTCCTCTAGCCCAGTACCTCCTGACGCTGCTGGAGACAGACGGAGGCACGCCCGGCCTGGAGGACGGGGACCTGACGCCCCCCGCGGCGCCCGGCATCTTCGCGGAGGCCTGTAGCAACGAGACCTACGTGGAGGTGGGCCTGTCCGCCCTCTCTTGCTCCCTCTGCTCCGGCCACGCTGGCCCGTTTCTGCTTGGGCTCCCACCACCAGGTGTTGCTTGTGCTGGTGCTTCTGCCAGGAGCACCCAGCTCCCTCCCGCCGGCCCATTGATGAATGCCTCTTAGTCTCCCCCAGGTCCCTAGACCCGGCCAGAACCCCCACCCCACCCCAAACCTTCCAGCGCCCACGATCCACCCGCCCGTCCACGATGACACTCCTCCCTAGACGGGCAGGGCTGTCGGTGCCCTGTGAAGTCTCGACGGGCCGACGGCGGGCCAACGTGTCCACAAGGAGTGTCTCCATGCACTTTGAGACCCTTGGTGTGCACTGGCCAGGTGGGGAAACTGAGGCCTAGGGACATGCCTTCATCATGCCATCAGCAGCTCAGGGCCTGCCGGCTCCTGTTCCAGGTCTGGAATGACTTCATGAACCGCTCCGGGGAGGAGCAGGAGCGCGTGCTCCGCTACCTGGAGGATCAGGACAAGAGCAAGGCGCGGAGGAGGGGGCCTAGCCGCGGGGAGGATAGGCGGAGAGGTGCGGCTGATCTGGGGCCGTGGGGGCCAGGCGTGGGGATGGGGGCCTGGCCTGGCATGCAGGGTGGGGCGGGGACAGACGGGAGGAGCCTAGTGGGCGGGACCTGGCAGGTGGGAGGAGCCTGGAGTAGGGGCGGGACTGGGAAGGTGGGAGGGGATTGTGGGGCGGGGCCGGTCAGGTGGGAGGAGCCTTGTGGGGCGGGACTGGTGCAGGTGGGAGGAGCCTGACCTGGCTGTTTACTCCGGCGCCTGCCTCGCACCTTGGGCTCTTGCAGAGGACCCGGCCTACACCCCCAGAGAGTGCTTCCAGCGCATCAGCCGGCGTCTGCGAGCCGTCCTCAAACGGAGCCGCATCCCCATGGTGAGTGCCAGGCCTGGGCCCGTCGCCTCGCCTGCCTGCCTCAGCTTCTCGGCTGGGGTGGCGTGAAGGGAGACCAGTCTCCCAGCGCGCGCGTGCTGTGATGGAGACAGGGCCGGGTACACACCGGTGGGATCTGACTGCAGGACCCAGGGCTGGGCAAGGGCTCTCCTTGAGGATGTGAGGGTCAAGGGCAATGAAGGTGGATGCTGTAGGATGTGTAGGTGAGCAGCAGGCACTCCAGGGGATAGCGGTACCTAAGTGCCTCGTGTTCTTGGAACCGGTTAAACAGCCTCATGGAGCCAGAGGCCACATTTGAACCCAGGGCTTTGGGCTTCTGGGGCTGTCCCCAGCAGGGGTGACATGGACAGCCTGGGCAAGATCCCAAAGTCGGCTGACCCCTGGGTCCGTCTGTCCTGCAGGAAACGCTGGAGACCTGGGAGGAGCGGCTGCTGCGGTTCTTCTCGGTGTCCCCCCAGGCCGTGTACACGGCCATGCTGGACAACAGGTGACAGGTGTGGGGGGGCACCGTGAGCTCCCTGGTGGCTGCTTCTTGCCGGCGGCCACTCACCGTTGGTCCCTCCACAGCTTCGAGAGACTCCTGCTCCACGCCGTCTGCCAGTACATGGACCTCATCTCAGCCAGTAAGTGCCAGCGTCCCCAGGACCTCCCGTGAGCCTATGAGGCCCGAGGAAAGTGCAGCTACACGGGGTCTGCTCCCTCAGCGGCAGGCTTCTGGGGCGGGGGCGGAGTCTGTGGGATGCTACCGTAATTCATCAGAGGCTCCTGTGGTCCTGGCCCCACCCTGGGTGCCGCTGTGGACAGTGCCACTCCTTCGTACATCCCCAGGGCCAGGGGAGAGAGGGGCCCGTCTGCAGGTGATGAAGTAGGCCTTTGAGGGGCCCCAAAATGAGATGAGGGTACCCCAGTGTCTTCAGTGTCCTCATTGAGCCATAGCTCCTCTCCACTGTGGCACACATGTGACTTCCGGCAAGTGCCCCCACCTCTGGCCTGCGTTCCCACTTTAGAAAGGGGGTGGTCTTGGGACACAGCCTCCCCCCACACACAGGGAGGGTGCTTGCAGGCCCTTGCTGGCCCTGGGTGCCCCCATTGGGTCCTCACTCCTCAGTTGGGTCTCTCTGCTTCCTGCCTGGAGTTGCTGAGGATACGGTTCCCATGGCAACCCCAGGATGGTTCCATCTGGCCGCCCCCTGGCGCTCCCTGGGGAAAGTAACCCCCAAACTTGCCTTTGTTCCCACAGACTCAGGGTAGAGGGGCTGGGCCGGGGTGCCTCTCTGTAGGAGCAGCCCTAACACAAAGAATTTGGGGGCCTCCGCAAGGTGGGGAGCAGGGGGAGCAGGGGATAGGAAACAGCCGAGCCTACAGGAGGAAGTGGGAGCGAGCTTCGGAGTCAGCCTGTGCCCATGGGATGAAGAACAGAGCGGAAGAAACAAGTTGTCTGGGGAGCCGGTCCTGGGACCTGGGGGTCCCGGTGGGCCAGACCCCACGTGCCCGCTTGCAGCGACCTCCGGCCCGGCAGGACCCGGCCCAGGGCATGGCCCCTCTGTGTACCCTGGGCCTGGTCTTCTTCCATTCTGGCCCCACTCGTCCCCTCTGGCAGGTAACGACTTGGAGGGCAAGAGGCAGATGAAGGTCAGCAACCGGCACCTGGACTTCCTGCCGCCGGGGCTGCTCCTCTCCGCCTACCTGGAACAGCGCAGCTGATGGTGGCCACCCGCCCACCCCTCCCCCGTGACCACGTTTCACACCATCCACTGAAATGTTGGTTATTTTTAGAATTTGTCCTTGGAAACATGCTCTCCCCCTTGGGGTTGCCGTCTCTCACCCTGACCTAGCCCCCCCAGGTAAATGGCGGGCGGCTGGGGCTGCCCCGGACTCTCCTGGGGCCCTCATAATGCCCTGCTCTGGGACTTGTGTTTGGGTGGGGAGACCTGGCCTGTTCACGTCCATGTTCCTTCTTCCTTCAGCTTTTTTGGGCCCAGTCGGAAGCTTAAGCGAGGAGGGGGAGCCCGGATTTTTATCACTTTTAATTAATTTGGCGTGATTTGGTGTAGATTTTTAAATTTCCCTTTGGGAAGAAAAACCAAATACTAGCCCCAACTGATAGATCAGGGGGCTTCGTTCTAGTCCCTGCTTGACCCTCATCCCAGTTTTTGGCTAGGATGGGGGGGTCTCTGGGGTGCTGCCCCTCACCCCAGGAGCGTTGTCATGTCTTGTGTGTGTGCAGATGTGCGTGCATGCCAGCGCCCCGCAACCTGGGTCAAGCTGCGTCTCAAAGGCGGGTTTCGCCCTCAGTTTGGAATGTGTGTTGTCCTCCCCTGGTGCCTTTTGATGGCTCTTGGGGCCCTGCCTGCCCTGCAACCCTCCCTCCGTTCATTCTGGGGGCTGGGACTTCCAGCCAGAAGCGTCCGCCCTCATTCCCCTCTCCACCTCCCCTTCCCGGCTCTCCCTCCAGCCTAGTTCTGGCTCGTTGCTTTGGGATGTCCTCCTGCTGGTCACCTGACCTGGCCCACAAGAGCCAGGCTGGGGGCCCCCACTCCCGTGTGTGTGGTTGGTTGCGCATTGAAAAAGTGGAGCGTTCAATAAATTTCTGGTGCTCTGGTCTCCAGCTGTGTGGTTTTTTAGGGGACAGGGCTGGGGGCACAGTGGCGCCCAGGATGCTCTTGGGTCTTGGTCACGGGGCTCTGAGCCTGGGGAGAGGAGCCTCGCGCTGAGTGACACCTGGAGGGCGAGGCGGGTGGCCCTTGACTCTGCTGCCCTGGCCCCTCCCTGGTGCCCAGGTTCAAACCCCAGCTCCGCCACTTCCCAGCTGCTTCACCTCCAAAAGTCCCCAGGGCAGCGGGAGCAAAACCCCCACCCACGCTGCAATAAAATACCCTCTGCTGCGGCCAGAAACCACAGGGTTTTACTGTCTCTCGGTTCTGGGGCCAGACGTCCCAACTCAAGATGTCGCAGGGCCGCGCTCCCTCCAGAGGCTCCAGGGAGAGTCCTTCCTGGGGATTCCGCGTCCCTTGGCTTGTGGCCACATCCGTGCGGCGTCCGCCTCCACTGACCGCGGCCTCTCCCTGCGTCTCCGCACATCGTCTTCGCTCTGTGTGTGTCTGCACCGGCGGGAGTCCAGCAGGACGTCCGCAGTCTGGGTTTTCTGGTGTTTTCCTCACGATCGCACTGAGGGATGTGTCCTGCTCATCCTGCTGTCCCACTGCTCCTCACAGCTGACGTCGCCCCCCTCTCCTGGTGGGGATGCTGGTCAGGTGCCTGCACTGGGAAGCCCCCGTCCCCCCAGCCCCCAACACACGGACACACTGAAGGGGGCGCTGGCACGAACCCTGGGAGCTATTCTGGGGGCTTCTGCAGGGGAGGCTTTTTTCTTGTCTCGGTGCCTATGTTCAGTCCCTTATATCAGTGTGGAGGTGTGGGTATTTCTCTCCTACTTTGGGGTGTAATCCCGTATGACTTAACTTCATTGCAGAAGAGACTCCAGGGAGCTGGGGGCGTAGGGGGGGGAGCGTGTCTCTCTGAGGAGCCCTTGACATCGTGGGGGTTTTATTTCGTGAGCACGGTGCTGACTTCCTGCCACTCCAAGACGCTTATTCTTTGCTGGGGCCTTTTACATGGCGCTGTGTTAGAATCTGTGGGTGATGGGTGCGCTGTATTCCATTTTAACATGCCTTTAAGCGGGTTTAAAGGCAGACACTCAGCAATGGAAATCCAAATTGCCGGGACTTTCGACAAAAGGTGCTTTCTGAGTCTCCAGCTCAGAAGTTCCCATCTGCAAAGGGGACCGAGTTCCCAGTTTCCGAGAGGACAGGCCTGGGCCCCAGGTCTGGGCTCCGGGAGAGCCCACAGGCTGCTCCCA
>CM053512.1:48680727-48712213 GCA_028627145.1 Eidolon dupreanum
GGGGGTGCCCCAGCTGCTCCCCGCTCTGCCTGCAGGTGCGGCTGCCTCACCATGCTCAGGTCGCCCAATAAGACGACGGCCGTCAGGCAGTGGGAGCAGCGCTGGACCAAGAACTGCCTGTGCGGGGGGCTGTGGCGGCGGCTGCCCCTGAGCTGCCCCTGACGGGCCGGGCGCCGCTGTCCCCTCGCTGGGGACAGCGTCTTGCACCCCCGGGACCTGCACTGGGTGTGTTAAGATGGTCGTCTCTGCAGTGTGACTCGCGGGGCTTGTCAGCCGTGGCCAGCGTCCCCGTGACAAGCCAGGCAGCTGAGGACATGGCCTGAAGCCCCAGCCCGTGCCCCGTGGCCCAGGGACGTCACTCCTCCCTCGGAGCCCAGCGGCGCGTCTGGTGCCACGCCGAGCCTCTGCCCAGGCCGGGCGCTGGGCGGCGCACCGCGCCTGCCCGCAGCTCACAGCCCGGGCGCCCACCCCCAGGCCTCCAGGGCCCCTCCTGATGGCCCGGGTCGTGGGTCAGAGGGTCCAGGACGGGCTGGGCGTCTGTCCTTGAAAACGTCTCACGTGATCCTATTGAGTGTCCAGCGGTTGCTGCTGGTGACAGCGGTCAGACCTGTGGCTGTTCCGCCGCCTGCAGCCGGGGGCGCTGTGCCTGCGCGTGGGGGTGTCTGTGACCTGGGCGGCCCAATAAACGTCCGGCTGGGTAGGGTCACCTGTGTCCGGTGTGGTGGCCTCGACCAGCGGCCCTGCCCCCACCTCGCAGGTCCGGCCCGTGTCACGTGCGTCCCTCCCACGGCCGCGTTTACGGAGCGCCCTGTGTCCGCCCAGCACAGGCCGTGGCCGGGCTCCGCCTGCCCACCTGGCTCCCCCGGTGGGTTTCTGCCACTTCCCTCTGCCTCCTTTTCACCTGCACCCCCAGCCCAGAGCTGCTGGGCCTTGTTCCCCAGGGGGCCCACCTCGCCGCCAGCAGGCCCGGCCCGGGGTGGCCCCGCTGCCCCAGGGTCCAGGCGCGGCGCCCGCCTCTGAGGGGGTGGCTGGTCCTCAGGTCCTGTGTTTTCCTTCTGGAAGCTCCAGGGAGCTGGATGAGGCGGGCTCCCGCGGGAGGCAGCGCCTGGGCTGCTGTGCACCCGTTGTCCTTTTGGGGGTGACAGGAGCTGTGGGGGCCTGTTTAAATCCCGCCCTCGGTGCCAGTCCGCGTGCGGCCTGGCCACTGCCGTCTGCAGGGACCTGGAGCTTCGGGCCCGCGTCTGGGGGACGGGGAGGTTGGCCCCCTGGTTGGTGGGTTCCCGGATGTCCAGCCTCACCTGTCCCCAGAGAAGCAGGGACCTCGAGGGCAGTGCCCCCACCCGTGTAGGTGCACCGGATGTGGGATCGCCGCCCTGGGGACGGAGCCGGGGACAGAGTGGCCCTAAGCCCTGTCCTCAGTCGGGGTCAGGGGCCATGGCTTGGGGAGCGGGACAAGGCCTTTGCTCCACGGAGGTGTCCGCCGGGTCCTTCCTGCCCACCGCACCCGGCCCTGAGGGGGGGGAGACGAGGCTGGTCCTTTGACAGTCCCGTCACCCACACACCATTGGGCCACACGTCCACGCAGAGTTGCCCTGGCCAGGCTCCCCAGAGCAAGGATGCCTCCACGCGACCCCAGGTGCCCCGGACACAGCGAAAGGGGCTGAGCCACCTGACCCCCAGAAACGGCCTGAGGGCGGGTGCTGGTTCTCCCCCCAGAACGTGCTGTAAATTGCTGGCGAGCCCAGTGGGCAGAGCGGGCTGGGGGGCTGCCCGGGAGCATGTGGGGTGGCCTGCCGTGGCACCCAGAGTGTTTGAGGGTGGGGGCTCCGTGGGTCAAGATGCTCCGAGTGGCCCCTTACCTGTCCCCCACCTGGGCGTCTGCACCGTTCCCACCTCTGGGGTCAGCGGCGGCAGAGGTGTGGGAGGACACTGTTCCGTCCAGCCTGTGCCTGTCCCGTGCCCCAGCTGCAGCGTCACAGCCTCCTTAAAGGACGCACCCAGGGGCCACGGTGCCCTCCGGCCTCTGCCGCCCGCCACTCACTCTCCACCTCTGACTCTGGAACCTTCCATGGCTCCTGCTGACCACAGGATGGGGGGTGACCTACCTGGGGAGTTGTGGAGTCTGCCATGAACCCCACAGCTGATTCCCAGGCCCGCTGGGGCACAGGCCTCCAGAGATAGAAGTGAGAGGCTGAGCCTTAGTGGGGTCCGGTCAGGGGCGGGGGCACCCACTCCCGGCCACTCTGTCCTTCCAGCGGGCAGAACACACCCGCTGTGGCTGGGGGGGGCCCCGCAGGGTCAAAGGGCTCCACCCCCTGGGTTCTGCTTTCCATCACAGCAGGAGCCCCCCAAGACGGGTGGGGGTTGGGGGGCGGGGGGCGCTGGCTCCTAGGAGCGAATGGCCTTTGAACCTGTCTCCTGCCAGCCTCTGCCTGGGCTGCGCCTACCACCTGGACATCCTGTCCCACTGAGCCACCCCACAGACCCTCCTCCACCCCAGGCCTCACCCCGCCCTTCAGGCCGGGCAGTGGGCCCAACTTCACAGCCGTCAGCCTCACACGGGGGGTAGCCCAGCTCCATCCGTTCCCCCACCAGTGTTGCCACAGAAAAGGCAGGTGCCCTGTAGGTGTGACCTGCATCAGCAGTCAGTACTTTTAGTTCAAGTCTGTCCCAAATGTCACACGGGATATAGTATAAGACATGTTTGTTCCCTGGAAGTCCCACTCATCTGCACAGCCTGTGGTTGTATTCGCTAAGTCTGGTGTCCCTCCCCCCTCCCCAAACTGAATCAACTGAAGTCACACCCTGGCGTCATTTCATTCTGGAAATACCTACGGGGTGACTGAGACTTTGATGCTGACTAACTGGCGATTCTGCCTCCCATTCCGAGTCCCACGTGCACGATTTCTTACGTTGCGCATGGAATTCACGAGCACACCAAGGAGAGCATCACGGCCACATCATGAAACCCGAACGAGCGACAGCCTGTGCAAGAGCGTGAGCCGTGAGCGGCCGGCTCACAGGGGCCTCAGCGGACGCCCACGTGTGGTGAGTGGCCGGCCACGCGGCCCCCCAAAAAGCAAAGTCCCACCATGGGCCAAGGTCCCACGGCTTCAGACACTTGGGCTCTTTGCCCAAAAGGGAGGTGGCGAATGCCCTTTGTGGACCAGGCTTAACGCCTGGAGCGGGCCTCAAGGGCCCCTCATCCGGGCAGGACAAAGGGCACAGGGTCTCAGCATCTGGGTTCTTGCCCTCTGTCACCTCCTGTCGTTGCCCAGAAGGAGGGCAGCGAGTCAGGGGACAGAACTGGACGGCTGTTCTGGGACACCCATCAGCCTCTTTCTGTGACCTTCCCAGTCCAGGGGACACCTATGGACGCAGCTGCCATGGCTCTGGGTGCGAATCCGGACTTTGTCTAGGAGCTTCCAGGTGACCTCAGGACAGTCGCCCGGCCTCGAGCCCGTTACTTCGCTTGCGATACAGTCATAAGAACCCAACTTTAGAGTGTCTGTATACGTGAACCTCAGTCAGAGCAGGGTCTTGCACACAGTAGGCCCTCACGTGGCGCTTGGAAAGCAAAAGGAGAGCTGGACATTAGCTGGATCAGGGAGACACCCCCAGGCGGGGCCCTCCCTACTTCCTGGGTCTCCTCTCCACTCCTAGGGACAAGCGCGCCACCGTGTGGCCGAGACGCGGAGCGGCGCCCGGAGGCTCCCGCGCGGCGGAAGGGCGTCGGGTTTGCAGGGGCCGCGCCCCCAGGTTCTCCGCCTGTGGGCCGCCGCGTCACCTCCTGGCACCGCATTAGCCGTGCAGACAGACGAACAGAGGAGGCCGGGGCCGCGGGAGCCCTCCGGCCGGGGAGGGGCAGTGCGCGTGGCCAACGCCCCTCCACCTCCACAGGGCGAGGGCTCTGGCCAGGGCTGTCGCCCACCCGCAGGGTCACTGCAGCACGTTCTGGACACACCGTGGAGCCCACGTGGGCCCCAAACGAAGGGAGCAGGCAGGGCCACAGGGCTTAACTGCTCCAAACCCGCCTGCACCCCCCAGCGATGTCCTCGCGGGCATCACCAGGCACACCTGCCCCCCCCATGCTGTCCTCGCGGGCCAGCGCCCCTGACTGCCCCAGGCACCCACTTGGCTCCTCCCGGCCTGCGGCCTACAGAGGCCGCTGATACACCGGGCCCCTTTCCCAGGAATGGAAGAGATGCTACTTTGTCTAACTCATGTGAATAGAAAGTCAAACAAAATGAAAGGACAGAGACTCTCTCTCAAATGAAGGAAAAGGAAAATACTCCAGAACGAAACCCCAGGGAACCGGGAATAAGTAATTTGCCTGTGTATGATAGAGGGACTTAGGGAGAACTCCAATAGAGTTAGAAAGTATAAGAGAGAACTGAGCAGAGCTGAAGATACAGTTACTGAAATGAAAAGACACAAGAAGGGGTCAATGGCAGATTAGCTGACACAAGAACAGACCAAGACTTGGAACACAGACTGGTGCAAACCAAGCAATCAGGACAGGAAAAGAAAAAAAAATGTTTAAAAGTATTTTAAGGGACCTCTGGAATATCAAGCACTGAAACATTTTCATTATCGGGGGCCCAGAAGAAGAGAGAGAGAGGAATGGACACTTTACTTAAAGAAATAGTGGCTGAAAATTTTCCTGAGCTTGTAAAGAAAACGGACACCCAGGTCCGGGAAACACAGAGAGTCCACACAGCATGAACCCCGAGATCCGCACCGAGACATCGCAGTTAAAATGGCAAAGGTGAGAGGCGAAGGCAATCTTAAAAGATGCCGGGGAAAGCAACAGTTACAGAGGAAGGGAACCCCTAAAGATATCAGCTGACTTCTCACAGAAATAAACTCAACATGGGTTAAAGGCTTAAATGTAAGACCTAAAACCATAAAATTCCTAGAAGAAAACATAGGTAGTAAAGTCTTTGACATTGCTCTTAGCAATATCTTTTTGGGCAACAACAGAATAAATAAATAGATTATATCTAACTAAAAAGTTTCTGCCCAGCCAAGGAAGCCATCAACAAAATGTAAAGATAATCTACTGAATGGGAGAAGATATTTGCAAATGATTTCTCCAAATAAGGGGTTAATATCCAAAATATATTAAGAACTCATATAACTCGATATAAAAAATCTAATTAAAAATTTTGCAGAGAACCCGAATAGACATTTCTCCAAAGAAGACATATAGATGGCCAACAGACATGTGAAAAGATGCTCAGTGTCGCTAATCATAAGAGAAATGCAAATGAAAGCCACAGTGAGATCTCGCCTCACACCTGTCAGAATGGCCATCATCAATAAGTCAACAAACAGTAAGGGCTGGTGAGGACGTGGAGAAAAGGGAGCCTTGTGGACTGCTGCTGGGAATGCAGGTGGGTGCAGCCATACCAAAAGCAGTGTGGACGTGCCTCACACAATTCACAACAGAATCACCAAACCGCCCAGCAATTCTGCCTCTGGGAATTTAGCCAAAGAAAACAAAACCATTTATTTAAAAAAAATATGTGCATTCCAAATAATCATTGCAGCACAAGTAGTAATAACACATGGAAGCCACCTAAGTGCCAATCGACAGACGATTGGATAAAGAAGAGGTGGCACACATATACTTGGCCATAAAAAAATAAAATCTTACTCTTTGGAAAACATGGATGGATGAGTGAAGTAAGTCACACAGAGAAAGACAAATACCGTATTGTTCACTTATATGTGGATTCTAAAAAGCAAAGTAACTGAACAAACAAAATAGAAACAAAAATAAAATAAAATAAAATAAAGGCTGCTGGTATGCAAAAACGGATGACTTTATTGCTCCCGGTGACCTCCCCCCTCAGGTTGTCCTCAGGCGGCCTCAGCCTCGGCCATCACACCGTCGATCCAGGCCACATAGCTCGCCACACGCGTGTAGATGCCAGGCTTCCTGGGGTTGCCACACACGCGGGGTCCCGAGGTGACTATACCCACGGCGATGCCCCCGCACACCAGCGGGCCCCCGGAGTCACCCTGCATAGGACAGTGTCGTGAGGTCTGGTGCACCCCAGCAGAACCCCCTGTCCTCCGGCGTCCACTTGCAGCTCTGCCACTGCAATTCCTGTTTCTCGCTCGAGCATCAATCTGCCCCGCCCCGCCCACCGCCGCAGGCTCCACCCACGAGGCCCCGCCTCCCCGCGCATAGCCCCGCCCCCGTGGGGGGCCCGCCCTCCCTAGAGCCCCGCCCCTCGGTCGGTCCCGTCGTCCCAGGCCTGGCCCCGCCCCGCACCTTGCAGCTGTCGCGGCGGTGGCTGCTCTCCGCGCACATCATGCGCTCGGTGACGGTGCCATCGTGGTACCTGCGCAGGTTGCAGGTGGCGCGGTCCAGCACCGGCAGGGTCAGATACTGCAGGCGGTCTGGCTGGCGGCCCGTGTGGCTGACCACGCCCCAGCCGGCCACGTCGCAGCGCGTGCCGGCCGGCACGTCGCGGTCCTCGCGCTGCCAGCGCAGGGTGTTCACCGCGGGGCCCAGCGTGGCCTTCTCAGACAGCTGGGGGCGGGTGGAGGAGAAGGCAGGCGTCAGGGGTTCGGGGGTGCATACGTAGGAGGGGCTGCGGCTAGACTCGGTGGGACGCGGCTGGGGGAGGCGGGCGTAGGGGCGGGGTCTCGGGAGACCTGCAGCAGGAGGAGGTCGTGGTCAATCGTGTCGCGCCTGCTGCCCGGGTGGGGCACTGCGCGCAGCACGTCGTACAGGCGCTTCGAGGCCTCCGGCTGCGACAGCGAGTGTGCGCCCAGGAGCACCTGTACCTTCCCGTCGGTCCTGGGGGGGCGTGTTCCACGTCAGAGACACGTGCCCACCCCACCGCAGCCCCTCCCCTGCTCTTTGGCCCCGCGGCCCCCCTTCCCGAGCGCCCAGGCCACTCACACGTCCTCCAGGCAGTGCGCGGCGCTCAGCACCCACTGCTCGGCCACCAGGAAGCCGCCGCACACGTGCTTGCCATTCACCTGCACCGAGGCCATGTACGGCCGCTGGTGGGACGCGGCCTCTCTGCCCCCCAGGATCCGGCCGCGGGGCTGCGCCGCTGGGGGAGGGCGGGTGGGCATGAGGACTTAGGGGATGACTGCAGCCCAGCCCTCGGACGCCCCCACACCCCAGGCCACTCCAGCCCCCCCCCAGAATTCCGTTGTTGGAGCCCCCCCTCCCCCGGGGTTGCAAACTCGGAGGCCTGGGGACTACAGGGAGTGGCGGGCCTGAGGCACATTCCACCCCACACGCTGAGCCTCGCGCTTCGAGTTAAGGGAAGCGGGGCTGACCCGGCCGCGCCTGCCCGCCGGCCGCGGCCCGACAGAGCTGCTCCTTCTTCCCTCTGCGGGGCAAAGTTTTGAAAAATCCTGGACTTCCAGAGACTTCCACGTGGATGCTGACCCCTTGTCGTGGGGCTGGGAGACAGTCCTGTGTGACGGCGGGAGCCCCCACCTGTCGCTGCAGTCCCAGGTCCACTCACCGCATAGGGCCGCTCCCAGGAGCATCAGAGCCGCCAGGCGCCCGGAGAGGTCCGCCATGATGCCGCTGTGGTCTGGACGCTGACCGGGCGGGGCCGGCGCTCTTATGCCGGTGGAGGGGGCTGGTGGCTGCCAAGGGCCCAGCCTGGGGGTGGGCAGTAGCCTAGCTGGGAAAGGGGACCCCGCCCCTCTGCTTCCACCCTCCTCAGGAGGGGTTATCTCCTGCTGGACTTTGCACCCCAGGGGGTACCTCCCGCATCTGTGCACCTGGCCCAGGGCTGGCCCTGGTGTGGGGAGCAGCCCCTCCCCGGGGGGAGTGAGTGCCCAGGGGAGGAACGACCCGCCCCAAACTCCTCCCCCAGTCTCCCCAGAGCACCCTTCCAGCCCCCAGGTTTCGCAAGGACATCTGGAGGCACAGCCTGTAAACAACCCACTTCCTCATTTCTCTGCTACTCCCTTCTTTCTTGCCCTCCTCTTACTTGGAGAGGAAATCTGTTAGGGGTGGGAGGAAGGTCACCCCACACCCTATCCTGCTGCTGTAGCTCTGGAGCCTGACACCCCAACAAGTAGAATGTTAGAAAGGTGGTGTGTAGGGGCAGCTGGAAAGACTGTGCCTTTAACAAGAAAATGTAAATGGAAAGTTCAGGTCCGCTTGCAGGTGTGGCTTGATCCAGGCACCTTGAACAATGTCAGGCCGCTGCCTCTGGTTTTGCCTTTCCTCCTTGATGACTTCTCTGCTCACCAGGCTCCCCTGTTGTGGCCCCAGGGGCCGCACACTCCACCTGGCGGTGGCTCGGTGGGCCCCTCCCCAAATTCCCCATCACTCTAGACAATGTCCCCAGGCTGCCACTGATTGGCTGAGCTTGGGTCACGTGTCCCTTTCCAGACCGGTCCCTGCTGGCAGGGGATAGCAGGTTATGATAGGTCACATGCTTCTGGGTCACATGGCCCTCTGTAATGTGGGGATGGTCAGCCAATATCTCATGAAACTATGGGGGGTTGCTGGGACAGGAAGGGTGGGGTGGACCCCAGATGACCCCAGTGGGAACAGTGCACTGTACTTTCCTGTTTTTTTCCTCTTCTCACAGTGGCTTACTTCATCCATACAGAAATGAACAGAAAACAGCAACGTGATCTGTTAGATCCTAACACGTTTCCTCATTAAGGTCAGAAGTTCTGAACAAAAGCCCATGAGGATATATGGAGTCCAGATTATGTAAGTGTTCGAAATTGTAGAAAATTTGGAAACAACCCGGGAAGATGGGGCCATTCGATAAATAACCCTGACTGTCCCTAGACACCATGTGCTCATGAGAAGACCGCCTGGGTCTAACGTGGAAAAAGCAATTGCGTGACCACCAGCCCTTGGGGGCAGGTGGGATGAGGGGACAGCCTGCGGGAAGAGCAGTCGAGCTGAGGGCACAGACGAGGCAAAGGCCCTGAGGGGGACCCAGGCTTCTGAGCTCCAGCAGGGGGGAGCTGGGGGCCAGGGGACAGAGAGGGAGAGGAGATTATCCCAAAATCATCATGGCAGGGGCGGCGTGACCTGGTGTTCTTTCCCGTCATTGATTTGCTTGCTGGGGTAACCGTTTCCTCCCCCACCGTCAGACGGTCAGCTGGGTGATGGCAGAGGCCACGTCTGTCGTGGTCCCTGCCTGTGGCCCCAGAGGGCTCCTCCCGCAGCCCAGGAAGGCAGGAGAGGGGCACAGGTCGGTCAGCCCCTCAGGGCTACGACTTCCATCCGGCCTGTGAGATGCCTTGGGAATCGTCAGCTCTGCACCTGCCCTGGTGGGTGACAGAGCAAAAGGCTGGGGAGGTGGGGACGGCTCATCTGTCACCAAGTGAGACTCCAAAACGCCGGCTGGGCCCTTCCCGAACAACACCTCAGAGGGAAATGGAGGCTCAGAGACAGCAAGCAGGCCGGTTGTCCAGAGTCAGAGCTGGGGCTGGGACCCAGGCTCCCGAGCCCGGCCTCGCCTCTCGCACCGCCGCTCCCCGCCTGCAGACCCGGGCACCGACGGACCCGCCTCAACGGCTGACGAGCGTGCGCGGGCACCTGGGATGCGCTCAGCAAACAGCTGCTACGGCGCTTTGGGCCCCGGCCACCTGCAAAGCGAATTTAATCACGCAAAAGCGGGTTTCACGGGAGGGAAACGGACGTGGCACCCGGCAGCCTTGCCTGGAGGGTGGGGAAGGAACGTCTCACCCCAGTGCCGCGACTTTGCTGCCACCTGGTGGCAGCGTCCTCGCGAGACGCCCCAGATACTCTCCTGACTACTTTTAATCCTCAATTGCACAACCAACAACCACCCAGACACGGTCTACAAAACTGAGAGAGTTTTTATTGTGCCGGACGCTGCATGACGCAGCGAGGGACGGGCCCAGCCCGGGGCAGGTGAGGTGGGGTGACAGGGGCCGCCCTTTCTAGTGGGTCCTGCTCGCTGGATCCCTGGGGTGGACACGGGGTTGGTCTCTGGGGCCGCGGATGATGGATTCGATCCAGTTTGCATACTGCGCAACAGGGGCAAAGGCGTCGGGGTAAAAGCCCGAGCCGCATGTTCCCACGATGAAGGAGTCGATCCCGTGGACCAGCCCGTTGCAGACCAGCGGCCCGCCGGAGTCACCCTGTGGGCGGAGCCAGGCGAGGTCAGGGGCTGGGCTTCCGGGACCCCGCCCACCGCCCACGGGGTCGACAGCCCCGGGTGGGCCCTGGCCGCAGTCCCGGCTGCGGCGCCCGGTGGGGGTGAGGGTAGGGTAGGGTGAGGGTAGGGTAGGGTGGGGTGGGGGTGGAGGTGGGGTGGGGGTTGGGGGGGGCGGGCGCAGGCACTTACGAAGCAGATGCCCGCCCGCCGGCGAGGCACGATGGTGCACAGGTTGGTGCGGCGGCACTGGGCCGTCACCACGGTGACGTTGAGCTGCTGCAGCACTCTGGGTGGCGGTCGGTTCGTGCCCAGCCGGCCCCAGCCCATGGCCAGGCACTGCACCCCGTTGCCCACGCCTTGGTCCTGCCGGGGCAGCTGGGCCACGCGCACGTTGGCGTTGATGGTGGCCGACCCGTTGAGCTGCAGTGCGCAGGACAGAGCACCACGGGGTCGCACGGGGTGGTGGGCACCGACCCTCTGCCCTCCCGGACTCAGTTTCCCCGCATGAGGCCCCACGATGGTTCTGGGCACCCACGCTGTGAGACGCTCCCCCCAGGGCCTCAGTCTCCCCAGCTGTGAAGTAGGAGCAGCCACAGTGGCTCAGGGCGTCCCTGGACGTGTCTTGAGAGCAATAAACAGTGGGTTCTCGGTACAGCAAACTATAGGTAACATCAGTGACGGCAAGACAGCCTGTTCGAGACCATCTCGGGGAGTAACCACAGCGCTGCCAGCGGTGGGGGCGGGAGGGTTTCTCTCTCCAGCCTCCCCTCGGCCCGGCGTGCGGGATTTTGCCCCATTTCCTTAGACACGGCGCAGGTAATCCCCACGGCCCTGCCAGGTGGGCCTCATGTCGCCAGGTTACCACAGGTGGAGGCGGAGGCGGAGGCGGAGGCAGAGAGAGAGCCCGCCCAGGTAGAGCCCCGTGTGACCTCAGCCTCTGCCCCTCCCCCAAGCCTCCGCCCCGCCCCCGGGCTCTGCACCTGCCGCGCCCGCGCCCCGCCCCGCCCCTCCGCTGCCCGCAGGCCCCACCTGCAGGAGCACGATGTCGTTCAACAGAGTCATGGCGTTGAAACCATTTTCAAAGACCTGCCGGACGGCGAAGGTCTGCCGCGTGCGCTCCTGCCGCCCCAGGTTGTGCGCGCCCAGCACCACCTGCACTGTCTGGAAGTCCCTGCGGGCAGCGCGGGTGGGAGGGGCTCGAGGTGGCCGCGCGCACGGGGCGGCAGACAGACCCCAGAGCCCAGCGGAGGGGAGCCCCACGCCCACGGGAGCCTCGCCCCCACCCCGCGGATACCTGGGCCCACTGGCTGAGCGCCCCCACTCGCGCCGTTAGTGGGGTCCCCTGGAGGAGCCTGGGCCCGGGCCTCACCCCCCTTTGACGGACGTCGAAATGAAGAGTCTGAGGATGGAAGGCGCCCACCCGAGGGGTCACTCACCTGCTGCTGACACAGTGAGCGGCCGACATGACGAAGTTCGGGGCCACCAGGGTGCCGCCGCAGAAGTGGCTTCCTCGCCGTTGCAGGGACACCATGAAGGGCCACGCGTGGGGCCGGGCCTGCTGGCCGCCCACGATCTCAGAGGCCAGCGCGGGGCCTGGGCACAGCGGGAGTCAGGCCTGGCGCGAGCCGCGGGGGGGCCCACGCCTCCGGGCCGTCCGCCCTCGAGCTCCCACAGGTCAGGGCCCTTCACGTGCTTGTCGCCCGACGAGGAAACTGAGGCACAGAGCATGGCCGAGCTCCGTGCAGCTCTGGACCCCTGGGCCCAAAGCCTGGGCTCCTCCTCCAGAAGCGAGCCTCCCCATCCCGCTCATCACCGCCCCCCGTGAGGATGAGGGGGCCGTGCGGTTCAGGGTACAGTGGGGTGGCGGGAATAGACACCCAGGGACAGACGGACAGACGTGTGGCCCCACTCACCGCCCAGCAGCACGGTCAGCAGGACGCAAGCCAGGGCGGGGCTGGAGGCTGCACAGCGTGGGGCCATGGCCGAGAGAGGCTGGTGTCCGCTCCGTGCCCACCTGGCCCTCTTATGGCTTTGCCCGGGGGGCAGTTGCATTGCCCCACTTCCTCCCCACCCCCAAGACCCGGGCGCTGATCGGAAGAGTGGCTGGGGGAGGGGCTCAAGGGGCCCGGGTCGGCTCCACCTGAAATTCAGGACTCTCGGTTAAATCTGAAAGTCAGATAAACAATTTTTTTCAGTATGACTATGTTCCAAATACTATACCGATCTAGGAAGTTACTCCTCGTTTACCATAACATTCAAGTTTAACTGGGCGTCCTGTATTTTTTCTATATCTGGTGACCCTAGGCCTGAAGGGCGTTGGCCGGGTTCCCTCGCTTACTTCAGTTTACCCAGGCATGGCAGCCACGGCGGGGCTGTGGGGTCCCCATTTGAGATGAGGAGACTAAGGCACAGTGAGGTGTCCCCTGTGAGTTCCTGCCCAGTGACTTGGGGGCGAGCTGGAGCTGGAAGCCAGGCCTCACGATGCGCAGCCAGGCGACTCCCTTCCGAAGCATGTGCCTCCCTCACCCGCCCCGCCCTGGGCCCGGCCTTCCAGCCTCGCTTCGCTTCGACTGTCGCCACAACGGAGACCTCACTCCCACCCGGGGCGCATCAGCCTCGGGTCGTCAGCAGGGGTTCTGGGGAAGAACCCCTCCCAACCTGCGTGGCTGAACCCGGGCCCAGCCCAGGTGGTGGGGCTCTAGGAGAGGACTTCTGCCCAGGCCTGGGGCTGGACCGTGCCGTCCACCCAAGCTCGAGCGCTTCCGCCTGGTCCGTGGAGAAACTCAGGCCAGACGACGGAGCTGGGGTCTCCTGGGGCCCAGCCCCCACCCTGCTCCTCTCCCCGCCTCCCCCAGGATGCTCCAGCTGCAACGGCCACCCAAGCCAAGGCTGTTGCAAGAAGCAACGTTCTCCTGGCCCTGGGCAGGATTCAGGGGAGGAGACCAACGGATCCATCTGCAGGGACAGGAGGGCGGGGGCCCTGGGGGCATCCCGCTGGTCCCTGGGCCCCCCTCCACGTGTGGCCACATGGGGGCAAATGAACCCCCACGGTTTCTGCAGAGGATGATGGCCCTGCTTGTCCAGAGGCCAGCACACGGGAGGCTCTCAGCGCTTCCCCTTCATCCCTCCCTCCTCCACACACGCCCCCTCCCCCCTTAGCAGGGTCCCCTGAAGTTACCCCAGAGCACTTAGTAAGCGCCTGCTGCATACACAGTCCTGTTTCCAGTCCACAGAGGGGGGAACGTGGAGGAAGCCAAGTCTCTGGGGGAGGAGGTGGCTCAGGCAAGGAGATCCCATTTAACCAAAGCTGCATTTATTGAGCGCCACCTGTATACCACATTCACACATCTCATGGGGGTCAAGCACATCAATGGGGTTCCTCTGCTGCTGTGGCCACTTGCCCACTGCATCACCTCAGGTCACCAACTTAACCCCTCCGTGCCTCAGTTTCTTTGCCTGTAGAAGGGAAGTTATAATGATGGCCTCCGTCTCATAGGATCATCCCAAGGATGGAATGAACAAACGCTGGTAAGGTCTTAGATAAGGAGAGTTTGCTAGCCATTGGCCACTGCCAGGAGGACAGGGCGGCGCTGGCGTGGTGTGCGGGCTGGAGCCCGGCACCGGGCGGCTGGCGTGTCTTGACACCGGCGACCCCCGTGCGGTGAGCCATCGAGCTCACAAGTGGGATGGCGCTTTGGGGTCTGAGCTCCACCCCAGTGGGAAACATGCATGGTCTGGGTGTCTTTCCCCGCTGCCGAAGGCCTGGGGTCCCCTGGGCTGTAGGGCGTGGTCCCCAGCAGCACAGGCCCCCCGGGACTCCCCGAGGACCCCCTCACCCGGACGCCTCCCCTGCCTCCCCTGCCACTCATCGGGGTACATTCCCAGGATTCAGCCATGTCCCCTGTTCCCACGCATGTTGGCTGCTGTTGCTGCTGCTGTAAACCCATCGGAGCGTGCCCCCGGGGACCCGCCGAGGTGGGAACGTGAAACGGGCAGGCCTGGGAGCTCCCGCTCCCGCTGCACCTTGTATGCTGCCACCAGGTGGTGGCAGAGTGACCCAAGAGGAAAGAGCCAGCTCCCAATTCCCATGTGTCTGTCCCACGAGCAGTTTGTCCCCTCTCTGAGCCTCGATGGCCTCATTCCAGCCGGCCAATGACCCCAGCTTCAGCTCAGGCATCTCCTTAGGCCCATGCAGCTCATGTCTGCTGCCCTGCCCGCCGCCTCCCGGCCCCCAGTCCCTGACCGCCCCGCCCCCACCTCGCTCCATCCCGGCCACACACGCCAAGTGCCTCATGCTCCAGCCCTCCCATGTCCCTCCCGGGGCCCTCCCCCATGTTTCTGCTCATGGTTGGCACTACTGCCTCCTCCAGGAAGCCTCCCTGACAGCTGTTCTGCCCGCCCCCGACAGGCCCCAGGGGCACCACGTCGCCTCAGCCTGGCCCTCCAGCAGCAACCCGAGCTGGAGACGCAGAGCCAGAAGCGACGCTCACAGCCCTGAGGAGGGCCGGCCTGGAGGTCCTTGGACAGTTCTGGGGAGCCTCTGGGGTGACAGCCTTTCCCAGACAATGCGACTGAGGCACAGAGGGGCGGCGACTCGCCTGGTACCACAGCAGCGGCACTGGGAGAGAACCCAAGTCTGTGGGTGCTGGGGGAGTGGGACCCGCCGTGACCTGGGCCCTTTGCCGGCCGCAGGCCTCGGCTCCACACCCCCATCCCAACTCTGGAGTCTGGGGACTCAGATGCTGGGGACCCTCGCCCCCATGCCCCCCCCCATGTGGGAAGGACAAACAGGAACCGGGCGGGGGGTTTCAACTTTTATTGACGACATGTGTGGCTAGACCCTGGCCCCCCTGGCCCCCTGCTGGGGCTTGCTGTCCGGCCTCAGCTCCAGGGGGTCGGGAAGTGGGGCTCAGGGGCCACCCTTGTCCCCCGGGCTTCTCAGCACAGACTGAATCCAGTCCACATAGAGCGACACACGGGCAAAGAAGTCGGGGTACTGGAGGTTGGCGCACTCCTTGATCAGGAAGGAGTCCACGGCCTGGAGAACGCCGTTGCAGATCAAAGGGCCGCCGGAGTCTCCCTGGGAAGGGTGGGGACAGGGCGCTCAGCCACCCGGGACGCGGCTGCGTCGGGGAGACAGCGGCTGGCAGCAGCCTGGCACCGTTTGGGAGTAAAATGCTTCCAGCCCAGAATTTTCTTTCAGACACAGCTGACAGAGGGAGACGAGGCCACTCTAGGTGACACCGGGCGTTTGTGGCGTCCTGCTCTGTGCCTGAGGCCCCAGGCCCAGGCCAGGCCAGGCCGGGCCCCCGCACCTCCGCAGGGTCTGGAGGGCCCCAGAGTGGAAAGTCCAGGACCCCCGAAGGCCAGCAGGTATGACGTGAGCGCCCACTGCGCCCTAGTCCTCACTCGCCGAACCCTCATGCTGAGTGAGCCCCCTCCAGGTGGGGGACCGAGGCATAGCCCATGCCGCTCGGTGAGGAGGGGGGCACTCCAACAGCAGCCCGCCGCCCGCCCCCCCGGGGACGGCGCCCGGCGCCCCGTCCGCTCCGGGCAGCGCCGACCGCGGCGTGGCGCCCTGGGAGCCGGGTGGATACGTACGAAGCAGATGCCGGCTCTGCGCCGGGGAACAAAGGTGCACACGTTATGTGGCCGGCACAGGATGGTCACCACCGTGACGTTGAGCTCTTGTAGGACGTGGGCCGTGGGCCTGCTGGTGCCCAGCCGGCCCCAGCCCATGGCCAGGCACTGCGTGCCTTGGGGCAGCTGCTGGTCCTGCTCGGGGAGCTGGGCTACCGCCACCTGGGTGTTGAGGTTGGCCGGGCGGTCCAGCTGGGGACGAGCAAGGGTGGTGGGCGGTGAGACCCTGTCTCCAGGCCACATGGACACTCGCATCCACCTGAGTCCTGAGCACCCCGAGGTGCTGTCTCTGGCCTTTGCACATACTGTTTCTTCTGCCCACCCCCCTCCCATGCGCTCTCAGGTTCCATCTTGGGGGTCACCTCCTCCAGGGAGCCCGCCCTGATTGACCTCCAAACGTGGCCAGGGCTCAGTTTTATGTTCTCTGACACCATGGGCCTCCCCTTTGTAGCATTTGTCACCGTGGCATGCCTTCACTTACAAAGCACGTATTGAGTGCCAACTGCATGCTCCATCCTCTGCTAAGCCCCGGGACCCTGCGTCTGCCCCCCGGGGGCTGATCTTCCGTGTTTGGGAGGAGCCGAGTGGAGGAGACAGACACATGGTCAAGGGGAATGAGATGCCGAACCCGGAATTGGGACTGTCATTCCTGCGGGGGTGGGGGCCCTCTTGCTGAGAAGGGGGCGGGCTGGGTGCCGGGAGGCAGGCCCACGTGCTGGACCCCCAACAGGCCAAGCCCGGCTCGGGCACAGGCCTGGCACCCCGCGCCAGCCAGCCAGCGGCGGCTGAGGGGGCGCCCACCCACCTCCAAGATCAGGATGTCGTTGAGCTTCTTTTCCGGGTCGTAGCTGTTGGTGAACTGGCGGATGGCAGAGCGCTTCTGCTGGCTGGGCTCCTCCACCCGCAGGTCATGGGCCCCGAGCACCACGTCCACCAGGGAGAGGGATCTGGGGGGTCAGGGTGCTCATCGCGGGCCCCCACATCCCATTTCCCCACCCTCCTGGGCGGCCTGTAGCTCAGAGCACAGCCTCCTTGGTGACACCCCCCAGACCAGGGCAGGGCCACCCCAGGACCGGGGCAGGGACCCCTCAAGACCGGGGCGGGACTCCTCCACAGACCAAGGCAGGGACCCCCAGGCCCGGGGCAGGGCCCCCCCGGGGCACGCACAAGTTCTGCAGGCAGTGGGCTGCGGTCAGCACAAATCTGGGGTGGATCAAGGTGCCCCCGCAGAAGTGGTTGCCTATCACCTGCAGCGACACCATGTAGGGCCGGGAGTGCGGCTGGGCTTCCCGGCCGCCCACGATCTCGGCCGCCTGCACTGCACCTGGGGACGTGGGGTGTCAGCGAAGCCCCAGCGCTCCCCCTCGCTCCCTCCCTCCCCGGAGAGCATTCAGCCCCCGCGTGCCGTGCCCGTCCTGCCTGGGTCTCCCGTCCGTGCCAGGAGGGCGCTGGGCTGGCGCTGCGGGCGGACATTGCCCGGAGTCAGCAGCACGTGGACGGATGGACAGGTGGACACGTGGCCCCACTCACCAGCCAGCAGCGCGGCCAGCAGGACTGAGGCCAGGGCAGGGCTGGAGGGCCTGTGGCTTGGGGTCATGGTCGGGCAGGGCTGCGGTCCCCCGCCGGCCACCCCCTCTTATAGCCTGACACTTGGAGGCCGTTGGAGTTGCCCCATGCCCGGGCTGAGCATCCCACTTCCTCCTTCCAACTCTGTGGCCACCAGGAGCTGGGGGTTGAACCACACTCCAGGAGGTTGTGGGAGCGACTGGCTCGGGGTCCCCTGGACAAGGGACAGCACGATACAGTCCTGGGAGGGGCATGCACACCACCCTCCGTGTCCTCCCGTGGCCCCAGCCGAGGAGGACGTGGCCAGCGTGCCCAAGCCCCGGGGCGAGGCCCGTTCGTGGGGACCGAAAAAGGGGTGGGAAAAGGAGGGGGGGGCCGCGGAGCCGTGTGCCCTCCCGAGACCTGTGAGTTCTCGTGCCCATGATTCTGCCCTGAGGGGACACTGGGACCGGTCTGGGGACGGCTGTGGCGGTCACACTGGGGGTGCTCCTGCCATCGAGTGAGGGGTGCTGCTCAGCCCCCACAGGGCCCAGCACAGAGAGCGACCTGGCCGGACGTCTACGCCGCTGGGGCCTGGTTAATTTGGGAAAAACCTGAGTTCCCTCCCTGCTCACAGGACACACCAGAAAAAGTCCCCGTCGTCCCAGGAGACAAGCCAGGGCGGCCCCCATGCCTGAGCCAGCCCCGCCCCTCCCACTCAGGCTCCGTGGCTGACTGCGTGCAGCCTCCCGGGACCTCAGAGGCACCGTGACAGCAGGGAGTCCTGGGACCGGCGCCCGTCCCCGCCCCCCTGGGGGTTAAGGGCCCAGGTGCTGGCTCCAGCACAACTGGACAACCCTGAGGACGTGACACCTGGCGAGAGGAGCCGGACACGCCCAGAGCGGGCACGTACACGTGCAGGAAGTGAACGCGGAGTTGGGGTTGGGAGAATGTTCTGGAACTGGATAGAGGTCGTGGTTCCATAACATGGTAATGTTCTAGGTACCACTTACGTGGGTGAGTCCTGTGGTTTACAAAGTATATTTCAATAAAGCTCTAACCAAAAGAGGAAAACACAGGTGTGCCGGATGGCTCACCCACCAAGGGGAGCCTCCCTGCAGGGCCTGGGGGTCAGCCACCAGCAGGGGGGCGGTCCAGAGCCCCCCAGGCCTGGGGCAGGCAGGAGAGTTCACGGGGGCCTGCCTGGAGGCGGAGGGAGCGGGGGAGGGGAGGGCGCCCGGCTGGTGCCTGGGGGGAGCGGGAGAAGGTGATTGTACCAGGCAGGGACCCCTGTGGGCGGGGGGCGGGCTGGCAGGTGGAGGGGAAGTAGGGGTTGGAAGCTGTGGCCTCTGCCCCTTTTCACTCCAACTGTGAGTGCTGCAGCCAGCAACGGCCACGGGACGGGGACGGGTCACCCGGACCCGAGCACGGAGGCGGGGGGTGGCCTCGGCTCCTACCGTCCCGGTCTGTCTCTGTCTCCTCTCCTCTGAAAAAGAAAAACACTCTTTTCTTGAGTGTGTCAGTGTGGGGGGCTCCAGGCTGGGGGACCACGTGCTCTTGGGCCTGACCTAAGTCCCCGCCGGGCCCCTGGGTGGGTCTGGGCGCCTGAGTCAGTGGCATCGCCCTGAGGCTCATGTCACAGCTCGGCAGAGCGCTGGCCCCGGTGTGGCCGGGGGAGCAAGGCCTCTGGCGCCCCAAACACAGAGCTCCCTGCGGCTTGGACAAGCACAGTCTTCCTCACCTCATCCTTAACCTTCAATGTCCGCCCTCACGTGGGCCGAGAATCTAAGGGACACGTCAATGTCCCCCCCCCATGCCCCCTGGATGAATGGAAAGTCTCACACATCCCCACCCCTTGGCCCCCAAGAAAACTGACTGGTACTCCTGGGCTTCTGGGCGCCCCGGCCTGCAGCCAAGAATGTCACACGCATGTGCACACACACACACAGGCACACACGCACGCTGCTCTGCCCCCTTTGTCCCGCGAAGACCCCACAGGTCAGTGAATGAGGCGCCTCCACCTTTACACAGCCGTGTGGCACTTCCCCAGGTGGGTGAACCAGACCGTGCACTTAGTGGTCACCTCCTGGGTGGCCTTGTACCCTCATCCCCTGCAATGTGACAGGTGGGCAAAGCCCGGGGTGCCGCTGCCATCTCAGAGGCCCCAGATCCACCTTGCCAGGGGGACCCAGCTCCCTGCCCACCCAGGCGGATGCCCAGGGGAACCCAGTTACCTGCCAGGGGGACCCAGCTACCTGCCCACCCTGGCGGATGCCCGGTATTCTCAAAGGACTTTTGCACATCCCACAGGTTAAAAAAAAATGACATCTTCGAGCAGGTTAGCTCCCATTTCTCATATAATGAGTCCGTGTCGTCCAGATTGTTTTTTTTCGCTGTGAACTGTTCACTTCTTCACCCATGTTTACATTACTGGGCCGATGTTTCGTTCTTCTTGATTGTTGGGTGCTCTTTATATATTAAATTTACTATAATTCTATTCTCCCATTGACTACAGACATTTAAGTATGCATAAATATGTAATGTGACATATTACAAGTAATGACATTGTTTAAATTTTTATTTTAATACAAATTTAGTTTCATAAACGGTGTTATGTAATACATAATTCTACTCATGTATGATTTACTTGTTACCGAGCAGTTCCTGTGTGTTAGGCTCGGCGGCCTGGGCCACTCGGGCGGCACAGTCTTCGGCCAGCGTCCTGTGTGTGTCTTTTCGCTTTGCTGCACGGTACATTCTCGAGCAAAGTGAGAGGCGGCTAAGGGGGTCGGGACCTCGCGGACTGGGGTTCAGCACGCGCACTAGCTGCGTGACGTCGGGCGAGTCACCCACCCCCTCCGAGCCTCGGTGCTGCTCCGGCCGCGTTCTCGCGGCTGCCCGTGGTCCTCGAGAGCGGCCAGCGGTCCGGTGAGCGGAGGGAAACGAGGTGGAAAGCTGAGGGGCCTGACCTGCGCTGCCCGCAGCCCTGGGGCCTTCTCCCTCCACAGCCGTCGCCCCTCTGTCTCCAGATAAGGAGACCGAGACCCTCCGGGGCCCCCTCCCCTTCTCTGGGGTCCCCATTTCCCTCTCTAAGCCCCTCGCCCCTCTCTGAGACCCTTCCCGCCTTGAGCTCCCCCACCTCGCAGGCCCCTCTGTGCCCCTCAAGGCCTTCCCCTCGCCCCAGGGCACCCCCTGGTCCCACAGTCCCCTCCCAGTGCACCAGGCCCCCTCCTCACCAGTTCTTGGGAGCAGCTGGCCGTCACAGTCAGCACAAAGGTGGCCCAGGCCCCACACACCCCTTCCGGGACGGCTCAGGACCAGTCTGGCTGTGTAGCCTGGGCCCAGTCTCTTCCCTCTCTGAGCCTTGAGTCCTGGGGAGCAAGGACTGGGCTCCTGGTCCCGCCCACCTGTGCCTCTACCCCTGTGGTTGGACCCCCAGCGGATAGGGACGCCTGGCCTGGGCGGACACGCAGCCGCCTTGGAGGTCACCACCAGGCCGGCCCGCAAGGCCGGGAGCCCGAGGACGGGCACCCTCACACCCCGGGCCTCAGCTGGGGGGCGGCGGCACCCCCCACCCAGGCACAGGGCCAGCCCCTCCCCACCTGTGCAATGGGGATACGAACAGCGTCCCCCCTTCCCAGAGCTGAGGCGATCATCACTGGGTTCCCGTGAGCAAGCGTCCGAGCCGCACCGGGCGTGCTCTGCCCCGGTGCCCGCCCTAACCTCTCCCGCGGCTCCCGCGGGCCCCAGACGCAGCCCCCGGCCCCCAGCTGGGCGACGTGCCACCTGAGCCGTCATGCCCCATGACCACCGCCGGAGGCCCCCCATCCTGATATTTCCCCGGATCCTCTTCCGAGCCCTCCAGCTGTTAGGAGGGTCCCCTGGGAGGCACCCAAAAGTGATTGCCCCATTTCCCCACGCTCCTGAGGCCCCCAGAGTGCGGCTGTTTGTGGTCATCTTTCAACACCAGATTCCCAACGGCCGCCCAGGCCGCCCCTCGGGCAGGGAAACCGAGGCTGGTCCGGCGCCAGGCCTGGCGAGGCGGGGCAGCAGCGCCGGGCGGCCTTGGCGGGAGCCCTTCCGGTGCCCGACAGGGCAGAGAGAACTGAGGTCCCGGCCAGGTCCCGACCCTCTGGAATCCACTGTCACTGGCAGCATCTTCTTTGGAAAACGTGGAGCTGAGTCCCTGGGCCACAGCTGCGTGGGGGCAGGGAGGACGGGATAGAGTGTGAACCCCGAGACCAAAGGCGAGCTCCATAATGCGGCCTTCACCCAGCTCTAAGCAGCCGCAGGCATGGGGGGACTGTTCAGGGCCAGGGATAAGGAGGTGCTCAGGCGATGGTAAATAAATGAACCCAATACAATCCTGCCCTTGGGGCCTGGCGACGTCGTTCGGTAGTTTAAGTTCCCCGGGCCTCAGTTTCCCCACTCGTCGTAAACTGAGGGCTCAGCCAGCCCCCCCCACCAGGGCTGTGTGGGGAAATGCCAGTAAACAGCCAGCGCTGCCTACCCCGCGCGTCGAAGAAGTCACCCCCAGGGCCCAACGCGCCGCTCCCGCGCCCCCGGGCCACCCGGCGGTGCGCCCCGGCCGGCGGCGGGCCTGGCGAGGGGCCTGGACCCGCGGGTCTGGAGGTGGCCTCGGCGGGTGCAGGGCTGGGGGCGGGCGGGGCGGAGCGGGGTCCGGGGTGCGGAGGGCGAGCCCCAGCCCAGCTTCTTTGTCTCGCGATCGCTCCGCGCCCAGGGAGCTCGCCATGGAAACGCGCGCGGGCGAGCGGCGGGCGCCGGGGAGGGGGCAGAGACGAGGGGTGGGGGCGTCAGAGACGGGGAGACCGGGAGAGACGCAGAGATAGCGGGAGACCCAGGAACCCAGACCCTCGCCCCCACGCCCAGCACCGATGGAGGGGAGGAGACCGCAGGCCCCGGCCCGCGCCCGCGCCCACGGGACGCCGAGACCCCGAGACCCAGAGACGCAGGAGGCGGGCGCCCGGGCGGGACGCGCCGAGACAAAGAGCCTCCGCCCCTTGCGCCGCATCCTGGGCGCCGCGGACGCGGGGTCTCGGGCTCGGGCGGGGACCCCGCGCCTCTCCCTGCCCCTCCCCCGCGCGTCCCCCCGCCTCCCCCGCGGGGGAGGGGCGGCGCTTTGTGTTCTGCGCTCCGCAGCCCCCTGCGCGGCGGCCGCCAGCTCCGCCTTCCGAGCGCCCGCGCGCCAGGTGAGGGGCTCCAGCGCCAAAGGGCCCGGTCCCCACCGTCCCTCGGTCCCCGGACCCCCGGGCCTCCCGGAGGTCCCCGCCTGGCGCGGAGTCGGCCGCGGCCCGCAGACCCCAGGCCGGGCCGGCCCCGCCCTTTCTGCCGAGCCTTTCCGACCCCCATCCGCCGTGGGGGGGTGCCGGCGGCCGGCTCGTCTGGCAGGGCCGCCCTGAGCGGGGACAGGCTGCGGTAACGCCCGCTCCCCGGCCTCAGTTTCCCCAGGCGGTTCTTGCGCATCCTTGCCCGCCCCTCCCCCATCGTCGCCGGGCACCGGGTCCCCCTAAGACTCAGTCTGCGCCTCCCCGCCTCCAGCGCGGCTTTGTCCCCTCCAACCACGGCCTGTGGCGCCAGCGGCAGCATGATCTCGACCAAGGAGAAGAATAAAAGCCCCAAGGACAGCATGACGCTCCTGCCCTGCTTCTACTTCGTGGAGGTGAGGGGGCGCGCGGGTGGGGTCGGGCAGAGGGACCCCCGCGCTGAACGACAGCGGCAGGCTGAGCTCGGGACACGCCCTGGGGTCCGGCGCAGCGGGCGTGCGGGGGGCGGGGCCGGAGGAGCCGGGCGCTGCGGTGCGAGTAGGAGTCCAGGGCGCCGCAGGGTGCTCCAGGCTCGCTGCCAGGCCTGGGCCACCGCTGGGCCATGGGACCTTCAGTCTGGGGCTCCCGCCAGCAGCCCACCGGGAGGGGCCGGAGGAGGGTGCACTGGGGGAGGGTGCAGAATCTTCCCCCAGCCCTTGGGCTCTAAAGCCTGGGGTCCACACTCAGGTACCTCCTGGGCCAGTGCTGCTGGCTGGTGGGCTCCCCCTCACCTCTGATAAGACAGGCCCCGCACATAGTGAGGGCTTCACGAGTGTTGAAAAAATAAAAGAACACATCAGCCAACTGGCGCTTGGGAAACGCTGACCATGGTGCCAGCGACCTTTATCCGTCCGGCGAGGGGCAGCACCGACTCCGGCCCCGTGAGCTGCAGCCTCCCCGACTGGAGACGCCAGCAGCTCTCCTGGGGCCTGCGCCCGCTCAGCTCCTGCAAACCGAGCTTCGTCATTTCCCCTCCGAGAGTCCCCAGCCCGGACCCTCCCTCTGTTCCAGCCCTGACCACGGGGCTGGGGCATTCTGTCCCACCTTGCACCCTCTCCAGGGCTGGACAGATGGCTGACGTCCTTCTTAACACACAAGACAAGGTGGAAGTTAGGATGAGAGTCTCCTGTGGGCTTCATCTGTGCCTCAGCTTCCTCACCTGTAAAATGGAGGTAGAGGCTTCCCGAGGTAGCCAGGCTCCCTCAGATGCCCACACATTCTCCAGCCCCCTGCCGGTCCCCTGTGTGTGTATGAGTCGGAGACACTGGGACCATGGAAAGATTGCTTTCATCTAAAAGATTCCACTGGAATCCGTGGTCAGTGGCTGCGGCCCACACGGATAAGTGAGTGGCCTTCCTTGGGGAACCACACCTGTGATGTGGTCAGGAACAGCTCAGCTGGTCCACAGCCATGCCGCCCTGAGCACGTCGGATTCCGTCTGATCTCCGAAGCTAAGCAGGGTTGGGCTGGTTAGTATTTGGATGGGAGACCACCTAGGAAGAGCAGGTGCTGTAGGTGTAAAAAAATTAAAAATAAGGGATTGTAAGCTGACAAAAAAAAAAAAAAAAAAAAAGAACAGCGCAGCAGTCCTAACCTCAGCCTCACCGTCTGCACCTCACGGAGGGATACGACCAGCATGCGCAGAGGACTGTAGGTAGCATCAATGAGTGACTCAGTGAATTCATTCGTTCATTCATTCAGCACCTGCCATGGGCCAGATGCCCACATTCTCAGGGGTGAGTGGCAGGTTGGCAGGTAGAGATATGGGGCCCAGAGGAAATAAAGCAGCACAAGGGATGGAGAGATGGGTGGCCACGGGGAGGGGTCCCTCTGAGGAGAGCCGGGGGACCACAGGGATGTCTGTGGGCACCCATGCATCCCTGAGAGGAAGGGCCCAGAGGCAGGATCGTGTTTGCCGTTTCTAAGTTGTTCGAGATGGCAAGGGCGGCCGGGATGCATGAAGTGGGTGGGCGACGGGTGGATGGGCGGACGAGTGAGTAGTGAATGAATGAAAGGATGGATGGGAAGAAGGACAGACACATGGGTGGATGATGGGGTGGATGATGGGTGCATGGATCCTGGATGGGCGGATGATGATGGCTGGGTAAATCTGGCGAATGAATTCATGGGTGCGAGAGCGGTTCGATGGGAACGGATGGGCCACGGCATGGGCGGGCGGGTGGGTGGGTGGGAGAACCAGCGGGTGCGACTGCCCTCGTGAATGGAAGACGCAGCGAGAGGATGTGGGGCGACCCTGGCCAGCCCTGTCCCCGCAGCTGCCCATCGTGGCATCCTCCATCGTGTCGCTGTACTTCCTGGAGCTGACCGACCTCTTCAAGCCGGCCAAGGTGGGGTTCCAGTGCTACGACCGCACGCTCTCCATGCCTTACGTGGAGACCAGCGAGGAGCTCATCCCACTGCTCATGCTGCTCAGCTTGGCCTTCGCGGCGCCTGCGGCCTCGGTGAGTCCCGTGCCTAGGGGCGCGGGCCGGCCCCAGGGCGCCGCTGCCGGAGACTGACCCCACGCTGTCGGCAGATCATGGTGGGCGAGGGCATGCTGTACTGTCTGCAGTCGCGGCTGTGGGGCCGCGCAGGGGGCGCCGGCGGGGCCGAGGGCAGCATCAACGCCGGCGGCTGCAACTTCAACTCCTTCCTGCGGCGCACCGTGCGCTTCGTGGGTGAGTCTCCCCGCAGCAGCCCGGACCCGCCCCGACGTTGACCACGCCCGGGGGTGGGCGGTGCGCCCTGTCTCCGCCCACAGTGGGCGGTGCGGCCCCAGCTCCCCGCCCTGCCCTGCCCCTCCCACCCGCAGGCGTGCACGTGTTCGGCCTGTGCGCCACCGCGCTGGTGACCGACGTCATCCAGCTGGCCACGGGTTACCACGCACCCTTCTTCCTGACGGTCTGCAAGCCCAACTACACGCTGCTGGGCACCTCGTGCGAAGCCAACCCCTACATCACGCAGGACATCTGCTCTGGCCACGACACTCACGCCATCCTGTCGGCACGGTGAGCCGGCCTCGACCCCCTCCCTTCCACTGCGGGGAATCTGAGGCACCGAGGGGTCTCGGATATGGCGGGGCTCACCCGGACGCCTCTTACAGGAAGACCTTCCCGTCCCAGCACGCCACGCTGTCCGCGTTCGCCGCGGTCTACGTGTCGGTGAGTTTTGCCCACCCCCGGTGTGGGTCCGGGCCCCGCCCACCCCGGCCCCCCTTGTCCTCACCCTGTCCCGCTCACCTGGCCCCCCCAGCTCCCCAGCTGCCCTGACCGCAGGCCCCACCCCCAGATGTACTTCAACTCGGTCATCTCCGACACCACGAAGCTGCTCAAGCCCAGCCTGGTGTTCGCCTTCGCCATCGCGGCCGGCGTCTGCGGCCTCACCCAGATCACGCAGTACCGCAGCCACCCCGTCGACGTCTACGCCGGCTTCGTCATCGGCGCCGGCATCGCGGCCTACCTGGTGAGGGTCCGCGGGGCGGGGCAGGCTGGCGCCCAGGGGCGGGAGCGAGCTGGGCCTCCACCCTCCAGGGCCCTGCCCTGCCCTGGGGCTGCTGGTCGGAGTCTCGTGGGCCCAGACTTGCCCAGCGTGCAGCGTTGAGTGACCTAAGGTGGGGACGGGCGCTGCGGGGGAGAGGGTGGCCTCGCCCCTCAGACCCCCGCGCCACGTCGGTGCTCGGTGGGGACCCCGGTCCCCAGCCTCCAGCCTCACAGCCTGGTGTCTCCCCCAGGCCTGCCATGCGGTGGGCAACTTCCAGGCCCCGCCCCCAGAGAAGCCAGCGGCCCCGGCGCCCGCCAAGGACGCGCTGCGGGCGCTGACCCAGCGGGGCCACGACTCCGTGTACCAGCAGAACAAGTCGGTGAGCACCGACGAGCTGGGCCCGCCCGGCCGGCTGGAGGGCGTGCCCCGGCCTGTGGGCCGCGAGAAGACCTCGCTGGGCAGCCTGAAGCGGGCCAGCGTGGACGCAGACCTGCTGGCCCCGCGCAGCCCCATGGGCAAGGAGAACATGGTGACCTTCAGCCACACGCTGCCCCGCGTCAGCACGCCGTCCCTGGACGACCCCGCCCGCCGCCATATGACCATCCACGTGCCGCTGGACGCCTCGCGCTCCAAGCAGCTCATCAGCGAGTGGAAGCAGAAGTCGCTGGAAGGCCGCAGCCTGGGGCTGCCCGACGAGGCCAGCCCGGGCCACCTGCGGGCACCGGCGGAGCCCATGGCCGAGGAGGACGAGGACGAGGAGGACGAGGAGGAGGAGGGCGAGGGGGAGGGCGGGGAGGGCCCGGCCCCGCCGTCCCTCTACCCCACCGTCCAGGCCCGGCCGGGGCTGGGGCCGCGGGTCATCCTGCCGCCTAGGGCTGGGCCGCAGCCGCTGGTGCACATCCCGGAGGAGGGGGTGCAGGCGGCAGCCGGCCTGTCCCCCAAGAGCAGCGCGGCCGTGCGCGCCAAGTGGCTCATGATGGCAGAGAAGAGCGGGGCGGCCGGGGCCCCGGCCGCCGGCCAGCCCCGCCTGGCCAACCCGCCGCGGCTGCTGCAGGTGATCGCCATGTCCAAGGCGCCCGGGGGCCCCGGCCCCAAGGCGGCCGAGGCGGCCTCGTCCTCCAGCGCCAGCTCCGACTCCTCGCAGTACCGCTCGCCATCAGACCGCGACTCGGCCAGCATCATCACCATCGACGCGCACGCGCCCCACCACCCCGTGGTCCACCTGTCTGCAGGCAACGGGCCCTGGGAGTGGAAGGCGGCCAAGGGCGCGGAGGGCGAGGGTGGCTACGAGCTGGGGGACCTGGCCCGTGGCTTCCGGGGCGGGCCCAAGCCACCAGGCCTGTCCCCCGGCTCGTCCGTCAGCGACGTGGACCAGGAGGAGCCTCGGTTTGGGTCCGTGGCCACCGTCAACCTGGCCACGGGCGAGGGGCTGCCCCCGCTGGGTGCGGCCGACGGGGCGCTGGGCCCCGCGAGCCGCGAGTCCACGCTGCGGCGCAAGGGCAGCAGCCTGGCGCTGGGTGAACGGGAGGCCGCGGGCGAGTCGGAGGCTGAGAGCTACTTCCGCAAGATGCAAGCAGCCCGCAGGTTTAAGGACTGAGCTGGGGCCGGGCGGGGGCGTGGGGGGCCGGGGTGCCAGGAGCCAGGGCTGGGCAGGGCATTTCGTGGTGGGGCAATAAAAGGCTGATACTGGAGCCCTGGCTGCAGTCATTCTGACTGGGGACCTCACACCCACGGTGGAACAATGGTGCCCAAGAGCAAGGGGAGGGCTGTCTGCAGCACCGTTACCCAACACGGATCAAACGGGTGAAACGTTCCATCATGCAACCCCAGTTCAGGGAAGGCCACCTGCCTGTAAAGGGCAGGACCCGCTGGACTCGTGTGCCCAAACCTCGGTCAGAGTGGACATGGAGATCCCGAGACCCTCCGGCCGGAGGTGCAGGGATGGGGTGGGTGCGATGGCGGGTTAGACGAGCACACCCGGCACAGGGCAACGGAGCGCAGGATAGTTTATTCGAGTCAGCACAGACCAGCCGGACTTGCAGCCGGCGGAGGCGAGGCTGCCGTGCAACCGCTTTAATTCCGTCCCCTCCGCGTGACAAGCCGGCGGGCAGGCAGTGAGACATGCCGCACTCACTACAATACTGAGCCTGTAATTGCTGGTATCAAAATATACATCTGTGTCCCCATAAAAAACCACACGTGCTGCCCTCGTCTTACAACAGGTATAAAAAGTTATAAATATTTACACCCTTGTCCCACCCCAACGTGGACACCGGGGGTCCAGGCCCCAAGGGAGGGGCCGGCCAGCACAGGGTGTGCGTGCAGGGGGCCCCCAGGGCCCGGAGCGCAGGACGCCGTGATGGAAGAGCGGGCTGGCATCCCACCTCCTGGGGACCCAGCGCTAGAGGTGGACAGAAAACAAACAAAACTTTGGTCCAAAATTTGCAGGAAAAAAGGAACCCTGAAAGAGTAAGAGCGCTTGCCCTCCAGACAGAGGGCAGGTGGCGTAAGGCATCTGGGGTCTCAGACGGAGGCCCGGGGCCCTCCAGAAGGACCGGGGCTCCCCAGCTGCCCCCACGGCGTCTGCCCTGGAAACTAGATCCTGCCCTGCGACTTAATTACAAGGAATAAAATAAAAAGTACAGTATACAAGGTCATACAAAGAGGAAATTTAGATTACACTCATACCATTTTTATCATCTCGCTATATAAAAAGTTACTTAAAACTATTTCTCTTGCATATAAATGAAAAGATTAGGATATTTGGTCAACTGGAAGTATTGCTAGGCACAGATGTCTGCGGCTGCATCAAAGCACAAGAGATTACAGTGAACACAAAGCTCCAAGCTGAAGGAGGCCGGGGACGTGCCCTCAGGCCGGGGGAGAGGGAGAATCACGCACTTGATTAAACGGGAGGACTGGGCTTTCTGGGGGTGTCGGCTGCCTCCGGGCCCTGCTGCCGGGAGCCTCCTGCCATGCCAGGCACATGATCTGTGCAGGAGGCTGTCCCCGGGGCCCCAAACCCCTACCCGTCTGCTACCGCGAGGCCCAGCCAGAGCAGCGGGTTTTAAGGCACGAGAAAGCAGAGTAGAGGTTTGGGAGCGCCCGGCCCGGGCTGCGGGAGGCACAGGCAAGAGGCCGGGGAGGGCCTGAGGCCGGCACCCCGTCTCTCCAAGGTGAGCACGGTGAGTTAGATTTAATTTTTTTAAAAACAGGTAAACTGATTTCTCTTTTAAAAAAATAAAATCTCTGGTCTTTTAAGGTCACTTCAGCTGCTTTTAAAGTGGCTTTTTTTCTGGAATGATGGAAGTTGTTGCCGGGGGCCCGGCAGGCTGGTCCTGGCGGCGGGGCCTAGATGGTGGACTTGGAGAAGGAGACCCGCAGGTGGTGGTTTTCGCCCAGGTCATGGTTGTGCAGGTCGATGAGCGCCTGGATGGCCTCCTCCACCGAGCCCATCTGGATCAGCGCCATCTTCCGGTCCTTCCTGTGGGACAGGGACAGGGCAAGAGCCCGGTGAGGCGGCGGGGGGGGGCACGGGGGAGGGAACGGGCGGGGGGGAGGGGGCTCCATGCTCACTGGAAGAACTTGAACCCTTTGACGATGCCGCCATTGCTGGAGAAGAGGATCTTGAGGTCATCCTCGGAGATGGAGGGCCTGTGGGGGGAGAGCCGTCCTCAGGGCCGGAGACCACGTGCCCTTTCCGGTGCCCACAAACAGGACTGTACAGTCACCGTTTCAGAATCACAGGCAACGCCCCACTCAGCTTGCAAAACGGTGCCCGAGGCCGCCCATACCCCCCGCACCAAGACAGCCTCCAAGGGCAGCACCTACGGGATGTTGGACAGGTGCAGGGTGGCGGACGGCGGGAAGATGTTCTGGAAGTTCTTGGAGCCCGGCTTCTTGAAGCGGTGCAGCGGCGAGTTGCCATAGTCCTTGGTCAGGCCCTGGTCCTCCTGGCCCTCACGGGGCAGCTGCACGTTCTGGTGCTTGGACAGGGTGATGCGCACCGGCTTGCCGTGCAGCTTGTGCCCGTTGAGGTGGCTCATGGCTGCAAAGGCGGAAGGGACCCTGGTGACCCGAGGCCCGAGCATGCCGGCCGCCTCCCCCCACAGCCCGGCCCCTTACCCAGCTGGGCCTGGCTCCCGTCCGCCATCTGCACCAGAGCGTTCTCCTTCTTATTGAACAGGATCTTCACCCGCTGCACGTCGCCGTACACGCCTTCAAAAGCCGGGGACAGGCGCTAAGCTTGAGGCCTGAACCTGCCGCCCCCGCCAAGCCCCGCGACCCGCACACCCTCTCAGGGCTGGCTCTGCCCGAAGGTTTGCTATTCTGCCTCTGGAACCTGCGTCTAGTCACAGGGACGTTACCAGGAGGACGACCTTCAGCGAGAAGCCCTACAATCCAGGGAAGGCCAGCTGCCAAAGAGCCACCACTTCTCATGCTACCAACACGCTTAACTCTGCGAGGGCATGCAGGGCAGCACCCATGCGTGTCTCCCGACCACGACTACCACACACACCGGAGGCACACGAGTACCGAGGCAGAACCGCAAACTCAGTACATCTCAGGGCTTCAAAATAACCTCCATTAAATGAAAACAAGGTAATAAAAGTGTGAATGATAACATACCGAAAAGAATAAAGAGGCTTTGGGGTGTGACTCTCTTTAGAGGACAGCAGAGCAAGGCAGCGGAGGGACAGGGAAAGGGAGAGGTCAGGGGGCGAGTTGCCATCGTCCACCACGAGGAGGCAGCCCCGCAGGCGTGCAGGTTGATGGATGATGAAGTTGTCAGGATGTTAATATTCAAGGGCAGGTTGGTTTCCGGAGAGCAGGGTTTGAGGGGGAAGTTTGTTTTTATTTATTTATGGTTTTGTTTTGTTTCAAGCAACAACAGGAAGCAGAAGTACCGTGCAGTCAGTTGGCAAAGAAATTCCGGATCAGAAAAAAAATTGGGAGAGGGGAAGGGGAGAAAAGAAAAAAAGTAGCAAAAAACACAGGTCAGTAAATACATAAGAAACCGGCAGTGTTCCATCAGGTCTACACACATTACTGTCACAGGCCCCCTCGCGGTCAGCAGGAGACGCCGCGGCCCACAGCGGCGCCCCCAGCACCGTCTCCTGCTGCCGGCGCGGGGGCGCCACGCTCACACAAGCACGAGGGCTGGAGTCTGTTAGTGAGGCTTCGAGAGCATCGAAGTCAGACAAGGAGCCGGCCACCCCAGGCCAAGAAGTCGCGGGAGTGCTCAGACAGGGTGAGGAGACGGCCTGACACTGACTGACGGCACCCGACCTGCCCACGGTGAACTAGGCTGAACCCTGATGGCCTTGCCCCAGCTCCCTGGCCACCCGGCCCGGAGGC
>CM053512.1:48712713-48737063 GCA_028627145.1 Eidolon dupreanum
TGCCCCCCCCCCCCCCCCCCGCACTGGTCACCTTCCCCACCTCCCTCCCTGTTCCCCGAACACATTCCTGCCCCCAGCCCTTGCGCGTCCCCTCGTCTGGAAGGCTCTTCCCCGGATCCCTGCTTGCCCGGCTCCTCACTCAGCTCCCTGACCAACCCGAGGACAGGCCTCCATCACGTGGCTCTGTCCCTCAATTAGGACATTATCTACCCAGCCGGGGTCTGTCTCCCCCGAGGACATGGGCCTCACAACGCTGGCACGCGGTCTGTGCTCAGTCAGCCTCCCCGGAACCCCCGCTCATCACATGTCCCCGCTGGAGAATGACCCAACCTTCAAAGCCCACCTCCTCCGGGAAGCCTGCCCAGCCCTCCCATGAACCAGAGGCCTCCTTGAGCGTGTGGGGGGGAACGAGGATGGGTGGGGGGAGAGGAGGCGTGTCCCCCAGTCCTGAACACAGCGGAGGTGCCTGGAAGATTCCTGAATGGGCGTGAATGTACCGCGGCACCCGCGAGCCCAGGGCCCAGTGTTCCCGGGGCCAGTTTCAACAGAACCTGGCACAGCCGTCAGGCCCTGGAGTCAGTGGCCGGTCCGGCCAAGGCTGCTCCCCACCGTGTGGCCTTGAGCCTGTCTCTCAAGCTCTCTGGGCCCCAGGCTTTGCCTTCCATTGCATGGGGATGCTGTGCATGTGCTCGGCAGAAGTCTGGCAATGATGACGAGCGGGTGATGCTCGGGGACAGCTCCCTTCGTGTGGGCTCTCATGTAAGGTGCTTGTCATGCACAGATTCCTTTAACCCCCGTGACGTCCCCAGCATGCAGGTGCTCTTACTCGTGGGGAAACTGAGGCCCAGAGAGGCAGAGCCACGTGCCTGGTCACGTGGCTAGGATTCAAGTTCAAGGGGCCCTGAACTCTGGCCACAGCAGGGTGGGGCCCGGGAACGCCTCACCTGCTGAGAATTCAGCGCCGGCTCTGCCCGCTGGGCCTCCTTGGCGGGGCTGGGTGCCGGGGCGCGCGCCGGGCTGCGGGTCACCACGCTGTCGCTGGCGGTGGCCCGTGGCACATCTGCCGCATTCTCCAGCACCTCCACCTCCTTCTCGAGTCTGCGGAGGGGGCACGCGGTGACGACACCCGCCGGCGCTGCCCCGCGCCAGCGCCGTTCTGTACGGGGGCTTTGACGTTTCCTAGCACCCTGTGAGGTGTTCTTGTCACATCCCTCACGACTGGGGAAACTGAGGCACAGAGGGACACGCGCACACAGCCAGCAGGCGGCAGAGCTGCCTGTGCCGCTGCGCCTTCATCCGCTTCCACGACTCTCCTTCTTTCCACTCAAATACATTTATTTTTACAGGAAGCTTTATCCCTCCAGGAAAACTGGAAAAACCATGTCACTTTTCAAGTACCAGAAGATAACAGCACACAGCAACCCCGTGAAAACAAAGCTGGCATATTAAACCCCACCCCAGACACCACCCGCCCCACACACAGAGAGTGAGTCTGCAGCACCCAACACAGTGAGCCCGGGTCGGCAGGCTAGACACAGCTGGGGTCAGCCTGGAGGGCGTCCTGGAGGTGTCCAGGCAGGGGCACTGAGTAGAGCCACTGAGGAGTGGGTTACTCCGGGAGGGAGAAAGCCCAGGGCCCACAGCGCTCGGCATGTGTCAAACTCACAGCAAGGCTCAAGCGAGCCCCCCAGGGCTGCACCCGAGGGTGGGATGTAAAGGGGCCACCTCGTCCAGCAGCCCGTGGCTGGCAAGTAACACCTGCTTTCCAAGCTGCCTAGCATGCGCCCCTTTGCTCGGCCGGTCCCAATGTCCCTACACAGACCTATCTCAGCCCCCGGCTTAATGTCTGCTGCAATTAAGATGCGCAGAGGGCCTGGTGCCCCCCCTCACGAGTGGGAACACTGAGGCCTAGGAATGGACCCTCCCCCCCATTTTCCTCCAAACGGGACACATCAGGACAGGGCCTGAGGTCGCCTCGGCAGCGCTGGCCTCAGCGTCCACCAGGGTGGGGCCCCAGCATGTCCGGGCCCTGGCAGGCCTTTCCTTGGCCAAGTGCACATTTGGAATTTCGCCGTCACTTCCCTCCGTCCTGACCTGCTGCCCTGGGCCGAGCCTGGGCCTCCAGCCTGCCCGGAAACCCAGGCCTTTTGTCCCAGCCTGCGGGGGATGGTCACTTTCCCCAGCCCCTCCCCCCTCCTTCCTGAGGCCGCTGCCGCTGCCTCCGCGGCCTCCATTAGAACGAGGAGCGAAGCGGGAAGCGCTCGCCAGCTGGGCCGGCGCCAGAAAGCCCCCAGGGAGGCCGCTGCGGGCAACGCCCATCCTCGGGCTCACGTCCGCCCTGACTGCACGTCCCTCATGCACCTGCTTTGCTGGGTGTCAGCAGGAAGGGGTCACACGAGGCAGCCCACCTGGCCTCCCTCAACCACCCGCAGGCCTGCGCATGCGTTAAAGCTCCCGGCGCGGGGGCGGGGGGGGGAGGCACATCCCAGCGCCCACCGCCACCGCACCCAGCAAGGTGGCCACCCCCGCTCACCCCACCCCCGTGCGGGGAGGTCCCCCGGCTCCCCCGCCACCGCCACCGAGCCGGGCGGCCACCCCCGCCCCCCCGTGCCTGCAGAGCCCCTCCTCGGGGCTCCCAGCCCAGACCGCGCGGGGGTGAGCGCCCCCGCCCACCTGGAGATGGATTCCTCCAGGAGCCGGGATTTCTGCTCATCCTCCTGCATCTGCCTCCTCATGTCTTCGTCGCCCTCCGAGGCCGAGGACGGCGTCCCCTCCAGCAGCCAGCGTTCCCGCAGCGCCTTGGACTGGGGGTGGCAGGGGCCGGGCTCAGGGTTACACCAGCCTTCCTGCTGCAGCCCCCGCAACCCCGTATCCAGCTGAGGCTCGGGGCCCTGGGCGCGCGCCGCCCGGAGCCGGGCCGGGCCCGCCGTACCTTCAGGTGCTGCAGCTGCCGCCTGCCGTCCTCCAGCTGCCGCCTCTTGCTGTCAATCTCCGCCTGCCTCTTGCGCTTCTCCTGAGCGGACAGACGGAAGGGGCTCAGGACCCACCCGGGGCCCTGCCCCTACGGGTCCTGCTTTTGCTGCAAAGGGCGCCCACGTGGCCCTCGGCCTGCCTCTGCACGAGGGCAGCGTTCTACTCCACGCTGCCTCGGTTTCCCCACCTGCACAGGGGTCCAGAGTCCATGTTCTGATGATGAAGGGGATCTCTGTGTTTTCATTTGCGGGGACGTGCCAGCAGGCACTCCTAAGCCGCACGAGCCCCAGGCTGAGTGTGGGGAACCCCTGAGACCCTGGGTCACTGCCCCCCGGCGAGGGGCAGGAAGAACTCACTGCGATAGCCTGCAGCCGCTCCTGCGGGGACGTGGTCTCTGCGGCCAGAATCCTGGGTGGGGACAGAGGAGGCCAGGCAAGGCGGGGCCCCCAACCCTGCTTTCAGCAGATCTGGGTGGATCCCCTCCCTGCACCTTGCAGGGGGGTGACCCTCTGTAAACTGGGACCCTGCCCCCCCCCAGAGGCAGCAGCACCCTCTGCATCCAGCCTGCGACTTCACCGATTTTCCGCATAAACCTCCTGCCACCCCCGCAGGGCAGAACCAAGGGACAGGAGGGGCGAGGCTGCGTCTAGACACCCCGGAAGGGTCAGGGGGGAGCGGGCGCTGGGGCTGGGCCGCGGACGATGCACGGCTCACTGAGACTGAGGGCCCGAGAGGGTGTCGGGGTGCGCCGGATCACCCCCTCCTCCCCTCCCGCCCACCAAGCGTTCTCCAGCTTTGGGGGCAGGGGGGGTCTTGAGCTCTGTTCCCAACCCCGAATGGCCACAGCCCCCCCCCCCCAAACCCCTTATCTTCAAAGGGACGGAAACGACAGACCGTCCTTGGGTTCTGTCGCCACCCCCAGCACCGCCCGGTTTTGTCCAGAGCCACCCCGCGGCCTCCAAAGATGCTCTGGGTCCCGGTTCCCCCTCTGTACAGCCAAGCAGACACCAGCTCTGAACGCTCCTGTTATGCCCCCCCCCCGCCCCCTGCGATTCGGCCGGGAAACAGGCTGGAAGGCACACAGGCGGCCCCGCCCTGCCCGCCACCTGCCCGGCTGCAGCGCCCATCTGGCCGCACCGCTCAGGTCCAGTTTCCTGGCCTCGCTGAAACCTCTGAAGTCATCTGGCTCCCACGCCCCAGCCAGGTGACCCTCCCGGCTCTCCCACGCCTGCCCGGTGCCACCTTGGCCCGCAGTGGCAGCGGCACCCTCTGCGGCTCCACGTCCACTTCCTCCCGAGGCCGCGTCCAGCTGGGTGGAGTTCGGGAAAGGCTAGAACCCCCTGTGCAGCTCACAGCCCCCCCGAAGGGCTGGGCCGGCTAGGCTCCTGGGTCTGCCAGATGCAGGCAGGGTGGCCCCGGCGCCTCCCACGGACGCCCGGCCTCCCCTGCCTCTGGCCAGTCCTCCCTTTCCCACCCCAGCCCAGGCCACTGCCATTCCCGCCACCTCCCTGGCCCCCGACAGCCCCCTCTCCACGCCGCAACCAGAGGCAGGACCTCAAAACGAGAAGCAGACCCTGTCACTCTCCTGCTCTGAAGTCTCCCTCTCTTCCAACACCCTGGCATAGCCGGACGCCCACTCACACCTCTGCCCTGGTCCCCTCTCTCCCCCCACCTCTGTTCCAACCATCAGGACCTCCTGGCCGGGCCTCGACTGCACCAAGCTCATTTCCACCTCAGGGCCTTTGCACTTGCTGTTCCCGCTGCTTTGTATGCGTTTCTCGTGGCCAGAAACGCAGCCTAGAAAGGGCAAGTTACTTGCCCAAAGCCACAAGCAAGGAAGTGGCTGAGCTGGGATGCGCCGGGCTGCCCGGCTCTGGCCGCACCCGGGCCCACCCTTTCCATAAACCCACCCCGGAACAAGGCAGGGCTGCGCGAGGGGCACGCAGCAGCTGAGACCCCCGTGCACAGGGCCGCCCTGCGCAGACGGATCACCGCCCAAGAGCCCCTTCCACCGCGGCGGGCAAGTGGCCATTCATGCCCGACACAGGGACAGCTGTGAGGCCAGCTCCCCAGGCTGCAGACAAGGCGGGCAGTGTCCTCGCTTCGGTGGCCTGTCCCTGCTGGCCGATCCAGGGCAGGGGAAGGTCAGGCGGGCCCAGGAAGAGAATTTCCATCCCTCGCGTCCGCGTCACGCCCCCCCCCCGGCCCCCCGTCACAGCCCAAGGGGCGCAGGCTGCGCAGCCCCTCACGGCCCCTCCCCAGGCCTGGGGACGCTGGAGCCACCCCGCCCCGCCCAGGGCGCCACCGCCTCGGGTGATGGATGGCGGGGCCCGCGGGAGGCGGTCGCCCTGACAACCGCACCGTCCCCATGGCAACACCGAGGCCCGGCACGCGGGGGTGGGGCCGGCGCTACGCATCTCCCGCCCCCAGCCCGGCGCTGGGGGGCTCAGGGGCTTCCTGCCCCGGACTTCAGGGGTTGCCTAGACAGAGCTGGAAGTGGAGGGGTAACTGGGTCCACCCCGTTCCCGCTGCTAGGAGAGGATCGCGTTCTGGGTTCACAGGCACCCTCCCAGGGGAGGGCCTCCACCCGGGAAGGGTCTGGACCCGCCCCTGGCGCGAGGGAGCCAAGGTCAAGCCAAGATAATACTCAGCATCGTAAATCTGAAAAGCAGAACAGAACCCTGGTGAAACAGCATGAGTAATAACACCTTCCTTGGCGCTCCCCATCTTCCAGGCGTGTCTTGGCCTCACTTTACAGGAGGGGAAACCGAGGCTGGGAAGGGGGAGGTCTGCAAACACTCGCTAAGCGTCCGTCCTGTCGGTCCCGCGAGGCAGGGATGGTTACACCCGTTTTATCTGCGATGGACAAGCTGTTAAATGGCGACGCTGGGACCTGGGCCCAGACAGGCGGGCCCACGGAGCGCAGGGTCTCCCCGAGGTCTGGCCGAGGCAGGGGACGCGTCAGCGGGGCGGTGGGGGAGCGCGTTAGGGCTCGGCGAGGGAAGCTGAGGCCCGATCACAAAAGACCTCATGGCGGGAGCTCGGTTTCGGCTAAAGCGGCACGGGGCGGACAGAGCGCCGGCCGCTGACCGCGCCGGGGCGCGTCGCCGGCGTCTCTGCGCCTCCACCGGCTCCGCCGCGCAGTGGGCCACAGCTCGCCCCTGCTGGAGGGTCGCACCCGCCGCCCGCACGCAGGCGCCCGTCCTCGCGCGATTATTTTTATGGCGCTTGGAGCAAATTCTGGGCTCGAGCGGCGATGTGGGCGGCTCAGGACAAGGCGAGGGCGTCGGCTGCGAGCGCGTGAGATAATCCCGGCTCCAGGAGATGAGCTAATGAGGCCCAAGCCCAACAAGCCCGGCAGAGGCCTCCGCTTTGCGGGGCATTTATTTTTTTAGAGGCCCAGAGAGGTTACGAAACCGGCCCAAGGTCACCCAGCGGCCAGGACGCGGCGGGAGGCGGGGCTGGAGGCGGGAAGCGGCTGGGGCGGTGGCGAGCGCGGCCCATGCCCGGGCAGCTCGAGCCAGAATGAGGGGGTCCGGGCTCGGGCAGGCTCAGAGCCCAGCGCTGGAACATTCCTGAGCTAATTGAAAGGAAACAGCTGACGACGACCTTGGCCATGGGGTGGGGGGGCAGAGTCACGCGGGGCTGGGAGGTGAGAGAGGGGCCCCTTCCCCCATCGGGCGGGGGATGGGGTTTGGGGAAGTCCCCATTCCACCCGCTTCCCAGCTCCCTGTGGGGCCTTTGTCTCCCCAGCACCTCCCAGGGCTCCCTCACCCTGAGGCAACCTTAGCCTCGGTTCCAGCCCTCCGCCTTTGCCCCTGGTTTCCCTCCTCCACCTCCAAGCTCAGCTCAGGTGCAGCCCCTCTCTTCCAGGAAGCCTTCCTAGGTCTCCCCTCATCAGGTGGACCCCAGGACCACTGCTGTCACTGCTGAGGCGAACAGCCCATGAGCCACAAGCTTCCTGGAAGGGTCAGACAGAGGGACGTCATGCCCATGGTGGCCACTGAGGTCAGAGCAGTCCACAGACCCAGAGGGCCAAACCTGTTGCCTATTAACCTGGGCCGGGGATGGGAAGGAGCCGGACCCTGCCCTGTGCCCTGGAAACGGGCAGGGCGGTGGAGCAGCAACGCAGGCTGCAGGCGGAGCCTTCCCCAGGGGCCAGTTCAAGACAAACCCAGCTGCAGAGACCAGCCCTAAAGCCCCCGGGTCCCTACGCCCCCACTCCGCCCCGCTACACGCACGCGGCCACCCCAGGGCCTTGGCACCGCTGCGTCCCTGCCTGGTGCAGGTGCTCCCTGCATCCACAGGCCTCGCTCACTCCCTCGGGCCTTTCCTCGAAGTCACCTCCCTGTTCAGGCCTCCTCTGACCTTCTCGATTAAGTTTCAGCCCTCGGGACTCCCAAACACCCCCAAAGGCTCTCAGCACCGCATGGAACCCCGCCTTCTGCCATGTCCCAGCACTAGGACACAGCAGGTACTCGGTCGATATGCAGTGGACCAGCAAGCCAATTAGGGTCTTTCCGTTTTCAGAGGAGGCCCCACCTAAGGGTTCCTCATCCCTTGTCGCATTCCTGCCATCCCCATGGACCAACCACCTGTCCTGTAACTACTGCTTTTTTTTTTTTTTTTTTCAGAGAAACTCTGTCATATTTATCTAAAACAGAACCTGGGCTCCCCACATCCAACAGAAGTGACTTTACAAATTGATATATAAAACAACCCAAATGCCTGTCAGTGATGAATGGACACACACAAGGCGGCCCATCCGCACCCTGGAATATTACTCAGCCATGAAAAGGGGGAGGTGTGGACACCACACCGTGAACACATGACGCTCGGTGAGAGATGCTGGACGCACAGGCCACACACGGTGTGCGACTCCACTGATGTGACACGTCCAGGTCAGGCACACCCACAGGAACAGGAAGTGGGTGAGTGGCTGTCAGGGGCTGGGGACAGGGTTTGTTTTGGAAATGATGGAATATTCCAAAATTTAGAGGTGATGGTTGTACAACTGTGAATTCCTGAAAATTGCTGAATCGTTTACTCTAAGTGAGTGGACTGTGTGGTATAGGAATGATATCTCGATGAAGCCAGTAAGAATAAACATATACACACATGACCCCCTCACCAAAGGCTGGGCTGGGGCCAGAGCCGGGGTCCTGCCCACCCCATGGACACTGCAAGATCCTGCCGGGCCTGCCCTGAGGCTCTTTGTGATCAGAAGGATCAGGACACAAACCCTCCAGGACGTCACCTGCTCACATCCTGCGGCCCCTGCCAAGCCCCCTCCCTGCATTGGCTCTCGAGGCCCCCTATCGCTGCCCCCAACACCCCCTCTGTCACCCAGGCCTGGCCCTGTCCACGCAGCTTCATGCCCAGCCTGCCCTCACACTGGTCCTTGCCTGGTCTGCCCACCACAAGGCCTGGCTTGGGCTCCTTTTCCGATTTCTGGCCCTATCCAGACTGTCCCAGCGATGAGCTCTGACTGTCCCTGAACGCCTGCTGGAGACAGACATTGCAGCCGACGACATGCTCCTCAAACAGCAAGACTTCCGCCGAGCCGTCCCACGCCACACCGAGACCCTTGGGCCTCATGACCAGGGCAGCCTTTAGCCTCCCTGGCATCCAGGAGCTGGGCCATCTCTCCCTAACCAGGCCGGCTGGGCCCCTTGGGCAGCTCAGACACCACATGGGATGAAGTCGGGTCCACACCCACCCAAAGCTTGGTCCTTGCTCCCCTTCCTCACTTCTCTCCGAGCTGCCCCACAGCCCCCGTCCTGGCTGAGCCCTGACTTGCTCCTGCCTGACCTGGCCCCTCAGCTGCCAGAGCCCCTTTCTGGTGCCTGGCATCAGCCCTTGCTCCCCCCCATCCCGGCCAGACACCATCCCTGGCTCCCCATGGCCCCCAGCTTGGCACTCCAGGTCTGGCGGGACCCAGCCCCAAGATCACAAACGGAAGTGCTCCCTTCTCCCCATGCTTTCCCACCTCCGGGCCTTCGCACAGGCCAGTCTTTCCTTCTGCCTGCTTGGGTAAACCCTTAAATATCTTTCACAGAAAAGGTCCATGATGGAATAGACGAGGAAACCTTCCCCTCACGGCAGAGAAGGCCCTCCATGGGCTCCCCCAGGCCCCTCTGATCCTGCACGGTTTGGATGGTGAGCAGGGAGCCTCTTAAGCGAAGGAATGAGAAGCTTCCTGGATGGAGGAAGAGTGGACAGAAATTGTCTGAGATATGGAAAACGGCGATGTGACTTGTTTGTTCAGAACATCAACCCATTTCCCTGGATCAAAATCTGGGACCCTCGAGGGCGGGCCTCGAATGGGGCTGCAGGTGGCACTTCCAGGGTCTAAGTCCATATGGCACCCGGGAGGGGGCAGGGGGGGCTCATGTTCCCATTCACCAGACGTGAAAAGTGAGCCCCGGGAAGGCAAGTCACATGCCCGAAGTCTCATAAGGAGTCAGGACACCCTCTTTCCATGCCCCAAATCAGCACTCACAGAAGAGGTCTCTGGGGAGAGAATGTGGGGACAGATGTCCCCAGGGGCACAGGCCACTGCCAAGGCCACCAATCAGGCTGAAAAGCTGATACCTGCAGACCACAGCCTCTGGGACTCAGGACAGCACAAAGACCCCCTTCCCACCCCCCGCCCCGGCACCTAAGAGGAACATCGCGCAGGAAATTACGGTCCCACCGCTTTCCAGCTGTGTGCCCTCCGGCAAGTCATGTCACCTCTCTGTGCCTCAGTTTCCCCACCTTACAGGGTTGCTATACAGACAAAGCGCTCAGAACAGGGCCCGCCTCAGAGCAAGGGCTCACTGAATGATCGTCAAGTGAATAAATGACACCGGCGCTTCCCGAACCATCGTCCCATGTTCCTGCCACCACCTCCAGTATTATCGCCACATTCCTTCCCTTCCCCTCATTCCCACTTTAAATTGAATCCCCTTATTTTACAGGAAAAGTTTCATTGTTATCAAGACCGAAAAAACCAGAAGCCGCTGCCACAACCATCAGAGTAAAAACATTGAGAAAAATAGATATAATGAAAATAAAAGCTTGTGATTTAATTATCACTAGATACTGTTGCCTTTTAACCAGCTGCCGTCTCTGATTAGAAAGGGAGATGAGCAAATGTGAAAGAGACATTAAGGACCCAGTTAGCACCCGCGGGAGACTTTCTCCACGAAGATGTCCAGCGCGAGGGCGGGTCCGGGCCCACGCCCTGCCCTCACCCAAGAGAGCGCCCGAGAGTGGGAATGGCTGCTCCAGGCCAAAATGTCCTTATTTTACCAGCTAGACCCTGAGACTCCCAGGGGTGCAGCCCTTCACCCGGGGCCACACGGCAAAGCCTCCCCAGAGCAGGGCTGGCCCCTAGCTCCTGAGCCCCCTCCCAGGAGTGTCTCCGTGTGCCACCGCCCCTGACCCTTGCCCCATCTTTGCAGGATCAGCCAACTCTCCCACCGCCCTGGTGATTAGTGACTGGCTAGTTTTTGATAAATCCCTACGTTCTTAAGCTAATGGAAATTAGTTTAATCCTTAAGTTGATGAAATGTTGTCAAATTCTTAAATTTATTTTTAAAAGAAACTTTCCAGTACCACCGTAAGCTGCAACCATCGCTGGTGACTGTGATGGCAAAATCCATGGAAACGGGACGAGGTGAGTGACGCGCTCCAGCGGCTGCAGCCTCCGTGCCTGGAGCCCACTGCACCCTCACGGGAACAGACAGCAAGCCAGGGGCAGGAATCAGAGTCGGGCGCACCCACCATCATCACCCCAGGCACTGGGCACGGAGGCTTTCCCTCATGCCAGGTAACGCCCCAGGATGTACCCAGTGACCCACCTATTGCATGGCCATGGTGCCACATCTGACCTGCGGCCCAGAAGGCACAGGGCAGGGCGCCCCCCCTTGTGCTGTGTGACCCCGGGGCAGCGCTGTCCCTCTCTGGGCCTCGGTATCCACGTGAGAAAGAAAGGGGTGACGGGAAAGAAGACAGTGGGGTCCAACCACGATATCCCCCCACCCCCGTTTCTCTGCTCTGGGTGGGTGTTTTCCTGGTTTTTAGCCCCTCATCCCCCAAGGCAGCCCCCTCCCCGCGGCCACACCCTGCCCAGGGCTTGCCATCAGGAGGCCCGAGGCTCCCGCGGGCCCAGGGAGCAGAGCAGATAAACAAGTGGGGGATCCTGGTGCAGACAAGTCCAGGCCCTGGCTCCCCTGAGCCCCTGGCTGGGCTCCCAGGGCGGCTGGGGGAGCGGCAGGGCCTTTGTCTGGGTTTTCAAAAGCAGAGGACACTGGGTGTCGCCTTCCTGGGGAGGGTGTGGTGGGTCATGGGTGAACCCCTGGAGGAAAGCTGTCTGTTCAGAAAACACACCCAGTGGGACAGGCAGGGGGAGCCAGGCTGGCCGGGTGGGGCCCTCCGCCCCGCACACAGTGGGTGGCCCGCCAGGCCCCAGAGACACGGGGCCCACTCCCTGCCCTCGCAAACACACCCCACAACCTCCAGCGCCCACCTGTGGGAGTGGGGGCATGGCCCCCCCCCCGACCCGGGAAGAAGGACCCCTTGTCTGAAATGACCCGGCACACGGCTGGCACCTGCTCCTGTGGCACCCCTCGGCCGCCCAGCACACCCCGCCCCACCGCCACTGTTCTCACCCTGGCCAGTGGACTCTTGGCAACACCATTTGGTGCTCCGTCTTGGGGACACTTTCCGGGGAGGGGATCAGCCCCAAGCTCCCCTGTTGGAAAGCGCTTGGACCCCCGGTCTCACATTTCCCAGACCGGAAGCCCGGACAGAAGCCCCCTTCCTGCAGCTGGAACTCGGAACATCTGGCGCCAGACGGGCCTGAGCCGGGCTCCGGACAGCGCTCGGGCCCTTGGGGCGGACAGCCAGGCGGAGGGAGGGCTGCCCCGTGCGCGCGTCCTGGGCGCGGGCAGCGGCGAGCTCGGGCTGGGGGTGCGGGGCTCAAGGCCTGACCAGCGCAGTGGGGAGGGGGCGCTCCATCTCCCTTGGGAGCGCGCCGAGAGCCCACAGGTGGCGGAGGGCCAAGGCTAGCCCAGGGGGCGCGGGCGGGGCGCGGGCGGAGACACGGGCCTCCGCCTTGCAGTGTGCCGGGGTGCCCCCGGCCGCTGCCGCCCGAGCCCCGGTTAGGCCGTGGGCCGCCGGGGTCGGGGATGCGGGAGGCCTCAGGGTGCGCGCGGCCCGGCGTGGGTCCCTCCCGAGCTGGGCTGGGGGTCCCGGGGATCCCTCGCCACCTCCCTCTCCCCGCGCGGCCGCGACGCCCGGGTTAGGGGGATGTGGTGGAAGCTTCGCCCCTCCCGCGGGCCGCCCCGACCTCCGAGACCCCCGCCCCGGTCTGAGCGCGCCTACTCACTCCATTTCCCCGCCGAGGTCCGGTGGGTGCGCGGCGCTGGGCGGGGGCGGCCGCGGGCGGCCGCGGGCGCGGGGGGCGCGGGGGGCGGCGGGCTACGGCCTGGCGGCCCGGGCTGCGCGGCGCGGGGGCGGCGGCACCGGCTCGCGCATCGCCCCGCGCGCTGCTGTTTATTGTCCGGGCGGCGGCGGGCGCAGGGGGTGGGCTGGGCGCGCGCGTCGCCGCCGCCGCCGCCACCGCGTTTCTCTGTCGCTCCCCTCCCCGCCCGGTCCCCTCCCACCTCCCGGCGCCGCGGCCCGCGCTGCGCCTCCTGCCGGCCGCCGGGGCCGCCGCAGCGCCCCATCCCCGCGCGCGCGCCTGGCCGGGACCTCCGCGAGCCGTGTCGCGTCCGCCGCCCCAGCCGTTCGTCCCGCCTCCGAAAGGGGCTGACGCTGGTGACCGCGACAAATCCTCGCCCCTCCGCAGGTGCTGGGCCAGAGGCGAGCGGGTGCGGGCGAGGACCCGGGCGAGGGACGCAGGAGGTCCGCGAGGCCGCCAGGAGGAGCCGGCGTCCGGGCGGCAGCCGCGTCTGGCAGGAGAGCGAGCGCACAGGCGGGGCGGCGGGACTCAACCGGGCGGCCCGCGGGGACGGTGTTAACGCGACAGTTGCTGGGCTTCCGAGCGCTCGCTGGGCGCTGGGCCTGATCCTGTGGAGTTGGAGGAGGGCTGGTGGTTAAAATCTGCCCCGCAGCAGAGTGAGTGGGGGGCACATGGTGTGGAGAGGGGAGCAAGCGGGGCTCAGGCTTTGTTTTGAGGTCACTGGGGAGCCACGGCAGAGTTTACGGCAGGACAGGGACCGGCGCGGCTTATTTTCGTGAGGCGCCTCCCTGCACCAGGTGGGGAGTGGATGCGAAGGGCAGAAAGGAGAGGTTTGGAGGCCGGGAGGAGGCTGAACCGGGCCCCCTCCCTTCCTCCGGGAAGACTGAACCAGCAGAGACTGGACCAGGTTGACAGGCAGATGAGTTCTGGGTGGATCATGCAGGGGGAGCTGACAGGATGCGATGTGGGATGACAGGCATTGGGGTCCCCTCCCATTTCAAACGGAGCCCCTGGATACAGGTTAGGGGATGAAAAAAGTGACATTAGGTGGGCAGCTGGATGCCCAGACTGGACTTCAGGGCCAGGCGGGGCCTGGGCTAGGGATGGGGCTCCCCTGGTGAGAAAACCTGTGGGGGGGGCGGGGTGCAGGCAGCACACAGAGGCCACCGGGTCCCCCGCTGTCCCCCTCTTAACAATGAACATGCATGCATTTAGCATTAAAACAACGAGATAAAGTAGCAGACACAGAAAACACAGAAAACAAAAAGAACCCAAGAAACATCAGGGGCCCTGGGTTCAAGGCCCAGCTTCATTCCACCTGTGCTATGTGACCCTGGGTCCATTTCTGAACTTTGCTGGGCCTCACATCCCACCTCCCAGGGCAGCTGGGGGGTTAACAGGGTGAATGCCCACGAAGGACTTGGCACACAGTAGCTCAGGGTTTGGCAAACTCTCTGAAAAGGGCCAGATAGTAAATATTTTCAGCATTGCGGGCCCAGGTCTGCCATGAAGCGTGCACACGTTGGTGTGGCACTGTGCCGATGAAGCTTTATTTACCAACAGGCGGCAGGCAGGGTTTGACCTGCAGGCAGGCCCTCAGCAAAAGCAAGCTGTAATTCCAGTGCCGCCCCCATCCTCTGCATCCACTCGGCCCAAAAGATTTATTGAGCACCTACTGTGCTCCTGGCAGTGTTAGGTGCCAGAGACACGGAGGAGAAAGCGTGTTCTTTTGTCTATTAAATAGATGATTCAACATTTGAGGGCGGCTGGATGCATTTCGCCGATGGGGAGGGCCTGCTGGAAGAATCTCTCCCGTCCCCACAAACCATTCACGGCCTTTCCCAGCCCTAAACTTCCCAAGGCGCCCACCTCCCTCACATGGAAAGCCAGAGTCCTCTTGGTGGCTCTCAAGGCCCAGCGGGGGGACGCTGACGTCCACACCCCAGGCAGGCGTGCAGGCAGTCGCTGCCAGGAGACCAGCCAGGAGGTGGCGCCACAGAGCTGGGGAGATCGGGCCAGACCGGAGTCGGTGGGGGAGGCGTCCCAGGCGGCAGGGGCAGCCCAGGCAAAGGCCTGGAGGTGGGACAGGGCGGGCTCTGTCGGGGACGAGGGCAGTGGGCCTGAGTCGACCTTTCTCCCTCCAGAGAGGCGTCCACACCACCCACTGCCCCCTCCTCTCAGGTCAGAGCCCGCAGCGCCCATCCGTCTGGGAGGGGCGGTCGCTGCGCCCGCAGCCCCGCCCCTTCCTGGACCACCACCAACCGCGGTTTCTACGACGACATCCCTCCTCCTTCCACCGCCTTGGTCACTCCTGCTTGTCCTGGATGCCGCGGTCCTCGGGGTTCTGCCCAGCACCCGCCGCCCCCACTCCTGCCCTGAGCCCACCGGGCAGCTGTGTCCAACCCCCCCCCACACACACGCACACACCCTCTGGGGCCCGCGGCCTCACACAGGGCTCTGCATGGGCCCCCAAAGCCCACTCCTCCCCTGTCCATGAGCCAGGGACCCCCTCTGCTTCCCCCCAGCCCTGACTCCAGCTCATGCCTTGTGTCCCCCACCCCAAAGGGGGCTGGGGAGGGATAAGCAGGACACGAGACATACTGGATCCCAGAGGGAAGGGGCTGGGGAGGCCCCCTCCCCAGCTTCATAACGGGAACCACAGGCCCAGACGAGGTCGGGCTCATCGGAGCGGCACGCCACAGCCCGCACCCCTGCTGCCCTCCTGGCCTGCGCCACGGCCCTGGGGACCCAAAGGAAGAGGGACGGGGACCTGATGGGGCCACCTGGCTCTGGCCGGTCCATCTGCAGGCCAGTAGAACCCAAAGCCCCTCCCCAGGGACCTGAGTCCTGTGCACCAGATAGTTGCTCAGAAAAAGGAATTAATGTCTGAGTTCATCTCAATATATAAAGAGCTCAGACAAATCAATAACGAAAGTAAGTGTTTAGGAAAGGGAGCTATCGTTATCACCATCACCATCACCCCTGTCACGGCGTCTGCCCTGACCGGGGACAGCCGCCGCAGTCCCCCTCAGAAAGACCCCTCAGAGACCACAGTCCAAGGCATTCTGTGCAGCCCCAGACGGGCCAGGCTCCCCTCTCTGCACCTCGGGCTGGGGAACAGACACACCGGCCCCCAGCCCACCCCCAGGGCTTCGGGGCGCTTGGTGCCATGGGGCCGTGAAGGACAGTTGCCTCTTTCCCAATGGCTCAGCAGACAGGAAGGAAACGGGGCTGGCCCTGGGCAGAACTGGCCGCTGACAGAGGCGACAGGAGCTGCCTTGTGACGTGGCCTCAGTCCCACTGCTCCCTCACTGTGTGGCCGTGGGCGAGGCACCTGGCCGCTCCGTGCCTCAGTTTCCCCATAAGCAACATAGAGATAGGAACGCTACTGACATCCTCGGACTGCTCCCGCCCTGGACGAAACGAGGTCCCACGTGCAGCCAGCGGCTCCGTGTGATGCTTCCCCCAGCCCCCAGGGCCCTGTGGCCGGCAGACGGCCCCGGGCCTGGGGGCGGGCACTGGGAAAGGGAGGCACAGAGAGAGAGAGCATGCGACCGGGGCCGCAGGGGCTGGCAGAGCCGGGGTTCGCCTGGGCGGGCAGCCCCCAGGGCCCGCCCTCACCCCGCTGCGTTTCCTCCTTTGCGATCGTGATCGACAACCCCGAGCGATCGAATCACTGGCTTCCCAGAACCACCAGCTCAGATCTGGGCGTTGCTGGCGGAGCCCGGCGGGGCCTCACACCACAGGCCACCGCTGGGCTCCCCCTTTCCGGGACGTTAGACGAGGGCGAGGGCCACAGCCACAGAGGTTTTGAGGGAGACAGGAGCCTGCGCCAGCCATGGGGCCAGGGGTGGGGGACCGGGGCCACCTGCTACTGATTGTGGCCACTGCCCTGACACTGTCTGCGAGGCCCCCAGGTGAGAACCCCCGGGGCCCCACCCAAGAGCTCCCCAGGCGTCCCGAGGCTCCCCGAGACCCACCGCGGGAAAACTGCAGGTAGCCCCATGTGGGCCCCAGGGGTGCGGCTGCACAGCCCCGGCTGACTGGCCTCTGGGGCCATGGCAGGCAGCGGGGCCGGACCCCTCGCCAAGGTCTCAACCGGGCCCGGGCCCAGGTTCTGGGGTCCAGACTTCCTCTCAGCAGACTCGAGGGCCCTCCCGCGGCTCCTCGTCGCCCACTCGCCCCCTGTGTCTCTGTGTCTCTCTTGCTACCTCGGTCTCTGTCCTTCCTCCCCAGCTTGACTCCCATCCCACCTGGTGACCGAGCTGCCCACATTAGCCCATCTTCCTGCCCTGCCCCTGACGCTGCCCCCTGCCCCACCTACAGGCTGCTGGGGGGCCCGGATCATTGGGGGCCATGAGGTGACCCCCCACTCCCGTCCCTACATGGCGTCGGTGAGCTTCGAGGGCCAGCACCACTGCGGGGGCTTCCTGTTCCACGCCCGCTGGGTGGCCTCAGCTGCCCACTGCTTCAGAGACCGGTGAGCCGCCGGGGGCCTCGGCCTGACCGCTGCCACTTGGGACCCCAGGAAGCTGTGACCGCAGTGGGGGGAAGGGGGTGGACCTGCTGTGGGCATCGCAATATTCTAGATGGGGGCACAGGCTGGGTGGCAGACCCCGCCGCCCGGCGGGGGTGGGGCCGGCTGTGCCGTACGACACGGGCAGAAGTGCTGAAGGAGTGACTGCATGCCGATCGGGGGATGTTAGCCTTGTGCTCAGTCCAAGTGCCCTTACGCTTACCAACATCGACAGCGAAATTATTGGAAGGAGAAATTCTCTGCCCTTTTAGCCCCTTCGGCGGCCTAGTAATTACACCCGCATGGTGGGGCTCCCGGGGACAGGGACAGGGGTGTGCGTGGCGTCCTGAGCTGGGAGGAGGTCACGTGCCGGGGGCGACGGAGGAAAGGTGACCTGGTCGTTCTTGGGCCACTAAGAACAGCAGAGGCTCGGTGATTAGGAGCTTGCCTGCCGCGCGGCCTCGTCCTCACTCGTCCTGGTGACTCGCACGTTGGGCAAGGCCCCGAGTCTATATCCGAGGGGTGGTCAAGTGGGGAGCAGAAGTCCCTTGTCAGCTCAAAAGAATCCACATGTCAAAGGGGAGCCTGTGCGGGACCCCTTCAGGTAACATGATAATGTTAGGTGGAAATTGTAATAAATGTAATAGCATTCCATTCATTCTAAGTATAGTTTATAACAGTTATTAAAATTAATACTGCAACAATTAGAGTTAATGGCGTGATTGAGGTAGAGTAGTAACAAACATAACAATTATTATCACAGCGGGACGGGCGTGAGGATTAAATGGATTGCTGCGCCCCTGTTGGGTAGATGGGGAGACCGAGGCCCGTGACAGGTGGCCCTCGCCCTGGCCCCGCTCACAAGCCTCCTCCCCACCGCAGAGACCCCCGCATGGGCCTGGTGGTGCTGGGGGCCCACGTCCTGCGCACCCCAGAGCCCACCCAGCAGGTGTTCGGCATCTCAGCTGTCATCAGGCACCCCAGCTATCATCCCACAACCCACGCCAATGACATCTGCCTGCTGCAGGTGAGTTTCGTGGGGGTGGCACCGGATGTAGGTCCGGCCTGCCCGGCCACGCCCATGATGACTGACGTGTTTTAAAAGTAGCCAGATGACACTGGAACACCTGAGCCAGGTCAAGCCTTTGCTCAAACATCCCGAGGAGCTGTTCCCTGATGGCCCCCGGCCTCCGTCCTGCCTCTCCCCCTCCCCACCCCTTCTCCCTGGTCACCCGCTTGTGTCCAGAGCAGCTGTCACCGCTAGCCGCGCCTGCACATTTGCTGCCTCAGCATCGTTCGCCGCCTCCTCCAGACCTCGAGGGCCGGAGTTTTCCCTGGTTTACGGCCATTTACGGCGCTCAGAGGGCCTCAGAGTTCAGGGGCGCTCCGGCCGGAAGCACCGCTTCCCTGCCCCTCGGTCCTTCACGAGGTGTCGGGGCAGGAAGCGGCCCCTCAGGTCGATGTGAGCCCCCCCTTGCATGGTATGTCCTGCAGCGCTCACCCAGGCGCCCCAAATGCAATTCCAGGTACCCCGGGGCCTCCGTTTTCAAGGGAGAACATTCCAACTTGCCCTCCAAACGCGGCGAAAATCTAAAACCAGGAGAGGGCAAAACAGGTCCCTGGGGATGAAGGCTCTGGGGCGCAGGGCTCTCCTGGCAAATAGGAAGGAGGCAGAGAGTGTCAGGCCACAGCCCAGAACGCGCTGCGCCCAGGGGGAAACTGAGGCCAGGGCCGGTCAGGGATGTGCCCGAGGTCAGGGAGTGAGCACCGAAGCCAGGGTCAGATACAGTGAGTGCCAGCTGTGTGCAGGTCACCGGGGACACAGCCATGAACCAACCCCAGGGCCGGCCCCCTCAGAGCCGCCCATCTAAAAGGGCAGCACATGCGAGCCCATCCATCCTAGTCCGAGAGTCTGGGAAGGCTTCCTGGAGGTGACGTCTAAGCTGAGACCTGAAGGCTGGACAGGTACTCCAGGTGGGGGGTACACTGTGAGCAAAAGCGTGGAGGTGGGTCCAGGACACGGCAGTGAATTCATTCTGTCTGGACGGATCCAGAACGGTCAGCCACGAGGTTTTACCCAGAGGGCAATGGGGAGCCGTGGGAGAGCCCAGAGCCGGGACTGAGATGCCTCTGGGCAGCTGGAGAGGTGAGGAGAGACCACAGTCCTGGCCCAGGTGGGGGGAGGCCTAACGAGCGCGGGTGCGTGGTGGCGCAAGCAGCAGCCCCTCCGACAGCTAACGGCGCTGCCGTTGGTTCCTGTCCACGAGGCCGAGAGACCACAGACGGCAGCGGTGACGGGCGGGGCGGTCTCTCCCTGCAGCTGAACAGCTCTGCTGCCCTGGGCCCTGCCGTGGGGCTGCTGCGGCTGCCGCGGAGAAGCGCCAGGCCGCCACGGCCCGGGGCGCGGTGCCGGGTGGCCGGCTGGGGCTTCGTGTCCGACTTCGAGGAGCTGCCGCGAGGGCTGATGGAGGCCGAGGTGCGCGTGCTGGGCCTGGACGTCTGCAACAGCTCCTGGAGGGGCCAGCTGAGCCCCGCCATGCTCTGCGCCCACAGTGGGGACCAACAGCGGCGAGGCTTCTGCTCAGTAAGGCGCTCTCCGTCCCCTCGCTCACCCAGTGGGGAAACCGAGGCCCGCGGAGAGGGGAAGACCGGGCCGAGCCTGGGGAACTAGGTCCTAGCTCACCTTTGGCCAGGGGGCCTCACCGGAGGCCCCGGGAGGGCAGGGAGTGGCCCGGGGGGCCGGGCCGCCACGTGCGGCTGTGCGGGGTGCGCACTGAGCACAGCTACGGACTCGCGGATTTGTAGGCAGTGTCCAGTAGGGGGCAGTACGGGCGCGCGAGGAAGCCGCGCAGGGCCCGGATGCCCTGCCTGGGGGACCCAGGGCCCTAGCGCAAGGGAGACGCCAGGCCGGAGAGGACAGAGGTTGAGGATGCAGATTCTGGAGCTCAGCTGCCCGGGCCAGATCCAGACTCTGCCACCTGGGCAAGTCACTTCTCTGGACCTCACTTTATTCGTCCATGAAACTGCCACTTCATAGGGTCAGAGCTGACGCCACGTGACAGTTAGGGTGATAGGGCCAGCAGGGGGGTGGAGGGGAAGAGGCAGGAATTTTAGGGTATTTGGGGAGGCCTCTCTGAGGACAGTGCCTTCGAGCTGAGGCGGGGAGACGCCCACAGGGCTGCAGACTTGTGTGCTTACACTACAGTGTGTGTGTGTTGGGGAGGGCAGTAACAGGCCTCAAGAGGGTGCAAAAGCCTTGAGGCTGGACGGAGCTGGCTTGCTCCAGGAACAGCCCGGAAGGCTGGCGTGGCTGGAACCGGGTGCGTTGGGGCAGACGGGCAGGGTGGGGGTGACCTCAGGTTCTTGAAGACTGGGGTGGGTTTAGTCTTTGCTGCAAGGGCACTAGGGGCCATGAAGGGCTGGGGCACGAAGCGGGCCGTGGAGATTTACCTTCGGAGGAGCTGAGGCTGGGAGAGGGACCCCTGACCTGGCCTTTCCCTCCACCCCAGGCAGACTCTGGGGGGCCCCTGGTGTGCAGGAACCAGGCCCACGGCATCGTCTCCTTCTCCGGCCTCTGGTGTGGGGACCCCAAGACCCCTGACGTGTACACACAGGTGTCCGCCTTCGTGACCTGGATCTGGGATGTAGTGCAGCGGATGCCAGTCCAGCCCCGGGCCCAGGACCCCTGGGGTCTCCCAGCAGGAGCTGCCTGAGCCTTGGCAGCTCATACTGGGTACACAAATGAGATGGTGACCGATGCCCACAGCTCCAGCCCTGTAAAATCCTGTGGCTGGTGTGGGGGAGGGGAGCACAGGGTCCCCAGACCTATTAAGCCTGGGGTGGGAAGCCGGCATCAGTTCCACACTAAAAGAGCCAAAATAACCGAATAAAATGTTAACCAGACACGGTTCACCTGCACTCCTGGAGCTTCTCCTTGGCCTCAGGGTGGCCGAGGGTCTGGCTGGGCCTCTCCTCACACCCCCTTTCTTTCACCCACCCTGCCTGCCACAGCCCTCTCCCTGGCTGCTGCCCACCGCCCAGAGGTGGCTGCCCTGAGAACATGTGCCTGCGTCCCACCCCAGGGTGCTCCCAGAGGCCCCCACTCATCACCTTCACTGCAACCAGGCCGGTAACCCCACACCAAAGTGGGCGGCACAGAGGCTCAGAGAGGGGCAGACCAGGCCCGGACCCCAAGGTCATTTTTGACAGTCTTTATTTCTTTGGTGAGGCAGGACCCCAGGGCGGGGGGGGGGGTTGCCTTGTCAGGGGAGCTCAGGTGAACCCACCTACTCAAGAGCACTTTTCTGGGTGTCACAGGTAAGGCACTTCCCAGGGGGCTGGGAGAGGATGAGCACACTGTCCCTTGCATCCCTCATCTCAAAATTGAGGAGCTGGGTTCCTGCTCTGTTGGACCCCCATATCCGGTCTGAGCCTCTGGTCTACATGAAGGCACAGGAAGGTGACATGGAGTGACAGCCCAGATGGAACGGAGGGAATCAGCTCTAGGGTGGGGGTCGAGATCCCTAAGCCTAGCTGGTAGGCAGAGGGTCCAGCCGGGAACTGGGCCTAGAGGCCCAGCAATGGCTGGCCTCGTGGCACCGAGGGGTCTCGGGTCTGGACCTCAGCCATGGCCACTAGGGGTGCTGCTCCAGCACATGCTCCAGGAGGCCAGGAGTGCAGTGGGCCTCGGCGTCCACACCCACCCCCCCAGAGCCAGTGGGTGAGCAGGGCTCCCGGGACCTGACGGGTCGCACCCTAACTGGATCGGGCACACTAGACGTGGCGCCCTGTCCTGGGCGGATGCCGGTGGCTCCATGCCTGAGACCTGTGTAGAAGGCACAGAGAGCGCCACACCCAGGAAACAAGCCGGGCTCTCCCCAGGGGCCTTCGCAGGACTTACTGGGTAAATGGAGGCAGCGGAAGAGGAGAGCCCTGACTTCCTGGGCTGGCAGGGAACAGAGGCCACGTCCTCAGCCTGTCCCCGGCCTGGGCGTCTTCTGAGGCTCATCTACACACACTTGGGTTGTGGACTTGCTCCTCACCCCCTGGTCCTTGTCCTAAGGCTGGGGTGTTTTTTCATAAATTGCTGGCAGAGAATCCACAGCCCTCTGAGTGGCAGTGCTAATCAACAGTTATCCTCCAGAGAGCAGAAGCCTGAGGTCCTCCTGGGTAGTAGGGTACTGGGGTGGCGGTCCCACCCACAAGCGCGGATCCCAGCCCTCCTTCCCCCAATCCTTAAGACATCTTGGGGGGTGGGGAACCCAGGACTCCCTCAAGTGGTCTGGTCCAGGCTAGGGAGTGTCCGTGGGACATAAATTAGGCTCCGCTGTGGCAATAAATAAAGTGGAAGGCCTTGAACGCCAGGCCCAGGCCGCCCCGCAGGTCACACAAAGTTCTCCTCCTCCTCCGACTCAGCATCTGACGGCTCTGGGGTGCCTGCAAAGCGGGAGGAACGAACACAGAAACGTCGGCGCGGAGAGGGGCTAGGGGCTAGACCCCGCCGCTGCTCCCGCCCTGCCCCGCACCTGCGCAGCTGCCCGGGTGGCGCACGCCGATGGAGCGGCCCAGGAAGCAGGTAGCCTGGCGGAGGTGGCACGAGGACATGTAGGTGACGTTGTTGTTGCCGCAGAGCTCCTGGCCGGGGCTGGAGGGCGCGGGGCAGGGCGCCGCGCGACACACCACGCAGTGGGCGCTGCCAGTCTGGTCCACCACGCATGACTGCGGCCGCGGGCACACCACGTGCGCGCACGACTCTTGCGGGAGGGGGGCCACGGTGAGTCAGGGACTCCACGGCGACCACGGCTCCGCCCACAAGCCCGAGTCCGCCCTCAGGCCCTGCCCCTCTGTTTTCTCCAGAAGCCACACCCTGTTCGTGTGCCCCGCCCACATCCCTAAATCCATCTCCAAGCCCCCGCCACCCGGTTGTGCCGGAAGCCACATAGCCCTAGTCCACCCTCAAGCCCCGCCCCCTCAGCACCCACAAGCCCCTCTCTGAGTCACGCACTCACACCTCTTACCCCACGTGAGCTTTCGAACCCCACTTTCCAGAGTTCCACTCGACTCTTCCTTATTCTCGATGCCACAGAAGACCCAATCCAGAGACACTCGGGACTACGGCTCTCTTAGACCCCGCCCACTACCCCGTCATCTAGGCCCCGCCCACCACAAGCCCCGCCCCGCGAAGCCAACGCAAACACGAGTAAGGCGCTCTGGCCTGGAGGCCCCGCCCTTCCCTCAGGCCCCGCCCACACGTACTGCGGCAGCGCCCCGGGTACATGACGCGCAGGTCCGGGTGGCCGCGGCAGCGCGCAGCGAGCAGCTCACACTCGTCGCGGTAGGTGGCGCCGTCCGAGCCGCAGACTTGCAGGCGCGCCGGGAGCTCGGCGCAGTCGGGCGCGCACTCGCAGCGCGGGCGGCCGCCCAGCATGCGGCACGCCTTGCCGGGGCCGCACTCCACGCCCTCGCAAGAATCTGCGGAGCACAGGACGCGCGCTCGCGTGGGCTGGGGCGCGCGGCGCTGGCTGGAGGTCCTCGGAGCCCGCGGCGCAACCGTCCCCTGTTCTGAGGGCTAGAGGCCGGGCTGGAGTGGGGGGCGGTGAGGAGTGGGGCGCACGGCACCGGGACTGATCTGTGGTCTGGGTGCGGGGTCGGTTGTGGGCGAGATTCGGCCACGACCCCGGTGGACCGCTGCGCACGGGACTGGGGGCTGTGTCTGGAGGCAGGGCTCAGTGTGGGCGGAGCGGGGGTCTCTGCCCCGAATCTGGGGGTCCAGGGGCGGGCTTCCAGCCCCCGTCCCGCTGCGCAGCTGGGCCATGGGCTCGGGCTGACGTTTGTTCCTTGATTTACGCGCGTTTCTGGGAAGGCCGACGGGGGACCCGGCTGCGTCAGCCCCGGGTGGGGTGGGGGGCTCCACCCTGTCCAGGCGCGGGACTGGGGAGGACAGGCAGTGTCTGTTCCCCGAGCCTGCCAGGACCTCCCCGGAGGAGGCGACGGGGAGGGCGGGGCGTCGACGCCTGGCCTGAACATCGTTTCCTGGGGAAGGGGCCATCTGAATCAGGGGTTACCCACTCCAAGTAGCCCCATCTCTCAGGTAGGGAAGCAGGGCTGACCCGGGGTAGTCTCTCTCGCGTCCCCACTCCCACTTAGGCCCAGGGCTTTTGTAGGTGAAAATCAGACCCCACTGAAGGCTGCCCCCTCCTCTCAGGCCCTCCCAGGCTCATCGCAGCCTTCCAACCACACCAAGAGGTCGTTCTGTCATTGTTTTACAAAAGGGGAAACTGAGGCCTGTCACAACTGTGAGTGGAGGAGAGCCAGGGCACCTCAGCATGATCCCAGATGGGCCCCCTAGTTCTGTCGCTCGTGGGTCTGGAGGGAAAACTCCGAGCACTCCACCCTCTGTTCCTGTGTGTA
>CM053512.1:48737163-48750600 GCA_028627145.1 Eidolon dupreanum
GGGGGGGCGTGTGTCCTGGGTCATCTCATGCCCCCGCCAGCCACTTTTTGAAGTCCATTTCCTCCCAGAAGCCAGAGGGGTCCTGGAGTGAGCCAGGGCATGTGGCAGTGAGTCCAGGACCACCCAGCCAGGCTGAGCTGGGATTAATCACATCCCTGCGGCCAGCCAGGCTCTTCGGCTTGGCCCTCGGGTCTGCAGCCCTCAGCATCAGCCTCTCCCTACTACCCTGCCCTGACCCCACCCACCAGGACCTCATAGTAGGCCGTGGTCTCTGCAGATGATGCTCTCCCCCATACTTTGTCCAGTTGACGAACTCCTAATCATCCCCCAACACCCTGGCTCTCATGCCCACCTCCAAGTTGTGTCCCCACACTCTGGAGCTCTGGGTCCCTGTGGGTTCAGCCCTGACCACAGGGGCCCGGGAGGGCAGGGAATACATCTCAGCATATTCACTGAGCCCTCGAAGAGCTCCTAGTCTGATGGAGGAGGCAGCATTGCTCAGCACATGGTCAGGAGGCACATGCTCATTAAGCATGCAGCTGGGGGCCTGCCACAGACCCTTGGAACCTGCAGGGTTAATGGCAGGTAAGGACAGATAGAGAACGGTGAGTGTGGGGTCACAAACCAGAATGGTCAGTTGGGAAAATCCACCTTCCAGGTGGGGTGCAGGTGGGGAAGGCCATCCTGGCAGAGGGCTTGGCATAAGCAAAGGGCTACCAGTGGGCGGCCAATCTGGGGAGTCTTCAAAGCTTCTTCCTGAACCTTCAACTGAGGGAGCTGAGGCCTGGGATCCTCTACACAACGGTTCCTCCCAGCAGCCCTGACCTCCTCCCGAGATGGGGAGCTCACTCTCAGCTGTTCCACCTTCGCCCACAGTGGCCCGGGTCTGTGGCTGATGCCCAGGGTCTCACCTTTGCAGGGGAGGCAGTGGACGAGGCCCAGGAAGCCCAGGAGGCTGATCTTGTTCCCGGGGTGGGTGAAGTTGGACCAGGCGGTGTCAATGTTGCCGGAGGCACAACACTCAGCCTGGCTCACGTCAGTCCTCAGCACCAGGCTGCAGGTGGCCTCTCGGCCCTGCTGGAGCCAGCACACACCACCTGTGGCCAAGGGGGCAGTTCCTGTGGGGCCAGAGGTGCCCTCCTGTGCCACTCTTGACACCCAGGCCTTGGCTTTCACCCGCCCCCCCCAGGGGTGCATACAGTCCGTGTTGGGTGATTACGGAGGAGGAGTGATCTGCCCCCAACCTGGAGAGGAGGGGCTCTGGATTTGGAGACCCCTCTCTGAGCTCCAACCCCCACGCTGCTCCCGTGCCAACCCCCACCCATCCCAGGAAGCTCCCCCCGCCCACCCTCCCCGCTCCAGGGACACCACCCCCTCCCCACCCAGGCCTGGCATCCTGCCCAATCAGTCAAACACCCAGAGCTTTCAGGGTCGGTGGGCCCTGGAGCTGCCTCTCCCTCCTCTGCCCTCTGTCTAGACAGCACCCAAGGGCACTCAGGGCCCCCCCTCTGCTGGCAGCCCCCCCTCGCCTGGCCTGCCTCTTACTCACTCCATCTTGGGAACATTCCCCTTGCATGAGCTCACCATCTCCCTGGGGACACGGCCTTCGGGGAGGGGGCTCTGCTCTCCCCTCCCTCTGTGGAGGGCTGGGTGGGGCTGCTGGGGGGGCGCAGAGGGCCTCGCTGTATTCACCCTTAGATGGGGCAGGAACGGCCCCAGCCCCTGTCCCAGGGAGCTCACTGGTGTCCAGGCACCGTGCTGAGCACTTCCCAGGGACCAGCTGTGCGAACCCGGCACTTTGGCACTCATCTCGTCAAGGGGAAACTGAGGCCAGGAGTGGGGATGTTGCTGGCCTGGCGTCTCCCAACACATGGCAGGTGTGACATTCTAACGACCCAGGGAAGAGATGAGGCCCAAGCTGGAGGCCCTGGGTCCAGCCACCCAGCCCTGCTTCTCTGGGCTGGCAGGACCCAGGTGATCCGGGTTCGAATCCTGGCTCTGCCACTCAAGCTGTGCGACCCTGTGCCTCAGTTTCCCCATGTGGAAAACAGGCTCGATAAGAGTTCTCACACCACTGGGCTGTTGCACGGGTTCGGGGAGGGGAGAGAGAGACGCCGAGTGCCCCATACACGTCAGCGGTCATCCCGCCTGCTCCTCTCGATCCTGATCCTGATCGCGAGCCACATCTGCTCTGCTGACCTCCGGGTGACCCTCCTTCGGGCCCTTTGGGGCTGGGGGAGGCTGAGCCCCAAGCCCTCCCAGATTCAACCTGCAAGCGGCCGCGGGTAACCGCCCTCTGCTCTGGCCGCTCCTGCTGCGGTGGCCCCCAACCTGCCCCCGGCCGCATTCCGGGCGGGCCCACGTGGGTGGCCCGCCTCGCCCGCCCCTTCCGGCCGCCCCACTCACCAGGCGCGGGGTCCCCCGAGCCCACGGAGCCCACGAAGCCCACAGCCCAAGCCAGAGCCCCCCAGGGCAATGGCCACAGTGGTCCCGGCGTCCCGGGACGCATGGCGAACGCGGCGGCGGCGGCGGCGGCGGCCCCCGCGTCGGACGCGCGGGCGGGTGGCAGGGAGGGCGGCGGCGCCGACTTCCCAGCGCGCCGTGGCCCGGCGCTCCCTATAAAGGTCCCGCTGGCTGCGGGCGGGGCGGGGCCGGGCCGGGGCGGGGCGCGTGCATGGCGGGGCGCGGGGCAGAGGCGTGCGCGGTGTGTGTGTGCCGGGGCTGGGCCTGCGGCGCCCGACCTGAGGCCCGAGATTTATCTGCGAAGGTGTGGCTGTCGCCCGGGCAGGGGTCCCAAACTCGGACCGTGGGTGTGAGTTCGAGGTGTCGCCGTGCGTTTGGGGGTCTTGCGCTGTAGGGCTGTGGCTGAGCTCACTAGCGACTCGGGAGTGTCTGCAGGCCGGTGTACCGCACGCATCGTGCATTGGGTGTGATCACTTTTATGACCCCAGTGTGGTCCTTCTCATCCCTACACACACGCCCACCCCTGGGGAGCTCTGCCCCGGGCGCAGGCCACCCCCCCAGCCACCTGGCCGCTGGAGCCAGTGGGCACAGCCAGGTGTGAGCAAGCGGGGGGGGGGGGGATTGCTGGGTGCTGCAGGGAGAGACCCAGGGACACAGGTGGTCCCAACAACGGTGTGACAGCAGTAATCATGCCACAAGACTCCCAAAGTGCCTGCGTGTGTGTGCCTGGCCTTTGCTCCGGGCACCCTGGGGTACTGTGTATGGTCCCCCACATTTGCGGACAGGGCCCGGGAGCTGCACCCACAACTTACTGTGTCAGGGTCGTTTCCTCCTCTCTGCTGAGGTCCAGCTCCCTAGAGTCCTGGGTGGCGCACAGTTGGTGACAGTGACATTAGCGTGGGCTTGGGAAGAGTCCACGAGGACCGCGGTGCGGCTGGATGCGTTTGGACCTTACCCTTGTATGTTGGCGCCTTCCAGAATGCCAGGGCACCCTCAGAGATGGTGCGGCCCGTCTGCATTTGGGCTTCTAAAATAAGTAATGACCATCTTCTGGTGGCAGGGACCATGGTGGGGTGCTGGGGTACCCCAGTGAACAAGGCAGACCCAGTACCATCGTCACTCCTCGTGGTTTGCAGAGGCCAAAGATAACAAAATACAGAGACAAACAAATTAACATACAACTTCAAAGAGTGGCAAATGCTTTCGGGGAAATGAAAAAGGTGGGGAGCAATTGGATATTTGCCAGGGCTGCCTCTGCCTCATCACCCCCGATTCCTTCATCTGTCCCCTCCCAGGTGTGGAAATAGGGGTCCCCATGGCCACACAGCATGACTCCTCTGTATGCACGAGAACTTCCGCCTGCAAATGTCCTGCCCTTCCACCTTAGGTACCCAGCCTGATTCATGTCCTCCAGTCAGTGGGCAAGGGCCACGTTGCTGCCAAGCGGCACTGAGGGAACACGCTCGGCTGTCTCGACATGGCCTTGGCCTCTGACGGTCCGAAGGCATTCTCCCTTGGTTGGGGAATGGGGCAGTAATGGGACTCTGTGTTCTCAGCAAGGGTACGTGGGGGCTGGACAGTGTGACCTTGGCCGAGAGCTGACCCCACCATGGCTCAGACACCCCAGCCTGGGCCATGTAAATCAAAAGGTCATTGTCAGCCCGGCGTGGGTTCCAAGCGGAGGCCAGCTGCCAGCAGTCTCCTGTTCCCTAGCCTAGTGTGTCTCCCCAACCCAGAGGCCGTGTGCTGGGTGACCTCAAGCCAGTCATGGCCCTCACTAGGGAGCCCCCTCCTCCCTTTTTCAGCCTCCACCCTCATACCCTCCTATCTCTCCTGACCTGGCCTCAGCCTCCACCTGCTGCAGCCCATTTGCTTCCCAGCTCAGACACCCACCAGACGCCCCATGGCCCTTGCTGACTACCCCAGGGTGCTGTCGGCCGCAGCCCCCACTGTTAAACAGGCCGTGACAATGCAGTGTGGACGGCACTGTGATGGAGAATGCCTCAGGGCCTTAACTGACTCGGCCTGGGGAGACTGAGGAAGTCCTCTCAGAGGAACAGGACAGGTAGACTGCGACTGGGAAGCGGGACTGAATGGTGGGGGTGGGGCGGGGCGGGAACCGAAGTGCAGTAGTGGGCAAGAGATGGCCCAGCCCTGATCTCCATGCACTAGACACCTTTGATGGCAGAGGCTCTGCACGTGGGACTAAGTTAGGGGCGTTCCGGTGGGAAGACTTCTTCTGTGTTCAGAGAGATGCTCCGTGAGACCGACGTGCCCTGCCATCACCGGCTGTGACGATGGAGGAAGGAATGTGGGCGGCCTCCGGGAGCTGGAAGAGGCAGGGACCAGTCTCCCCAGAGCCTCGGGAGGAACGCGGCTCCCCGGCACCTTGCTCTTAGCTCTGCGGGACCGTGTTGGCCTCTCGACCTCCAGAATGGGAGACAGAGATGTGGGTCGCTTACACCACCAAGCTGGTGGGGATTTGTCACAGCAGCAATAGGCCACTCATACAGGCGGGCATTTGGAGGGGGGGGGGGGTCATCGTGTCGCCATGGCGACACAGTCCCTGCCAGGCTAGCATGAGCAAGGGAGTGAACATAGATGTGAAGGCAGGTGGCAGTACAGAGACCCTGGGAGCAGGAAGGTCGTGAGGTCTCCGAGGAGGTGACCCTGTGGCCTGGAGGGAGGAGGAGGAGGAGTCTGTGGCAGCCCAGTCCAGGCCGTGCCACCTTGGCCAGGCCACAGGTGACCTCTGTGTGCCTTTGTTTTCTTATTCGTGAAACGGGCATAGATCTCAGTAGTGCAGATTCCAGCTGGGACTAGAAGGGACAGTGAGAAGGGCACTTCCAGCAAAGGGTGTGACCAGGCAAAGGGACCCTGAAGTGGGATCCAGCTTGGCCCACCCAAGGGGGCCAATGAGGCAGGGCCAGAGAGGGATGGGTGTGAGGCAGATGACCTCAGAGCAGGGCCCACTGAAGACGGAGGAGGTGCTGTGTGTCCCCATGTGTGCCTCAAGCCTCATGTAATCCTGAAACCCTGCAAGGCAGGTTCTGCCACCTGCCCAGGGAGGTTAAACACTTGCCCAGGGTCACACAGTCGGTGTGGCTTGAATACAAGCCTGCTGGCTCCAAGGCCTCTTGGGTGTTACCTTATAAACTTCTGCGGAATGACTGAGTGAAGGTCGGTGGTGTGAAGTGAGACAGGGGCTGAGCAAGGGAGGCCTGAGCCAGAGGGCTGCCCCTCCCTGGACCGGCGGGGGTTGTCCGGATTCCCAGTGATGGGGTCGGCGCGCCATCTGGTGGTCACAGCGGGAATTGCTTGGAATCTCCCCTGAGCCTTGAGGGGCACAAGACGGTGTGACTGGCAGATCCCTGTTCCTAGCCTCTTGATAGTCAAGACCCTTTACACACAGACTCCAGTTTTTAATTCCTCAGCACCCTGGCTCCAATGCCTCGTCCTCCAGCCAACTCCTATTCATTCTTCAAAGCCTGGCATCCAATGACCCCTCTCCTAAAAAGCCCTGTCTGTCTTCCCAGGTAGAAGCAGGGCAACCGAAGGGTCCTATCCTCGGGCTTAACCTCACGGGGCGGGGGGCGTCTGCATGCGTCTCTGTCGCCTGCAGCCATGGAGTATTTCAGACCACCATTTTCACTGGCTGTTGAGCCTGTCGCTTCCCCTGCGGTGTCCTTGCACACAGCACAGGGTCTGGCAGCCGCAGGCACTCAGTGAATGTCTGCGGAGTGGATAAAGAAATAAAGGCATGACTGGGCTGGAACCTTCCTGGATCCAGGAATGGGCCAACTGTCTGCATCCATTCGGCAGGTGTTACGCACTGCCTGTGTGCCAGGCGCGGTTATGAGTTCAGCCGAAAACGAAATACAAACGTCCCATCTGTTGTGGAGCTGACCCTACGGTTTATCAGGCGGAAGTAGGTGCTACATAGGAGGGCATCTCAATGGGTGAGACGTTTGAAAGACGTGGGGAGGCACCGCCACGCGGGTGTGTAGGGGAAAGGTACACCCTCCGGGAGCACGGCCAGTGCAGAGGCCAGGAGGTGGGAGCGCGCCTGTTGCGTCTCAGGATCAATGAAACAGTGAGGCGACATAGTGGGACTTGAGGTAGGAGAAGTAAGGATGGAAGGGAGTAGGTTGGGGGAAGAGAAGCTCCACCTCGCGCCGCTCGGGCCCCGCCCCGCGCTCCGCCCCCGAACCAGGTCGCCAAGGAGGCTCCACCCCACCCCGAAGGCCCCGCCCCTCCGCCTGACCCTGCCTCCTGCCCGGCGCCCGGATCGCGAGGCTCCGGGACCGAGTTTGTCCCTCGGTGGCCACCGTCGCCCCGGGCCTCCACCCGCCGTGCGCGCTGCCCGCCCCGCTCCCGCGCGCCCCGCCCCGCCCCACGCTGTGCGTGCCGTGCGTGCCGTGCGTGAGCGTGCGCGGGCGCGTCGGCCGGCGAGGGAGCAGCAAACGGCCGGCGGCGGCGGGCGCCGCGCGCGGGGGGCGGGCGGCGCGGAGGAGGCGGCGGCGGCCATGGCCGAGGCGTCGCCGCAGCCCGGACGGTACTTCTGCCACTGCTGCTCGGTCGAGATCGTGCCGCGCCTGCCGGTGAGCCCCGGGGCGGGCTGTGGGTCCTCTCGGCCTGAGGCGAGCTGGCCCCGGCAGGGAAACTGAGGCCCGGCGGCGTCGGCCCCGGGCTCCGCGCAGGGCCCCGGGGACGGGGTCTGCTCCCGGTGGCGCAGCGGGGCTGGCGACCCCGGGCCCGCGAGGTTCCGGGCAGGGAAACCGAGGCCGCATGACGTGCTCGGCGCGCCGCCCAGGAGGAAGCGGGACGCCGGAAGAGCGGTGATCGGGGGCCGTTCCCGGAGCGCGCGGTGGGCGCCGCGTGGAGGCCCCCGCCGCGCCCCTCGGTCGCGCCCAGGCGGGCGAGGCCCCGCCCGGGTCTGACAGCTGCCCCGAGCCTGCGTTCTTGCGCTTCCTTGGGGCTCGAGCCCCGCCTGTGGCCCGCTGTCGTCTCCTTGAAGCCAGTGCCTCCCGAGATGGCCTGATGGCGCCGTGTGGCGCGAGAGGGGGCTCGTTAAAGTTTCCTAGGCTGACGGGGAGAGTGAGCACTAGTCCGACCCTCTCCCACTTCGCAGGTGGGAAGGAGGCCCGAGGCCGCAGGCTCAGGCTGGCCGCGGTTGGACGTTGGCCACTGGGCCAGCTCACGGGGAGCAGGAGGAGGCAGATGTGGAGGTGGCGAGGGTTTGCGGAGCACCTGCAGCTTGCCTTCCTGTACTTTGCTGCCCGCCACAGTCGCCTGACTGGTGGGCGGGAGAGTCTCAGGCCTGCGGTGCTAGCTGTGGGGTTCCCTCAGAGGAGGCATCGTGGCTGGCCGGGGGCGGGGGGGGGGGGTCCTCATCCCAGCCTCAGGAGGTGGGGGCGGGGTGGGATCCCCAGGCCCAGAAGGACAGAAAGGCAGGGGTGATGTGGCACCCAGAGGCAAGGGGCTCTCCTCCCAGGGAAAGGGAAAATGAAACTCAGGTGTGCGGACACAGCCTCGGGGTGGGGGGCTGGGACTTGCCCCACTCCAGCCTCCTGAAAGTCGGGGACACTCTGCCTCTCCCGGCTGCCTGCGCGCCCCAGCTCTGGGTCTGTCTTCTCAGCCGTGGCAGGATCAGTTGCGTCCATCGCTGGCGTGAGCCCCGGACAGACCCCAGGTCTCAGGCCCCCCCAGAGCAGTCTGCCGTGAGCCGTCGGGAAGCCGGGGCTGTGGCGGGGCTGGGTAGTCCGCACAGCTAGCCTTTCCGGGCCTCCCTTCCTGGGGCCAGCACAGGGCCTGGGTCCTGGCCTGCTGTGGCCACTTCCTGGTCACGTGGCTTTGGACCAGAAGAACCCCGAACTCTTCTGACAGTGGTTTGATGAGGACCTTCCTAGTTACAGAATCCAGTGGCGACAGAGTGGCCATGACCTTTGCCCTCAGATTTTATCGGATGGTCAGGGAGCCAGCCTTGAGCACGTGTTTGTCAAATATTTAGTCAAGAATGTTGGAGAGGGGGAGTCAGGGTGGGTGGGGAGGTGCCCGCTGTGCGCTTGGAGTGGGATTCGGTGCGTCCAGCATCCAGGGTGTTTATCGGGAAGGGGACACCTGCCGTCCGGGGAGGAGAGTTGGCTCTCACTTGGTAGTGGCGAAGGTCCCAGCCAGCACTCGCCCCTGAGACGGGGGCTCGTGTTCGTGGGACACCGGCCCCCTCCGTCTGCCGTGAGGCACGTGCACGGGTGTGTGTGCAGCCCCCGGTGCTGCTGCGACGGGAGCCGGCTGTAGCACCTGCTCGGCCGCCCTGTGCTCACGGGCGCTTCTCTGGGCCAGCTGGCTCAGGCTGAGGATCAGGCTGAGGCCACACCCCACGGCCCCCACTTCTCAGCTGTGTGGCTGCGGGCGAGGTGCTCGACCTCACTGGGCCCCAGTGGCCCTGTCTGTCAGGGGGTCCGATGAGGCCCAGCAGGAGGGGTGTGTGCAGAGGAGCCCAGGCCTGGCAGGCGGAGCACACGGGGCATGGCGTGTGGCAGCAGGGACCAGACAGGCCGGCTGGCTCAGAGGCCTGAGGCGGCACGCAGGCCCAGACTCGACCCTCCCTGGGAAACGAGCACTGGGGACGTGCGGATCTGTGCTCTGCAGGGACCGCGGTGGGGCCCGGCCGCACCCCACACCCGAGCCTCGTCGGGTGGCCAGGCCTCCGCGGCTGCAGGTTTCCACGTGCAGTCGTGTCTCTGGGAGACGGAGGCTCAGGCCCTCTGCCGGTGTCGGAAGCAGCCCGGGCTGAGGCGTGTGTGCGATGGACACGTGGCTGACGCACAGCAGGCCTCGGGGACACCAGGTCCCCAGCGTCCGGCCGGGTGCCTGCGGTCACAGACCCTCAGGGACACAGAGGGCACGACTGGGGGATGTGGGGGCCAGTGAGGTGCACGGTCGGCTTTCCCACGGTGTCTGGGGACGCGTCTCTGCCCGGAGACGTCTGAGGAGGGCTTCGCGGGGCCGAGGGGTCGGTCCGCGCCCGCGTCCACGTGCGCCACGCGGCTATGCACCAGCCGTCCCCGTCTGTGCGGCACCTGGCGCTCTGCCTCCCCCCAGGAGCCTGGGCCACGGTGGCCGACGTCACCGCAGAACAGGTGGTGCTCTGAAGCCGGCCGCCTCTAGCTCCCGCCTCGGCTTCCCCGACTTCACCGAGCGCCCCGGGCCCGGGCCCTCTGTCTCTGGTGTCAGGGAGCTTTTGGGTGAAGGCTGCTGCTCGTCCCGAGGGTGGGCTCTGGTGACCTGGGCCCGTGTCAAAGCCCCCAGGTCCTCCTGTCAGCCGGCACAAGGAGCCCGTGCTCAGTGAATGTAGCATCTGTCTGTTGTCCTTGGTTCTGGCCTCTGCTGTTGCCATGGTGATGACGCGGGGGTGGTCCCCTTACCTCCCACTCCTCATCAGAGGAGAGAAGTAACTCATTCAGGACCAGTCGTTGGCTGGGGATGGGTGTGCACCAGCTAGGGCCTAGCGAGGGGGCTGCCCCTCCACACGGAGGAGCTGTCGCCACCCGGGCCCCGTCGCAGGAGACGGGCTCTGCCCTGGGCCACAGGTGCGCTCCATCCCACATCCCCTTCCTGGGATGCGGCTCTTACCACTGGCCGCTGATTGAGTGAAAGTTCTGGGCCGTGCACCCAAGGGAGGGGAGCCTGGGCCGGTCTCTTCCGCGCGGCCTGCCGGCGCACGGGGAGCCCGCCTCCTGGCCGGGGCGGCGAGCAGCCCAGGAGGGCCGCTCTGGCCTTGGCGGGGGCTCCCGCAGGGAGCACAGAGGCAGGGCCTGACCACAGCCCACTGTCGGGCCACAGCCCTCGGGGCCTCACGGCTGCCAGATTTCAGGGCCCTGGGGTTGAGGCCATGCTCCGTTTGCAGGTGGGGAGACGGAGGCTCGCAGCCGGCAGGTGACGTTTGAGCAGAGACCGAGCTTCCGGCAGGGGGCCAGCCAGGTAGATATCTGGGAAGAGTGCTCGGCAGAGGCGAGGGGCCGGTGTGCAGGCCCGGGGCGGGTGGGACCGGCGTCGGGCTGCGGGAGAGGGCCAGGCGGAGGCGGCCTGGCCGGGGCTGGCCGGGGCGGAGCGGCGGGCGGCTGATCCTGGAGCTGGCCACGCGCTGACGGCGTGCTGTGCGGAGACGGGCTGCGCGGTGCCATGCGCAGAGTGGCGTTGGGACCCCGGGGGACGACGCTGGGATCAGCTGTACGGGCTGAGCAGCGGGTGCCCGGAGCACGTGGGGCCCTGGTGGTGGGACATAGGCGGCCGTTTCCCAGCGGGCGGGGCCGCCTGGCCCACGTGCGGGGCGAGGCAGGAGCCCCCCCTGGGCCAGGCCCGTGGGCAGGCCTGTGCGGCCTGGCCGCGCTGTCCAGCCTCGGCGTGCTTGCCCTGCACCCTGGCTGCGGCCATCGCCACCCTTGGGGGCCCCTTCACAGGGCCTCCCTGGCCCCAGGGACGCCCCGAAGCATACAGGCTGAGGGCTTTGGGGGGCTATGGGGGGTCCCGGACAACACCCCGCCAGCTGCCAGGAATCCCACACCTGACGGCTCTTGTGGTCGCTCATGTGCAGAGCTGCCCCTCGCCCCCGACACCGCTCCTGGGGGGGCAGAGCAGCTGTCCTCACCGTTTCTTGTACCAGTTCATTGAGATACGACTTCGACGTGTTCAGTACCCCTCCCCTCGATCTAATTCCAGGACATTTCATCACCTAAAAGAAGCCCCATCTCCATCGGCAGTCACCCCCCCTCCCCAGCCCCTGACAGCCACTCACCCACTTCCTGTCTGTGGACGCGCCTGTTCTGGGCGTGTCACGTCAGTGGAGTCTCACACCGTGTGGCCTCGTGTGTCCAGTGTCACTCACTGAGCGTCGTGTGTTCAGGGTCCGTCCACGTTGTGACGAGTGTCAGTGCCTCCCCCATTTTCGTGACTGAGTGACAGTCCCCCATGTAGACGGCCGTGTTTGTCCGTGGATGGACGTGTGAGTTGTCCCTACCTTGTGGATGTCCCGTGTCGTGCCACGGGACGTGCGTGGGCAGGTTTCTGCAGATGTGTTTTCCTCTCTGGGTGGGCGCCTAGCAGTGGCACTGACCGCGGGGTCGTGTGGCGACTGCTCAGTGTGCTACAGAGACACCCGCTGCAGGTCCCTCTGGTGTGTCGGGGGCTCCGCTTCCTCCGCGCCCTCGCCAGCACGTGTCACCGTCATCTGCGTGTGGCTGTCCCGCGGTGTGCATGGTGTCTCACTGGTTGTGACCTGCATTTCGCTGGTGTTGCAGGTGGCGAGCGTCCTCACGGCCTCCTTGCCGTTTGTGTGTGTTTGAAATCACGCCTGTTGTGACGCGCGTGTTTGAGTGAGTCGTCTGTCTCCGTGTCGAGCCGTAGGAGTTCTGTGTGTGTTCTGGACACGAGGACCCGTGACCTGTGCAGCTTCCGCCTGCTCGCCCCACGCAGCCTCAGCTCCGGCAGCTTTGCTTCTGGCGGCGGGGCATGTGAGGGACCTGGCGTGTGCTGTGTGGCACCTGCTCTCCAGACAGAGGTGCCCGGTGGCCTGCGGCTGCTCCCGCAGAGAGCGGCTCCCACCTGGGACTGGAAACAGCCCCTCCTTCTCTCCCACACGGCACGAGGGCTGCGCTTCAGAGCCGCCACTTTGGGCAGAAGCAGGCCTTGCGTGCGAGGCTTGTCTCTCCTCTGTGGCTTTGGGGACACCTGTGTGAGCTCCGCTGAGCATGATATGGGCTGGCCTTATTTCAGGGAGGTCCACGTGGTGTGCGCGCTCACACGCCCACCTGTGCCTGGACAGGGTCCTCGTCTCAAGACATCCAGTGTCGACCTCCCACCCCGCCCCAGCCGCAGGCCTAGGGCGCGAGGTTGCAGGGGTGTGGCCAGTGCGGATGGGGTCACAGTCCGTGTGCCAAGGCTGCCAGGTGTCCCAAAACTGCTGGTGCGGGGCATCACAGGCCAGTCCCTCTAGCCAGATGGTTCTCTGGCCTCCGTGGCTGCTTTCTGAGGTGCAGAGGGTCCCCGAGCCTCACTGTCCCTCGTGCCATCCTCCGGGAGTACGGGATCAGCACCTACCCGGCCCGTCTCCTTTGTGTGCGTGGGGGAGTCACGCAGAACGTTCTCGTGTCCTCGTGAGTTGGGGGCGGCTTGCTGGCCTCACACCAGCTGCCCTGCTTGTTGCAGGCCTGGTTAGAGCCTTCGGGAGCCGACGTGCTGAGCCGAGACCCCGAGACGGCGTGTCGCCCTGTGCAGTGTGGGGAGACGGACTCCGGGGCGTGGGCGGGCAGAGAGGTCACCTGCAGAAGAGCAGGTCGAGACACAGGTTGTGCCTGTGGATGACAGCTGTCCACGCCCGAGTTCTATCCGGGCCACCCGGCGGGGCTGGTGCCGGGTCCAGCCCCAGACCGGGGCTGTTTCGCAGATGGTTTCTTTAGGCGACGCCCGTGGCGGGCCTCACTGCTGTCCTCGGCTGCTATCTGTGGCCTGAGGCCGGGGCTGAAGGTGTCCCCGGCTCTGGGCAGGAGTGTCCAGGGAGCCCACGATGCAGCTGATAGGGTGTTGGGACCCCTGATCCCGCTCACCCCTCTCTTGTCTGCAGGATTACATCTGCCCGAGATGCGAGTCCGGTTTCATCGAGGAGCTTCCGGAAGAGACCAGGTGAGGCAGCTACTGGGTCAGGACGCCTGGGGCGGGTGCTGCACCGTCTCAGCGGAGCCTGGGCGGCCGTGGCAGGGCTGGGCTCGGGCGGTGGCCTGGAGTCCTGGGTGGGGAGGTGGACATGGTCTGGGCTGCAGGGGCCGGAGGGGGGCGCTGACTGGCCCGGTCCTCGGTCCTCGCAGGAGCGCAGAGAACGGCTCCGCCCCCTCCACAGCGCCCTCGGACCAGAGCCGGCAGCCCTTCGAGGTGAGTCACCGCTGCCCACGGCCCCGCCCCCAGTGCACAGGCTGTCCT
>CM053512.1:48751100-48774417 GCA_028627145.1 Eidolon dupreanum
GCGCGCTGCGCAGCTCGGGCGCTCACGTGACCGCTGCGGCGTGCTGGCATTTACAGGGTGCCTCATACCTGGCTCGTAGATGCAGCAGGCGCGGCACACGACAGGCGCCTGAGCCACACTCGTTGTGTGCGGTCCGTGTGCACTCGCCGCACACAGGCTCTCCACGTTTGCTTCCTAGACAGCAGCCGGCAGACGGCAGGCGCCCGCTCTCTGCATGGAGGAGGCACTCGACACACAGCGGGTGTGCGCAGTTGCAGAGAGCGGGCGCCGCCGCCTGCCGCCTGCAGGAGGTGCTCAGTGCACGCCGCCGTGTCTGCCGGGCGCCGTGGTGGGGGCCGCAGGCCTCCGCTGGCACTGACGCTCCCTGTCCCCAGGCAAGAAGAACTCGATCCTGCTGCACAAGGTGCAGCACGACCTCAACTCGGGCGTGTTCAACAACCAGGAGAACGCCATCATCCAGGAGATCGTCAAGTACGACCGCGAGATGGTGCAGCAGGCTGAGCTGGGCCAGCGCGCCGGCCTCTTCCCGCCGCCGCCGCCGCCGCAGGTCACCTCGGCCATCGCCACGCTGCAGCAGGCTGTGGCCATGAGCTTCTGCCCGCAGGTGGCACGCCCGCTCGTGGGGCCGCTGGCGCTGGGCTCGCCGCGCCTCGTGCGCCGCCTGCCCCTGGGGCCTGCGCCCACTGCCACCGCTTCACCGGGGCCCGCGCCCGCAGCCAGCCCCCCGGGCGCGCCCGCCAGTCCCCGGGCGCCGCGGACTTCGCCGTACGGCGGCGCGCCCAGCTCTCCGGCTGCACCCCGCGCGGGGCCCGTGCTGCCCGCGCGCCGCCTGAGCCGCGCCTCACGCCCGCTGTCCGCATCGCAGCCCTCGCTGCCCCACGGCGCCCCCGGTCCCGCGGCCTCGGCGCGCCCGGCCAGCAGCTCCACGCCGCGCCTGGGGCCTGCCCCCGCCGCCCGGGCCGCCGTGCCCAGCCCGGACCGCAGGGACTCGGCCTCACCCGGCGCCGCCGGAGGCCTCGATCCGCTGGACTCTGCGCGCTCGCGCCTCTCGTCCAACTTGTGACCCTCGCCGCGCCGCCCCGCGTCCCAGGAGGGCCAGGGGCGGGGCCTCCATCCAGACCAAAGCCATGCCATTGCGCGCTGCCCTCGCGCCCGCCCACCCGCCCGCCCCAGAAGCCATAGCGGAGACGTAGGTAGTTGTAGCCAGACGGGCGGGCCGGGCGGCGGGCGGCCCCTCCCGAGCCCACGCCGACCCATCACCCTGCGCCCACCCACATTGCCCCTGCCCCCTGCGGTGGCCCTGCCAGCGTGCGAGGGGGCCCCCTTCACCTCGGTGCCTCAGTTTCCCCAACTGTGAAACGGGGACGGGGCCGCCCCGTGGCTCAGAGGAGATGGCCGTGGAGTCCCGCCCGCCCCCGCCCTCGTAGGTGACCCACCGTCCGATGAGGATTCTGTTCAAGTGCAATACTCGGCCTGACGGCTTCCCGCTGCCCCCACCGCGCTCACGCAATAACCGGCCCGGCCCCCGTCTGTGCGCGTCCCGCGGTGACCTCCCTGGAGTGGGCGCACGCCACGCCCTCCAGCGCTGGCACCCAGGGGAAGGCAGTCCTGGCTGCACCTGGGCGTGGGGGTGAGGCTGGGGGGCGCCTTCGTGATGAATGTACTGACAAGCTGAGGCAGCAGCGCCCCCACCACGCCCCCACGCCCCACTAACGCCCCACACCCCCATTCCGCGCAATAAACGACAGCATTGGCGCCCAGCTGCCCGCACGTGATCTCCGCTCTGCCCGCGAAGGCAGCGGTCCCGCGGGTGACGACAGAGCTTTATTTACACTATGGTACAGGGGGCCCCGGGGACAGCAGGAGAGCCCACGTCAGCTGAAGAAGTAGGTGGACTGCTTTACCTGCTCCAGGTTGAAGGCCCCTGCGCAGAAGAGAGAAGCCCATGGGTGGGCCCTGGCCAGGGAGGGGCCCTGGGCGGGGCTTGGGGAGGGCGGGCCCAGCCGGCAGTCGGGCCCCTCCCCCGTGGCCCTACCTGTTTTGGGGACTGACAGAAGCACGTCCAGCAGCCGGGAGACTCTGACGCTCCTGGACCTGAAGCGGAGAGCAGGGTGGGGTGAGGCGAGGCAGGGCTGGGAGGGGTGGTCGCAAGGGCAGGGGGTGGGGAGGCCGCCTCACCTGGGGCCAGAGCAGAAGCGTTCCACCAGGAACCTGGACAGGTCGTGCAGGATGGGCTGGCTGTGCAGGCGGACGAACTGCTCCCGGCACACCTGGGATGGCAGGAGCCGGAGAAGGGCCTGTGACCCTGCCCGAACCGCCAGCGTGAGCGCTGGGACCCACAGGCAGACTGAGGCAGGGACACCAGGCCCCGCGTGGAGAGGACCGGGGGAGGGCGGGCCGGGCACCTGGTTCATGACAGCGACGTCGGCCGCGTGGGTCCAGAAGCAGTCGTGCACAGACACGAACGTCAGGCCCTTCCTGCAGCAGGCGGGGGCTCCGGTGAGGGGGGACCGTCCCTCGAGGTCCACTCCGGGCCCAGCTCCTGCCCACTGCGCTTGGGGGCTCAGAGTCCAGCAAGACACACCCTCCTGCCCCTGCAAGTGCCCCGCCCCTGTGTGCTCAGAAACTCCCCCTCGGTGTGCTGGGAAAGCGTCCATCTCAGGGAGAAACTCTCGTCCCTGCTCCAAACTACTGCCTGGGTGGTCCTCAGCTCCACTCGGGCCAGCGGACGCTGCCCCACCAGAGGGCTCCAGGCCGGGGGCCGGTGGGAACGCAGAGCCCGCCCGTGAACCGTGGCTCAGTCCAGCGAGCGCCCCGTCAGCAGCCCTTCCCAACAGACCCGTCCACACACTGCCCCGTCACGCCCGGCTCACGGCCTCGGGGGACTCAGGACAGTTGTGCTGGAGGCAGCGAGGCCCATGCACGTCAGAACAGTGTCTCGGAGTCCCCGGACTGACCGCACGGTGCATGCTGACACTCACCTGGGCCACAGGGAGCCCCAGGGCTAGTTTTATTTTACACTCAGAGGGGCCATCCCTTCCCTTGAAGGCCCCGCGCGTCCCCATCACGTGTGCCTTGCCACCCCAGGGCCCGTGTGCACCTGCGCAGCCCCCTGCTGACGGCAGGTCCGACAGACTCGTGAGTGGGGCCCCCGCCTGCAGACCCCGACCTCACTATCTGCCCCCCGCACTACGGGGGTCCCCGTCATGGCCCCAGCGGCCAGAACAGGCCCCGCCCGTGGCAGGAGGAGCCGACCGCACGGGGCCCACCTGTAGCAGTGCAGGGCGGTGAGCATCATGTGCGAGGAGTCCAGGGAGTGGATGAAGTTGGGCGGGAAGCCGTTCTTCTGCTTCAGCGTGTTGGGCTTTCTGGGGGAACCCGGGCCGAGATGAGGCACCCAGGACCTCTGCCCTGGCCGGTCCTCACTCAGCTGCCCCCCAACCGAGCCCAGCACCGCCCCAAGCACTCACTGGCTGGTGTCCCCACTGTTGCTGAAGGTGAGGCTCTGGATCCCACCGCTGATCTGCAGGGTTGTTGGGGGAAAGGCCGGAGGCGTGAGGCCGGCCCCGGGGCGGGTTGGGTGGGGTGGGCGGGGGTGAGGGCGCACGTACCAACACCTTGGAGTCGTGGTGGTAAGGCTGGATGATGGGGATGCCCAGGGGTGTGACCCACTCCACAGCGGAGCCGGTGCGGGCAATGAGCCGGGCGCTCTCGGCCAGCCAGCGCTGCAGGGGTAGGGACAGGCTCAGGACCAGCCCAGTCCAGGAAGCCACACCTGGGAGGGGTGGGCCGGGACGTACCTGGATGGCTCGGGTGCCCGAGAACATCTCCTGTAGACTTTTGAACACCTGGCGCACCAGGTAGTGCGAGGCCTCCCACACGAACTCCTGGCGAGAGTGGGCGGGGGGGGGCTGAGCGGCAGGATGGCCACCCCCACGGCCCAGGGCAAGCTGAGCTCACAGGGCTGTCTCAAACTCCCAGTCCATACCTCACGGGCCAAGTGGACAGCTCCCTCCTGTGGGCCCCTCCCCCCACCCCCGGGAGGGGGAAGTGAGCCCCTCAGCCAGAGCCGCTGGCAGCCCACAGGCCGCTGCTCAGGAGAAGCGGCAGGAGGGATCTGGGGTGAACGGGCGCACCTGAGGGAAGTCGCTGAGCTCCCGGAGGCGCTTCTCGATCTGCAGGCGGCCCCCGTAGCGGGTGACTCCATACACCACGGTCATCACCGTCTGCTTGACCACCTTGCGGCTGATGAAGCCCTCCAGCACCTGGGCCACCCGCACCCCCTGCTCGGCGTCCTGCCTGCGGAACACCTCCACCTGGGCAGGAGTTAGGGTTCAGCAGGAAGGCCCGCCCCCGCCAGCCGCACCCCTATGAGGCCACGCCTCCGAAAGAGGTGTCATAGACCCGGCTGACACCTGCCCGGGAAGCCCACCCTGACTGCCCAGTCACACCACATGTGACAACTGAGGTTATGGCTGTGGGGTCAGCATCGCCCAGGTGGCCACAGGACAGACACCAGATGGGCTCCGAGGATGAGAAGAGCTTGAGGGTCCGTGGCGCCCACCTGTGTGGCCACCCCACTGTACACGTCCTGCGGCAAGTCCGAGGGCACCAGGTTGACGGAAGCAGCGCCCACACTGTCGCGGCCCAGGGCGGCATAGTGCTGCAGGCCGTTGCAGGAGCCGTCCTGGGAGGCAGAGGAGACAGTGAGGGGCCTGGGCAGGACTGCCGGGCGCACCCCGGCTCCACCCCACGGCTCCGCGCCTCCCCGGCACCCTGCTCACAGCGCCACCTCACTGGACCCCGAGGCTCAGGGCAAGTGCTGTGACTCCCCACAAGGGAGGCACATGAGACCACACGGCAAGGCCAATTGAACCCCCTGGGACTGGCACCCACATAGGGACACCAGCTAAATGCCCAGTGCCCTGCAGAACCTCGGCCCCCAGGCACCTTCAGACAGCCCCCCCACTGCAGAGCCCCAGCTCACCTGGTGAACAGGGAAGTGGGAGATGTGGGCGGCGGGGTCGGGGGCGCGCACGGCCCGAGCGATCTCCATGCAGCAGGCCAGGGCTTGCCAGGGCTCGTCGGCCTCCATCCACCACTTCCGGCCCTGGAGGAGGGTGTGTGTGCTGGGTGAGGCTGGGCCTGGTCCCCAGCCTGCTGGGGTCAGAGTGGGACAAGACTTGCTGGACACGGGTGGGAGCCGGGCCAGCCCAGGTGCTGTGGGGACACAGGGAGGCGGGGACACAGGTGGTGGGCTAGGGAGGGACATCTGGCCGAGCCCTGAGGAAGCAGCCACGTGTGGGGGTGAGGTGGGAGGGGGCAGAGAAAAAGGCCAGAAAATAAAGGAGTGTGAGGGGGAAGACTCTGGAGGATGAGGCTGCCTTTGGCCTGGAGAGCCGGATACCTGTGGGGGCCCCAAGCCGCGGCCAAACTCAGAGTGGGGGGACGGAAGAGACAGGCGGCGGGAGAAGGCCCCGCCCCTACCGTCATGGGCCGGTCCGCCGAGTCCAGGACGTCCGTCATCACCTCCTCCGCGAAGGCCAGGCGCGCCTGCAGCGACTCTCGCTTCTTGAGCCCAGTGAGGTTGACCAGGTGGATCTTGAGCCAGTCGAGGCCGTGCGGGCCCAGCGGGCGGCCCTCGGCGAACTCCAGCAGGGCGCGCGCCAGGTCGCTGCCCAGGTGGTTGAAGTGGGGGGGGCAGGGGTAGGTGCGGCCGCGGAAGTCCATGTTGTGCGGCAGCCAGAAGACGCGGTGCCGCAGGTGCTGCGCCAGCGACAGGCGGTAGAGCGCGTCGCTGCGCAGGCTGTGCATCTCCCGCGCCACCTTCAGGCAGTGCGCCAGCTCCCGCCGCAGCTGCGCCTTGCGCTCCGGCGACGCGTCGGCGGGCAGGCGGTCCGCGGGCGGGCGGGGCGCCTCGGAGGGCGGGGCCGGCACGCCCAGGCGCGGGCAGCCCTTGGCGGTGAAGAGCGTCAGCACCAGGTCCAGCACGCGCCCGTTGACGCGCCACGCGCAGTTGCCCAGCTGCGTGAGGGCGTCCAGGGCGCCGTGCAGCTCGGCGGGCGGGCAGCCCTCCAGCAGGCGCTGGTGCTGCACGGTGCCCTCCATGGAGCGCATCAGCTTGGTGGGGCTCAGCAGGAAGGCGCCTGAGTGCGGCGACGTCCAGGGCAGCGGTGGACACAGCATGGGCACCTCCGCGGCCTCGAAGGTCATGGTGCGCTCAGCCGCCGTTGCCAGCAGCTGTATGAAGGCTGGGTGTGGCTTCAAGATCCCGATCTGAGGGCAGGGTGAGTGGACCCCGGTCAGGGGGTCGACATCCCCAAAGTGGGCAGCAGGTAGAGGGCCCCAAGATCCCATCACATGCCCGGATCCTGAGACCAGGCTGTGACCTCAACAGGATTTCGACTCCATCTTGGCCCAAAGGTCCTGTGCCACCCAGAGCCCCCAGCTTCATCTCAGGCCCCCGCCCTCTGGGCACCCCCTGTCCCTGGAGGTGGAGGGGTCTCTAGGCTGGGAGCGGGTTCCACAGGCCCACCTGGCGGAAGCTGCGGAAGGAGTACACGTGGTAGAGCACGGGCATGAGCTTGCAGGAGCCCTTGCGCTCCGCCAGGTGGCCGGGCATCCTCACCGTCTGCACCAGCACCTCCGCCAGCTGCTTGCCCAGCTGCACCACCACAGGCAAGGGCCAGGGCTGCTCGTGGGGGGCCTCCGGAGGCCCCAGGGCCTCCCAGTGCTGTCGCGGCAGGCAAGACACTGCCACCTGTGGGAAGCGTGTGGGTCCCTGGGGCCTGGGGGCAGAGCTGTACACCCCCAGCTGCCCCCGCAGGTGGGACGCTGCAGATGAGGAAACTGAGGCTGGAGGGCAGCCGACACAGTGCGTGGGACCTGGGGGCAAGTCCCACTGCCCAGGAAGGGAGAGCAGCAGGACCATGACCCACGCGGAAGGCCTTGGTTTTCCCATCTTGAAACCTACCTGGGCTCCCCAGCCCTGAGGAACTCCCAGATCCCAGGCCCGGGAGCAGCTCCTGATCCCACGCCCTCCGGGCCTCACCTGGGTGTCAGAGGCCAGCAGCTGCAGGTACTTGAAGTAGCGCCGCTCCAGCGCCTGCACCTCCTCGGTCAGCCGCTTCCTCTGCACCACGTGCCGGCTGAAGATGCGCAGGCCGAGCTGCTGCGCCAGGGAGAGGAGCGACTCTCCCTGCGGGGGCAGCGCCTGCAGGGTCTGAGAGCGGCGCCGCGTGAGCCCGGGCCCCGCCCCGCCCCGCCCCAGGCCCCGCCCCCACACGCCCACTGCCCACCTGCAGCAGCAGCCCTGCGAACTCCCCCTCACTGAGCAGGCACAGGTAAGGAAAGAGAGACGGGCGGCCCTCGCGGGCGGTGTGGGCCTCGCTGGCCTTGGTCTCCCGCAGTGCCCGGCACAGGTCCGCCTCCCACTGGGCACGCAGCCCCTGCAAGGTCTTCCGCTGCGGGGGAAGGACACGGGGTCACTGCCTAGCCCTTTGGGTCTCCTGCTCACAGGCCCCAGGGGCAGGGCGCAGGACGGGTCCACCCGGAAGCGGTGCTGCGGTGGCTCAAGAACCACGGGCCGTGGAGCACTCTGCCGCAGCCGGCCCTGGCCCGGCGGCGGCTCGGGAGACAGCTGCGGCCCAGCCCGCTGCACTGCCAGACCGGGGGACGCCAGTTCCGCCACGCGGAGCCGCCAGCGAGGCCAGGCCCCTACCGCTTGCACGACCTCTGTGGTCAGCGATGGAGCCTTTTCCACCGAGTCCACCGTGATGGTGGTGGCCATCTCCACACTGAGCTGCTGCTGGAACAGGCCCTTCAGCGTCTTCAGGGGCAGGTGCTGCCTCGGGTAGGACGCAGGGCGGTCCTGCAGGTGGGGACAGGCGGGCAGTGAGGCCCAGGAGCCTCCCGGCAACACTGGTGTCCCTCCTGGTGGAAAATCGTCCACACCAAGGGTGGAGACCAGCTGCCCACTCTGCACTGCCCAGGACCCCCTGCCCTGCAGGATCACGTTCCTCTCTCCCAGTCCCCTGAAAGTCATCCGTCCTGCAGGCCGGGGAAAAGGCCGGTGCGGGACAGCATGTCAGAGCGGGGCCGGTTTACAGCGGGCGGGCTGTGTGCCTGTCAGGCCTCGCTGGGCTGGGCACCGGGACGGCCCAGCAGTTACCCTTTTAAAGGCAAACTGCGCGGTGGGCAGGTGACTTCCCCATAAAAACAGACGCCCAGGGCACCTGTCGGCCACACTCCACGCCTTCCCATGCTGGGAGGGAGCTGGGCTGGCCCGCCTGCACCGCCCGTGACCCTGGGGCCCTGGTGCGGGAGCACAGGTAGCAGCCCCTTCCTCGTCCTGCACCTTCCTGCTCCGACCTTCAGCCTCAGGGCCCTGCGGGGGCCAGGCACTCGCCAAGTCCGGCGGGCTTAACCTCCGGGCAGCAGGCACCGCGGCTCTGAGACACGGGCGGCCCAGCGAGGGGGAGCAGAGGGCTGGGGCTCCCGGGGACTGCCCGGGGATCGGACAGCCCTGGCTCGAGCCCCACGCAGGACGCTGCCTGCAGGTGCCAGGCCGGAGGCTGGGGCTGACCTTGTTGTAGATCTCCCTGAGCAGGGGCGAGCTGCTGAGCTGGGACGCGGGCAGGGGCGGCTGCGGGGCGCTGAAGGTGGGCTCGGCCTTGCGCAGGGCGCGCAGCACTGCGGCCTGGTCCTCCTTGCACAGCGACAGGCTTGTGAAGAGATCCTGAGGCTGCAGCCCGTCCTGGGCCATCTGCTTCAGACATCTGTGGGAACACGACAGGCAGCGGGTCCCCAACGCACAGGGCCGCCCCTGACCGCCCTCCAGGTCTCAGCAACAGGTGGCCATGGGGCCCTGCCGGGAGTTCCGGCCACCCTCCCAGGTCCTGCCACATCACATCGCTGTCCCCAGCAGGCCACCCACCTCTGGACGGTGCTGGGGTCCCGATCCAGCCGCCCCATGCACTGCAGGGCGGCCGCATAGGACAGCAGGTCCGGGGCGAGGCCGGCGTCTTTCAGCATGAAGAACACGTAAACCAGCTCTTTAAAGGAGCCCTGTGGGGAGCAAGCCGTGGTGAAGGTCTGGGGTGGCCCACCCACCCCCGGGGGCCACGAGCCGAGAGTGGTGTGCTCGGTGGACAGACGGGCCCTCTGCCACCCTTCTGTGCAGCAGAAATGCTGGCCCAGTGGGGACACATGGCCATGTCCCACGGGAGGCTCAGGTGGCTGGGAGGGGAGTGTTGGTTTTCTGGAGATAAACGCACACAATTTTGGGGGAGCTAAAAAGGGCCAGCTAGCTGCAAAATGTCCCTCAAGCTCCGAGGACCCAGGTCGGGGTTTGGTGACTCCATGTCGTTTCCCTCCTGCCTGAGTCTCTGCTCTCTCCCACCCGCCCGCTTGGGCTTAGCCGGCTTGTTCCCCTGGTTTCCTCAGGTGGGAGCTGCGTCACTGGCCAGAGACAGCTGTCGCCTTCCCTGTGGGCACTGCTCTCCTGAGCCTGTGACCGCGGCCTGTGGTTCCTTCCTGTCCGTCTCCCAGCATGCTCCCGTTTCCCTTGCAACCTCCTCCTGGACCTGCCAGCGGTCTGAGTGCACCACAGACCCTCACAAAGGGAGCGCCCAGCGTCCCCTGGCCCAGTCCTTCGGAGGGCTGACCTGCTAGGGCCACTGGCCAGCAACCAGGTTCTGAGGTGCCAGCCTCAGTGACCCTGGATGCGCCGCCCACTTTTGCAGCCACAAGCCACACAGCCATTTTGTTTAAACTTCAATGAGATATGTTCAGTGCCAAGTGCTCGTTCAGTGCAGTGCAAGCTACACAGGCTGATGCAGACAAAGAACATTCCAGAAGGGTCTGAGGGGAGTGTGCAGGGGGCCGCGGAAGCTGCCCTCCCACAAGCAAACTCAAACGCACACAACGCAGACCTGCTACTGCTGTGACACAGCAATAGCTGAATGAACACCTTTGGATGAGATGAGAAAGACGAACAGAGCCACCAAACAGAGGAGGCTGGGGCCGCGGGAGCCCTCCGGCCGGGGGCGTGGCCAACGCCCCTCTACCTCCACAGGGCGAGGGCTCTGGCCAGGGCTGTCGCCCACCCGCAGGGTCACTGCAGCACGTTCTGGACACACCGTGGAGCCCACGTGGGCCCCAAACGAAGGGAGCAGGCAGGGCCACAGGGCTTAACTGCTCCACACCCGCCTGCACCCCCCAGCGCTGTCCTCGCGGGCATCACCAGGCACACCTGCCCCCCCCCCATGCTGTCCTCGCGGGCCAGCGCCCCTGACGCCCCAGGCACCCACTTGGCTCCTCTCGGCCTGTGGCCTACAGAGGCCGCTGATACACCGGGCCCCTTTCCCAGGGATGGAAGAGACGCTACTTTGTCTAACTCATGTGGATAGAAAGTCAAACAAAATGAAAGGACAGAGACTATCTCTCAAGTGAAGGAAAAGGAAAATACTCCAGAACGAAACCCCAGGGAACCGGGAATAAGTAATTTGCCTGATAAGTAAGTTGAAGAAGTGGTCATCAGATGCTCACTAAACAAGGGTGGGACAGAGGGACGCAGGGAGATGTCAGAGGGTCTTTAAGCAGAAGAGGGAAGGTCATCACCAGAAGTAAGAAAATATGAAAAGGAAACAATTCTCACAGGCAGAGCCAAATATTAAGAGAGACGGCAAATGAGACATTTAAAAAAGCTACTACGAAGTTCAGAAAAAGTAGAAAACAACTCAAACTACAATAAGTAGTTAGATGTGCAACACAAAAATATCTAAAACATGACATAAACAGTATAATTGTGGAAGGAGAAGTAAAAACATAATTCTTCTAGAATACATTCAAACTTACATGCCTGCTACACATAGACAAAAAATAACGCACCTAGGCCGCATGGCATCCACAAACCAAAAACCTGAAAGATACACAATCAATAAAGAGAAAGGAAGCCAAAGAAAACACCAAGAAAACCCAGCAAACCACAAGGGATGAGATAACAGAAGAAAAAAGGAGTGAAGGACACCTCTGAGGACAACCAAAAATCATCGACCGGAACGGCGATGCGTCCCTGCTTACGGAGAATCACGCTGAACCCAGTGCATCCGGCGCTCCCACAGACGACCGGGGGGGCCGAACGGGTGCACAGCATGCGCCACCTGCACGCCGCCTGCTGGAGACTTCGCATCGGAAGACACGCGGCTAAACGTGACGGGACGGAGAAAGGGACGGAAGCCGCGGCCGGGAGCCGGAAGGGCGCGGAGCGGGACTTGCGCCCGCCCGGCCACTCTGCAGTCCTTCGGAGGCCACGGGGGACCATGCCGCAGGGGCCTCGCTGTCAGGACACCGAGCAAGTGCTGCGGCCCCGCACGGCCCCGCCCGCCCGCCCGCGCGGCCCACGCACCTGGCGCGCCCAGCCGAGCAGCACGGCGTTGTACATGGGCAGCGTGAGCGCGCCCCGCTGCCGGGCGCGGCCGTGCTGCGTGACCAGCACGTGGTGGGCGAGCGGCAGCTGGCCGGCCAGCACGCAGCATTCCAGGAAGGCCAGGAGCCGCTGCTGCTGGCCCTCGCGCCGCGCCCGGCCGGCCGCGTCCGCGGCGCCCGCGGGCCCCTCGGGGCTCAGCCTGCGCGGCGCCTCCTGCAGCAGCCGCGCCAGCTGCTCCTCCCAGGGGCCGCGCCGCTCCCAGCGCTGCAGCCGCGCCGCCAGCCGCCCGCTCTGCAGCTGGGGCTCCACCCGCAGCTGCTGCTTCCGCGCCCGCCGCTCCGCGCGCTGCTGCAGCTTCGCCTCCAGCTGCTGCTTGCGCTTCTGCATCACGTGCTTCTCCTTGTCCAGCTTTTGCGCCCAGCGGCCGCTGAGCCCCGGGCCGGGTCCCTCGGCCCCTGTCTGCGCCTTCCTGGGCAGCTGAGCGCCGCCAGCTTCCGGGAGCCGAGCTGCGTCCAGCCGCTTCGCGGTCACCGCCGACACGCGGTCGGCCTGCAGCTGCCGCACCCTGGCCTCCAGCACTGTGGGGGACAAACGGAGAGGATGTCAGGGGGCCCTGTCCTGCCTGGATCTCCCCAGACCCTGCCGGCCTGGAGCAGCCAGGCCGCTGTTCTCACCTGCTCTGGAGGCCTCACTTCTAGGTGTTCGTACAACTTCCCCACGTGGGACTGATGGGTATGTGAGCCCCACACACCCGCAGCACCTCTCCACCCCGCCCCCGCCCTCGGTGTCCCAGGTGAGCTCCTGGTGTCCCCTCCACATCTGGTCCCTGCAGCTCTATCCTTCCATGTGCTCAGCCCATGATCCAGGGCATTTCACTGCTCTCCACCACGTCCTGTCGGTCACACATCCCCAGGGCTCTGTCCTCAGAATCGACCCGGGTGCTCCCACTCACTCCCTCAGCCGTAATGGCCTCCGGGCCTTCGCACGTGCTGCTCCCGCCCAGGGGAAGGCGCTGGCCGAGGAGGCACAGCTCGGCCCTGCTATGCCCTTGCCAACCACAGCAGTTCTCTGCACTGTCCCAAGGTCGCCGGGACACGAGGCTTGAGCCTGAGCCACTGCACCTGGGGACGCAGGGCTCACGAAAGCCTCTGGTCACCCTTCCGCCAACTGATCAACACACAACTTTGTTTTCTGTGTGTTTCTGTTTTAGACACCTCACGTCACATCTGCTGCTCACTGGGTATCATCGAGCTCACCGCCAGTGACACTCACGCATGCGTGAACAAACTGACCTAACACGTATTCTCTCCCAGAGGCAGGCACGGCCTCCCTGCTAGACTCGGCAGTGCCTCAGCTGGACGCCCGCGGTGCCAAGTCGCCCTGAGGACGCCAGCTTCCGCGACGCACAGGACCAAAGCAGAGCCCAGCCCCTCCCCAACGGGAGCGAGCGCATCAGGAAACGCCAGCGCTCACGGCCAGCGCCCTGAGTGAGCACTGATGTCAACTGAGGCTGCGGATAAACTTCGACTGGCAGGCGACTTTGCAAATATGCAATCCGTGGCTGAACTGTATGCCTGTGCCTGTCACGAGAACATCAGCCCTGGGAGAAGAGGGCCAGCACACGGCAGGGGCTCTGGAGAGATTCGTGGAAATGAAGACAGCTGTGAACTCAGCCCCTAGCATGGCTGAGACACAGGAGGCACTTTGAGACGCACAGGAGACGGTCGCAGGCTGGAACGCGTAGAGGAGGGAACGAGGCAGACAGGAGAGGGGGCAGGGACGTCTGAGCTGACCTAGGAGATGAGGCACCAGCTCTGAGGACAGCAGGGACCCTGAGGAGGCTCCAGCTCCTCCAGGAAGAGGCTGAGGGGGCGGGCACGGGCCTGAGAGTCTGCTCTGCACGAGGGCTTAGGCTGGACAGTGCCACTGTGTGATTCGGATTCCCAGAACATTCCTCTGGTTGAATGATATGGTATCTGTGCTTTGTTTTAAAATAATTAGGTGCCTAGGAAAGAAGAGAGAGTTGCTGTGGAAACTTGAGCTACTTGTATGCTTGCTTCTGAATGTTTAAGTCGCAGAAGATGCGTGTGTTGCAGGTGTAAGTTGAAAACAGTTCTTAGAAGAGAGACCTTGACAAATCATTTTATGTGTGGTCACTATCATACTGGCATGGATAGCTAAGTCAGGTCCATTATGTATGACTACATACATGTGAACTCTCGCCAGATGTTTAACTGGGTCATTTTTAAGTCTTTTGTCATTTACAGACAATTACTGTTTTACTCTGATGCTTTTATGAAAATGTCTCTACAAAGATGTTTCGTCTTCAGATACATTCACGAGGAAGATCACACTCTAAGATACAGATTTCTGATTAACTTTCAAATCACAACATCGAACCCGGAAAAGGTTTACCGCACTCTAAGGAAAAACTGGATCCACAAAACTGCCAACAAAAAGATCCAGACTAAAGGAATTAACCAAACGAGACTAAAGGAACTGATGAGGATGATTATAATCTTTATGACTTTTTATATGAAATATTACTGGGCTTTGATCCCTGTTTTCCAGATAGAACTTTTTTTTCCTCCTCTGCTACCTGTGACCCCTAGCAATTTGGTTAATTGTACCTTTGTAAAATTGAAACATTTATCTTTTCCTTCCTACCAGATCTCTCTAAAATATCAGGTGCTCTTAACCCGTCCACGAGCGGCCACAGTGCCGACCCTCAGGTTCAAGTTTCCCACTGTGAGGAGAGCGCTGACACTTCTCTCGACCGACAGAGGCTCCACAACGAAAACTACCAGGAAGCCGAGTGACGTCTGCTGCGGGCAGCTGACCCGAGTCCGGACCAGGTCCGACAGTCCACACCTTTCTTCTCTCCTTTTTCCTTACTTCTCACAAATAGTATGAGAGGCCACATGCTCACTATAGTAGTTATTGTTTCCCTTTTCCCCTTAATTCCTGACTGGGGGAGATGACTCGACTTTGGGCATCATCTTTAAACCTATACTACACAGGTCAAAACATGCAATTAGTTATACATGTAGTCAAGTTCAATACCTGGCAATGTTGGCCCCAGCGAAGGTACCAGTTTTGGAAGAAGGCTTTTTCCTTGGGCAGGTGTTACAACTAACTGACATACGATTAGAAACGTATCCAAAACCTCAGAGGAACCTGCTGGAGCCACCACCGAAACAAGAGCCTCCAGGAAAAACCAACGTTCCCTTGAACGTAAGTTAGACAACGCCCCGGCTAAGCACAGTGGGCTTTGCTCTGTCGTTAACACTTCCTGTTGTACTTGGATAAAACACTTCTGGTAAAAGGGAGATGGAACGCGATAAAAGCCAGGCACGCACCAGGCGGCTGCCCACAGGGCCCACCGACGCCTCACGGTCCTCCAGCCTCTTCAGCTGACGGCCCGCAGGTACCGGCCCCCGGTTCGGATCTAGTCTTCAAGGGGGACTCAGCATTTTGTTATTACAGAAGTTCCTGCTGTCGTGACTCCTGTTTGCTTTGCACAGCTCGATGTTATAAAAACACCATTCTAATGATGGTTGCTCAGCATCGAGATGATCACTAAGGCCTGTGAGACGTCATATGAGAAACTCAAACACGACAGCAAAGACTTCCTCCGTGCTGGGGCTCTTGCTGCTCTAGTGTGGCCTGAGAGCCCTAAGAAAGCACCTTCCCCACTATGTGGGGCGTGACACAGCAGGACTGAGCCTTCCTGGTGACTAGGGACCGACAATGGCATGACAATGGAGAACACTGAGGACCGATGACGCTTTAGTAACTGACAATGGAGGACCGATGACGCTTTAGTAACTGATCACTGTTGCTTTCCAATAATTGATCGGCAATTTTTTTCAAGGAAAGATCCTGAACAAAAGGGGAGAGAACGGACTGGGGAGAAAATACACCAAAAATCAAACAGAGCCACTTTAAAATGGAGCCAGGGCTGCCAATCGAGAGGAACTGCCTGGCCCGTCTCACGCCTCAAACCTTTAAGATGTTAAAACCAGGCAAAGCAACCTTTGCAATGGGCCTAACCAATGCTGTGTCCCAAAGAACTGTTTGCAAGGATGACAAGTAAGCAGACATGATGGCTACTGAACTGAAAATTAAGAACACTGTTTAGAATCGGCATCACTTTTGTGTTATCTGCACCAATGGCAATGACTTCCTTCTATGGATGTCATTCCTTTCTCGTAAACACCCATGGCTTTTGTCTCCTAATCGGGACACTGGGTTTCTGCCTGAATCAATGACTTCCAAATAGCTATTCTTACTGATCTCAGATAAACATGTGTTGCCTCTCACTTTGAAAATCTTTTTTTTATTTTTAAAAAGTTAACAATCCCATCAGGCACCCAAGTGAAAGCCAAGCCAGGGCACACAGGGGTCAGTTCAGGGTTCCAGCTCTGGCTCTGCAGCTGCGTGTGGCCTCGGGCCAGTTTCACCAGCCAGTTTGGGGCCTCGCTTGTCTGGAAAGTGGGAGCGCCTGCTGGGCTTTGCGGAGGAGGGAATGACAACCGCTCCCCGCACCATCACTGCGGTGGGCCCTCAGGACCACCAGAGAGGTGGGGACTGTGTTAGTTACACTGCTTTACAGGCTGTCACACCTTCTTCTGGGGTCACTGTGAGGAAACAGGGAGGTGACCTTAGAGAGGCCAATAGGGGGGGACAGTGAGGAAGGGGCTGCAGGCCCCAAGCCTTACGGCCCCGGCTCACCCTCCAGCAGCTCGGCGTGGCCCCAGTCCCTCCGGCGCTCCTGCTCACAAGGGCTGGCAGACGAGCTCCCCCTGCAGCCCCAGATGCTACCCAGGGCCCCTGCAGGAGAGAGAAGGGCGCTGAAGAAGGCCACGTGCCTGGGGGACCACACGTGGACATAGGTGACAGGATCCTGGGGCAAAAAGAAGTCCTAAATCCAGCCAATACTATCAGTGCTCACAAGTCTCACATTGGACAGAAACCAAGAGGTCAAAGGTGAAGGGAACCCCGCAAGCAGAGAAAATCGGGCTGAGGAACAGAGGATAAAGGGCTCCTCGAACTGAAGGTACAGCGAGTTCAAATGTCAAGAGCCCTCGATCGCAAATATAAGGACAGAAGACTCCAAGGGGAACCAAAAGTCAAAGGTCAAAGTGTCCTGCCGAGCCCCGTCAGGAGAGTGGGCCAAGGGCGAGTGACAGCTGGGTGGAGTCAGTGGGTTCCCCAGAACCGCAAAGGGCAAAAGTCGGGGGTAGCTAGATCCCCAGGCCGAAAAGCCAAAGGTCAGGGCCAGGTTTGGAGTGGAGGGAATGGCTGCGGCCACGGCGTCGTCCCCCTGGCCTCCCCCGCGTTACCTTCCTCAGCCAGGAGGCCGGAGCGGCCCGCGGGCCACAGGGCCCAGCCGAGCCCCGCCGCCCCGCGGCCCCAGCGTAGTGCCGACATGCCGACTGCACGCGGACCCGCCGCCCCGCCGCCCCGCCCGCTCTGCGCCTGCGCTGCCCGCGCCTGCCGGAAGTTGTAGTTTCACGGCCTAGGCGGCTGCTAAGGAACTCCAACCGGAAGAGAGCCCTCCGACCACAAATCCCAGGGGCCAGCGGGGCCCCGGCAGCGCCAGGGCATGCGCCGACACAGCCCCTGTGATTGGCTCTTTTGTCTGCCACGGAGGGGCGGGAATAGAACCGTTGCTCGGGCAACACGGAGGCGACTGTAAGCCGTCTTTGGGATAAGAACCCAGAACCGCGGTTTTTTCTGGTTGTTGCTAAGGAATACCGGCCTAACAATTAGGATGGCGTTCTGCAATTTAGAGATTCCTGTTTGCAGTCTTCATTAACCCAACGACAACTTTGGGGCAAGAATAATTACTTTCCCAGTTACCGGTGGAGGCAGGTGGGGTTCAGAGAGAGAAATCAAAGTTGCCCAAAGACACAGCCTGAACGGTAATCAGGGAGACTGGAGTGAAAGCTTGGATCTTTCTGACTCCCAGACAGATGTGCTTGGGACGCTTCCCTAGACATTACCCACATCCACACCTCTGGCCTCAGTTTATCCACTGGCCTATAAGTTCCCAATGACAGGGACAGAGTGGGCAGAAAGGGTGGACTAACTTAGTAAATTGAGATGACAAATGGAATGAGATCATCCCTGGAGCCTGGAGCTTCCCAGCCCTGGCATCCAGGGCCAGAGCTTTAGAATCAGCCCAGGAAGACGAACCCACTCTCCACAAAGGTCGCTGCCCCCAGTTCGATGCCAACAGGGACTGCTCGGTGAACCAGATCAGGTGTAGCCGCTGGTCAGGTGTTACAGCTCACTCTACCAACAGGATAAAACGTAGCCAAGCACCCTGCTGCGGTAGAGGTGACTTACCTAGAGAACAGTGTGCCTGCCTCAGGTTCCCAATTGGTCCATTTCCATACAAATGAGGAGTCCAAGTTTGCACAGCAGTTTGATTGGTCCATATTGCACTGTCGTGATTGGTCAGTGGCATTAATTCGGCTTGGTCATTAATTATGCAAATGAGGGTGTTATTGCACAGCCCCGATTGGATGGGGCAAGTCTTCAGCCCATTGATCACATTTGGATCTTAGGAGCTCTCCTATAAGGGCTCACTCAGCCGGGGGCGAGAACTCAGTGCAGGATGCTGGTAGCATATCCGTGGCTTTCCGCGGATATGCAGCTTGGGTGAGAAGCTCCTGTAGACAATGGCTGCTGGACTCTGGTTATGAATTTGGGCCTGATTAACCACAAAGAGTGCTTCCTAGCAGGTATAGTCCTTCTCGGAGGTCAACACCACCTATCATTCAGTAGGGGAAACAGAGGCCAGGGAGGGGGAGCACCTGGTCTGGGATCAGCTGGCATGTGGAGGATGAGAATAAGAATATCTGTGGTGACCTGTTCCAGGCTAGGGTCACAGAACTGTACAGGTTCTGAGGCCGGAACAGGCATGGGTAGTCAGGTGAACTTGGGCAGAGTGGGGGTTCGGTGAAAGGGAGCAGAGACAATGCTAGAGAGGTGCTCAGGGGCCAGACCACCACAGGCCTAGGGGCCTCAGCTCAAGCTGCCACCTGTCCGCACGTATTCAGACTTCAGTTTCCCTACTCTCCCGGAGTGCAGGCCGCACCTGTGCTCCGGAAGGGCCAGACTCCTGGGCCTAGAGGCCTCCTGACAGCGCATTTCAGACACAGCTGCCCACTGGAGCCTGTGCGCTGTGAGGCACAGTGATGCCACCGGCTGGGAATGTTTTCAATAGACTGCAGCGTCCTCCCAAACCCACCCGCCCCACCCTCAAGAGCCCTGGGGGGCACTGACCTCAGTCCTGACTCACACCTGGGGTTGCCTTCCTGGTTCCGGGGTGGGCGGGCCTGAATCAGCTGAGCCCAGTCCCCCAAGACCTAGAGAAAGCCCCTTGCATTCCCACAGTCAGGGAGAGCCGGAACATGGGCTGGATGCCAAGACTTCTGGATTCTTTGCCTTTACTTACACATCAGTTTTCTCTTCTGTGGGACCTCAGATGCCCTAAGCCCGTGTCTCCCCAGGAGTTAGGTTCCTGGACCTTGGCAGCAGGAAAGCTATTTTTCCAGGTTCTGATCAAACATTGGTGGGGGTGGGGGGGCAGTCTCAGTGTCCACTTGGCTGTGTTTAATTCATCTCGACTCCCTGGGTGTGACCCTGTGGATCCAAGGATGTCACCTTGTATTCTTCTCCTTGTATTTCTATTTACAGCCGATTGTCAATGTGTCAGTGTATGGCACTGACTTTCCACTCTTGATGGGACATCAAGTTTCCTTGTAAACCTTAATCAAGAACAATATTAATAACACACAAGGCAGGTGGAGGCAGCTGTAATTGAATGGGAAAAACAGCGTCAAGAGGTTGAAGTCAGGGCAACACTGTGTTTCAGAAACTGTTCAAGTGTCCCTGTTGAGAAAGCCACAGAAAGGTGGTCTTCTAGACCAAGAGTCCCCACCCCCTGGGGCCGTGGACCAGGACGGGTACAGGTCGGTGGCCTGTTAGGAACTGGGCTGCACAACAGGTGAGTGGTGGGCAAGCGAGCGAAGCTTCACCTGTATTTGCAGCCGGTCCCCAGCGCTAGCATCACCGCCTCAGCTCCATCTCAGATCATCAGGCGTTAGATTCTCATAGGAGCACTGGTGGCTTGTGCCAATAAGGATGTGGACTGCTGCCCTAAATGGATGGTGATGGTCTCAGATTCCTGGGGCCACTGTTAGAAATGACCAAGAACTTGATGCCTTAAACAACAGAAATGTATTGTCTCCCAGTTCTGGAGGCCAGATGTATAAACTCAAGATGCCCCAGGGGGAGGGTCCTTCCTGCATCTTCCAGCTTCTGGGCGCTCCAGGCATCCCTGAGCTGGGGGCTGCACCACTCCAGTGTCTGCCTCCATGGTCACGTGGCTTCTCCCTGCATCTCTATCAAATCTCTTGACACTGTATTTAGTGCCCACGAGAATGCCCTCATTTCAAACCTTCACTCAACTACATCCACCATGACTCTTTTCACAGATAAAATCCACAGGCTCCTGGGATTAAAATGGAGACGTATCTCTGAGGGTGCTCACTCATCCCGTCTCACAGACACTCACATTCAGGGAGAACTGACTGTGCTTCATGGCTTGGGGCCAGGAAGAGGTATCGGGGAATCCCCGGGGCCACCAGGAAGGCACCCCAGTGTCCGGCTGGACCGGTTACTCCTCCAATGTGCCATTAGGGTAGGCTTGTCACCTCTTCTTCACCATGGTGCTATTTAAATGTGCTGCCGGGGCCATGTCCATAGGCCTGGGCCATGAGAGCAAGGAGTGTGGGATCAGAGTCCTGGAATGTGTCCTATATGGGGCCTTGGGGAAGTCACTGCCCCTCCCAGGCCTCAGTTTCCCCACCTATCAGCGATACCTCTTGGCTCTGAGTCTGTGAAGGTTCGCTGTACTCACTATTCAGGGCTTAGGGCATGGGGTGGCTCCCAGAGAGGCTCGGGTGTGTCTGGAAATAAACAGGTGTGGGTGTAGATGGCCCCACTCCTAAGGCCTCTGTAGGGCAGCTCTGGACACTGGGGATGGGGCGCTGGCCTTGGTCAGCATCTGTGCCCCCATCAGCTGGCCACAAACATGCCCCCGGTGTCTATCCTCCCATCAGGACACCTGCCCAAATACCTGTGTGCACACTGTCCCCCGGATGTTCACCTGCTCCTGCACTCACGCGCTTCCACGCCACCGGTGCCTCGCGAAGCCCCCCCGCCCGGGGCCTGGCTCTCGGGACGCTCCAGTTTGGAGGGCAGAGCGGTCCCACCTGGGCACGCCAATCCAGGGCCGGCCCAATCCCTGACCCGCCAGCAGCTCCACTCCTCGTCTCTCTCTGTCTCCCCGTCTGCGTCTGTCACTGTGTCTCTGTCTCTCTCTGTTTCTGTCTCTGTCTCTCTCCGTGTCTCTGCGGCCCATCTCTCTCACGCTCACACCCCGCAGCCCCCGAAGGCCAACCCGGCGACTCACGGACACGCGCCCCGCTCGCCGCCGCGCGCGACAAACACGCGCGAGGCCCAGGTGGGTTGTCCCGAGCGGGCCCGCCCCGCCCCCCGCCCCGCGTCCTGGCCCCGCCCCCGCCCCCGCCCCCGCCCCCGCCCCGCGTCCTGGCCCCGCCCCGCGGCTCCCGCCCGCCCCGCGGGGCGTTTCCGCTCGGGCGCTCCGCCCCCACGCGGCAATGGAAGAGCTGCGGACCGCTCCGGGAGGCGAGGGCCGGCGGCGAGAGAGCCGCCAGCGGGCGGCGGGCGGGCGACGAGGCCATGTGCGGCCGCCTGTGGCTGGCCCTGGCGTGGCTGCTGCTGGCTCGGGCACCCGGCGCCGCGGGGTCCCCAAGCAGCCCCCGGAGACCGCGCAGCTACCCACACCTGGAGGGCGATGTGCGCTGGCGACGCCTCTTCTCCTCCACCCACTTCTTTCTGCGCGTGGACCCCAGCGGCCTCGTGCAGGGCACCCGCTGGCGCCACAGCCCTGACAGTGAGTCGCGGGGGCGCTGCCCCGGGACGGGGTCGGGGGCGGGCGTCCAGGGCGAAGAGGCAGACGAGAAGAGCGGCGGAAGCAATCGTCACGATGAACTGGCCCGGCCTCTCCCACGCGCCCGGAGGGTCCCGGGGGCTACCCTGGTTGTGTGACATGAGCCAAGCGATCTGCCTCCGGGGCCTCATTCTCCTCAGCTGTAAAATGGGCCCAGCCCGAGTGGCCACGGAGCATGCGCCCGGCTCCAGGCCTGGCTGGGTAGCAGAGAAGGGTCTTTGCAGAATCATTGAGTTTGGGGTGGGTGGGCCCATTTACAGAGGGGAAACCGAGGCCCCAGGAAGGGCCCCAGTGGGCCTGTCTACATAATGCAGGAGGGAAGAACTGGGGTCTGAACTGGACTCCCCACAATGCAAAACAAAACTCAAGACCTGTCTGGGTTGCAGACCCCTCTCTTTCTTCCTGGGAAACTGAGGCAGCGAGGGAAAGCGACCTACCCAGGTCACACTGTCAGGAGGGTGCTGTTCCTGGGGCCCCCTGATATGCCGAACCTCACCCAGCTGCCCCACCCAGGAAACAGTAGGCGCTCAATAATTGTCTATGGGATGTGTGAGGCAAGAGGAGACGCAGGGACAAAGAAGATGAGGCTGGGGACAGCTGGGAGGCCGGGGCAGTCGGTGACCCCACAGGCAGGAGTGTCTCACTGCCCACAGCTCCAAGGTCCGGGCAGGGAGCTCTGGGGCTGAGCATGTCGCTGGCCACTGCCTAAGAATCCTCCATCAGGACAGTCGGTCGCCCCTGCCCTGCCGGCCGCTTTCATCTGGGGCTCCCAAGGCCCTCATTAGAGGCTCACCAGACCAGGGCAATGACAGGGGACTGGCTGGGCCGGTCTACTGGTGGCGGGCATGGCCAGGCAGGGTGGCCTCGGGCTGGGGGTGAGGCCAGGTTCTGCTGGGTGACTTGGGACAATCACTACTTCTCTCTGAGCCTTGGTTTCCCCATCTGGGCAGTGATGGGGGTGGCGGATGGTCGATGGCTCTGTGCCATCATTCATTAATTCAGTGGTTATTAATCGGGCACCTCTTGTTTGTTGTGCTGGGCACGGGTGACATAGCGGTGACCAGGACAGCCTGCCTTCATGGAGTTCCAGAACAGAGAACAGTAAAGCCATCAGACAAGGGAGCAAGTAACATGATAATTTCAGAGGGGACCCTGTGGAGTGCAAAGGAAACGAGAATGGCGATGTAAGGGAGGTGACCGGGGGGCCGGTTTACCTGGGAGGTCTGGAAGGGGGCCTCTCCTAGGAGATGCGGTTGAGTTGAGCTTCGTACAGACTCCGGGTTAGGCCTCAGTGCATGGGCGGGGCCGAGGTGTGTGTGGCTCCTGGCTTGTCCTCAGTCCTGCTTCTCTGGGCAGGAAACATCAGCCCAGAGCTGGGTGGGGCTTGCCCAGGGTCACCCACTGACAGACAGGGGCCTGAAGCTGGCTCTGCCACTCTTAGGGCCTCAGTTTCCCCCTCAGTCAGCCTTTCACCTGTACCTGCTGTGTGGGTTAAGTGGGGTACAGTGCATGGCACTGTAAACACATCATGCCGACCTCCAGGCCTTTGCCTGGGCTAATGTCCTGTCTGGGGTGCTGTCTCCCCATAACCATGAGGCTACAGCCGGCCAAGCTATCGGCGCCGGACGTGGCAGTGGTGGTGAGGACCGTGGGGAGGCCACATAGGCTCGCGGTCACTGTTCCTTGTTACTTTCTCTTACTGAAATCAGCAGCTGGCCAGAGCAGGCACCCACCTGCTCCGGCTCAGGTTTCTTGCCCCTCACCTGCCAGGGCCTGCCCGTACTCCACAGCTTGCCGTGGCTCTCCAGTGCCCTCCAGAGAAAGCCAGACCCCCCCGG
>CM053512.1:48774917-48795206 GCA_028627145.1 Eidolon dupreanum
TGGGACCTTACGGTATAGGTGGCGCCCGCCTCAAGGCACAGAGCTGGACATTTCAGCCCCACAGCAGCAAATGACCAGAAAACATCGAACAAAATGGCAATGCGTCCGTGCTCATGGAGAATCACACTAAACGAAGTGTATCCAACGCTCCAATAGACGACCCGGGGTGGCCGAATGGGTCTACAGCATGAGTCATCTACACGCTGCCTGCTGGAGACTTCGCATCAGAAGACACGCCGAATAAAAGTGAAGGGATAGAAAAAGACACTTCATGCAAATAGAAACAAAAAGAAAGCTGCAGTAGCATACTCGTGTCAGATAAAATGGACTTTAAAACAAAACGTGTAAAAAAAAAGACAAAGGACATTACGTAATGAGAGGCGGGTCAGTCTAAGACGAGGACACAGCCGTCGGAAACAGCTACCTGCCCCACACCGGGGCACTGAATACATGCGGAAGCACTAACAGACACAAAGGGAGCGACCACGCCAACACCTAATGTAGGGGATTTTGCCACCGCACTCACGTCAACAGCCAGGGCACGCAGACAAAGTTAAGAAGGAGATAAGGGCCTTCGATGTCACGTCAGATGAGCTCAACTTAATACACATTTATAGAACACCTCATCCCAAAACTGAAGCATACGTAATTTTCAAGTGCACATGGAACATTCTCCAGGAGAGATGATATACTAGACCACAAAAACTCCCATTTTCAGTGGCCACCTCGGGCCGCTTCTGGGAAGAGCGGTAAACAGCACATTAATTAGCAGGCTGCAGGGGCAGCCTCCTGTCCCCACCTGCCCTCCGCGCACGGGGACACACGCTCGGTCTCGGGGCTTGCCCCGGGTCTGTGTGTACTGACGTTAAGCTCCCGCAGTCAGAACAGCATGCGCTGGGGACATCAACACACGCACACACATCGGTGGACGGAGCAGAGCCCGGAGACAAAGCCTCGCCCACACGGTTCGGTGACCCCCGACAGAGGAGGTGCGGACAGGTGGGGCAGACAGGTCTGCAGTGAGTGCTGCTGGCGGAACCGGCCGGTCACCCACACGACAACGAAACTGGCCACCTTTGGGCACCACGTTCAGAACCAAGTGCAAGTGGATCAGACACGTAATGTAAAACCGAACCATGAAACCCTGGAGGTAAACAGATGGTAAACTCTGGCGCGGTCTCAGCCATACCGCATGGACGTGGCTCCTCGGCCAAAGGAAACAATGAAAAAAAAAAAAACAAACAGACTTTGTCAAACTAGAGTTCTCCCCCAGCGGAAGAAACCATCAACAAAACAAAAAGACGGCCCATAGACCGGGAGAGGAGACCGGCCGATGACACATCCGACCAGGGGTTGACAGCCCAACTGTATACGGAGCTCATACCCAACACAGAAACAAACGGTCCAGTGGAAAAACGGGCAGAGGACCCGCACAGACATCTCTCCCAGGGGGACACACAGATGGTCGCTGGATGTAGGAAAAGATGATCAGCGTCGCTAATCGTCAGGGAAACGCGGATGAAAACCAGTGAGCGCTCACCTCACGCCTGTCAGAATGGTCCTCGTCAATAGACCAGCAAACGACAGGCGCTGGTGAGGACGCGGAGAAAAGGGAGCCTCGTGCCCTGTGCTCGTGGGAGTGCACGTGGGTGCAGTCGCCACGGAAGACAGCACGGAGGCGCCTCAGAAAATCGAAAACACACTACCTGATGGCCCAGCAAGTCCACTCGCGGCATTTGCCCGAAGAAAACCAAAACACTAATTCAAACAGAGGAACGCACCACTGCGTGCACTGCGGCATGACTAGTAACCAAGAGCGGAAGCAGCCCACGTGCCTAAGCAGTCAGACCGTGGCCACTGGAAGGGAAATTCGTATGACAAAGAGTTAAAAGTCCTCCCGTATAAAGACTTTCTTTAAAAATACCGCAAGCTCTTCAGGAAAACAACCAATAGTTATGGACGTCACAGAAAGAGAAGCGCAAATAAAACGGCCTTTGGACACAGGAAGATACGCGGGACCCCGCTCCATACAAGAAGCGCACCTGGGCTGCCAGGAGGTGCGCCTCACCTCTGCTCTTTCGCAGCACCCCTGGGCATTCCCTCGGAGGGAACCAGTGTGGCCAGATGCTGCCCTGGGCCCCCTGCCCGGTACCGGGAGTCCCCCCCACAAACGCAAGAGCAAAACGGGCAAGACACGCGCAGGCGCAGTACCTGCCCGTGGGCGGGGAAAGGGGCGGGGCGCCTGGAAGACAGGTGGCCCGCGGAACCGGAAATGGAGGGTACAGCAGGAGAGAACTGGGTGGAGAGGCAAAATAGAAGTTAGAAAATTACTATATAGCCGTGGTTTTATCAGCTTGACTTGGGAACTGTGTAAACATTTAAATAATGATCGGGCTGGCGGGGGCGGGGGTCATGATGGCTCGCTGGCACGGTGTCCCTTGGGGATGCCTGGGCGTGCTGTGGGATTGCACAGCGATGATGGCCGAGCAACTCTGATTACACTAGAAACCACTGAATCATGCATTTTGTTGTCTACGAGGTGCTGTCAATGAATGAATAAAAATAAGGATCAATTAAACATTTTAAGTGACGGTAACCAGCGCCTGTTCCCTGGGAGGCAGTGCGTGGGAATGGCCCCCACCCCCGCAGGGCGCCCCTAGCCAAGCCCTCCTCAGCCCCTCCTCTCCATGCTCGCTGCCCTCCCTCAGGGCCTTTGCCCTGGTGCCTTCCACCTGGGACAGCCACAGGCTCACAGACGCCTCGCTCAGGCGTCACCTCCCCAAGCCGCCTCCCTCCAGGCCTCCCCGAGGGCAGCGCTCACGCAGTGCGCAGTAGCTGCTTGTTGAGTACCGCGGGCTGACTCATTTCCCAACGTGTGTTGAAGTCCCAACCCGCGGGGCCCCAGGAGTGGGACTTTATATTGAAATGGTCTTGGCAGGTGCCCTTAGTTAAGATGAGGTCACACTGGAGTAGGTGAGTCCTAAATCCAAGGACGGGTGGCCACTAAGAAGAGCGACACACGCACAGGGAGAGGCCATGGGAAGATGGAAGCAGAGGTCAGGGTGACACATCTACAAGCCCAGGGACACCAAGGACTGCCGGCCACCCCAGGCCTGCTTCCGGCTGCCTTTCCTCCACCCGCAGCCCTTGTCTGACACAGACCCCAAATGGGGCGAGCGGGACGGCCGCAGAGGGGGGCCCGCCGGGCGCCAGGCCGCAGAGCGCACGCCGCACCCGCGCCGCGCCGCACCCGCCCTCACCTCGCGCAGGGGCGCGCTCAGCTCGCCCAGGATGCTGTCCTCGTCGAACATCTTGCCCTGGTAGCGGTGCTCGTAGTAGTCGTGGATCTTCTGGCGGAAGTCGGCGGGCAGCTTGTGGAAGGACATGTACTGCTCCACCTGCTTGTACTGTGGGGGGCGGGGCCTGTCAGTCGCGCGGCTGCGGGGTGGCCCCGCGCACCGCGCACAGCACAGTTGGGGTTCGGACCGCGACGCTCAGGCCCAGTGGATGCCTGCAGAATTGGGGACCAGCCCACACTACTAACCTCAACTAGTCCTGGCGTCCTGAACTGATCTGGCAACCCCGCCTGTGGGAACTAGATGACCGGCTAAACCCCAGGATCAGGACCCCCTCATGCTGGACCAGGGTCTCAGAGGCCCGCGACTCCGCCTGTAGCCCTGGCCCCCCTCTCCCTGGATTTTTCTATAAGCCACCTGCTGGACCCCTCCTGAGCAGGGCGGGGGGTGTGGGCCCCCAGCAGGGGTGCCAGGTCCTGCCGTCCCCATGATGGCGCCCCCGGGCCGCCCCAGCCGTTTCCGCCCCAGCTCCGCCCGGTCACAGCTGCCCTGAGCTCAGCAGAACCCGTGATGGCAGGCGGGTGGCGGCGCCAGCTCATGTTTGGGTGTGACGCCCATGGCTTCCGGACAGCCGGGGCGCCTGGCACGGTGCCCAGCTGACCCAGCCGACCGGACTGGCATCGGTGGGGGTGTCTGTGGCCAGGGCTGCCACCAGGCAGCACTGCGAACAGGGGCAGCATGGGACTGAGGGTCAGGCTCACCCTTGGCCTCAGGGAGGGAAACCGAGGCACAGAGTGGACATCAAGGCTACGCTCCAGAAGGTGCCAGCTGGTGTGCCAGCTCCTGCTCTGCCTCAGCTCTTCCAGGTCCCCGGCCCTTGGATGAGCCCCATGGGGGCTCCCCCACCCAAGGCCAGGTCCACGTGGCTGAACATCCTTGCTCCCCCAGAGGCCTCCCCCGTAGGCCTGGCTGACCCACATGACCTCGAGTGACCCCAGACCTCTTGGACTCTGGTCAGTATCTTCCCTGCCCCAGCTCCCTACTGAGCTGGCCCAGAGACCCCACATGTACCCTGTCTCCTAGAGAGGTCCCCCAGCACCCCAACACCCAGGGAGCTTCCTGACACCCCATGAACTGGGCCTGCCGTGTTCAGATGCCCTGGCTCCTGACCCCCTCTTTGGCCTGTCTATCCGAGAGCTGCTCCCTCTGCCTGAGGAGTCTCCTCTCGGAACGTGCCCACAGACCCCTCCGGGATCCCCACCCCCCACCTGAAGCTGGGGGAGATGGCGAGGTGGGCCCTCAGACCTTCTCCTGGTACTGGCGCCTCGAGGAGTCCAGCGACTGGATGAGGGCGGTGGCGTGGCCGATGAACATGGCATAGCAGGTGGCGCCCACGATCATGCTCAGCATGGTCAGCCAGATGTCCGGCATGCTCTCGGGCGCCTGCCGCCCGTACCCGATGCACAGCATGTGGCTCATGGCCTTGAACAGCGCGAAGGAGTACAGCTCGCTCCACGAGTGGTTCTGCAAGGCCACGGGCGGTGGGCAGGAGCTCTCAGGCCGGGAGCCCCAACCCCAAGGGAGCCCCCCGGCCTGTCCCTCCACCCCCACCCCCTGGGCCCTTGAGGTGGTGAGCTCCCTGTTTCCAGAGGCGACCGAGATAAACTGCTCGGGTGTCACAGTGAGGCAGGGGCAAGTCCGAAGCTGCTTCCCCGCTTCACTCTTAGGAAAACCTGGGCTCAGAGGGGCCAGAGTCTGGCCCTGGGGCCTCAGGAGCCCCTACCCCTTTGCAGGCTCTAATCAGAGTGTCTGTGAGGCCAAGAGGCTGTGCAGGTTCCAGGGGCCCTGGGGACGGTGAGCTGGGGACACTGGAATCCGCTCAGAGGGTGGAGGCATCAGGCTGAGCGGGGAGGACGCCTCCCCCCCGCCGCCCAGCAGTCCTCAGATAACCCGGCGGGGTGGGGGCGGCATGGGGCCCGTTCAGGAAACAGGACAGCATGCCCGGGTGTCCGGCCAGACAATGAGCTGCCTCAGCCCGGCGGCTGTGCCAGGCGCCGGCGCGCGCCCGAGGGGGCCCCTCTGCTCCCCTTCGCCCATCCGCGCCCCGGCTCCTGCCCAGCGCGCATCGTCTCGCCTCACGCGCGCCGAGCGCAGCCTTTCGGGGACGGGAGAAAGGCTCCTTGTGCCGCCACCCTGCACCCGAGACTGTCCTTGTTGGGCAGTCGGTGTCCCAGCCAGGAAGTAACTGGTGTCTGGGTGTCGCTTCGTGGATTGCTCTTTCTTACGCCCCTGATACATGCCCCCCCTTGTCTTTTAAATACATTTATGTACATAAGAAAGTGGATCCAATCGGGGGAAAAAACAGCCAGGAGAGGATAAAAGTTGTCACAGTCACCCTAGAACGACGAAGGAGCTGCCTGTCCACGGTCCCCGAGGGGCTCTGCCCTGGGACGCGTCTGGGCTTGCGGGGATGGGCAGGGGCCCGGAGGGGCGGGGCCTGGGCGGGTGGGGCGGGGCCGGGGGCGGGGCCCGGGCGGGCGGGGCGGGCCGGCGCTCACCACCATGCCGTTGATGGACACCCAGCAGTTGCGCGGGAAGTCCTGCAGCATGGGCACGAGGAACTGCAGGCAGCCGTCCCAGTGGCACAGCAGCAGCATCATGCTGATGAGGTTGCAGATGCGCATGACCGCGCTCGCCAGGTCGTAGGTCATGTGGAAGATCTGGGGCAGGTGGGCGAGTGAGGGAGGAAGGGGCCCCCTGCCGGACTCGCATGCCCTCCCCACTCGCAGGAGGCCCCGCTGCCTTTTGGGCTAATGAAACGGCCTGCAGGCGACCACGCGTTGCCCGCCTAGCCAGCCGCCCCCGCGCGCCCCCATTCCCCTCTCCCAGGACCACCGCCCCGTCCTGCAGCCCCGTCCCCGCCCACCTCCCCTTCGGAGCCTTGTCGCTGCTCTGGAAAATGGGGGCGACATCGCTGGGCACAGGCCGTCCGGAAGCTGGACCCGTCTTGGGGGACAGGGGCGCAACTTTGCTTCCCTGAGCCCCGAGGGCCTTGGCGCGGATGACTCAAAGGTCCGCGCCGTGTTCCCGCGACTGCAGCCCGCGGCTGTCCCGTAGCCCGGGCCCCGCCACCACGCCTGGTTCCACTCCCTGTCGTGTGCAGGTGCCTCACGGCAGCCCTAGGCCCGTCTGCGACCTCCCTCTAGCGCCCTCCCTCCAGCGCCCGTAACTCCGCCTAGCTTCTTCCTCGGCCCCGCCCTTGGGCCCCCTCAGCCCCGGCCCTGCAGCCACCGCGCCCCGCGCTCACCTCCTCCCACTGGTGGATGTAGCGGATGAGGCGCGACAGGCGCAGCAGCCGCAGCAGGCTGAGGATCTTGGTGAAGCGCACGATGCGCAGGGCGCGCGCCGTCTTGTAGACCTCGGAGTCGATGCCTTTCTCCACGATGAGGAAGATGTAGTCCACGGGGATGGAGGACACGAAGTCCACCACAAACCACGTGCGCAGGTACTTCTTCTTGATCTTCTCGGGGTCCAGGATGATCTCCGTGTTGTCCTCGATGACGATGCCCGTGCGGAAGTTCAGCACCAGGTCCATCAGGAAGAACGTGTCCGAGACGACGTTGAACACGATCCACGGGGCTGTGGTCTCGTCCTTGAAGAAGGTGATGCCCACTGGGATGATGATGAGGTTTCCCACCATGAAGAGCAGCATGGTGAAGTCCCAGTAGAACCTGGGGGGACGAGGGCCGTCAGCCCCGGGGGCCCTGCCCGCTGCGACTTTGGCCCTGGCTCATGGCTAGTGTGCGCTCCGGCTCCAGGAAGTCCTCCCTCTCCTCAGACAGCACCCCCCTTGCCCGCTGGGCTCCCCCGGCTCCAGGCCCTCCCGCTGGCCCAGCTCTGACCTGTTGGTGGAGAAGGATGAGATCTCACAGAGCTTGAGGTCGCTCAAAAATTGGTTCAATGTTCCCTTGACCAAGAGGCCGAATGTGTCTGGGGCAAGGTTGGTGCCCAAAGGACAAGGAGGGGGAACAAGCAGAGAGGAGCGGGTGGCGGGGAGTGGGGGGCTGCAGGGGCGTGGGGCATGCCTGCCCGCGGGCAGTGCGGCACTGGGGGCTGGACCGGGCAGCGTGGCGTCCAGGGGTGGGGGCCCCAACGCCACTCCGAGCAACGGAGCTTCCACGTGGGCACCGGCTGCATTTTCATTTCAGGAAGCACCCTTGGGTACCACAGACCGGGGGAGGCAGGGGCGCCAGCCCAGCAAGGGGAAAGATGCCAAGGCCGGCCAGGGCCCGAGTAGAGGGCTGAGGCCACTGGGGGCCTGAGCGGGGGGCTGGGTGACCGCCAGGACGTTCGCCGTGGTAAATGCCCTGAAAGAGTGACGCCCGGTGCCTGCACGCCCATGCACACCCAGGACCGGTGCCTGCACGCCCACGCACACCCAGGAGCCCAGGGAGTGGCAGCCTCTAGGGTCCTCTGGCACTGTCGGAGTGGACACGAGTCCCGAGGCCCACCAGCATCCCACCTGGGAAGCACTCTCAGGAAAAGGCCTGTCCCTTTAAGGGATAGCTACTGATGGCCAGGCAGGGCGTTCTGAATAAAGCGTCTGTAGGGACATACAGATGCAGCAAAGGCCACGTGGCCAGGTGTGAATCCAAACCACTTGGAGGGAGACCTGTTGGGTCCTCGAAAAGTTCCACCGAGTGGCCACGCGACTGAGCAATTCCGCTCCTAGGTGTGGACCCCGCGGGCTGAAACTGGGGGCTGTGACTGGGAACTGTGCTCCCGGCTGCAGACTCGCAACAGCCAAAGGGGGACACACCCCCGGCGTACTTGGGCAGGCGGTGGACACTCACCACCTGGCCCGTCCACACGGGGAGCGCAGCGTCTCTCGGCCATGAAAGGGGGAGGCGCTGACGCTCACCACGACGCGGACGGACCCTCGGTGAGACGCCAGACACACGAGGCCACGTGGCATGTGACGCCACTGACGTGACACGTCCAGGACAGGTGCGTCCACGGGGACAGGAAGTGGGCGAGTGGGTGTCAGGGGCTGGGGAGGGGGTGGGAGTTTTCTGCTTTGGAAAATGGAAGGTTCTAGAAATGGACGGGTGCTGGCTGTACAACTGTGATTGTTCTTAATCCCACTCGATGATACACTTGTAACTGGTTAAATACCACGTTTTATGTTTTATACAGAAGTCAATGTTATAAAAGAAAAAACCCACTGAGGCCCGGGGGTCGCGGTGACGGGCGCTGCCCCAGGCTGGGGGTCCGAGCCCAAGCGCCGTCTAGACCCAGGCAAAGCGGGGCTCGGATCCTGAATGGCCGACCACTTGCTCTTGCCTTCCTGTTGTGGGCACAGCCCCCTCCCCAGGTCGTCTCAGGCCCTTCAGACCTCTCGGGGTCCTCGACCTCCAGATGGGTGTGTGCAGGGCCCTCCCCATCCTGGCCGGGGTCCCCACGTCCACTCAGACAGCACCCGGAGCAGCCTAGCGGCTGCCACTCCCTGGGCTCCTCCGGGTGGAGGAGAAGAGACCGAGACCCCAGGGCCTGGCGGGCCGGGCCGCTTCGGCATGTGAGTGGAGAGCCGTGGCCCGGCTCCGGCTTGGCTGTGTGAGCGTCTGGTCCGGAGCCGCTGTCGGCTGGCTCCTTCCCAGGCAGCACAGCGAGAGACGAGCTATCAGCACCCGCCGGCCGGCCGTGCGCCACTCCAGGGGATTGATCCCCAGGAAACTGTCCAAGACGAAGAGAGAGAGCAAAACCTGATTCACACCATGTTCACAGCAGCTCGGGCTACGGCAGCCAAAGGCTGGGAGGGACCCAAAGCCGAACGCCGCCGCCGCGGCGGCTGCACCTGGCTGACATCCACTTCTCCGGCCTGCTGGCAGGTGTGACCTGGGCCGAGTTCCGCCAGCCCTGGGAGCCTCGGTCTCCTCTTCTGCCCGCCCGGCAGGAGCCCAGGTGTGGCAGCCTTGGAGGCCCCTGCCCACCCGTGATGGAGCCTCCTGAGTGGCTGTGGGCACCCCTCTGGCCATGACTTGGGGGTGGGGGTTATGGGCAAACTCAGATGACTGCGAGACGTCCCAGAGCTGCTTTTGCCAGAATCTAGACAAAGCGTGGGGCTCAGAGCCCTGATCTGGGCCATCTGCTCACCCTTGAGACCCCAGGGCCTCACACCCAGAGGGACTGAGGGGGCCCACCTGTCTGCTGGCCTGCTCCCCACCTAGAAACCATCTAAACGGCCACAGAGCACAACGGCACCCTTGACGTGTGACTCTTCAGAGACATGCTCTCCCTTTTCTCTGAGGGTGAGGGCACGGCCAGTCTTCTTCACAGAGAGGCGGCCCAGCCAGTGAGTGGGGACAAGGAACTGAGACCCAGGCCCGCTGTCCCCAGGGCCCGCCCTCTGTCTACGACCTGGCTGTCCCAAAACTCCCCCGCTGAGGGTTGGCACAGCGAGCCCTCAGCTACCCAGACCCTTCAATGACCGTCACTGAGCCCTGCTTTTAAGATTTTTCCCTAACGAGTGACAGTGTGCCCTCCATGGGGCCCCGGCTTCTGTGGAAACACCCAGGTCCCGGCTGCTTGGTCCAGGAGGGCAGCGGACAGACGGGCCAGTTCACACCTTGTCCACGGAAGGAGCCTCGCAGGCCAGAGAGACACAGGGATGAGGCCGGGGGCTCCCTGTAGGCAGGAGTGAGCCCGACCCTCTCCCACGCACACGCACACGGGCCGGTGACCTCAGTGGGGCCGGCGACCTCAGTGGGGCCGGCGGCCGCCCCTGCCGCGCGCTCAGGGCTGCTCTAGCAGCTGCCCGGCCATGCTCTTGGCTCAGACGGAGCAACCGAGGCACAGCGCATGTGAAGGGCCCCGCGGCCAGACTTCCTGGCCAGAGCCCGGCTGCAGCCCCGCTGCCACCGGCCACCGGCCAGGGACGTGGCGCGCTCCGCCCTGCAGGACATGACAGCCACGCACGAGGAATTACTATCGGCAAATCCGAGGGATTAGGGGCCAGGTCGGTGATTAAGGGCGAGCCGGGTCGGGGATCAGGGGCCTGAGCCCTCAGATGGGGAGTTACGGGGAGGCCACTGTCAGGGATTACGAGAGGGTGACACCCGGGGGGAACACGCGGGATGCGGGTCCTGAGGCGGGGCAGACGGGGCCACTGGTGTGCCGGGATGCACGGTGACCAGACGGACCTGGCCCTCCCCCAGGCCCCCGGCCTGGGCGGGAGAGACGGGCCTTCCGTACAAATAGATAAAGCAAAGGACGCTTCGGCCAGGGTGGGCAGAGAGGGCTTCTCGGAGCGGGTGGCGCAGTGTGGGGGGCAATGCACGCTTGACGAGGCCAAGGGCTCTGGGGCCGCGCTCAGCGTTCCCCTTTCCAGCGAGGCGGGCGGCCTGGGGCTGCACCAGAGGGAGCAAAGGAGGCAGAAGGGGGTGGGGGCGGGGGGCGGTGGTTGGGCCCTGCGGGACTTGCGGGCTGCAGCCAGGGCAGGTTTCAAGTGAGGGGCAAAGATGGACATGTGTATCTTGAGATGTGCCTGCTGGCAGCCCGAAGGCCAGAAAGAGGGCAGAGGGCAGTGTCCAGGCAGGAGATGGGGTGACCTGCGCTGGCTGGATTTGGGGTGGGTTTGCCGATACGGGGGGAGTGAGGCAGGATCTGGCTTGGGCAAGCAGGGGGCTAAGGAAAGGCTCCTGGAGCATCTTCCTGAACCGCCCCATGCCCTGGGGTGCTGAAGCAGGAGGCTTGGGGACACTAAGTTTTAAAACAGGGAAGTCAGGGTTCGGAGGCTCAAAATCCTGGCAGGAAGCCCCCAGAGTGAGGAAGGAGGCTTCAGCCACCCGCAGCCCCCGACCCTCCCGCCTGGGGACTGGGTCTGGAGCCAGGGGAACCCTCAGCCCTGCCCCTTGGCACCCTCACTCTGGATGATGTGGGGTTTACTCCCACGAGCCAACGTAGGGATTTGCGGAGCCCCCGTCCCGCTGACCCTCCAGGCCATCTGGGGCCAAGGACGGGGCCTCCGGTTCTCCAGGCCAGCCCCCTCCAACGCCCCAGTCCCCCGGGGACCGCAGAGCAGGTGACACAGATACAGGTCAGTGTCGACAGGTCGCGGCTTTGCCTAAACTGCTCTGAGGGCCCGGGGAGGGGCTCACTGCTCTGTCCTCGCACGCCAGGCCTCCAGCGGCAGTTTAGGGACAATGAACGGAAATCGGCAGCAGCAAGACAGACTCGAGTCAGAGGCACATACAGACTAGAACGAGAGGAGAGGCGGAAAGGAAGCCACTTGCCAAAACTCTTTCTAGGGAGATGGGGACTCCGCCCCCCAGGCCAGAGCTCCCCCAGACCTGCCCAGCACCCACGCATGTCCCTTGGTGAGTTCAGAGATGTCCTGGGCACCTCCTATGACGGGGACCTCGACCGACCCCCATGCTCACGGCGGGGGGCTGAGGGGCAATACCAAATGAAAAGGCCGCTTCCAAGTGACTGGGCGGCTGGCAGACGCGGCAACGGGCGGGAAGCAGCGAGGCACCCGTGCTGAGTGGGGGACCGAGGGAGGCGCCACGGGAGCCGGGAGAAGCCCTGGGGGGGGTGCAGCGCAGCGGGGGGCAGCTCGTGCAAGGTTTGTCACTTGGCCGGAAGGAAGGGGAAAGGCGTGAGGTTCGAGGCCCAGTCATCCTTCCCCCTCACACCACCACTGCCTCACGACTGGGGAGACTGAGGCAGGGGGTCCCAGAGATGGCTCGAGGCCAGTCACTGGCTTGAAGCGGTCAGCACCCTTTGCCAGGGCGCCTGCTCCCTGGACGCCCGGCGGGGCCCGCACAGGACGAGGCATGGCCAGGGCAGCTCCAGTTCACCAAACAGTAACCACCACGCTCTGGGCGCCGAGCTGGTGCCGGGCCAGTTTGCGCGGGGCGGGCTCCATGGGCAAGCAATGACGTCACAGCTGAAGGAAGTGGAGACAGGGCCGCGCGGGGCGGGGACCCTGGGGGGCTGGCCGGGAGCCGCCTTCCTTTTAAATCAGGTACTTCGTGTGGATGCAGATGGCAACGGGGAAGGTGTGTATGCCACCGGGTTCGGGGACACAAGGAAGCAAGAGCAGAAAAGGGGATCCAGAAAGGCTCCTTCCCACCACTGTGCACACACATACACAAACGGAGGCCCCAGGGCGCGCCCCCAGGCACCCCCAATATCTGGCACAACCCCCAGAATGCCTTTTTCTCCTGAGTCTTCTTGGCCTGGGCACGGTGTGGCCAGAGCCCAGGCTGCTCAGAGGTCCAGAGCATTGACGCAGGGCCCAGCCTGCCCAGGCGCGAGTCCTTGGTCCACTCGGATGACCTGTGTGGCCTTGCGCGAGGGGCCTCACCTCTCTGTGCCCTCTTCTTCACGGGCAAGTGGGGGCAGCTGCAGCACCCACCTCCCAGCTGGTGCGGATCGACATTCGGACGGTGCTCCCGCGGCCCCTGGCCCAGCAGGGGCTCAGGAAGCACTGCTCTGCTCGTGTGCTGGGGTCTGTCTCAGTTTTGAATCAGAAGGGTCTAGAAAGGGCACGGGTCCCAAAGCTTGGGGTGGTGGAGGTCCTGCTGCACCCCAACTTGGCAGTACCCTAAGGTTTTCAATCTGACTGTGGCTCCCCAAGTCCCAACTCCAGGCCACCCTACCTCGTTTACCCCACTTTACATTTACCTGCCTCGCTCAGATCACGCGGCCTGCCCGGGGTCCCACGGACGGCCGTGCTCAGTGGGGACAGGATGGGGAGCCCCACACCACCTCTTCTGCCACCCAGAGGAAGCCCAGGGCCACCCGCCGCTGGGCACAGGGGGAGGGGCTGCTGCAGGCAGAGGTGCTGGAGGGGATGAGAGAATGTCTACTTCCTGCAACCATCTCCCTTGCTGTCCCCAATGTCCCTTCCCAGTTAGCTGTCACTAACTCCCCGTTTCGCTGACCCGAACGGCCGAGACACTGACCGGAGCCCTCCCAGCCTGGATCAGCCACAGAGGAATGCTGAGTCCCCATGCAGGTGGGGACCACCCAGATGCACCCCATCTGGGCTGCCTCTGGGTTCCCCGCCTTCCTCTGGCCTCAAAACCCCCGATACTGGTCAGGGCTGTGTTCACCTCCCTGGGGAAAGTATGAGGGGTGAGGAGGTGGAACCCAGGACTTTCTTCCAGCCTCTGTCCCAGACTTGTGTGCCCCTGGGCCTCAGTTGCCCCAGGTGTCAGTGGAGACCCCGGCGTGGGGGAACTGCGGCCGGGGGAGGGGAGGCCCGCAGCGCGGTGAGCGCTGGCCAGCGCCGAGCGGCCGCGGGGCTGCTGTCCGTGGTGCTGAAGCCGCGCCCGCGCCGACAGACGGGCGGGCGGCCTGGGCGCGTCCCACGCGGCCCCCATTCACGTACACATAACCTCACAGATGCACACCATGCACACAGCTCACACCTACTGCCCACCGGTGCACACCCGGGCTCACGCACAACTCCAGTCTCTCCCCAACACATACCAGTGACCCACCATGTAGACACACCCCTAGGGACACGCCTCCCCCCATTACTCGGCCCAGGTCCCCAGGACCCCCGCCCCCCGCAGTCACATGCTAGTGATCACACACACAGTCTGCAGTGATACGCGCCGGCCACACAAGCAGGCCACACAGCGCACGCCCAGGAACAAGAACCGCAAACATACACAGCGGTGACCCTGCGCCCGGACTCCCGAGCCTTTCCACGCATCAATCAACCGGTTTAATCGGTATCAACATCTACACACCCACTGACACATGTGCACACCACCCAGCGGCTCAGCGAAAACACAACCCTGGGACCCCAGCGCGCTCAGCGCCCCCTCCTCGCGCAATACCCGCCCCAGGACCTGGACGCGCCTCTTTGCGGCGTGGGGAGCAGGTGGAGGTCGTGAGAGCGTGCCGTGTCCTCTTAACCCTTTCTCCGCCAGCCTCTCCTGGGCGCGTCCTTCGCGGGCGCCCTTCCTTCCTCCTCCCTTCCGCTCCGCCGCCTCCCCGGCGCCCACGTTCCCCTCTATTCGTCCTCTCCGTCCCTCCGCGCCCAGACCCCGGTCCCGCGGCCGGTAGTGTGCGCCCACCCGGCAGAGCGGGGGATGCCAGGGTCACGGCGGGAGTCTGCGCGCGCCTCCCGGCGCCCCTCCAAAGGCGGAGCTTCGCGCGCCCAGGTCATTCTGGGGCGGGTCCCGGACGCGCCCGAGGTCACCAAGGGGCGCCGAGGTCACGCGCGGGGGCGCCCTCCGCGCGCCCTCCGCGCCGGCCCGCCCTTGCTGGCGGCGGTACCTGAAGTCGCTGTACGGGTGGATGATCCAGGCCCCCGCTGACTTGACGCGCTCCTGCTCGCGCTCCACGGCCTTCTGGCTGCCGAACATCCGCAGCGAGAACTTGTTGACGCCGGGCTGCAGGAGCGCGCCGAACTGGCGCTGCAGGAAGCTGGCCTGGCTGCCGCGCGGCTCCCCCGCCGGGCCCGCCTCCTCGCTGCCGGCCTCGTCCGCCGGCCCGGGCCCCGCGGCGGCCCCGCGGCACGAGAACGACACCTTGGGCCCCCGCGCCGGGCCCTCGGGCCCCGCGGGGCTGCACTGCGGCTCGCCGCGCCCGCACTCGCCATTGGGGCTGCCCTTGGCCGTGCTCGCCGCGCCCGGGGTGCCCGGGCGGCCGCACGAGCTGTCGCGGCTGCGGAGCCGGGCCCGCGGGCCGCTCTCGCCCGCTGCCTCCGGGGGCGCCGCTTCGGGCCGGGCCGGCTGTTGGGGGGGTGCGGGTCCGGGGCCCGGAGGGGGCGCAGGCGGCGGCGGCGGCGGCGGCCCCGGCGCGGGGGTCGCGCCCGGGCTGTCCCCGGGCCGCCCGCCGCCCCCGCGCGCGTCCATGGCGAGGCGGCGCCGGGCAGTGCGGAGCGCAGCGGCCGCCGCCGCCGGCCCGAGCCCGAGGGAGGGGGAGGCGGGGGCGGGGCGGGGCGGAGCCGCGGGGGCGGAGCCTCGTTCCCAGGGGAGGGGCGGGGAGCCCCGCCTTTGCCCGCGCCCCCTCCGGGCGGGGCGCGTCTCACCGCAGCCCCGCTCCGGGAAACTGAGGCCGCGAGGTCGAGGACAGCCCAAGGTCACACGGGACCCGAGAGACCCGACCAGGGCTCATCCCAGAAGGGGAAACTGAGGCCCGCGAAGCTGAAGGACGCGTTCAAGGTCACCGAGCCCAGCTGCGGGACCAGGGCCTGTCTGTGCACGACCTTGACGAGGGGCCTCCGATTCGCCTCTGTCCGGAGCACCCGGCCGGGCCGCTCCGTGCTGGCCTCTTTCCTTTCTGTAGGTTTGAAAATCTCCATAATAAAAGGGGAATTTAAAGGCCGCGGAGCCCAGGCTTGTCGACTCCAGAGCCCTGGACAAAGCCCCTTGGGAATGTGCTGTGTGGGGAGGGGCAAAGCGGGGTCAGCGGGCCAGTCTCCAGGCCCACAGGCGTCCCTCCCCCACCGCCTGCACAGGAGGAAAGAGGGTGAGGCCAGTAGCAAGAGCCACCCAAGGGTGCTGGCGGCCCTCTCACCGAGCGCCCTAAACCACAGTGGGGGATGGTCTCCTGTAAGGCTGGTGAGCTTTAAAATGGGGAGGTGTCCGGAGCCACAGGGTGTCCCAGGGCCTTCCACCTCTTCCCACCAGAGCCCATGAGGGAGCCACACTGTTCCCTGCATTCCTCTGCCCCAGCCAGGCCCAGCCCCGGAAGGCGCCCGAGGCTCAGCTTCTGGGGCTGGAGCTAGGGTGGTGAGGGGTGACACGGTGACGCAGGCCAGGACTCTGTCCTCAGTCCTTTGTGTCCCCCCAAAGAGAGACGTCATGAAGAGGGTGATGGAGATGCGCAGAGAGAGAACGAGAGAAAAGGGGCATCGAGAAGGGTGGACCCTGGCCTCCTGGCCCCTCCAGCCTGCCACCACCTCATCAGTACCGGAAAGATGGAGATGCGACTTGTCCCTGCACGTGGCAGGTGCTCAATAGTGACTGAAGGGTGGGCTGAGCCTGCCACCTCCACCTGGAGCCCAGGGGATTCCCACAGCACCATCAGGTGGGTCCAGCCCCCAGGGGCCACTCTGTGCCCTCGGCCAGACCCCACGCCAGGCGGGCGGCCAGGCAGGGGTGGCAGTGCCAGGCTGCGGCCCACCCCAGGCAGATGTGTGCTCCAGCTGAAGGGGGAGCTTTGATGCTCACGCTGGGAAGATGTCAGTCTGGGCAGACCGCCAGAGTCCCAGGCAGGCGGCCGAGAGCGGGAGGCGGATCAGCCCGGCCTGAGGACCCGCCACGCCTGGCGGTGGAAGAGGCAGTGGGCAACTGCTCCCCTGGGACCTGGCCGGGACCATGGGGACCCTACCCCTCTGAGCCTCGGGAGCCTTGTCCCCAAATCTTGACATCTCCTCTGCAAGCCACCGGCTCCACCCTGTGCCAGGCTGCACCTGCCTCCCTCATCCATCCCACCCATGGTCACCACTTGCTAGGGCGGCGTGTTCTGTGCACTGAATGCATTCGCTCATTCATTCATTCATTCCTTCATTACACAAACACTTATTAAGCACCTGATCAGAAAGGAGCCAACGGGCCGCCCCGCTCTGGCCGGGCTGACGGCTGAGCGGGCAGGTAACCAACACCGAGACGTTACGTTTCGTAGCTGTATTGTCTGGTGGAAGGTGGCAAGGGCTACACAACCATCCAGGACCAGGAAAGGGGATGAGGACAGTGCAGGGTGTGACGTCCAGATCCTTCGCAGAGGTGACATCTGAGCGAAAACCTGAAGGAGGGGAGGGACAGTGTCATGTGGACATCTGCAGGAAGCGTCTGGCAGATGGCACGGCCTGTGCTGAGGCCTGGAGGCAGGATGACGCCTGACTTGAGTGAGAAGGGGTGCTGAGGCCCTGGGGGGGCGGGTGTGGACGACAGCGGGATGGCAGTGTGAACCTACACTGTGTGGACAGCTTAACAGTTCACGACGATCTGACGCCTAAAACTGCTCCCGACTCCTGAATGCCTTTGCAAGGAAACCAGTGTCCCCGCCCCGCAGCTGGGCCCTTCCCTCACCATCACAGGGCCGCCCTGGGCGAGTCTCCGGCAGGCTGCAGGCCTTCCTTTGCCTGTCCAGTCCCGACCTTCCAACCACCACCCCCCCCTTCTCAGGCTGGGGCAGGCCTGGGTCAGAAGCCCACAGTCTGGGGACCAGGCAGGGGGCTGGGGTTTCAGCTTCAAGGTCACTGAGAAAATTCCCTGCAGACTCGCATGCTGCCGGGTCAGCTGCGTGTGGCAGGACTGGGACCCCCGGCTCAGGGAGGGGTTGCTGTGTCCCACGTGCCCGAGTCACATGCAAACACCATTGTGCAGGGCAGCCCAACCCAAGGGGCACGTGACCTTAGGCAGCGTCCCTTCCTGGGCCTGTCTGCACCAGGCAGGTGGGCTCTCCAGCTGTGCCCACGTACAGTGCCTCTGGGCTTCCTTTCCCTGCCCACCTCACGGCCCCCGGGACTCCCTGGAGGTGAGAGGGGCCGGTCTGAGCCTCCACCTCCCAGGCCGTCCTCACCTTTCCAGAGACGCAGGGGAGCATTTCCAAGCAGCCTCGAGAACAGTCCCTCTGTCCTGGGCAGGCCAAGACCCTGAGTCCCAGGCTCCCGAACCCTCCACGCATTTGCCAAAGATGACCTCGTGAACCCTGACACTTGACCAGTGAGGCTTCTGTCCCACCGCCGGCGACTGAGGCTGGTTTCAGTGTGCCGCCCCAAGAACAGCCACGTGGCACAGGGCGGCACAGGGCAGCACAGGACACTCGCCGGACGGACGGACAGCAGTGCTGGGGGTGGGGGGACGGACAGAACTGGCCCAGCAGCCCCACTGTGTGACCAGGTTTGTCCTTCTGTGGGCAGAAGGGCTGACGGCGCCCTGCCTGGGCGAGGGAGCGTTCAGTCAGCCTGCCGAGGACAAGCCCTGCTCGCCGTTGCGTGTGCTCTGGGACCTGGGGCGCCGCCTGCGCCCTAAGGCGCTGTGGGCAGGGCCGCCCCGCACCGTCTGGAGAACCCAGTGCGGCTGCACCACCCAACGTCCACCCCCCGCAGATGAGCCACCCCCAGTGAAGGGCCAGCCTCGCTGTCACCTCTTTGTCACAAGTTTGGTTCTTCCCAGCAGACACAGGGTCTGTCCAAAACCCCCAGCCACAGGCACACCACCGGCGCCAGCCGATGTTGCTGCATGAACTGGTGGGAGTGGGCACCCTTCAGGCCACGCTAGTTTGCGTGGTGGGGGCCCAGGCACGGCCAGTGGACGGCACACAGGACCCAGTGGTCAACCAGGGGCTGTGGCGTGCGCATGGCACCCTCTGGTGGTGGCCGGAGGGGAAGGCCGAGCTGGCTACAGCCCCAAGCCCCAGGCCTAGGGTTCCGGCACAGAGCAGCCTGTCCCTCCGCCCCATGAGGCTGTGGGACACAGGCCAGACAGGACGGGAGCCCCGTAAAGAACCCCTGTGCTCCCCAGACTCGCGGCTGGCCACTGCGGGCCCTGCGCAGCGCCTGGCTGCGGACACCCAGGGCGGCCGTCCCTCCAGGCCGGGGCGGTCACGTCACACCGACCGACACTGGGAAGGCTGCTCTGCAGACCCTCCCCCGCATGGCCTCAGGGCTTCCTCGCTCTGGGCCTCAGTTTCCCTACCGCACCAGGCGGGAGGCCGAGACAGCACCTGCCGGCTGCAGGGCTCAGTGCTCCCCGGCCCTTTGGCCCTGGCCTGACCGTGCCCGCCCGCCCGCCCGGAGGCAGCTGGGCAACCAGAGCCTCTGCCGTCTGGGCCCTGGTTCCGGGTGCTCCACGGCACACAGTCCCCGGGCTCCCCCGCCCCCCGCAGGCCACCCAAACCCCAGGGAGCGTCCTGCCCCATCCCAGGGGCTGGTGCGAAAGGCAGCGGGGCCTTGTCCAGACCTTCTGGGACAGCTGCTGACCACCCGCCCCACGCGCTCTTGACCCTCTCGCTGGGCGGGTCTCCTGGAAGAGGACAGAGCCGCCCTGCAACCCCGGTGCTCAGCCCGACTCCGCCTGGCGCCCGGCGCCCCCCACGGTGGGCCTCAGCACTTCGCACGTGGCCCTGCTGGCCGACCCCACAGACCCAGACCCAGGGCAGTGAGGAGCCGGGAGAGGACGAGGTGGGGCAGCCTTTATTGGTGAGCAGGCGGGGGGCAGGTACTGGAGTCAGGGTGCTGTGGACAGGAAGGCTGTGGGCCCAGGGGGGAGGGCGTTTCCACACGGCCATGGGCTGACGGGGAAGGGGCTGGACCCCCACTCTGAGATGGTCAACCACACCACCCTTAGCACAGGGACTTGCTCGAGCAGTGAAGAGGACACCTGAGGGGTGGCCGTGAGGGCAGGGACGTCCCATGTCACACAGACCTGAGGTGACGTGGCAGCGCTGGCTCCAGACAGGCAGGATGCTGGGCACCACGACCTATGACTTTTCGCAGAGGACAGGGGCCGCCCAGCAGCCGCAGAGGCCAGGCCGCGGTGGGAGCGGCAGGTGAAGGCCAGTCCGCCCCCCGCAGCCCCAGCAAGATGGACTAGAAGGCTGGACGCCCGGGGGACGGCAAGGGGACGGGGTGGGGGGCCAGTGAGGGGACAGGCAGGGGACAGCAAGGGGACGGGGGGACAGCAGAGCCCCACAGAGAAGCCTGCGACTCCCCTGGAACACTCTTAAAAAGACAGAACAAAACCCTAAGCGACGGAACACTACAGAGACAAAACCCTAGCTTCGTTTTCTTAAAAAGGAGAGGAAACGTGGTTGGGATCCACAGCACGGTCTGCTCTCGCTGGGCGGGTGTCCTTTGAGAGGACAGAGCTGGGGATCGGGCAAGCGCGGGGACACCGGGCTCCTCCAGCAGCGCTCGGGCCCTGTGCAGACTCGTCTCGTGGCCTGCGGGGAGGAAGGGGTGCTGAGACCCCGGCCCGGCCGGCGGGATGGGCCCCGAGCGGCGCCCCTCACCTCACTCACG
>CM053512.1:48795306-48844658 GCA_028627145.1 Eidolon dupreanum
AGCCCTGCCTGCTCACCGCCACCCCCCCCCCCCGCTGAGCAGCTGAGTGAGGCCGAGCAGGGCCCAGGGAGGGCAGGACCCTCCACCCAAGGCACCCCCCTCCGCCCCCACTCCCGGACTGCGCCAGGCCCCCAGGCTCCCCGCAGACGGGAGCCGAGGGCTCGGGGCCAGCTCACCGTCCAGGACCTCGTCCGGCTTCCGCCGCTTCTCGTAGATGAAGATGATGGTGACCAGCACGAGCACCTCGGCCACGATGCCCAGGAAGGGCCACAGGGCGGCGAGCTGGCTGCGGACGTGCAGGACGATGGCGGCCTGGCCGGTGCCCTCCGTGCTGCTGCCGTTGCAGACGTACGTGCCGGGGTCGGTCTCCAGGTCCAGGTTTGCGATGTGGAGCTCCGTCCTGGTCTCCGTGGACACCACGAAGACCTTGCTCTGGGAGCTGTTGCTGAGGACCTGGTGCCCGGTGTCGCCCACCTTGTACCACACCCACTCGGTGACCGGCGGGAAGGACTCCGACCTGCAGGCCAGCATGACGCCCTCCCCCTCGGTGGCGTGCTCCGACTTCTTCACGGCCTTCACTCTGGGGGGTCCTAGCGGGGAACAGAGCGGGGGGGCCTGAGCCCACGGCCTGGGGAAGGCGCCCACCTGCCCCACTGTGGCCTCCGACGCCCATGTGGACGGGCCACAGCGGCCGCAGAGCTCACCTGCCACGTTCACGCTGGCCTTGCCCACGACCTCCGGGAGGAAGACGCAGAGGTACTGGCCCCCACTCTCATCTGTGTCCACCCTGCAAACGGACGTGGCCGTGAGCCAGGTGCCGCAGGTGGCCCCGTGGCGCCAGAGCAAGGCCACGGCCGGGAACCGCGGGAGGGGGGCGCTAGCTGCTGCGTCCCCTCCAGGAGGGACAGGAGCTGTAGGGACCGGGGATGCGTTTGACCCCCCGAGTGGGTGCTCGCACCCACAGGCTCTGCACCCAGCAGTCCGAGAACAAGAGGCCCAGTGTCTTGAGACGGCTCAGCCCCAATCAGGACATGGCTTCAGCAGGGGCAGCCTCAAGTGCCCAAGACCCTGATGAGCCGGGGACATGGCGATGCCAAGCTGGGGCCTGATGGTGCCTTCTGCCCAGAGTAAGGCCAAAGGGTCTGGGAGGCCGGCCGCGACACCCGGCAGTTCCTGGGCTCCTCACGCCCATGGGGTCTGAGCAGAGCAGTGTCCGACGTTTGTCCGAAGCAAGCCCATGGCCCTTGCCCTCGCCACCCAGAGGCCGCTGGCAGTGAGGGGACATCAGGACGGGCAGGAGCAGTGGCCGGGGTGAACTCGGTCCCTGGAACGAGGCCCCACCCCCTCCAGCCAGGACCCGCAGGGAGCGCCCCGGGCGCCTCGTGGGGGTCACGCACTCGAACTCCGTCCTCAGGTCGGGCAGCGCGTCCTCCTTCAGCACCTTGTCCCCTTTCAGCCAGCGGTGGCCGACGATGTCCGTGTCGCTGCCGTTCACGCTGCACGTCAGGTGTGTTTTGGAGCCAGAAGTAAATACAGAAATCGAGATCTTGCTCCCTGAGGCCAAGTGAGAGGGTCAGCAAAGGGACGAGGGGACGGGCCGAGCGCCCATGGCCCCGGCCGCCTGCCCACCGGTCCCCACGGCACAGTGCTGTGGCTCCCCCAGTCATCGCACCCTCCTGGCTGAGCAGCCACAGCCGTGTGGACAAGGCTGGAGTCTCACTCCGGAAGGACACCCCCCGAGTGAGCAGGGCCTCCCGGGTCAAAAGCCCTCTCAGCCCACTCACACCTGTCACAAAGCCACCACGGGAGACCATGTGCCGTCCTGCCCGGCACACCGAGGGGGGACCCCCAGTGGCACTCGGGGCAGCCGAAGGACCCTTCGCTCATCCCCCACCAGGCAGACTGGCCTGGTGGTGCTGGACACGCTCTGAGGAGCCGGGGCAGGACGATCAGCTAGGACCGGGGGTGAGCAGCACGGGAGCCCAGGCAGCGTGGGGAGGGCACCCCCAAGGATCTCGGCTGCGGCTGACCCCAGACCTCCCAGTGTTCGGGGAGGGAGCAGGCAGGCGCCTGGACTGCAGGCTGAGGGTGAAGGGACGGAGCCCTCGGTTGGGGGCAAACCCACCCATGCCACACAGAAGCCCTGTCCCAGGGCTGGGGCTGGTGCCACAGGGACACCCTGGGGCACCATGGGGCTGCCCACACCCGCCCCACCCGCCTCCTTGGGGGGAGGGGTCGGAGGCGGAGCAGCACAGCGGGACCCGGAAGTACATTTCTGCAGGACGCCGCCCACACCTGCCTGCCACGGGCTGCGGCACAGATAGGGGGAAATGGCTACAAGACCGTATCTGAACAGCCTCCGCGAAGCCGCTACCTGCCGGGAAAGCACAAGCAGCCCAGCAGGCGGCAGCCGCTGCAGGCCCCCACCCACGGGACCTCGGCTCCTTGACAGTGCAGCTGTGAAACCACAGGACAAACGTGAAAGTGGGCAGAACGACCAGAGGCTGTCGGCCCGGTCACGGTGGTCACCTTAGGCGGGAATGCAGCGCCAGCATAAACAGACTCCCTGGGTAGCGAACCTCGGCTTGTGCTGACTCCCCCACTCCGGAGGGAACGGTGGCCTGCGTCCCTCGGATGTCCGGCTGGGCCGTGGCACAGAGTGGAGCACGCTCGGCCTCCCTCGCCCGCTCAGACCCGCCAGTCATTAAGAAAGTTACCCCTCCGGGCCCAGAGAGCAGATGGCAGTCACCCTTCATCCCAGGGGCCTCACGGCCGGGCTCCTTTCTGGAGCGGCCCAGGGCAGCGTACACCTGCCTCCCCCTGCGGCGGCCCCAGCCCCGCAGGGCCTAGACCCGGCCCTCGGTGGGCTGACAGCGCCCGCCCTGTCCCACTGAGGCTTGACCCAGCCTGCAGACCCAGCGGCCAGCTGTGCGTGTCGTCTGGGGGGATGGTGGCCGGCTGGTGGACAGGACACGTGAACAGCCCGGCGGGGGCCCCTTCCTGAGCAGGCCAGTCCTCTCCACCCCACCGCTGGCCACCTGCTGGTTCTTTCTTTAAAAGGGGACATGACGTCTCAGAACGCCAGGCGAGCCAGAGGCTGAGGCACGAGGCTCAGCCACGGCCAGACCGGCAGAGCGAGGAGGCTGCGGTCCCCGCCTGCTTGCGGCGTGCACACACACGCACGTCGGTGTGCACACAGCGAGCACGCCGCTCCGAGCTCCCGGGGCACGCAGGGGCACGGGCTGCCAGACAGGACACCCCGGAGACGGCGGACCTTCCCACAGGCCCTGAAGCGATTCACAGGACTCAGGACAGGACGTTAGCCAGATGTGTGTGCCACTGTCACAAAAGGATCACCTGCTGGCGACCCACACTTCTCAAGAACCAGGGTTTCCCAAGATTGCAAAACGTGCAGCTACAGGCAGAGCAAGCGGCAGAGTCGCGACAGGAAGTGAAGCAAGGCGGCCCTCGCCACCAGGCCCGCCCCGGACCCGTGTGCTCGCCCTCACCAGAGCAACCGGGAGAAGGGAGGGGCAGACCCTGCCCTGGCTGACCTGCCCCGGCCGTGGAAACAGGTGGCCCAGAGCCCCTTGGGGCCCACATCCCTGCCCTAGTCTGAGGGCCATACACAGCAGGGGACCAAGACAGGCTGCACCTGGGCCGCCCGCCAGCGGTCGCACCACGGAGCCCCCGGGAGCTGGCCGCGAGGATGCCACTTCTCTCACGTATACTCGACAGGGCCACTCGCCCCTGGGGGAAGGGTGGCATCTTGAGCATTATGATGGCTGTGACCCACCCCGCGGTCACCTCACACAGGGACCTGCTATTAGAAGTAATGCTACCATCTGTGATATTAAAACGTCACTAGAACAGGGCTCCCTGGGGAAAGGGGGCCACGACATTAAGAAAGGTTGAGAAGCATGTCCTCCAGTGCCCAGGAGACTCGGGGGCGCACCCCGGAATCCTCAGGGGCACAGGAGGCAGGGGCAGCCACCAGGAGAAAGGAAGACTGTGTCCTGGCTCCATGACTGTAACCCATGCTCCCAAGTAAAGTCACCTTCATCTAAAAACAGCCAGCCCTGCTCGGTGCCCACTTGGCAGCTGGGCCAGGGCACAGGGCCAGGGAGGGCTTGTGGTGAGCAGCTCAGGAGCTCTTGGGATGGGGCTGCGGGCACCCGGCGTTCTCCCCGCCCACGGACACACTGCAGGCCTCAGACGGGAGCTGAGCCGTGGGCCCCGCACTTCTCCACCCTCCATCCCTCTAGGAGGCAGCATCTGCTCCCCTCACCTGGGGCTCAGAGGGGCCAAGTCCTCAGCCCGCTGGACCCAGCTGGCAAGCTGGCCAACCACCCTGCCCAGCCAGGACCCTCGGAAAGCCCCACAGAGCCAGGGTCTCCCAGCAGGAGAATCGCCCCAGGGCCTCAGGGGACAGGGTGCTGATGATCAGGTTCAGGAACCCACTCCTGGCAGGGTCCCAAGTCGTCCTAGGGTGCTGATTTTGCCAGGAGGGGCAAACACTGTCACTAAGTCACCCCTCCCGGGCAGAAAACGGATGTGTGGTGATATCCTCTGAAGAGTTGCAGATCTTCCCAAGAATCCCTGGGAAGGGGGAGCTGTCTTAAGTGCAAGAATGAATAGGAGGCTGGGGCTGGGGGTCAGTCACAGCAGGGAGCGTGCAAGGGGCCTCGAGCTTCCTGCCTGGGCCTCTGAGGAGGGGAGCACTCTGGGGACTGAGCCCCCAGCTTGCCCCTCCAGCCTCCCAGGCCTATTTCCAAAGGGCTCAAGCAGCTTATCTTCTGAATTCGCTTTGCCTACAGGCTCCTATCTGAGGCTTTCCAGAGACTGGCAGCAACCAGGCCCAGAGGCGGTCAACAAATGGCCACTTTGATTAGAAGGAAGAGGAAGAGGCAAAGTGAGACCTTAAAGTAGGTCAGGAGTAACCATTGAAGTTTGTGCAAGGGATAGCCCTTCCCTGCCACAACCACTGCCACACAGCTCAGAGCCCACCAGATCCTGTGTCCCCAGAAAAGCCCCAGAGCGTCCTGGTCTGCACTTTGCTCCCTACATGTTGATCACCATAAATCTTTAACCCAGAACCAAGCAGGAAGCCTCGATGCAGGGGAAAAAAGGTCTATCGGGCTTTCTCCTGGAAAACAAGTCTTCACTCCCCCCCCCACACACACATATTCTCTAAGCCTGGCTCGGGCCCAACCCCAAAACGCAGCCTGTTCCTCAGAACAGCTCTGAAAACGCAGTGCTGTTTGAGAGTCTGTAAAAACAACTCTTTCCACTTTTAGCAGAACTGGGCGGCCGAGGCGATGCCCCGGTAACCTTGGCACAACCCCCCACCCCCCCACCCCCCGCCAAGAGTGCCTCAGTTTCCACCCTAGTAAAGGAGGAGGGTGGACCAGACGCCAGCTCATCTGTGCTGGTGACAAATCAGCCAAACCGAGGCAGCAGCGTGCAGGCCCCCCCGCGACGGTTTAAAAGTTTGGGCGAACACTTGGGGCAGCTGCACGCCGAGAGCAAGACTCGAGACCTAAATCCCCGCAAGAATGACCATCCCTGCCAGCTCCAGGGCCGCCCGCCCCGGGACGCTCATGTGCATCTGCTTAGAGTCCACTGGGCCAACGGCCCGCCTTCCAGAGGAGAGCCAAGCGCCCCCGAGGGGCCCGGGGGACCCTCCGCCTCACCGCTCGCCCTAGCGCAACCCGGCCGGGAGCCCGACCCGCAAGTTGCCTGCCCAGGTCCCTGGGTTCTCGTCCGCAGGGGCCGCTCCAGGACTCAGGCGGGTCGTGGGGGGGCCGCCACCATACCTCCTCCCCAGGAGTCCCTCCCCCAGGCCGCTGAAAATCCGGGACTTCACCTCTGTCATCACCCGGGGCTTCGCTCACACACCACCTCGGCAGGGAGCCACCGAGGTGCCCCCCAACCCGGGTGCCGCCACGAGGCCGGGGCTTCTATTCCACCCGCGCTCGACTGGACCCCGAGGCCCGGCCCGAGCTCGCCCGCGGCCCCCGCCCGACCCGGTCCTCACCCGCCCCGGAGCCGCTCTCGGCGCCCAGCAGCGCGAGCCCCAGCACCGCGAGCCACGCCGTCGCCATGTCGCCACCGTCCCCGCCGCCAACCGCCGCCCGCAGCGCTATAAAGACCCGGAGGCTGACCGGGCGCGCGCTCGCGGGGCGGCGACGTGGGGGCGGGGCGGGCGCGCGCCCCGCGCTGCCTGCGCACGCGCGCAGACGCACGTACGCACGCACTAACCCCTGCGGCTCGCGCAACGGAAGCCGGGATGGCGGCCTCACGTGACTCGCGCACGCCGCGCCCTGCGGTCTGGGGGCGTGGCTGCGTTGCTAGGAAAGGGGAGGGGCCAGCGTTCTTTAAGAAAGTGTTAAGCGGAAACTGAACTGCACGCCCAAAAGTGGTTAAAGCGGTCCGTTTACGTTACGTGTATTTTACCGCAGTACAAAAACAAGCATTAAGGGAGGCCATAGAGATCCTTGTCAACAGCTGGGTTATGTCCCCTGGGTGAGGGCGGGGGAGAGCTGCCAGATTTAGCAAATAAATACCTGGACCGCAGTTAAGTTTGAATTTTAGATAGAGGACGAATTTATTAGTGTAACCATCCTGTGCAATATTTGGACATAGTGACGCAAAGAAAGTATTCCCTATTTATCTGAAATTCAAGCATAGCTGGCAGTCTCGCATTTTGTCTGGAAAACAAATCCTGAGGTCCCCATGTTTTACAACAAATATTTTTTAAAATGGCAAACTAATTTCGAACAAAAACAGGGTAATGTAATCTCTATGACCTTGGATCAGGCAATGATTTCTTATATGTGACACGAAAAGCACATACAAGAAAAAATAAATTGGATTTCAGCAAATGAAGGTGTGATTTCACAGCTCTGATTGAATGGGGCAGGTCTTCAGCCCATTGGTCAAACTTCCATCCTAGGAGCTCCCCTACAAGGGCCTACTCAGTGGGTGGCTGCTGGAGCACTGCGCGAGGTGACAACTCCAGGCTGTGGCTTCTACCTGCTATGCTACTTGGATGAGGCCCCTGTAGGCAATGCTGCTGGACTCTTATTATGAATTTGGGTCCTATCAACCGCATGGAACATTTCCTGGCAGGGATTTTCTTTCTTGGGGTCAACACTTGCACATGAATGTTCACAGCAGCAGGATTCAAATAGGCAAAAAGTGGAACAACCCAAACGCCCATCAGCTGGTGAATGGACGCACACAACGTGGCCCGTCCACACAGGAGAGTGTCGCTTGGTCATGAAAAGAAGGGAAACGGTGACACTCGCCACCACGTGGACAGACCTGGAGCATGAGAGTCAGTGAGAGATGCCAGACACGAAAGGCCACACGGGGTGTGATTCCACTTCCATGAAATGTCCAGAACAGGCACATCCACAGACAAGAAGTGGGTTCATGGTTGTCAGGGGCTGGGGAGGGGATGGAGGTGACTGTTGATGGGAACAGGGTTGCTTTTCAGGGTGATGAAAATGCTCTAAAATTGATTTTGGTGATGGATGCATAATGCTGAGAATATATTAAAATCCATCTAACCACCTAGGAAGACCAGGTGCTGTAGGCATACAAAATAAAAAATAAAGGATTGTAAGCTGACAAGGTCCTTACAATCTGTGAGGGCAACCAAGGATTGCCTTGCCTAAAATAAATAAATAAATAGAATCCATTAAATGTACACTGAAAATGGGCGAATTGCATGGTACGTGAATTAATTAAAAAATAGGGCCACATGAGTAAGGGGGACTGCTGTATGTAAGGGGTCAGGCTGCTGCTTGCAGGTGATGACATATGCCGTGACACAAGAATGAGGAGGAGGCGGCAGCTGTGGGAAGGGGTGAGCGGTGAGTCTGCGAACAGCCCGTCAGGCAGGGGAGGCAGCGTCCAGGGAGGAGGCTGGGCGTAGCTAGCAGAGTCCCAGCTGTGGTGGACGGCCAAGGAAAAGGCTGGAAGGACGTAGCGGAGGGACCAGACTTGCTGATAAAGGAAGTGCGGGTGAGGAGTCCACTCCTGGGACACGCACTCACGGGGCCTGGGAACCTCAGAACTGTCCGGAGCCCTGGGGCCATCAGGCTTGACAAGGCCACAGGGCTGTACAGAGCAGGGTCGAGAACTACGTGCAGAATGGTGGAGGCAGACAGCCAGCTGGCTTCAGTGCCCCTCCAGCCCGGGTGAGTGGACTTCCTCAGTCCTGTACCCGCTGTCCTCTCTGGGCTGGGCTCAGGACAGATTTCGTGGGAAATAGCCTTTGCCTTTGTTTGCAAAGTGAAGCTGGCCTCCTGAAGACCCAGTTTTCTGGTCTCCTCCCTGGAAACCTGCCCTGTCCCCTCCCTGTCCCCAGATCCCTGCTCTGCACAGTCCCGGTCCCACCATAGGACAAGAGGATCCCTCTGGCTTCCAGGACCACTCGGTCAAGGTGGCCAGACTTAGCAAATCAAAATACAGGACCCCCAGCGAAATTTGAATTTCAGGTTTTCTTAAATCATTCATTTTTTAGGATAAGTATACGCCACGCAGTATCTGGAGGTACACACGCTGGGGAAAAAAAATAAAAAAAGATCAGTTGTATATCTGAAACTCAAATCTAACTGGGCATCCTATATTCTGTCCAGCGTCTCTGACCAGGTGACGGCAGCCTGTCCAGCACCCTCTGTTTCCCCCACAGCACTGTCACTCTGGTCTTGTGTCCGTCCCCTGCCCCTTGCTGCCCTCAGCCCTCCCATGCCGCCCCTTCACCCTTTCCGTGTGAGGGCTCGTGCAGGGTGCCATCTGTCTGCAGCGGGAAGGGGGCAGGGGAGCCCTGTCTGGCTGTCCTGGACCTGCCCCTGAGCCAGAACTGTCTCTGGGATGGGCCTGGACCTCTTCCTCGGACAGGGTTCCCTGCCAGCTTTGCTCCGGACAGCAGATGGGTCTCCCTGGTTATAGCACGGAAAGAAGGCTGGAGCTTTCCCTCCCCTTCCAGCGACTCCTGCAGTAAAAGCCAAGCCTCACCCCCCCGCCACGCCCGCCCCGGCCGGCGGCCCTCAGGCCTGGACCCACTGACCCCTGGGCCTCCGCACCCTCCATCTCCCTGCACCCTTGGCTGCAGCCTCGCTGGCACCGCGCCCTGCCCCCAGCCCTGGCCCGGCTGTGCCTGTCACCATCGCGCCCTGCCCAGGTCGCTGCCTGGCTTCTCGCCTGTGGCACTGGCCGCTCCTGGCAAAGGCCTCGCCCAGCCTCCTTGTCTCAAGTGCGCCAGCCGCTGTCCCTTCGCGTGGGGTTGGCTTTGGCTTGTTTGCTTTCTCCCTTTTCTTGTGGACACTTGCCGGCTCAGACCGGGTGGGGGTGGGGAGAAGGGGCCGGTTCCTTCTCCTCCATGCCCCCATCGCCCCCATCCTCCAGCTTGACTGCCCCGGGAGCTTTTCCGACAGGCTGAGCTCGCCAGGCTGACTGACTGCGAGGTGTGGGTTTTACCCTCAGGGTGCAGGAGGAAATTTAGGTTGCTCTGAGCCACTGGTGGGTGCTGCTTTGTTCCAGCCACCTGGGGACAGTCACTCAGTGGCACTGTCATACTCCCCGTGCTGTCTGTCTGTCCCCCGAAACCTTCAGAGACCAGAGCACAGCCCGCGCAGCCGAGGATGCTGGCTGGGTTGTTCCCTCTGACACCTTCGGAAGGGCAGCGGGGAGGGGCTCTGAGTCCCCAGGCCGGACCTTCCTGCCAGCCTGGAGGGGAGACCCACAGCATCTCCTTCCAGCTGATGGCTTGCCCTGTGCCTTTAAGCCCCCCAGGCCTTCTGCTCACCTGGGCGTGGGGGTGGGGACGGCTGAGAAGGAGAGATAAGCTCCTCCCGAGCACCCCAGCCCTCCAAACCCTGGCCTGGCCTCCACTGATCTCTGTCCACGTGGAGCCACGCCGAGATCCTGCCCAGGACACAGGGAGTCCAGAGCAGGCGCATCCACAGACGGGAAGTGAGCGAGGGGGCATCAGGGGCTGGGGAAAAGGCGGGGGTGACTGCTGGTGAGGACGGGGTTTCTTTCCGGGGTGACAGAAGGCTCTGGAACCGAATGGAGGTGGTGGGTGCACAACTCTGAGAATGCACTGAAACGCGTTAAACAGGTGAAGGGTGCAGCCCGTGCCCAGGGCAGGCCGCCCCAGGACGTCCCGCCGTGGCACACTGATCCTTTTGAGGTACAGTTACTCAAGAAACTGCCCGTGCCAGAGGGAAAGCTTGACCTCTCTGTCCCACTCCAGCGAGAGACACAGCTCCCCGTCCCGCCCCCCCGAGCCAACAGCCAGGGCCGAGGATCTGCTGTGAACAGGGCGCCCGCCCGAGCCCGTCTGCAGGCCCGCCGGCTCTCCCGAGTGCCCGGCCGCCTGTGTGAAGGGCTGGGGGACCATCCCCACGGCGTCTGGGAGCCACACGTGCCCCCACGCACACTCCTGCCGACCCGGTCTGTGTCGGTCTAGGTGTTTTATCTCTAGTCCAGCCATGATCACTCAAGAGCAGGGCAGGGGGCCATTCTCCTCCCCGACAGCTCACTGCGAGAGCTTCATCGCGATTGTAAAAAAGATTTTTGAAATGTGCGGGAGAAGCTGGACTCGGGGTGGGATTCCCAGAGTCCCCGGTGAAGGGCGCGTGGGGAGATGATGTGTGGGGGGTGTCGTTCCCGGGGCTGGAGGGCTGAGGGGCCAGAATTCACTTCCAAAGGCCTCGGCCCCAGACTGTGCTACTGGGCACCGCAGGCGGACGCGGCAAACCCGGAAACCGGTCCAGAGGCGGGACACGCGGTCGCCTGCATCGGCTTCCGGCTTCTCTGCCTGAAAGCGCACGCCGGGAAAGGTGCAGGAGCAAAGGTCCCAGTGCATGGTCCCCACTCCAGGTGCCGGTCACGTCCAGGTTGTCACCGACCGGCTGCAAGTTGGAGGCTGCCACGACCCCACCTCGGGTTCGACCACGGTGCTGGAGCAGCCCACGAGCTCGGGGAAGGGCCAAGTCACAGGCGCCAGTGTGTAACGACGGGTGTGATGAAGGGCACGTGGGCAGCAGGTGACGAGGCGCACAGGGAGAGGCGCAGGGGGACCCCGTGGATCTGGGGTGTGACTACGTGGAGCCCCTTCCTGCCCAGAGGCCAGTCGCAGCCTCCTGACCCCCGTCTTTCTGGCTGTCAGCCCTGTCCCTGGGGGCTTCCCACAAGTCACCTCCTAACCCAAACGCGGGTGTGGTTGAGGGGGCCTGTGCCAGGAATGGGGTGGAGCCCAGACATGGGTTTCTGACCCAATCACAGTGTCGGGCTCGGGCTGGTCAACCGTCTCCAGACTGTCGTGACCCGAGTGTGTTCTGTGCACCGACGATGCCTCGGTAGAAAGTACAACGTGGAAACTGTACTAGCCCCCCCAAACCTCAGTCCTGGGGCGGGTTATCTGGTCGTGAGGAAACAGATCTCTGCCGAAAGGGTAGTCTGCGAAACTCCAGACCTGTCCCGGACACCAGAACAGAGAAAGTCTTCCAAACTGTCACAGCCCAGAGCGGCCTAAGAGACAAGATGACTGGATGTCACGTGGGGTCCCGGATGGGGTCCGGGACAGACAAGGGACGTTCGTGGGAACTGAGGAAATGTGAGTAGAGTGTGCACTTTGGTTCGTAACAATGCCTCAGCATCGGTTCGCTGACTGTGACGCGTGTACCTCGCTCACGCTCACGCCCACGGGGGTGGGGTGTGTGCATCGGCTCGCCTGGCCTCTCCTCTGCAAATCGAAAAGGTTCTGAAAAGTGAGGTCTAGTAAAAAAATAGGTAAGACCTGTCCAGCAATTAACCAAACAGAAAGAAAGAAAAAAGAAGAAAAAGAAAGAAAAAGAATCTGCATCTCCCCACCCCACGCCGCCCGCCTGTCTGTCTGTCTGTCCTTCTGCTCTCTAACAAGGAAGGAAAGGGTCTCCTTTTGTATCCTGATGCTTTGCAGAAGGCCTGGGATTTAGTAAGTGCTCAGGGAATATGACCACTTTTTGTATGAGGAAAGAAAAACACTTTTGCAGCAAACCCCACATCTGGGTCCGCGCCCAGGGCCAGCTTCTGTCCCTTTGTTTCCCATGTGCAGTAATAACTGCAAAACCTGAATTTAAGGCGGGACTTCGCCAGTGTGACCCCCGCCACGTGCCCGGGGCAGCGGAGACCCCGGCCCACCTGGGCCTCAGATACGGCCACAAGGAGGGGCGAGGGACCCCCCACCCTGCTTACTGTCCTGCCTTTGCAAACAAACGGGAACGGGGGACAGGGACAGAGGCGGATCTGCCGGGACTTAGGGCGGGCGTGGGGGCGGTGACAGGAAAAGGGCCGCGGCTCTTTTCGGGGTGATGAAGATGTCCTAAAGTTGACTGTGTCGGTGGCCGTGCGTCTGTGAGCTTGCCCAGGCCACTCCACACCGTACACTGTAAGTGGGTGACTTGGGTGCCCCGTGCACCCTGTCTCAATAGAAGCACGAGTGTCGGGGGCTCGGGAAGGGAGTGAGGAGTGACGTTAACAGGCACAGGGCCCTGTTTAGGGGTGATGAGAACATTCTGGAACTAGAGAGTGGTGGTGGTTGCACGATGCTGTGAATGTACTAAAAACGGCAGAATTGTGTGCTTTCACAGGGCAAGTTGCATGGCGTGCGCTCTGCCTCACACTGTGAAGATGTCGCTGGTGCAGTAAGAAGAAGGAGGTTCTGGGGTGTCTGCTTAGTGACCCCCCACCCCATCCCCCAATACCTTGCCCACCCCTTCTCTAAGCTCCTGCTGCTGGCCCCCAGTGCTGGCGGACACCGCCCCCTGCCACCCCTCCTGGGCGAAGCCCACCCCGCTCGCTCCCCCGGGCCAGACTCCCCCCAGCAGCCGCAGAAGTGCAAGCTCCTCACACAGCCAGCCCGGCCCGGGCCAGGCGGGGCCAGGCGGGACCCATAGGTCTTAATACTACGGTTTATTGGTGCCCCCCCCCCCCCCGCCCGCTGTGGCCAGTCCCCTCTAGGCCCCTCCCCACAGTCCTGCAGGGAGGGGCCCGGAGCAAGGCAATCAGGGTGACCCTGGAGCCTTAGCCCCGGGCCGGGGGGCCGGCCAGCGTGTGATGGTCTTCTTGATCCAGGACATATAGGGGGCCACGGCGGTGGCCACAGGAGGCTTGAAGATGTCGGTGCAGGACGTGGAGCTGAAGGACAGGACTCCGGCCAGCTGGCCCTTCTTGCACACCAGGGGCCCTCCCGAGTCCCCCTGTCGGCCGAGGGAAAGCAGGTCAGCTCTGCCCACCGGAGGGGCACGACCCCGTTGGGTCCCCCGCCCCCGCCGTCCCGCATCTCCCTCCTGCCAGACCCTCCGCTGCCCTCCCACCCGGCCCCTGCGGCCCACGCTCATCTCTGCGGCTAGAGCTCAACGCCTCCGCGTGCGGCTCCCTGACCGTGACCGAGGGCGAGTCCCGCCAGCTCTCTCTGCACCTCAGAATCCGAGCGCTAGTGCCGGCCACACTGCACTCTCTGGGATTCCCCAGGGCCGGGGGCGAGCTGGACCCTGGCCGCGCTCCCGCACCCCTGCGCCCGCCCCGCCTCACCTTGCAGGGCGCCTGGTTCCTGACCTCGGCCTCGAGGCACAGCATGCCAGGCGTGATGCTGCCGTGCCAGAAGCGACTGTTGTTGCACATCCGCGTGTCCAGCACACGCACGTCCAGCTCCCGCAGTGCTCTGGCCAGCTGGCCGCCGTGCTGTGTCAGCCCCCAGCCGGCCACGCTGCACCGCGCCCCCACGGCCACGGCCTGGTGCCCACGGGGCAAGGCCAGGGCTCGGATGGTCCTGCTGCGCCTCACCTTCCCGTCCAGCTGCAGGAGACAGGAGGGGCTGGTGGGAGGGGCCCCAGGGAGGGCGGCCTGGGCTCGGGGTCACTGCTCCCGCCCCCCTCCACCCGCACCTGAAGCAGCGCCAGGTCGTTCTCCAGTTGGGGGGCCGGCTTGTACTTGGGGTGCAGTATGGCCGCCCTGGCTTGGAAGCTGAGGCCGGGGTCTCTGAGGGCGTGGAGCCCCAGCACCAGACTCAGCAGCTGGGGCCTGCGGGTGACAGGGTCAGGGTGTGGGCTGTGGTCCTCCAGGCAGGGCCACACGCCGGCTTCTTCTCATCCTGTCCCCCATCCCCCCCAGGACTGCCCCAGGTTCCAGTCTGGACCTGGCCAGGGGCAGGGCTGTGTGTCTGAAATGCGGACCCCTGGCCTGCGGTTCGTCTTGCCGGGCTCCCGCCTCGGCCAGTGCCTACACGAAGCCGCGGTGGTTCAGTCCGCGGCTGGCACGTGGGCGAGGCCAGCCCGTCGAGACCAAGCCTCAGAACTTGGCTCAAACTACAGAGAAACAAGCTCTTCCCACAGGAGCTGAGGGGGCCCGTCCTGGCCACCATGTGAGAACCTGGCCATGCGGCCAAGGCACACAGCAGCAGAGCTGAGAGACAGGCAGGCTCCCGGCAGCTTCGTGCGAGCAGCCGGATCAAGCCGTGCCTGAAGCCCGACGCTGCTCTCGACGTCTCAGTTCCCTGAGCTCGCAGAGCCCTCGGTTCCGGGTGTGATCCGGGCTCCTCACTGCCGACTGGCAGGCAGGCCGTGCTGGCGCAGGGTGACATGGCGGCTTCCTGAGTTGGCTCTGCCGCCCTGCGGGCCAGCTCCACGCCTGCGGCCACCGCGGGAGACCTGTCCCCGGGCGCCGCCAGAGGCCCAGCTCCGTCCAGCCGGAAGGTGCTTCGTCGTAGCAGGTGTGGCGTCCCCGGGCCTCCCTCCCCGGGCCTAACGTTACACACGTCATATAGGCTTGCCTCAGCAAGCACAGTCTTTGTGGACCCACCCCTCGGTGAGAATGGGGGACTGTGGGGTAGATTTGTGGATGCCTGGGGTGACCGAGGGGGCAGGGCTAGGTCACTCACCGGTCAGTCACGCAGTGGGCAGCTGTCAACACCCACTTTGGGTGCACAAGGACACCCCCGCACAGGTGGGAGCCATTTTCACGCAGCGAAACCATGTACGGGCGGGAGTAGGGGGCAGCCTCGTGCCCCCCAATGATGTGGGTCTCAAATGTGTCACCTCCTGGGGAGAGGGACAGACAGCCAGGTTAGGGTGGGGTGCCCCACCCCCGCCCTGACCTTGCCACCCCAGTCTGGGGCCTGGACCCTCACGTTTACTGCCCTAAGACGTCCAGGTCTGCAGAGTGGCGATCGTTGACCTCCCCACCCTTCACCCCCACGTCCTGGTCACCAGCAGGTGACCCCTCGGGCACCACGGCACAGCCCCCACGAGGCCAGAGGAGTTGCTCCAAGGGCAGAAATGCGGCCTCGCGCCCCCCGGGGCGGGGAGTGGGGCGGCCACCGTGGAAGCAGCTGCAGACGCTCCGTGAAGTGTGAACACATCTCCCGACAGCAACCGCCAGCAAGCTGAGTGCGCGCACGGCGGGGTCCCCGCGGCCGCACACCCACCAGCCGCTGGAGCGGGGGAGGCGCTGGTACTCGCCGCGCCGGGGCGGACCCCAAACACCCCGCGCTCAGCGAGAGCCGCCGACACACAGGCCACACGGGGTGTGACGCCACTGCGTGACGCGGCCGAATGGGCGTGTCCGTGGCGGGAAGTGGGTTCGCGGTTGTCAGGGAGCTGGGGACGGGGTTGGGGTGGCTGCTGATGGCGACGGGGCTGCTTTTAGGGGTGATGGAACGTTCTGGAACTAGACGGAGGTGCTGGTTGCATAAAACTCTGAATGTACTGAAAACCATTGAATTATATACTTTAAAAGGGTGAATTATATGGCATGTGAATTTTATCTCAATAAAAATCGTATAAAGTTTGTTATAAAATCAATCATAAGTTTAAAAAGGATTGATAAAGTTTTAAAATGTAAATTAAGTCAAAATCTTTTTGTGATTCCCTGTCATGGCTGAAACATCCAAACCCCCCCTGACCGCAAGGCTCCCATGAGCGAGCCCCGCCTCCTTCCTGCACCCCCTCACTCTCCTCTGCCCAGCGGCTCAGGCCTCCCTGCTGCACCCCACCCCCCAGGGCTGTTCGGTGGCCTTACCCATCCCCGCCACCCAGCACTCCCAGCCCCGGCTTCCTCGCAGGGCACCCGCTCAGGAGTCTTCTGCTCGGAGACACCCTCCTCGCCTCCCTGTGCTCGGACCCCTCCCTCACACTCACCCTCCCGAGGGCGGCACACACAGGTGCTCGCGGCCGGTCGAGCCCCCCGGTCCTCCTCTCTAGTCCTCCGGGGCAGGCCCTGGGCCTGTCTTGTTTACAACACACCTAAACAACATGCGCTCAGCGACTACGGGTGGGGGGCTGGAAGGGCGACGGGTGGGTGGCTAGGTGGGTGGGTGGTTGGGTGGGTGACTGGTGGATGGATGATGGATGATAAATGATAGCTGGACAATGGGTAGATGAGAGGTGAATGGATGATGGATGACGGATGTATGAGGGATGGATGAATGATGGATGGAAGGAAGAAAGAGAGGGAAAGGATGATGGGTGGGTGGTTGGATACTTATCCCACCGGGTCCCCAATTCATCACGGAGCCATCTTACTCGGTCTGGCCGGAATTCTGGGGTGCCTGCCACCCCATCACCTTCCATCGCATGCTCTCAGGCAGCCAGTCCTGGCCAAGCACATATGGTTTGGGGGGCAGCCAACAGGGGCTCAGATTCCAGCGGTGCCCCCCAGGGGTGGTCCTGGGCAGGCCACCTCATTCGTGGGATGTGGTTTCCCACGGAGCACTCGGGGTTTTGTATGTATGTTCGTAGGGTCTCTGCGGCCGGGTGCTGCTGGCAGCCAACGGCAGCATCTGCCCCACAGGGGACGTTCGTGAATCCTCCCTGTGGACTGTCAGCTTCACCGGGTCGTCACGGTGACCGCACCAGGAATGGCATGTGAGCCTCTGTGGCTCCTGCCGAAAATGCGCAACCTAAACCCAGTCTTGGGGACGCAGCAGACAGGCCACATGTGTCACAAATGCCAGCGTCATGAGACCCAGGGGGAAAGGGAGCCTGGGGAGACGACCACGTGCTCCTGCTAGGCTTGTCCCCACAGAGGACGCTGTGGGGACAGCAGCAAACTCTGAATGGGGCCCAGATAGGCAACGGACGACGCTGAGTCCTGCTGGGCTTGGAGGGAGCCCTTGTCCGCAGGGCGGGGGGCCAGTGCCCTGCAACTTAGTCCCCAGTGGCTCGGAAAAATAACGTGTGTCTACGTTTTGTACACACACGGCGGAGGGGCGACGAGGCAACTGAGGCAGAACGCTGACAACCGGGAAACCTCGTGGAGAGCGGGCGAGGTATCTGTAGGATTCCCGTGACTTCTCAGCAAGATCGGATTAAGTCAAAGCGAAAAAGACCGAAGGTGTCCGTCCCTCTGGCCCAGACCCCTGCTCGGCCTTAGCTCCTCGGAGCAGCCAACGTCTCCTGCTCTGAAACCCGCCCTGCACCCTGGGCCAGACCTGCGGCTCAGCCCCCACTCACCTGTCCACAGGACCCCGGGGGCCACCAGCAGCCACAGCAGAAGAGACAAAGGGGCCTCCATGGCACTGGGGGACTCGCAGTGGGTGCCGCTCGAGCGTCCGGTGCCTCTGGCACCTCTCCCGCCCCTTCCTCCAGGGAAGTGACTTTCACAGCCTCGCGCCCTGCGGCGCACGCCGCGGCCGGTTTCATTTCGCTCGGCGCAGCTCAGAAAGTGTTTTTAAAGGTGCTGCCTCTGTGCAGACAAAACCACAGGAGCTCCACCACCTCCCCCGACACCCCTGCTGAGCAACCCCCACAGCGCAGGGCCTCGGGGGATGTGCTGTGGTTTCATCATTGTTGTCTTCACCCCATTTTTCTTATCGTTGCAACACGACACAAACTTCACCACCCTAACCCCTGTCAAGGGCACAGCTCGGCGGCCGTAGGCGCTCACGCCGCACAGCTATCCCCAGCGTCCACCTCCAGGACGTTCTCATCGTCCCAAGCTGACACTGTCCCCGTTACACACTCCCTCCCCGCCCCAGCCCCCGCTGCTCACCACCTGATCTCTGTGTCTGTGAATCTGACTTTTCCGGGGACCTCATGGGAGTGGGGTCACACAGGACGTGTTCTTCTGTGTCTGGCTTGTGTCGCCGGGCACAGTGTCCCCAGGGCCCGGCCACGGCGAGCAGGTGCCCGTGCTGTCCAGGGCCGAGTCCCAGCCCGGTGCGTGTGCGGACTTCACCGTGCTCCCCAGCCCGGTGCAGACACGGCGGCTGCCGCTGGCCTCCGGTTGTTGTGACCAAAGGCGGTCCCGAAGCGCTTGAGGGGGCCCACAAAGCCGAGGCTCCGCTGCGCAAGGTGCCACCTGGACCCCCGAGGTCTGCCTTGGGTGCCCCGGGGCTCCGGCCTCCCCCCACGTGACCCAGCTCCGCCAGTCAGTGTCCTGGCCCCTGGCTGCAGGGGCCCTGAGCAGGCTCGTGAGGACGATGGCCTGGGGCTCTTCTAGAACCTTTCAGAAACAGCCCTCACTGTCTCTGCTGGAGGGACGTCAGCCTGCGGAGGCCCCAGGGGGACGGGGACCCGCCTGCGGAGGCCCACACCGAGCTTGCCGCTGTAACAAGTCACCATCCGGGCCTGAGGCCACACAAACATCCTCTCAGTTCTGGAGGCCAGAGCAGACAGGGCCTGTCTGCGAGCCCCGGGTGTGAGCAGGGTGTGAGCAGGGCGGGTGGTGGCCCAGAGGGTCCGGGGAGGGGCTGTTCCCTGCCTCTCCCAGCTTCCAGGGGCGCGGGGTCTGGGAGGCCATGGACACCTTTGGGGCTCCTGTTCTGCTGTCTGCAGGTCGGGGAGATAGAGCCCGAACAGAACTGGTGCCCGGACCCAGCTGGGCCTGAAACCCCTGCTCCGTCAGTCACAGAAACCAGCGTAATTCCTTCCGCTGAGTCAGTCTGAGCCGGGCATTCTGTCCTCGGCTAGCGAGAGAGTCATGACAGATAAAGAGGTGGCCGATGAACCGGCCCCGGGGCTGGGGCCCTGGACGAGCTCCTGCTCATCCTCTCATCTGAGGGCATCGGGCACTCGAGGCTCTGGGGTTCTGTCTCCACCCAGTAGGGTGTGTGAGGCTGGGGTGACTGTCAGCCTCAGGTCGCAGCGGCCGCAGTGCCGTCGGAACCCCCAGTCTGGGGCGCAAACGGCTCTGGTGTGATACAGCACGGCCACAGAACAGCTTCGTCAGCCTGGCCTGGGAGAGGCGGCCCAGAGTCACAGCCCGGCCTCAGCAAAGCAGCTCTGCTCAGCCCCGGCGTGCGAAGCCACCTCCAGCAGAAAGCGAAAGCGCACTTCAGCGGCACGGGGAGGCCACCTCACAGGGAGAAGTCCCCACCCCCGGTCCCCCCCCCCCCCCGCTGGTCTATTTCTATGCAAATGAGGGCTCCCAATCCTCAAGGTCTGATTTTTGCAAAGGTACATGGATTAGTTAAAATGAAGCCACTCTGATTGGTCAGTGAAGATGCAAATGAAGTATAGTTGTGCAGCTCTGGGTGGACGGGTGGAATTTTGATCCTAGGAGCTCACCTAGAAGGAGCTACGGGAGGCTGGCAGCCCGGTCTGTGGCTTTTCCCTGGCGTGCACCTTGGGCGAGAGGCTCCTGCAAGCAATGGCTCCTGGCTCTGACTTTGGGCAGCAGAGGGGGCGCCATGTGACTGCCGAGGCTGGCCGGGCACGGCCGTGCTCCTGGGTCCCTCGCCTTGGAGCCCGTGCCACCACGCGCGAGTGCCGAGCCTGGCTGCAGTGCCACCCCAGCCCCCGCGCCCGGCGTGAGGGAGCCTCCGGCGCAGAGGCCGATGGTCTGGACTCGGCGTCTGCACAGTGCTTGAAGGGTCACACACCAGGGCCTCACGCAGGGGTCCGGGGACGCCTGTGGACGCTCAGAGGGCTGGGTGGCTGGTCACACACAGCAGGGCTCCGAGTGACCCAGGCGGAGAAGGAGGGGCACAGGTGTGGCGGACTGCACTCAGGACTGCACTCAAACCCGCCGGCAGCGCAGGCCGCGGGCTGGGAAGGCGAGGGGCGTGTCCGCCAGGAGTGGTCCCTCGATGGCCCCACGCCGCCTACTGGCCAGGGGAAGGAAAGCCAGAAATCACAACTGGGTGAAACCGACCACGTTTTAATGTAGGAAAATCATTCATGTTAAAAAACAAACAAAACCGCAGAGCCCTCCGGGCAAGCTGGCCGGCAGGCGCACTGGCCGCGTGGGTGGGACCGGGCGCCGGGCGCACTGCCCCACCCCCTGCGCAGGGTCGTCCAGGCTCCAGCCGCAGGGACGGGTCAGGCCAGGGTCACCGAGGCCTCCGTCCTGGGGACACCACGCAGCCCCGAATCCAGCCTGCAGAAATGAAGCCAGAGGCCGAGTGACACCAGGGGGACCCCGAGCGAGGCGTCCGCGGGTGGCGGGGAGGGCTGGACCAGGGGCTGTGGGCACCCCGCAGCCAGGCCCGGCCCGGGCCCACGCACGCGGGCACCGCAGCCATCGGCCCCGCCGCCCGGCCCCCACGGTCCTCTGGGGAGGCCAAAGACAGGCTGCCTCTCTGGCTTCTCGCAAAGTCGTTTTATTTAGATTCCAAACAAACCAAAGCAAAGAGAAGAGGCGGCCGCCAAGTGAGTCCGTCCGCGCGCGAGCCGGGGACCCCGGGTCTCTGGCTCCAGCTGGCGGAGCTGCAGACGGGGCCGGTCCAGGTCCTTAGGCCGCCGCGGCCCCAGGCCCACGTGCTGGGCGCCCGGTACAGTGGTGCCCCCGCTCGGGGGCAGAGAACGACCCAGAGCGGACGCGGGGGAGAAGCCAGACCCCGGAGCCGGCGCAGGCTGCAGCCGCCTCCCCGTGCCCAGAGCCCACACAGCCGCGAGGTAAAATCTGTGCGTTTATTTGGCAGGGACGCGGTGTCAGGACTCCTCGGCGCCGGAGTCGTCCTCGTCGTCCCCAAAGCAGCTGTCGGCCTCGGCCTCGGCCTCGCCGTCCTCGTAGTAGTCGTCGTAGAAGAGGTCCGAGCCCTCGTCGGGGGCCGGGGCCTTGGTCTTCACGCAGTACTCGGCCAGCGTGGTGGGCACCTTGACACCGTCCCGCTCCGCATCCACCTTGGTCCCCAGGACCTGCTTCCTGGGAGGGAGACGGGGCGGGCGTCAGAACCCACAGCCGGCACCTCTGGGAGGCAGGGGCGACCGGCCGCAGGGGCCCCCGCGGCTGCACGGCCCGCAGAGCGCACGTCTGACCAGAGAGCACGCGGGAGGGCCAGGCTCACCCCGAACGCGCGGACGGGCAGGTGCATGCGTGAGATCCCAGTGGAGGGAAGCACTGCCAGACGCCCCGCGGGGCAGACGCTGTCCACACCCTCGGCCCAGCGCCAAGCGCATCTGCAGCCGGAGCCCGCGGGACCGGCCTGCAGCAGCGGCGGCTCACGCCCCCCGGGCCCTGCGTGCCCCGTGGGCGCTCGGCCACTGGACGTGGCCGGTGGAGCAGCAGCCGCCACATCTCCCACGGGAGACCACGTGAGCCGCCCACAGGGAGCCGCAGGAACAAAAATAGTCAGGCTTCCATTTCAGAGCCACGTGGGAGGCCGGGAGGGACTGGCGGAGGCGGCCGCGTGGGCAGGACCCCCGGAGGTGCCACGCCGGCACCCACTCCGCGACTCGTGACCCTGAGCGCCGTGCCAGTGACAACGGACACTGGCAGAAGGCGAGGGGTCTGGCCAGCGCGAGGGGCCGGCTGCAGGGGCCGGCGTGGCGGCGTCTGCCACATCCGTTCAGAGCCCCACCCAGGGAGCGGAGACTGCCTAGCTCCGGGCCAGCGGTGCCGGGCGGCAGAGGGCACAGAGGTCGGAGGCGTCCCGTGTGCTCGCGGGTCCCCTGGGCGCCACGCGCGTCAAAGTCACTCAGAAACCCGTGACCCGCCGCAGGTCGCCCACGGCAGCAGCCCTGCCGAGGCGGTCGACGGTTCACCGGGCGTCACCGGGAAGGGTCCGCCCCTGCCCGGCGCCGTGGGCACGCTCACACGCGTGTCGAGACGGGGCTGGTCGGATGGCAGGACAGCGGGACACGAGGCCCACGCGGCTCAGAGTGGTGGCGGGGCGGTGGGGACCGGCAGCCGAGTGGGTGCCGTGCGAGCCACGCGGCCTCCGGTGTCTCCGCCCTGCGCCGGCGGCTCCAAGCTCAGCGGGCGCGCGGACGGGGTGAGCGTCCCGGCACGCGCCGCCGACCGCGCCTGACCCGGAGCCGGTTCCGGGGGGCGTGAGCGGGGGCCCCGCCCTCTGGGCCAGCCTCCTCCTCCCGCGCTGCTTCCGCAGCTCCACGCGCAGCAGCTGCGCCCGCGGACGGCGCCCGGTGAGCTCGGACCGTGTGCCCCGGCACCCCCGGCGGCCCCCCCACGACTCTTAAATCCCACGTGCCCAACAGCCACAGGCGCTTCCTGGACGCCAACATCCACCTGGCGTCCTTCACGCCACCTGGCTCCTGGAGAGGCGGCGCGTGGGGACCGCATGATGGCCACGGCCTGCTTGCCCACGCCCGTGTGTCGGGGTGCTCGCTGGGCACCCAGGCCTGGGGCGCTGGGGCGCAGGGCAGGGCCCCAGCTTCTCACTTAGTTTCCTAATTAAGAGCGATGACACACTGCATACACGCTTGGAAAAACCCTAACGAAGGGCTGTCATGAGACAAATCAGAACGCCGCACGATGACAAGTGACAATGGACGATGGACACAGTGGCTCCCAGAAGTGACGAAACAAGGCGGCAAGAACAGGCTGGCAGCCCGGGGCCTGAGACGCGGTTCAGCCGCCCCTCGGCACCTGCGCCAGGACACTGTGCCGTCCCGGAGGACGCCTGCCCGTGCGCGTCTGACGGGCAGCCTGGGTCACCTGGGACGGGGAAGGCTGGCTCTGGCAAATCCTCGGCGACACGTCGCTTTTACCACCGGAAAAAACTATTCAACACGTTGATACCATGATGGTTTTTTCTGCCTTTGGAAAAGGAATCCAAGTTTCGAACTTAGGAGTGCGAGGGACATGCCAAGCGTCACAGGGGACAAGCCTCAGTAACGTGAAACGAGCACACCCGGCCACGCGGCACGTGGCGCCGAAGGGACAGGCGCATCACAGGCTCGCGGCGTCACCGGACCCCTGCCGTCCTCGAAGGCCTGCCTGGGAGAGCGGGGCTCCGGGCTCGGGGGAGCTGGGGGGGCTGCGGGACACCCGGGTGCCTGTCCTCTGCCACACTAGTAAGCCTGTGTGTGACACAGCCACACGCACACGACACGGCACAGCCAGGTACCGTGTTAGATACACGGACACGTATGACTAGGATTTTTAAGAATACAAGAAAAGAAAGGAAAACACCCCATTTTGTAAAAGAAAACAGGAGCGACCAGGAGGACAGAGCCCGCGGGCTGGGCTGAGTCCGGCCGGACCCCTGCCCGGGCCTCGGTCCCCGTCCTCACCGGATGATGTCTGTGTACTCCCGGTCCTTGCCTTTGCTCTCTTTCCACTTCCTGTACATCACGGAGGCGTCCACGTTGGCCGGGGAGAAGGTGTTGGGCTCGTTGAGGAGGGAGATGACACTCAGGAGGATGGTCCTGGGGACGCGGGGTCACGGGGTTAGCAGTGGGGGCCGCGGGGTCGGCAGTGGGGCCAACGCTGCCGTGGGAGCCACAGGCCGAGTGTGGTCCCCGACTGCCCTTGGCCGGAGAGCGCCCAGAGTCCCGGCTCTCTGGCCTCTCCGGACTGAAAGTCACAGGGGCAGCGTCTAGACACACCCTGAAGCCAGCACCCACCCAGAGGCCCCCCGGGGCCTCAAACCCCAAAGTGGCCTTCTCGCCCCAGGCCCGACCCGCCTGCCAGCCCCCCTCTCCCATCCACAGCGCCTGCCGGCAAGGGGGTCCCTCCGCGCCCGGCCACCTTTCCCTGTGGCCGGGGCTGCACTGAGGACAGGCAGGTGAGGACGGGGGCTGGGCTGGGGTAGGGCCACAGGGGGCGGCCCGCTCGGGAGCTGGGCTCAGTGTGGGTTGAGGGAGGCGAGAGCCCAGGGCCCGCAGTCGGGGACAGCAGACGGCGGGGGCAGGACAGAAGGCCCGTCTCGGCACAGGCCTGCCAGAGCACGCTGGGGGCGCCGGCTCCGAGGGCGGCACAGGTGTCCCCCACGTCCCCACGACTGTCCCCAGGGCTGCAGCGGGTCAGCAAAGCCGGGACACAGGGGCCTGCCGGCAGACCCCTCACCTGACGTTCTGGGTGGGGTTCCACCGCTCCGAGGGCAGCTCCCCGCTCTGGGGGTCGTCGACCGGCGGGTGGAGAATGGAGATGCACACATCCCCCGTCTGTCCAGGGACAGGGAGGAGGGGTCACCGCCTACCCTGGCGCCCGTCAGGCCGCACGGTGCCCCCCGCCGCCCCCTCACAGAGCGGGGAGGAGCAGGCTCACCTCGTAGATGTTGGGGTGCCACATCTTGGTCAGGAAACGAAAAGCCGGCGGGGAGTAGGGGTAGTCGATGGGGAACTTGAGGCGTGCCTGGGGCGGGCAGAGAAGGGGGGCTCAGCCAGGGCCAGCCCTGCCGTGTCTCCGCACCGCACGTGGGTGCAGGCCGGCCAGGGGGGGCCACCGCCTGGGGACCTCACCCACGAGCACACGAATGACACCATCAGCCTGGGATGGACACCCCCACCACAGGGGGCCGCCCAGCCAGGCGGACACGCTGTGCGTACCAGTCATGAGGGACCCCCCGCCGCCCCCGCCCCTCGCGAGCCTAGGTCTGGCGCAGGACAGGCTGCCTGGGGCCTCTGGGGTCACCTGAGCTGATGCTGGGGGGTGTGGGCGCCTGCCCAGGCAGCAGCTCTGAGCCTGACTGTGGCCCAGGCCTGGAGGAGGGATTAGGAGGCTGAGCCTGGGCCTGGGCTCGGACCCGCAGACAGACAGCCCCACTGCCTGCGGGGCCCAGGGTGGGCTCGACCCGCAGACGGCGGGGCCGGGCCCTGCGGCCTCCGCACGGTGTGGGACGCCCGCCTCGTGTCCAGCTTGTGGAGAGGATTAAAATAGCGTGTGTTCCCTTGGCAATTCCCCGGCACCTCCGTGGGCCGGGCCCTGTGGAGATGAGTCAGTGCAGGGTGGACAGACTCCCTGCCTGCGGGTGTCCATCTTGGGGGAGTCAGGAAGGTACTGGGGTAGATGGGGGGCACCTGACCGGGTGACAGAGCTGCACAGGATCAGCAGGTGAGGGTGCACCACTGCTGAGGCCCCAGTCCCCGGCTTTGGGCTCCCGGAGGGCCTTGGGCTCCCCAGGTGTGTGGCCGGCGGGGGCCACAGGAACCTCTGTGGGGCAGGGCAACCTGGGCATTTGGGGCCATTCCTTGTTCTTGGGTGAACGTGCCAAAGCCACCAGCCACAGCTGCAGAGCGAGCCTGGAGCCCGAGTTTCAGCACCTCCCTGTGGCCTGAGCTCAGGGCTGGGCTCTGCGTGACGACCCCAGGGACAGGGAGGCGTCCTGAGCAGCACAGGGGGACAGGCCTCCCTGCCCGAGCATCCGAGTCCCACTGTGTGCCTCGGGCACCGCCGGGCAGGGAGAACCAGGGCTCAGCCAGGAAAGCGCCCTGCCCCACCCAGGGCACGGGCAGGTGTGCAGCGCAGGGGCGGGGGCTGGACCCTGGTGGCCCTCCTCAGCACAGCGCCAAGCCCCACGCTGGCTCCCTTCAGAACAGACCCTGGGGCAGGTGAGACCCTGGGGCAGGTGAGACCCCGGTCCAGCAGCAACCCCTCCCAGTCCGTTCTTTCCAGGAAAACGGGATTATCCTCCTCAACGGCCTGGGATGCTCTACCCACAATCCCTTGCAACTACCTAGTGGGCAACAGCCAGACACCCACGTCCTTTCCTCCCAGGCCTAAGAACTCCCTTAAGAGTCCTGGCCTGGGGGTGGGGAGGCTGCGTTACCCCGCTTCTGAGCAGAGCCCTAATCCTCATAGCCAGCCTCTCCCTGAGGCAGACAAAAGAGCTTGGGGAGGGGGCTGGTCACACTCTTCTGTATTCAGCCCCAAATCCGCTGGGCAGGCTGGATTCCAGACGCAGCACTCAGCCCCGCTGCTCTGCTCCCCGCCCCCCACCCCTGCAGCAAGGACTCACCCCCAGCAGACCGGGCAGCACCCGCCGGCCACTGAGCAGGCAAAAACACAGGCCAGAAGTGCAAACATGGACATGTGTCCCGCGGCCCCGCCCCCGCAGCTCGCAGCAGGGCCAGGCTGAGCCTGGCAGGGCCCGGCCTGCCGCTGGCAGGCTGCGATGGGCCGCTCCGACGCTGAGGGCTCGCTCGCTCTCCTCCTCTCTCGCAGGGAGACCCCCTTGCCCGTGCCGCTGGCTCGAAAGGGCCACCCCATGATGGGAGAGCGCTCGCTCCTTCCCCGGCCAGTCTGGGCTCTGATCCCGAGGTTGGAATCCGCCCAGGTTTTGGCCGGAGTCCTTTGTCGTGGTCCCAGGGAAAGCACTCACCTTCCTCATCCCAACAACAACAAAAAGGAACTGCTTGCAACTCAACCACCTCGGAGGTGGGCGAAACAGCCCGGAGTGTGGGGTTCTGGCCTCCAGAAGCCACCTGCTCAGTGCAACCCGAGAAAGGCCAGTCGGGGTGGGGGTGAGGGCTGGGTGAGAGGCCTGGGGTCCACAGGGGCTCCCAGGGGCAGGGTGCAGGGTGGGAGCGACGGCCCTCAGGGTTCCCGGGTAGCAGCGGTTACGTAAAGCTGGGGAGGAGGCCGCGAGGGCCTGGCCCGCTGCTACCAGCCAGGGTGGCCGCTTTCCAAGCACAAGCGGGTCCTGGCTGCCAAGGCCCCGTCCAGGCCTTTGCTGGAACCCGAGCAACTGGCCGAGCCAGCCGCGCCCCCCCCACTCCCTGCTGGCCTCGCTCCCGGCCCCAAGGCTGGTGCTCCCCAACAATAGTGCTGGCCGGTTCTGGGGTGGCCTCTTTGTCTCCTTCGGGCAGGGGGCAGGGAGGGCAGCTGAAGGGTGGGTCAGCGAGGGCAGGGCGGAGGGACGGTGTCCGGGGGCTGAGCCGTCCCAGGACCCCACACCCAAACCAAAGACAGAGGCCTGGGGCCTCGTCTCCGGGGGCCTGAATCTTCCTTGGAGGAGACTGCGAATCCCTCGGGGAACCCCAGGGCCCGAGGGACCCCGGCGTGGGTACCGGGCCACCCCGGCAGGGCGCGGCGTCCGACGCGGGCTGGGGTCTCACCTTGAAGTAGCCGCCCTCGTAGTAGGTGTTGGGGGGCCCGAAGATGGCCACCTCCCAGTTGTACAGGTCGCCCTCGTCCACCAGGGTCACCCGGAAGCCCTCCACCGGCTCCTCCTGCAGCCCCTTGAGCTCGAGCAGCAGCGCCTTCTGCGAACTGGGCACCAGCGGCCGGGCCATGGCGGCGGCGGCGGCGGAGGGGCCCGGGGTCGGGGGCGCGCCGGCCCGCGGGGCCGCCGCGAGCGCGCGGGACGGGCCGGGCTGCGCGCCGGCCGGGGGGGCGCCGGGGCCGCCTTCCTGCTCCGCGCCGCCGCCGCCGCCGCCGCCGCCGCCGCCCGGGGCCCCCGGGCGCTCCACTCGCTCTGGCGCCGCCGCCCGCCCGGCGCCCGCCTCGGCCCGGCCCGCGCCCCGCCCCGCGCTGCGCCTGCGCGCCCGCCCGCGGGGCGCGCCGGGAAGCCGAGTCCGCCGGCCCCGGGGCCGCGGGGCGCGCGCCGAGCGCGACCGCCGGGACGCAGCGGGCCGCGCGCGCAGGCGCCTTGGCGCTTCGGACGCCCTGGGAGGCCGCCTCGCCCCCAGCCCGGACGAGCTCCCGGACGCCTGTGCGCGGGGCCGCGGCAGGCCTGGGCTGCGCCGGCCCGGCCCGGCCCGACCCGCCGGGCTTTCGGGGCCTTTTTGTGACGTCCCGGCGCGGGGCGGGGCGGGGCCGGGGCGGGGAATTGGGAGCCGGGGCGGGACGGGGCGGGGTCGGGCGGGGCGGGGCGTCGCGGCCGCCACGTGCAGGCCTGGAGTCTCCGCTCCCCCATCCGTGCCGGGGACTGGAGGGTCCCCCTCCTGGGTCGCTGTGGCGAGCAGAAAGCGTGCGGGGCGGATGGGGAGGCGGGAGGGCAGGCGGAGGTGCGTGCTGGGGCCCGCGCCCCGACCGCTCGGCCAGCGGTGCCTCACTTCCCATCGGAGGGGCTGGGGGCGGGGCGGAGCTCAGGGCAGGGGCGACGGCCCCGCAAGGGCTGTGCGGACCCCAGGGAGGCGAGGCCTGAGCAGAGCCTGCAAGCTGCCAGTCGGTTCGACAGAGGAATCCGGACATTCAAGGCACTGCTGCGAGTAGAAGCTGGGGAAGCACTCGTTCCGCGCCCATCCTGCGCGGGTCCCGACTGAGCCCTGAGCCTGGTTCGTGTCCGAATCTTGGGCTGACCTTTGACCCCACGCGAGTCCTGACCCCAGCTAGCCCCGACCCTCCTGAGCTCTGACCTGGCTGAGTACCCGGCCTAGACACCCACACACCGCTTGCCCAGGACACTTGGTCAGGAGGTCTGGGTGTAGTGTCTTGTCCTCCACTCCTCTACCTCTACAGGGTGACAGCTCCGGGCGAGCGTGGCTTGTTGTGGCGCCTGCCCTGCGGCTCTGCCTGTGGACTTCCTGACAGGTGTCCTGGGCAGCCAATAGCTGCAACACCTGGAGGTGTGCCAAGGTGACTTCCTCCCCCGAATGCCCCGACACCTGGTGTCTGGCCTTGTGCCGGCTGACGGGCAGCTGGACCTGTCTGGGGAAAGGGAAACGACTCAGGGGTTGGGGGTGGGGCCGAGGTGCTGAAGAGCCCGGGGAAGAGCAGCAGCTCCCTGGGCCGCCCGGGGCTGGGCCTCAGCATTCGCAGCCACGAAGTAAAGCTTCATCTCTCAGGCCCATGCCCCACACCCCAGGGACCCAAGGCAGCCCCTCACCTGTCAAAGGGCTGTTACTTGGTGAGCGGTCCAGGTGTTCTGACCCTCGTTTGCCCATGGCGTCGATGTCATAGTGTTGGCATGTGGCAGCTCATCAATAAATAGTACTCGATACAGATTCTTGCAGAGATTTCCAGAGGTCTCTGCCTCCTACCCCTGACACCCTAGGAAGCACGGGAGCGGGGGTGGGGGCAGTCCTGGGAATGCAGGGGGAGGGGCCTGGTCTGTGGGCCCTCTAGCCGGCCCACTGGGCCTCGCCCCCCAGGAAGCCCCCGCGGTGGTGGATGTCCAGGGCTTCTGCCCCTTTCCTGGCCACAGCACCTTGGTTCCCCTGTGGGGGTTCCCCATCTGCCAGATGTGGGCAGTGATGTAACCTCCTCATCGAGATGCGGCGAGCAGATGTCACAGGTCTCAAATGTGTCCTCACTGCTACTAGTATCTGACCAGTTGACCTCTTTCTGACAGTAGGGACACTGAGGCCCAGAGAGGAACAGCTTGGGCTGGAGCCGGAGTCTCCATTTTCCAGGGTGGCCGGCCATGCCGGCCCACGGCCCCGGGGCAGAGCCTTCTGGGTCCAGGACACCTCACTGAGCACCCCCGTGCTCTCCACTCCCACGATGCCACGTCCAGGCACCCTGGCCTCCGGGTGGTGGTGGGGCCTGTGGCCCTGGGCTGGGGGTGGGAAGCACACACGCACACGAGGTTGGCCTCGGGGACGGACTTTATTACTTCTGAGAGGGGCCTCTGCGAGTTCGCGGGGGCGGAGTGTCCACTTCCCAGGACCCCTGCCTGCCCCTGGGAGGGGGCTGCAGCATCGCTGCAGGTCCGAAGCTGGGTGAGGAGAGCGCTCCCCACGGCCCCCCGCACACAGGAACACCCAGTCCTCATCTCAGACCCGCGTTCTGCCCAGGAGCGGGTGCGCCGCCTCGCGGTGTCGCCAGCAGTCTGAGTGGAGGAGGCAGGTGAGGTGTGTGGGGGTGCTCAGCCCACTGGCTTGACCTTGGCAATGAAGAGGGCTGCAGCTTTCTCCAGGAACTCCTCCCGGGTCATGGGGGAGCTGGGCCGCCGAGCCACCAGGGCGCGGTCCATGGCCAGCGCCAGGCTGTCGGGCCCCAGGCGCGAGCCGGCCTCCAGGTATCGGGCGGGCGCGGCAGCACGGTCGCCGGCCTGCAGGGCGCCCTCCAGGGTGTCCAGCACCGCCTGGCCCATGCGGCGGTCGGCCGCGGCCAGGGCCGGGTCCTCCAGCAGCCGGTAGAGGGCGCCGGCGCGCGCCACGAACTCCAGCAGCACGAAGCAGGTGAGCATGCCGGCGCGGAAGACGCCCAGCGGCACGGCCTCGTGGTCGCGGCACTGGATTTTGCGCAGCAGGGGCGCCACCACCTCCTCGGGGGCCTCTCCGTCGCGGCAGATGCGCTTGAGCAGCTCGCTGTAGGTGCGCCCGTCCAGCCCCGGCTTCTTCTTGCGCCCGCTGGCGCTCAGGCACTCGTAGGCCACGCCGACGTTGTTGTTGAAGGCGGTCCTGCGGGCGGACGGGGGCGTTGGGCCAGCCGGGCAGAGGCCTCCGCGCCAGCCCTCACCTCCTGTCCCCCCGCCGTCCCTCCAACACTCCCGGCCCCTCCCGCCTCAGTGCCCTCCCCAGTAGCCTGAGGGCCCCCCCTTGACTCCCTAACCCTTCCCTCCTCTGGCATTCTTCACAGCAATTAACCACAGGGCAGCCTCACTGCTCATCCTAGGAGTTCACGTCTCTCCCATTCCAACAATGGCAGGCGGCCCAGGAGCCCATGCCACTGTGCAGCCCGGTGCCTAGATCACTGCCCGGCCCACAGCGGATGGCCCGCACGTGTCTGCCCCGCGGGGCCCTCGCACTGCCCCCTTGACCAGGACACCTGCACGTGGGGGGTGAGCTCACCCTACTCCCCCACAGCCCCACTGGCCAAGAGTCCCCTGTGCAAGTGTGGCTGGTGGCCTGTTACTAGTTGCTCAGTGACAAGTGGGCAGTTTGGCTCGGGGTGGTCTGTCGGGCCCAGGACCCCAGGGAGGTGAGACCTCAGGCCTCACATTCAGCCCTTCTGGGAGACGGCTCAGTGGTGACACTCCTCCTATCTCGTGTGTGACCTGGGCCCGTCGCCTCCCCTCTCTGTGGGCCAGCCCCTCTGCTCCCCACCGCTGCTCAGCGTGGGGCTCACACATGGGGTCAAGACCCCACGACGGGGGACCCAGGGCCCGGGGCGAGAGGGCAGGGGCCTCGGTCTCAGTCCCTGATCGGGAACTCCGTCCCCGCCCACAGGCTGTGATCGCCCGTCTTCCCGTGTCGGGCCGTTGACACATGGGGCTGAGACACCGCCAGGCACCCGGGGGCCTATGCAGACGCCGTTCACCTCCCACTTCTGGAGACGGGGAGGCCCGCAAGGGGCGAGTGTGGCCCAGGGAGCCCGGAGCCGACAGGACCCGCGAGTGGCCCGGAGGAAGGCTGCGCCTCGGCCTCGTGCCCCACCTCTCCCGGGGCTCCCCAGGCGGCCACCGGCCACGAGGAGTGCCCACGCGGTCTGCCGAATCATCGTGGGCGGCGGGGAGGGGCTGGAGCCGGCTCTGGACTTGGTGGTCTGGGCCTCAGCACCCCGTCCGTGGGGCGGGACCGGGCACTTGCCAAGGGCTCCATCCAGGTCAGCAGACGTTGCACAGAGCAGTTTGTGACGTATGTGAGCATTTGTCGAAACGAGAAAAGGATATATTTACAGGGTGTCTCCAGGAAGAGACACAGACGGCTTTCAGTTTAGACTGGGGGGGTGTCTCACCGGGCTGATTCTGCCCTCGGGGACACTGGGCTGTGTCTGGGGATGTCTGCGTTGTCACACTAGGGGTGCCCCTGGCATCAAGGACGTGGGGCAGGTGGCTGCTCAACACCCACCTGAGCCCGGGCGGGCCCCCGGGCGTGGTCTGAGTGAAGGGGCCCTGGCCTAGGGCCGCTGGTGCCTTTTGTGTCTTTCCAGGTCACAGGGACCTGTGGGGGACGACACTCTTGCTGTTACTAGTAGCAGCATGGTGCCTTAGGAGGTGGTCTTGGGGCCACACTGCTTGGGTCTGACTCTGGCCCTGCTCTTCGTGGCCGGGCAGCCCTCAGCAAGTCCCCAGACGATGCCTGGGGCTTGAGGCCAGCAGGGGGACCGATGGGACAAGGCTGCCGCCACTGCCGGTCCTGGAGGCCAGAACTTCTGACTTCTTGAGACGAGGGGATTTTGGTTGACTTCTCCCCAGATCTCTCGTGGTGATGAAGTGCTTGGGAACAGCTGGACCTTGGAGAACCCGTTTTCCACAGCTGGGACCCCCCCAGGTGTGGTTCAGGGGTTCCTAACTGTGGCTCCATCCCTGGGGGACCAGGTGAGCTCAGGTGATGCCAGCTACCACCACACCCCCTGCTCACTGCTGTCCCTCTGCATTCCTGCTGCTCCAAACTGTCTCCAGCAACGGCCCCATTGTCCCTGTGGCATGGGGCACAGTGTCCCCAGAAAATGCACGTCCATCTGCAACCTGTGAGTCTGACCTCATTTGGAAACAGGTTCTTGGGGATGTAATTAGTTCCAAGTCTGGAGATGAGAGGAGGTGGCTCTAAATCCTTTGGCAGAAACACAGAGAAGATGGCCATGTGATGATGAGGCAGAGGCTGGAGTGATGTTTTCACAAGCTCGGGGCCACCAAAGACTGGGACAGGCAAGAAGGACCCTCCGAAAGAAACTCCAGAAGGAGCGCGAGCCCTGTGGCACCTAGGTTTCAGGCTTCCGGCTTCCAGAGCTGTCAGGGGGGCACATTTGTGTTGTTTTAAACCACCAAGTTCGTGGTGATTTTTTGCAGCAGCCACAGGAAATGAAGTTACTTGTTGACCCTGAATGCAGCTTGTCCCCTGGCCACTGGACACAGGGCTGCCGCCAGCCCGCATGGCACCTCATGTCACAATTCTCGTCCGTGACGTCTACAGGATGAGTGGCTTCTGTGGTACTTGACCTGAACAACTGTCCCTGTGGCCCTGCCACTGCTCCCTGAAGATGTCCCAGCATGCCACTCTTCTGGTTCCCTCCTTCTGGTCTTTTTGTGGATTCTCCCACGCTGGGGCTCCTCAGATGACATCCTGGGCTCCTCTTGGTTCTTCTGAGGCCTTCACAACTCCTCCCACTTGACAGTCTCTTGTCCCAGTTGCTCATCTCAGTTGCAGACTCACCTGTCCCTTTTCCTACTGCGAGGTTCTCTCAGCCCCTCGACTTAAAAATCTCCAAGCAACTCTGGGAACTTCCCCCTAACCAGTGACCTCCCAGCTCAGCGACAGCCCACGGACACCAGGACTGCCCTGCACATCCATCAGCTCGACTTCAGAGTATGTCCGGAGCCCATGTGTGTCCAGCCAACCTGCTCCTCTTCCTGGGGCCCCCTCTCAGGGGTGGCCCCAGCCCCCCAAAGCCCATGCTCCCTTCCGCCCTGCAGTGGAGATGTGGGTGCCCCGCTCCGCTCCCCAGCCTCAAACCCCCCCACAGCCGGGCTGCAGCCCCGTCTCTGCTGCTTCTGTTCTTGCACCTGCGACTCTCAGAAGGGCCACCTGGGGCCACCTGGGGATACCCTGAGAATCAGCCTGAAACATTCCCTTGCTTGGCTTCCGCCCCTTTCCTGGGGTCACCTGAGAGCACCCCCTGATGAAATCGCCCCCATATGCATGCTTGCCTCAGGCTCTGCTTTTGGGGACACCCACCCGCCCAGCCAAGACCCAGCCACCCACACAGTCAGTGCCTTCTTCTGGTTGATGCTGCTTCTCCCCAACCCATCTGATGCAGACCATTCATTCAACACATAATCCTCCACCGCCTTCCATGGGCTCACAACTGGGGAGTGGGCAGGAGCCATCCCCAGCACCCCGCCATGCTTCAGCCACGGGAAGGCTGTGGGTCCCACACTGCACCTGTACAGCCTGCAGGCAGCTGCACCTGCAGCCTCATGCCTGCAACACCTTTCCTTGTGCATCACGCGGGGCTCTTCCTGGCCACCCAACCTGCACGCTAGGTGCCCCCTTCTAAGACAAGGGCCCTGGGCAACTGCGTCGCTCTTTTCCCCCACGGCCTAGCCCCGCAAATACTCATTTTCTGGCTGAAAGGATGAGAATGCTACGACGCTAGAAATGAAGCAGAAAGGAGGAATCTAAGCTCGAAGGATTTGCTCCTTGGGTGAAGTCCTCTCTGGGATCCACGATTTTCAAAAGTTTTGTGGGCTGAAACTCAATACCTGCAAAAAGGCGTCACAAAGGACGAAGCCAGCAGGAGCTGTCAGCGTCAGGGCAGAGCGCGCTGGCCACCGCCAGGATACGCTGGATACCTCGGGCCCATTGCGGTACCAAAGAGGCACTGCGGACTACAGTTCCCAGCGTGCCGCGCGAGCCGGGGCCGAGGAGCACGCTGGGGGTTGAAGTCCGGCCGCTCCCTCTACCCGCCCAGGCCCGCCCGGCCCCGCACCTCTGGGAGTGGTGAGCCAGGCGAAGGTGCCACAGCGCGCGGCCCAGGCGCTGCTGCTGCAGCAGGAGCTGGCCCGGGGGCTCCCCGGCGCCGCCGTTGGCAGGCGAGCGCAGGCCCATGTTCTCGAAGTAGTGCGCCAGGAAGGAGATCGGCTCCTCGGGCCGCGCCTCCAGCACCTTGAGCAGGGCCGCGCGCAGCATCTTCGTCACGCCGACCTGCCGCAGGAAGTCCTCCTCGTTCTCGGCCGTTGTCGCCGATTGGGATACCGACGGCCGGCCGCTGTCTGTGAAACTGGCAGTCGGGGCCACCGCCGGCCGCCGCTTCTCTAGTGCCGCCATCTTCGCTGAGGGCAGCGGGACCGGAAGCGCTGCCATGTTCCACAGTGCTCTTGCGCCTCGCGCGACCATGTTGGTTAAGGGCAGAGAATGCTGGATCCCGTTGGGAGACTTTGGGAAATAGCTAGTGCAGGCCACCCTTTTCCCTAGATTCTAATTCGCACGCTCCCTCAAGTTTCCTCAATGAGAACTGGTCGGCTTTCTTGGCTTAGACCTGGAACCTCGACTTTGCCAGACTCCAAAATGGCTCCCAGGGAAGGGCTTGGCTACCGGTGTGAAGCTGGATTGCTTGCCATCTTACTAGTGGGCAAGTCTTTAGCATGGCCCCTAGGAACCTGTCTCCTCGGTTACCAGAGAAGCTCGTGGGCGGGGACGACTCCACCTCGATTCAAGGCCTGAGCGCCGCCCCGCCCCCTTTTTTTCCAGTTCTCGTCTTTGAGCCTTGGTACTCAGCCCGGCTTTCAGCCTAACCCAATTTGGGCTGAGTTTATAGCTCACCTCGTGGGGACAACCCCCCCACCTCTACCCCAGTCATCCGCCCCCAACTGCACGATGGTTCTGCTCTGAGCTCTCGCGGCCCCTAGTGCGCGTTGGAGGAATGAGTGGACCACCCACGGTCCCCAGATCCCCGTCCCAGGCTGTTACCTTTCCTCGCCACTGGAGGGCTCTTTCTCACGCCGCATCCTCTGGCGCCCTCAGCTCTCCCATAGCTTCCCAGTGCCCGCAGGCCCAAGACCCGGACAACTGCTCTGTTTCCAGCCTCTGTCTCCTCTCTCTCCCTTAGCTCCCTTAATAAGCCACCTCTCTTCTGTGTCTTTGTCCATACGGTCCCCCCACCAAATACATTCTCTGCTTATTCTTGAAACTGTAGCGTCCCCGCACCCAGGGGAAGGCACAGCGTATCCTTCCGCTCCAGGCAGAGCGCAGGCTCCCCCGGCCCTGGCCCAGTGGGGCTGGGGTGTCAGTCCATCCTGTCTCTCTGAGAGTCTCCCAGGGCAGAGGATCCCTGAGTCTTCGTATCACGAAAGGAACCACTGAGGTCAGGCCAGATGCTCTTTATTCTCCAGCTGGGAGTGGCTCCCCAGGGTCCCCACGGAGGAGAAACCCAGCTGGCTGGAGAGCCTGGATGTGCTGGCTAACAGTGTGAAGGGCTCGTCAGCTCTCATGCTGTCCAAAACCCTGCAAACTGAGTGGAAGGAAAGGGAGGCCACTTCAGGAGGGGCCACAGCCAGTCCCTCTCAGTCTGGCGCAGGCAGAGCAGGGGGCCCAAGGAGCTGGCGGGCCTGGCCATCAGCCTGCGGGCCGGCAGCGTTTCCACAGGTGGTAGGTGAGGAATACCAGGAGGAGCAGCGCCAGCACCAAGCTCCCGGTCCACAGGGCTTCGGACGTTGGGGGGCTGCCTGGAGAGAAAAACATCAGGAGCCTGAACACCTCTTTGCAGGTCGTGGGGAGAAGCCCAGCAGAGCCTGCCGGCGGTGTCCAGATTTACCGAGTTCCCCCAAACATTACATGAGACTTCACAGCTTAGAATGTCTGTGAAATGTGCAAGACCCCTGGAATGTCCCCAGGACGTTAATCTTTCGGAAAGCACTTGAGACCTTATCCTTAGGAGGGGGCTGTCCAGAGGCGGCCACCCGTCACTTCTGCACTAGAAATGCAGCTCCTTGGGGTGGAGAGGGGCCGTCAGTGCAAAATGCACACTGCAAGAACGTACTGTCTCATTCATACCTTTTTCACATTGAGTGTAGAAATGATGCTGTTTGTGATACACTGGTTCCGTGAAATATGTTATCTAACTTATTTTTACTTTTTTTCTGTGTGGCTGCTGGAAAACTCGAAGTGACTTAAGTGGCTGTATCCCACTTCTATTTCACAGGTTGCTGTAGCCTCAAAAGCTCAGAGTTTACACACTGCCGTGAAACCTGCATGGTCCCTGCTATTTAGTCGTCACCATGCCAAGCGACTGTACTCTCGCGGTGAGGGAGAAGGCCCCTGGAGAGTTGGGAAACAGGTGGGCAGGGCACCTCCATGTCTGCGGTCTCGATGCAAGGCTTGCCTCCTCCCTCCCAGCCCTCCCAGCAGCCACCCCACCCAAACTCACAGACTTCCGGGACTAGGTACAGACTGGCTGTCTGCCCCCCTGGGTCTAGGCGGCACTGGAACCAGCCCTCGGGGTGGCATCCGGCCCACGGCACGCTCAGCCGAGCTTGGGCGCTGGCCTCCTGCCTCTCATAGGCCTCCAGATGGCCGGGGGCCCGGGTCCAGCGCACAGCCACGCCTGGGCCACAGGCCGCCTCGCACAGCAGCTCCAGACCCGCTGGTGCCGGCGACTGGCGGATCTTGGGGCGGCAGGGCCCGATGGAGCTGTTCCCGGGCTTGGGGTCAGGACTCCTGGGGCTGTGGCTGGAGCCCTGTTGCAGGGTGGCCTCTGGGGAGGTCGTGACGGGGGGCTTCTGGGACGTCAGGCTGTGCAGGACTGAAAAGAAGGTACCTGCTTTTCTCCCAGATACCCTGTGGCCCCTCATGCCTCAGTCTCCCCATCCATCTCCCTGCCACTACAGCACCCCCCCCCCAACCTCAGTCTCTCCATCCAGACCACAAGGTTGGACCGGACCTGCTCCAAGCCTGGGGCCGCTTGGGTGGTCGCAGTGTGTATCAGTGGGTTGAAGCGGGGTCGGGGTCCAGGGCGGGCCCCCCAACCCTGAGGGAGCATCTGAATCTCCATGTCTTCCTCCCCGCAACTGGAAGGGATGAGAGCCTCTTCCAGGGTCACACGGGCTCCCAGAGTTTGGGGTCGGTGAGCACTGGACTTCGCTACATGGATCTGGGAGGTGGACAGAGGGGAGGGTGCATCTGACACACTGAGCACCTACTGCGCGCGCCTGGCCCCATTAACTGTTCTGTCGTTCGGCGCTCGGCAGGCATCTACTGTGCGCCTGCTGTGTGCTGGGCACGATGGTGAGAGTTATTCTCTCATTCAGCATACACCCACTGGGCACCCACTCTGCCCCGCGCACTGTTGCAGCCACTGGACACACAGCCCTGGACAAGCAGACACATTCCTATCTCGGAGAAGCCAAGAGCAGGGCAGATAGTTAATGGGAAAAAAATAAAAAGAACATATAGGCTGTCAGATGTTGACAAAAGGTGTCAAGAAACATTCAACAGAAGAGGAGAAAGGGCTCTCGCGCGCGTGTGTGTGTGCGCGCGCGTGCATATGTGAGGGGGAGGGGAGGTCGGGGGGAGGGTGGAGGGTGGAGAAATCTGGGGAAGAGCACTCTCAGTGGTGGGTTCAGCACGTGCAAAGGCCCTGGGGCAGGTCCCTGTCTAGCGTGGCTGGAGCGGAGTGAGTAACGGTGAGCGAGGGCGGAGGTGAGGGCACGGAAGGGCTAACGGGCGGGCGGGTTGCGCAGGGCCGTGCGGGTTGCGCAGGGCCGTGCGGGTCTGCGGAGGTTTTGGGCTTTTAGCCTGAGGGAGGGGGGAGCCTTGGAGGTCAGTGAGCTGAGGGGCGGGGCCTGACTTGGTTGCTCACCTCCGCCCTCTGGTGGCTACTGCGGGGAGGACAGACTCGGGGGTGAAGGTAGCCGCTGGGGACCAGGACCGAGGGCGGAGCAGGATGGGAGTTCGTGGGCCCTAGCACAGGGTAAGTGCTCAGTATATACGTTGAACGAACAAATAAACCAATTAGAAACATCGCTATGACTACCGCCAGGGGCAGACTAAAGATGGATCGATAGGATAAGGACTCAGTAGGTGCAGGGCAGAACCAGGGTTTCAGAAGAGCTGCTGGACCCCGTTTCTCAAGGCTCATAGAAGCTGGGCGGCGTGGCTTTGCCGGCTTCCTGGGGGACGCTGAGACGCAGGCTGGCCAGGGCCCCGCGTGCTCACCTGGAATGGGCCGGCGGTGGTTCAGCTCCAAGTCCGGCAGCCTCATGGTCGCCTGGCAGTGGAGGGTGGGCGGGGCCGGTGTCCCCAGGGGGGGCAGCAGCCAGCGCTCTGTCACTCGGAACAGCTGGCCCTCGCCCTCCTGGGGCTCCTCCCCCAAATCGCGGCCCAGGGCCTGCACCCCCTCCAGTTCCTGGTCCCCCAGGAGCAGGGACAAAGTGAGGGCGTCGGGGTCGGCGGGCGTGACGTTGTGGGCCGTGCAGGCCACCTCCCGGTCCTGCCCGGCCACCAGAGCCACTGGGGAGACAGTCAGCTGGTCTGGGAAGGCTGTGTGGGGAAAATTCGAGGTGGGTGGGCTGAGCCGAGGGCCGAGGAGGGGGCATGGGGGCGTAGGGACTGCTGGTGCACAGAGACAGGGAAGGCCCAGCGGCCACACCCTGTGTGGCCAGAATATAAGGTGCTGGGGAAGGGTCCAGAGTAGAAAGGGCAGGGGGTCCCAGATGGGAGGTTTAGGGGTGGATTGGGGGCGAGGCAGTGAAGCCTGGGAGGGCAGGGGGGGGGCGCTACGCAGAGAGGATGGAAAGGATTGTAGAGTGACTCAAGAGCTTGCCATGCAGGCTTTGAGCTGGGGCAGGGTGGGCAATCCTGGGAGACTCTCTGGAAGAGGTGGCATAGGGTCAGAGAGAATACAGGGCTGCTGGGTGGGCCGGGCTTGTGCAAAGGCGGGGAGGAGCGGAGGGGCGGGGCTCACCGAACACCAGGAGCTGCACCTTCTGCTGGAAGGTGAGGTCCCCGCAGGAGCCCACGCACACGCGGGTCCCCGCCGCAGACAGCGAGGCGTTCCGCACCGAGAGGACGCTGCTGCCGGCGCCCGACTGCACGGCGCCCAGGCTGGTGTCCAGGCCCCGCCACTGCACTGAGGCAGCCCTGGGGCCCGCGCAGGCCAGGCGGCAGGTGAGCTGCCGCGACCCGCCCAAGGCCACCGCCACCACGGGCTCGCGGGGCTCCACCTCCAGGGGCCCACCTGCGGGCAGACGGCGCGCTCAGCCCCGCCCAACGCCCAGAGGCCGCGCCCCCCCCCGCAAGACCCCACATCACCCTCCCTGAGCCTCCCAGCCTCCCCGCACCCCCTCGCCAAACCCCTCCCCTGGAAGAGCTTCGCTTGGTCCCGGTCCCCGTTGCGCGCGCTCACCGCGGCCTTGCGGCAGGAGCCGCACCAAGAGCAGCAGGGTGCCGAGCGCCCGTTCCATGCTGGGTCGCCTGCTCTGGCTGCCGCCCTCGAGGGGGGTGTCTTAAATGGTGGTGCCCCGCCATGACCCCGCTTCTCCGCCCCCCAGCGGCTCCCCGGGGGTTTCCCAAGGGGGTTTCCCGCCGTGACCCCCGACCCTGGAGGCGACAGAGAGGCAGGGACTGGAGGCCAGAGATGGGAGGGCCCAGGTCGAGGTCACACGGACGGGGCGGGAAGGTCTGGCCGGATTCCAGGCCTCACTTTCGGAGATGGGAAGATTGGAAGCCGGGGTGGAGAAGGGGTGACCGTGGAAGTGCAGGGAGTGGAATCAGAACGAGGCCGCAGTGGGTGCCCCCCCCCACCCCCGCGCACCCCGCGGGCGGGATCAGCCGTCACTGCCTTGCGTGGCGTGGCGTGCGTGGGCTGCAGAGAGCGGCTGCCTTCCAGCAGTGTGGAGTTCTCCCGCGGGTGACAGAGCTGAGGCCCACCAGTGCTTGGGACGTGTCACGACCTGCCCTCGCCCTTGTCTTCCCTCTGTCACACGCGCAAGCTGGTGGAAGCCTGGGGGCGGGGCAAGGGGCTGACTCCATGCTCCGTTCCACGCTGGACCTGGGTCTGGCGTCCACAGGAGAGGGGGAAGGGACCTGGCCGGGCTCCCCGCCACCGCAGTTGTGGGCCAGTCCTGAGGAACCGCATCTGAGGACCCACTGCCTGCATCCTCCACCCTCTCCTTGGTGTTCGCCTGGTCCCAGTTCCCCTGTCTGCTTGGGGCGGTTTTAGAAACACCCTTCCAGCCTGTGTACCCCAAGGCTGCGGGTGGCAGAAGGGAACACACCTGACTCCTCACTGGCTGGAACCCTCAGGGTCGGGCAGCCTCAGGGCCCTTGCGTGGCTGTGCCCACCTCCCCCCTCCGCCCTGCTCAGAGTTCTTGGACGCCTTCCCACCGCCCCTCCTGTGTTCCCTCGTGGCCCTTGGCGAGGTCCAGGTCCTGTAGCTGGAGTCACAAGGCCCCTGGCCTAGGGGGATGCTGTCTGCTATGGCCCCACTGCGGCCCCAGGCCCCATCACAGAAGGCTCCCCAGAGGGAAAGGATGGGGGCACCCTGGTTTGCCCCCCTTAACCTCAGGGTGTGGCCTGCTCTCAGTTTGCCTGGAGCAGCCCGGCGATGGGTTTCCAAGCACCACTCCCCTGCCTGTCTGCCTCTCCGCAGCCTGTCAGAGGTAAAAGCTAAAACCCAAGAGGAGTGGCTGGGAGCAGAGGGGGGAAACTGAGGCTCAGAGGGGCTGGGAGCAGAAGAGCAGAGAGAGGCCTCACGGGGGGCGGGCCCAGGAGCAGGAGCCGGAAGCCCCCATCCCTTGGCCCCAGCCCCTCCTCCGCAGTGCCGGGAAAGGCGGCACAGGAAGGTGGCTCCAAACTGTGACCGCCACTGGCCGGAGACGTGGGCCCTTCCCGGGAAGCTGGGCCCTTAACCCGGGCGGGGGGCAGCGGGCCTGCTGAATGGGCCTCTTCCCAGCCCCTGACCCCGCTTCCTGCTGCCCTCCCAGCAGACGCCCCTGGCGGGCGTGACCCAGCTTTCTGTGCCCTGCCCCCCACTCGCCCACTTCAGGCTCCCAGATCTGAGCTCTGCCCGCGTGAGTGACAAGTGAACCTGCCCAGTCACGCCCACACCGCTGGGAGAGCGCCAAGGAGAACCCTGTGATCTGGAATGGGGGGGGTTGGTGGCGGCCCCCTGAGGACAGGGCAGCTGAGTGTATGAAGAAGGTCCTGGGCAGCGGTGGAGCCTGGCGGAGGGAGTGGGCAGCTGGAGAGAGAGAGGAGAGGGACATAGGACAGGAAGAGAGCAATGGGCCTGGCGGAAGGGGCCGGTGGACCCCAGGGTGGGGAGAAGGGACCCCTGGGAGCCTGAGGCCAGTGATAAGGATGGCCTGAGCCGATTTCTCGCCCCCAGGATGTGTGGTCATGTCCTAGGGAAGCAGAGCCCATGGGAGTCCTGGGGGTGGGGGAGGGCTAAGGTCCTCGCTCTGCGCCCCCCCCAGCCCGGGCTTCCTGCACAGTCTGCCCTCCGATCCCCCTTCCCGGCATTGTCCCCACCTGGGAGGAAGTCCTCAGCGGCCTTGGCAGGAAGCTTTCTTCCCACAGAGGGTCCCAGCCCCCACTCCAGCACCAGACATCCTGGCCTTTGGGTGCACCTTCCCACTGGTCTCCGCAGGGGACGTGGGCTGAGGAGGGTGCCCAGGCGAGGGAGCCCCAGGAAATGCCCGTTGCCTCCAGGGGCCCCCTTCACAAGCTCCCCTCACTCACACCACTGGTCAGTTGGGGCATCTCGGCTCTTTCTTAGGGTTGGGCTGGCTCATTTGTGGCCCCTGTCGGGTACCCCACCCAGCTGTGGTGCTGGAGGACCTCAGGCCCAGGATGTGAGCCTGAGCCCTGCCTCCCAGGGCCATGCCCTGCCTCGGCGGGTCTCGGGGATGGTGGGAGGCTGCACATGGCAGATTCATAGATGACCCCTCAGAAGGTGGGAGTTGCTGCTCTAGTCCATAGGGCTTCCGATGCCCTGCCGGCCCCTGAAATCACCTGGCTGAGCTAGGCCAAGGTGGCATGGTTGGAGGGTGACACCAGGACATCTACCACAACCACCACCGAATGCCTGTGAAGACACCGTTACTCGATGAATCTCTGTCTCCAAAGCTGAGCCCAAGTTTGGCAAAAGAGGTGGCGGGTGGCCGTCCCAGGGCTGCCGAGGCCGGCGGTCTCCATGCTGCATGGCCCACAGGCTTTCCGAGGGCCTGAGATTTGTTGTGAGGAGTGCCCAGGGGAGTGGACACTTTGATATGTGACGTCCGGTTTAGACAACTGGCCTCCCCGGGGCTACGGCTCACTCTCCACCCAGGGCGAAGGGCTCAGGCTGGCAACCCTGCGGGAGGTGGACGGGTAAGGGTGGGAGTCTCCGAGGGTGCCCAGGCCCCTCCCCCGCCCAACAGGGCAGGGAGGCACGTGTTGCTGAGAGCTGATTTGGGGGTGCTGGCTCCACCATTCTGGGCCTGGGGCTAACACTAGTTAAATAAAGTACGTCGTACTTTACGTGTTATAAAACTATTTTATTTATGCCACCCATTTCTTCTGTTTTTTCTATGTGGCCGCTGGAGGATTTAAGTGACCTGTTCAGCTCTGGTTCCATTTCTGGCGGGCATGGGGCTCTGGCCCTGGCTGGGTTTGTGGCCTGTCTGGGCACAGAATGGACATATTCTCTAGTCAGGTGGTGAGCTCCCGTCTCCACCTCACCCCAGGCTATTTTAAGGGCTGAGATGGTGGTTCTCACCCAGGGGCGAGCCTTCCCACTCCCTGCTGGACACTGGCGACATCTAAGGGACATCCGTGGTTGCCATGACTGGGGGTACTCCTGGCATCAAGTCAGGGGGGCCAGGGATACTGCTCAACACCCCGCAATGCCCGGGGAAGTCAGGCCCAAATGCCAGTTGTGAACATCTAAGGTTGGGAAACCCTGGGAGGGAGGGGCGGCTGGTGGAGGGCTTGGAAGAGTCAGGTCCGCCTGACTGTAGCAGGGGAGGGGCTGGAGGTCACCATCAGCGCCCAGGCCAGGCCCCTCAGGGAAGTTCTCTGCCCTAGGAGCTTCTTTCAGGCGGAGGGTCTTTACCTGCAACACAAGCAGGGACAGGGGCTTGAGCAGCTTCGAGCCTGGCAGCCAGGACGGGGTGATGAGATGGGGCCAATCTCAGAGCCGATCAAGGTGGAGTTGGGGGTGCTTCTGCAGGGAGGGTGGGGAAACGGGGTTGTAGGACTGTGCCTGACTGTCTAGAGAAGGGGTCTGGGTGGACTGGGCTGGGTTTGGGGGTCCTGGGTAGGGAATGGGGCCCAGGTTCGGCTTCTAAGGCAGAGACTGGTAGTCCCGGCTTGTCCAGATGGGCGGTAGGTGCTCCGCACCGTCAGGGGCGAGGACGGGGGCGGGGTTCCAGGTCGGGCCGGCGCTCGGGTACTCATGGCCCAGCCATCCTTGGAGATGATCTTCTTGGCCAGATGGACGCTGCGGCTCATCCGCTTCTTCTTGCTAGTCATGGTGCCCCGGTCGCCGCACCCAGCTCCGCTCGGTTCTGCGGGGTGCCCGCATCCTGCAGCCTGGCGCCGCTGGGGATGCTCCGGCTCCGGCGGCGACCCCCGCTGCGGTCGGCAAACCTGGGCCGGGCTCGGTAGCTGCGGGCGCACCGGCTCCGCCCAAAGTCCCTGAGGCTTCTGTTCCCCGCGCCTGCCGGACTACAAGTCCCAGCATGCCTCGGGGGCCGGGGGTCCGCGGCCCGGGGCTGCGTTTCCCACAAGGCCACGCGCGCCGCAGGGCCTCTCTAGCCCCGAGCCGCCGACTCGCCTCTCGGAACATCTCAACCCTGCGGGACCTGAGTCGGTAGCTCCGGGAACGTGCGTGAGGAGCTGCGCGTACCGGGGCTTCCAATCCACTCGTGCGAATGACGACGACGTCGAGCTTCTTTAAACCAACTCCCCATCCCTCAGTTCTCTAGGTGCATTGCATTGTCCAGGACCACGGACAGGGGCAGGTCGCCCGGAACCCGCGAAACAGCCTACATGGTCCTGCATCCCTGAACCCGGACGGCAGCAGCCGCTCAATACATTGGTGTTGAATGAACACACAAAGGAACGTCTCTGGGACCGGAGCCTGAGGCCACAGTGTTCCTGCTGTCCCCCCCAGGGCTTGGATCGTGACACCAGGAGTTGCTATGGCACCTCGAGTCGCTAGGGGGCTGGGACCAGGACAAGGGTCGAGTTGCTGCGATGGAGTAGTGCTGCTAAGGCGGCCAGGGTCTTATTGCCTGGTTTGGGGTGAAGGTGCTAGGTAACTGGACTGGAACATCTAGGTGTGGAAAGACGTTTCTGGGTACTGACGTGATGGCGCTGGAGCCCAGGGCGTGTTGAGGGGCAGTTTTGTCACGGGAGTCCCTCTGTCACAGTCTGAACAGTTGCTAGGAATAAGGGTTACTCCTGAATTCAACAGATATTTATTGCGTGCTACCAGTTGCCAAGTCTTGCTCTGGGTTACAGTAGAGCGGACAGGCAGACCCCTGCCCGAGGGGCTTGCATTCTCCTGGGGGTGGGGAGCCAGTCCCTCGGCGCTATGCACGATGAGCAGGCAGCCGTGTCCCGGGAAATGCCGAGGGTCGGGCTGCCCCGCTCCGCAGTGCGGCTGGTCCCTGTGGTGTGAACCCTCCTGCTAGGGTTGATTTCAAGCTACCAGTGGGACATCGGCTGGCTCACAAAACTGCAGCAAGACTGCAGCTCACCACTGTGCACCAGGTAAGTGCTCCACTGCATTAGCCGGTGATACGCACCCTGGGGCAAAGCACAGTGAGACGGGAGGGGGGTTGGCAGTGTGGCGCCGGGGCGAGTCCTGGGATTAAGCTGCATGACGAGAGGAAGACTCGTTCGGATGTGGAGGCTCGAGCAGGGCCTTGCAGGACATGCAGCCGCACGCATCGTCCATCTGGGACAGAGCGGACTGGGCACAAGGTACAGTGAGCGCAAAGGCGCTGAGGCTGGAGCTGCCTGGTGGGCTCCAGAAAAGCAAGGGGGCAGGGGGCTGCACCAGGGGGTGGATGAAGCCAGAGAGAGGGGAAAAGACCTTCTCAGGTAGGACTTTGTGGGCTCCGGGGAAGGCTGCTGGGACCCCTCCCCAGCCACACCCCCAGTCCCTGCATACCAGCCCTTCCTTCCTCTGAACCTCAGTGTTCTCATGTATAAAATGGGGACTCAGCGGAGGGGCAGCTGGGTACCCAGCAGAGCAGAGAGCTGGTCCTGTCCCTGCTCTGTCCCGTGTGGAGAGCCAGCGATTTCCAGGAGAGGCAGACGGGGAGCCTGGCTGGCTCTCCGCGTTCTTGTCCTCTGGGAAGAACAAGGCTTCCTTGTTAGAGGCCTTGCCGAACAAAGGGGGAGGCGGCCGTGGAGGCGCGTGAGTGTGAGTCAGGGCACTGGCTGCTGGACAAGGGACGGTTCTGAGGCCCTGGGGAAGTGGGAAGTGACAGATCGTGGCAGCTGCAAGGGCAGAGTGTGAGCTGACTCTGGATAGGGGCAGTGGCTCCTGTGAACACCTGGCCTGCCGCCGCCCCTGTGTCAGCGACAGGACACAGCCGGTCGTCCAGTGAACCCAGCCACAGGGGCGCGTTCTCACTCTCCACGCCCCCCCGCCCAGCGGTTTTAGAAAGTGTGTTGGGAACTCAGCTCGGCGGCAGCCACAACGTGGACCAGGGCGCTCCTTCACCGCTTTCTTCAGCAGGTGTTTGCCGTGTACCTGCCGAGGGCCGTGTTCTGGACCCTCAGGACACGGGGCAGTTCCAGCGTGTGTGCACGTGCATGCTTGCGTGCCGCATGGAGGAGCTTGGGAGAAATGGGTAGCAAACAACTGAAGAATACGCCAGCTATTATGACTCCTTTTTTTCTCACACATGTTGACACCCCTCCTCTGTCCCCAAACGTCCTCTGGCCCCCACCTCACTCTGGTGAGAGGCCACGTGGTCAGAGCTAAGAGTGGCTTCCACCCCTAGTCCTATACCCAGGAAATAAATCCTGCCAGACCTGGGGGAGCTGAGAGTAGCCCCCTCCCCAGTCCATTCTGCCGATGAGCCCTGAGCGCGGGCCGACCCCATCGGGGAAGCCTGAGCTCACGACCCAGCTCCGCGGCCCTCGGGAACTCTGAGATAATAAATGCGTTTGTTGTTTTAAGCAACTGCGTTCAGGGGAGTTCGTCACGCGGCGTGACAACCGACAACCCAGTGCTGAACGGCTGGCTGCCCGCCGGTGTCCACATGCACTTCCCACCGGACCCCCAGACCCACAGTTCCAAGACTGCGCTCTTGACCGCCCCGACCCGCTGGTCGCATCTCGTCCTCATCGCAGCTGCACCCTGCAGGGGCTCAGGCTCAATCCTGGAGGCGGCCTCAACACCTCCAATTCCCTCAGTCCCCATGTCAAGTCTTCTGCAAACCCTGCCGGCTCCAGTTGAGAAAGGAACGCGGAACCCACCAGCTTTTCGGCCTGCTGCTTCCCCTGCGCCTGGGTGCAGCCCGCCGTCCGCCCGCGCTCGGTGCTGGTCTGCTTTCCCGCGCCGCCCACGGTCCAGTCATTCTTCCTGCAGCCACCAGAGGGCGCCCGTGAGCCCAAGCCCGCCGGTCCGACTCCGCCCGCCGCCCTCCAAGGCTCCCACATCCCTAGGCGTAAAAGCCCAAGTCCTCCGGCGCCTAAGGGACCCTGCACGGCCTGCCCTGTCCCTTCCTTGCCGTCACGCCTCCTTCTGACCCCCTCACTCCTTCCGCTCCAGCCGCACAGGCTTCCCCGTGGTTCCCAAACACGCCAGTCTCCGTCTGGCCTCAGGGCCTTTGCACCTGCTGTGCCCTCCGCTTAGCGTGCACTTTCCCCAGACCTCCCCCTGGCTCTCTCCTCACCTCAGCAGTACGTGCCATCTAAAGGAACAGTGAAACGCACTCACTTGTCCACCTGTGTCGACAAAAACGTGAAGAAGGGAGTGAGTGTTTTGTTCCCGCCTGTTTCCCAGCGCCTGCCAGGCCTGGAGCACACAGATCCGACTGGCTGCACTGATAAGCAGGCTGAGGGCTGTGACTCAGGGGGCATGGCCCATATGGATCCCTGAGGACCCTGAGGCCTGGGCAGGTGGCGTCCCTCCCTGCGAGCTGCGGCGGGACCCTTCCGCTCTCACTCCCCATCTCGGCTCCTCTTCCATTCTTTCGATTTACTCTCTTCTGTCAATGGAGATTGCATTAAAACCATGCTTATTTGCATGTGATTTGAATTAATTAGCATCTCATTTACATGCCGTTTACTCGGTAGTTGGGAAGAGCTCTGAGCTGAAGGAGGAGTCACAGAGAGAAGCCGGGAGGGACCTGCAGGCTGCAGCAGGCTGAGCTCAGGCTCTGGGGCCGGGCTCTGGGGTCCTCACAGCCATGCTCCACAGGCTCAGGCGGCCATTCCAATCCAGTCCCACCCTGTGTTAGCTCTTGGTTCCTTCCCAGGTCACAATGGGAAACTGAGGCAGTCAGGGCCAGGTCCGGGCTGGAAGCAGTGTCCCCAGCGGTCTGCAGTGCATGGCAGGCCGCTGTCTCCGGGCTGGGAGCCTGGGCGTGGGCTGCGCCAGGTTCCGGGAACACCCTCCACGGGGCCCCTGCTGGCTCAGTGGGGGTTCCCTGGGCTCCTGCACTTCTGGCCAGTTCCGGTCAATGGGAGGCTCTGACTGGCAAGAAGAGAGACAGGTTGGGGTACATGTCCATCACTTCCCTCCCCAGTGAAGCCCTGGAGTGTCTGCTGCTTCTGGAAAAAAGCAATGGCTCCTCCAATGTTGGGGATCCACAGGTGCCTGAGGGCGGAGCCAACCGTGGGTTCATTTGCTGGCCAAGGCTCGCAGGTGGAGGGAGGGCAGGTGCGGGCCCTGAGGTGGGAACTCTCTTAGTGACTCAAAGGACAGCCAACCACCTGACGTGGCCGGAATGGAGTGAGCGATTGAGGGGTGCGGGCAAGGGCAGAGGGGATTGGGGGTGGGGGTGAGAGCAGAGGGGACAAGGGAGCTTCATGTGACCCTGAGGGCCTGGCTTTTCACTGTGGGGTGGGAGAAATCCACCATGGATTTTCAGCTCTCCCGGAAAGCTGAGCTGGGACTGGAACCTGGGAGAAGCCCTTGATCCTTAGCTTTGATTAAAATCGGAGTCACAGACTCCTGGGTTCAAGTCCCAGCTCTGCTGATGAGTTATCGAGGGACCTGCGCGTGTCACTTTTGCTGCCTGAGCCTCAGTTTCCCCACCTGTAAGCCACAGGCGAGGGTAGGTATGGCGCCTCCCTCACCGAGATGCTGTGCCTGTCAAACACGAGTCTGCGTGCTCGCCCTTGCATTTCTGATGTCTTCCTCTTGTGTCCTTGATTGGTCTGGCTAGAACTTTGTCAAGTTTGTTGATTATTTTAAAGAATACGTTTTTTATTGAGGGGGGCCTTGTGTTAACTCTTCCCATAGTTTTCTATTTCATGTATCCCCACCGATGTTTTTCATCTCCTTCCTGCCACTTTTCTTCTTTTTCTAATTTTTTAAGGTGGAACCTTAGGTCATTGATTTTAAGATTTTCCTTCTTTTCTAACACCAGCATTTCAGATCCATTCGGTGACCTTTTACACAGACTGACACCTTTTGGTTAAGAGGTTAAGGAGTGCATAAAAACTGCATTGTGGAGTCGAGTGTCTGACACGTGAATTGTAACTCAGTAAGGATGTTAAAACCATGCGCGGAAAGGCCCTACAATGCAGCAGCGAACACGGAGACCGTGCAAGAGGCAGGAATTCGAGTTCTGTGCAGCCGGTTTCCCTGAGCCCCGCCTGGGGGCCTGACATGGCACAGCTGGCGGTGCGGGCGGGGGCTCGAGTCTACACTGGGCTGGGTAAATAAATCCCTG
>CM053512.1:48844758-48860973 GCA_028627145.1 Eidolon dupreanum
AAGGGGGAAAGGGGGGAAGGCTTCTTGGCTCCGAGTGGAACTTGCTGTGTGACCTTGGCTGTGCCTCAGTTTCCGCAGCTGCAGAAACGGGGCCATGCTGCCCATGACCTCACAGCCCCTCCTGCTACAAGGCCGTGGGTGTTGTGTTCGTGGCTCCAGCTCCCTGGGGCCGGCTCTGGCCCCGGCTGCCCAGCTCGGCCGGCTCCCAGGGGACCCGCTCCGCCGACACCGGATTCTTTCCTGGACTGTCCAGCCATCTGGCTGACACTCGATCCCGGCCTCGCTCCTAGGCCAGCGTCCACCGGCCAACCTGCTTGGGCCAGCAGAGGGACAAGGGGCCGTCTGTGCGGCCACCGGGAGGGTGTGGCGAGGCCAGGGCCCTGCCAACGCCGGCAGAAGCCTCGAGGACGGGACGGCACTGGGACCTGGGGCCCAGAGCGGCCGTGGACAAGGGGACAGCACCGGCCGTGGGCACTGCCCAGCCCTGTGCTCCCTGCCGTCCCTCCTCCGGTCGCCATGGGGACCCTCAGATGCGACCCTGCTCCACGGCTGACCACGGTGCCTCTGGGCCGGAGGGCCACAGAGTGCCAGATTCCGGAGACCGGCCTGAGGAAGACCTGTGGGACGGCCACCCTGGGGGATGGTACGTGCTGGCTGCGGGGGAGGGGCATGGTGGTGGGACCCTTTCCGGGAGCCTCCGAGGGGTCCACACGCTCCCCCGGTAGGATGGGTGCGAGCATCGTGTTTCTGGGGCTCCTGCCTGCACCCCCGCATGACGAGGACGGGCCGCGCACCCTGCTGGGCGGTGAGCGGACAGCAGTGGATGGAGCGCCCACGGGCCATGGGGACGGGCGCCGGGAAACTGGTAGGCAGAGTCTGTCGGCGTTCGGGTCAGGGAGCCGAACGTTCCGACTCGGACGTTGCCTGCGGGATCTCGGTTAGGGCGCCGGCCCGTGCCTCAGTTTCCCTGTCTGTACCCAACGTCTGGCGCCGGGCTCCGCAGCTGGGCCTCCTGGCTCTGCGGCACTGACGTTCTTGCAGAGGCCACCAAACGTGGCAAGCGTGACTGTGTCTCTGTCTGGGCCCCAGCTTCCCCACCTGCGACAGCGTGCCTCTGTGTCTGGGCCTCAGCCGACCTGCAGGCCCCAAGGCAGGAGGAGGCCCTGGCCCTGGGCCCCTCCCCGTGATTCATGCTCGGCTCACAATGCCTGACCTGCCGTCCCCTCCCTGCCATGGAGGGCGGCTGGGGGCCTGCGTGGGGGCTCAGGGGCTGGGCTCCGGGTTTCAGGGGACCTCACCCTGGGCTATGACCTGAGGGCTTTGGTCGCAGGCTCTGGGCCAGGCTTGTACGTCCTGCCGTCCACCGTCGGCTACATCAACCATGACTGCACCAGGGTGGCCGGTCCTGCCTACTCACTGCTCCGAAGGCCCAGCGAGGGTAAGCCCGGCCGGGGCGGGGGTGGCGGAGGGCCCCTGGGGGACCTGCCGGGCTTCCAGCCTTCGCCAGGAGCGTCTCCTGCCCGATGGAGCCAGGCTCCATGGCGGGGACTGCTCGCCCCTCGGCTTCTGTGTGGTCTCGTCCTGTGTTTTCCTCCTGAGGAACAGAATGGAAGGGGGCATGGAGCGGAGGGGGGGCCCGTGCTTGCCGCCCACACTTTGCACTTTTCTTGCTGCTTGGCTGCTCTGTGCCTCGGTTTCCTCCTCTGTAAGCAATGACAGGGCCCGAGGGAATCAGCATCACACCCGTCCCCAGGGAGGGTAAGAACTTAGCTTGTGGCCCAGAGTGACCCGAGCTCCAGGTTCTACCCCTAGTCCCAGGACACAGCCGTGGGGGCGGGTGAGGTGCTGAGCGCAGACAGTGCAGCATGCTGAGGGACTTCCCGGAGGTGGAGGCAGGGCTGCCGGCTCTGCGGGGTGAGAGGGTTTGGCGGAGCTTGCAGCGCAGCAGACGCCTGGAGGTGGGGAGCGGGATGGGGTGGGATGCGCTCATCTGTCACGAACGTGCTTCATGTGTGTGCACATGCGTGTTCACACGTGAACCGGCGAACACTTGTTAAACCTGCTGCACGTTTATACTCGCATGTGCTTTTCCAAAGTAGCCATGGCAATCACAGCCACGGGCCCCAAGTATTAAGTTCCAGGCTCTGGGCCGCCCCCTCCCATGGACCGTCACACTTTTCAATGCTCTCATCCAACTGCTGAGGAAAAGGCGGGGGAGACCGAGCTCAGGGCGGCTCTGCCCTCCAGAGCATCGCTGGAGGCAGAGGGCAGGCTGAGGGTGGCACAGTTTTGAGCGCCAGGGCCTAGAGCACTCATCAGGAGGAAGTCGAAGCAGAGACCCAGGCCCCTGGTCAGGACAGTCACACCTCGGCAAGCGGAGGGCCCGTCCGAGGTGCTGGGGGCGTCCTCAGGGCGGGGACCCTCGGGGCCACCAGGAGCCCTTGGCAGGGGCAGGGGCAGTGGGGCCGGGGGCAGTGGAGACTCAGCACCTGGCTCCTCTTCCTCAGCATCTCCGCCGGACGCCAGCCCCGGGCCGGTCTACTTCCTGGACCCCAAAGTCACCCGGTTTGGCCGCAGCTGCACTCCTGCCTACTCCATACAGGGCCGGGGCAAGTCTCGGGGTGAGTGTCTGCCCTGTGCTGCCCCCCGGGACCCTGCCCTTTCGGGGTCTCGGCGACTCTCCTGCCTCTGTCTTCTCCTTCCCTCCCATCCCCACGTTCTTGGAATGATGAACCCCAAGACCGCAGAGGCAGGGCCAGGACCCTGAGGGACCCGGAATGAGCGACGCGTGCCGGGCGGCGGTGACGCTGTGTCCGCGTGGTGCCATGCGGGCGGCCGGGGCTCAGCCTCAGCGTCGGGAGACAGCGGGGCGCAGCGGGGGCGGTGGCAGACGTGGAGGGCCCCCTCCCAGGCTGCGAGCAGCTCACTTCCACCTAAAGCACCTGACTTGATCGCCTGATTCCACTCTCCCATCCATCCACACTTCTATCTTTTCACCTATCATCCGTCTGCTCGTTCACTCACTGACTCATCAATTCATCCATCCATCCATTCACCCCTCTATCTACTCACCAACATACCCACCTATCCACCTGTCCATCATCCCGTCCATTCATTGATCCACTGATCCACCCATCATCCATCCATCCACCCACCCATCCATCCATCCATGGATCCATCCGTCTACTCATTCACTCCTCACCCACCTATTCACCACCTTCCCTTCCACTTACCCATCCAGTCAAATGCGTCTCAGGCCACTGCTGGGAGTTGAAGTAGATGCACAAGGCCTTACTTTTAATCAGCCCCCAGGATGGTGGTGGAGTCAGACCCAGGTAGGGACTATCCCATTTCAGTGTGGCCATGTCTGGAGAGAGGGCAACACCCAGGCAGGGGGATCCCACGCAGGGCTGCCTAGAAGGAGGGTGTGGGAAAACCAGCCAGGGAGGAGGGGACTTGGGGCTGTCTAGAAGGGTGAGAGGCAGCTCAGGGGGTGGGAGTGGAGAGTGGGGTGGGGGGAGCTGGCAGAGGGCTGGGCTTGGGCCTCGGCCTGGAGAGTCGAGAGGGAACAGGTCGTGTGGGGGAGTGGAGGGCGGAGAAGTACCTCTGGGCTTCTCCGGAAGTGTCGTGAGCTCCGGGGTGTGCATGGGCCACGGGGAGCCACGCACGGCCCTCGGCAGGAGAGGACTCTGTCCATGGCCCACCATCCTCCATTCGCGCAGGTCTGGAGGTGACGCCGGGCCCTGGGGCCTACAGCCCCGAGAAGGCAGCCCCCATGCGCCAGCGGACTCCCCCGGCCTTCACCCTGGGGTCCCGCCTGCGCCCGCGGCCCCTGGACACCTCGGTTCCTGCCCCCAACGCCTACACCCTGCCCCCGCTCTGGGGCTCCCAGGTCTTCATCAAGCCCAGCAGCCCCAGCTACACGGTGCTGGGCCGTACACCCCCTGCCCGCCTCCCACAGGACCCCGCTGAGTTGCCAGGCCCTGGCCAGTATGACAGCCCAGACCCCAATGCCTACCGCCAACGCCCGCCCGCCTTCACCCTGCTGGGGCGGCCGCGTGCCCCGCGCCCCCGCAATGAGACGCCCGGCCCTGGCACCCACAGCCCCGAGGGGGTCACCGTGACCAAGGCCCGGGCCCCGGCATTTTCCATGGGCATCCGGCACTCCAAATGGGCCACCACCATGGCCACAGACACCAGCGGACAGGGCCTGGGCCGGGCCTCAGTTTTCCCACACTGAGAAGCGGGGCGTGGGCAGGCCCCCCCTGACCCCGGGCCTGGCTTTAGCTGAAGCGGGGCCTGGAGAAGCCGGGGGCAGGGAGGCGTCTACTTCCTCCCCTCTTTTCTGAAATGTCCGAGGTCCTTCTAGGCCACCTGCTTCCTCCAGTCCCCGAGCTGTGACCCCATGGTCCTGTGCAGGGTGAGCCTCCTTCCAGCGCCCCAGTTTCTTCTCTCCTGGTCATGCCAGGCCAAGCCAGGCCAGGCGGAGAAAGGGACACCCCAGCCCTCCCCAGTGGCTGGCGGGAGATGGAGCTTCCTGTGTCCTAGAACTCGCTGTCCACGCTGCTGAGGCCTGGGTCCCCGACACAGCTCAGGTTTCTGCCAAACTTGAGCTCTTCCCCGCTTCTCATGGAAGCTGCCTGCCCTGGTCCCAGCCCCAGACCAGGCTGGGAGCAGCCCAGAGCCCCTCCACGCCCGCCCGCTGCTCGCTACCTACTTGCCAGTAAATCTCTGTGGCGCCAACAGCTGTCAGCCTCACATGTGCGTGTCCATTCACCCGCGGTCAGTTCACATCACAGAAAGGCCTGAAACACTGCTCTCAACACCCAGAACCCCAACTCTGCAGCCCCTGGGGCCCTGCATGGGACGAGAGGAGGGGTCCAGGGCTTGGGGAGGCCAGAGGCGGAGTCAGGGCTTTAAGTGGTAGGAGCCAGGTAGGCTTCTTGAAGAGGGGACTTCAAAGCTGGGTTTTGAAGGATGTATAGAAGTTTGATGTGTTTGAATGTCTGTCAGTAGGTGCCCTGCAATGCTCCAGACACTGGTAAAGATCACTCACGCTTCACAGCAACTCAGGAAGCAGCTGATGTTTGCCGAGACTGGACGCTTGTCCCAGGGCACGCCATAAGCCCGAGCGTTTGATGCCAGGGGTTGAATCCTGGCCACTGGGCTCTGTTCCTGCCATTTTTCCCTAGGCACAGGAAAGAAACACACGGATGGTGTCATGTGACGAGTCCTCTGTGTGATGACACCTGGGCCCAGGCCTTAAAAACTCCCTGACCCAGAAGCTCGGAAGGGACAGATGCCATCAGGCGTCCCTGGAGGAGACAGCCGGGCAGTGCAGCAGGCAGGACGGTGCGGAGGGCCCGAGCGGGTATTAGCCCCCTCCCCACTGCCCTCCCCGCGCCTGAGGGTGCCACCGCTGGACACGCATCCCTGTGGCCGACTAAACACACGTGGGGGGAACCCAGACGCCCTCCTCACAGAAGACGCACACAAGCCCCCGTCACAGCTCACAGGCAGGTGGACCGCAGCAGACACAGCATACTCAAGTTCAGTTGGGGGCTCCTGAGCCCCACATGAGTCTCCCCCACGCACCCCAGACCCCACAGAGGCACAAGCGCCCACGGCGTGGCCGTCGCAGGCCGCAGGCAGCCGCACCTCCCTGCTCAGCGCCGCGCCCCGCCCGCCCGCCGCGGCCGCGGGCCAATGGCGGCTGCGCGCGCCGCCCCCGCGGCTCTCGCCACCTCCTCCCCCGGCCACGGGCGCGGCTGGGCTGGCTGAGCTCATGTCCCCGATTTATCGATCCGGCTCCAAGCGGCCTCGCCCCGCGCCCCCATCTGCCCGCGCTCCCCCGCCCCTCCTTTTGTTTCTCCGCAGTCGGCCCTGCCTGGGGCGGGGCTGGGGGATGCATCGGCCTGGGGGGAGGCTGGGAGGCTGGGGCCTGGGGCGACGTGATGCCCGTTATCCCGGTGCAGAAGGGATCAATCCTTGCGGCCCGGGGGGCTGACGAGCCTGCGGCGGGAGGCGCCCGTGGGCCTTGGAGGCTGAGGCCCAAGGACTCAGTGGGTTGTTGCCGACCAGGGCTCCCCAGAAACGGAGGAGCCCGTGAGCCTCCCAGCCGTGCCCCTGGCTTACATAGGCTGGGAAAACAGGCGCAGGGGGCTGCGAGACGAATGCTCTGAGGCCCCCCCCCCCCCCCGCTAGCCCAGCTTGGCACTCCCGGGTCCGCGTCTCCGCTGTGCGCCCTCAGGCACGGCCTTTCCCCTCTCTGAGTCTCAGTTTCCCCCTTAGGAAACAGAAAGGGCCCCACTTTCCAGTACCTCTGGCTGGGACAGGGAGGCTGGAGAAGGCTAACCTCACGTTTCGGGGCTTTGTCCTCTGACGAAGCCTACCTGCCTCTCTAGGCCTCCGTTTCCTCATCAGTCAAGGGGCGGGGGGAGGGAGGTGATTTCTAGGTCTCTCCCACCTCCATCCTTCTAGGAACTTGGGTGGCGGGTAGGGGGGCCGAAGTAGGGGGTCCCTGCCCGGGTCCAGGGTCGGAAATATCACTCCCTCTCTGGCTGCCCGATCCGGGTCAGAGCCATGCCCTCGGCGGGCCTCAGTTTCCCCAGCCGCCCTGGTGGGCGCCAGGAGGCCGAGGGCCGGGGTCCCAGGGGCGCAGCCCCCCGCGGCTGCGCGCTGGGCTCGGTGGATGACATCACTGGGCCGGGGGGCGGGGAGGGAGCGGGAGGGAGCGAGAGGGCCTGCTCCGAGGCAGGCGCAGCGCCCGGTCTGGCTCGGTCCGGCGGCTGCGGCCATGACGCAGGGTCCGGGCGGGCGCGCGCCCCCCGCGCCCCCCGCACCCCCGGAGCCCGAGGCGCCCACCACCTTCTGCGCGCTGCTGCCGCGCATGCCGCAGTGGAAGTTCGCGGCCCCGGCCGGCTTCCTGGGCCGCGGCCCGGCGGCGGCGCGGGCGGCGGGGGGCGCGGGGGCTGCGGGCGGCGGCGACCCCCAGCCCGAGCACCCCGGCGCAGCTAGCGTCCCCGCGCTGGCGGCCGCCGTCCTGGGCGCCTGCGAGCCGCGCTGCGCCGCGCCCTGCCCCCTGCCGGCGCTCAGCCGCTGCCGGGCCGCTGGGGCGCGGGGCCCTCGCAGCGGGCGCGGGGCGGCCGGGCCCCCCGATGCCGCCGCCGCCGCCGACTGGATCCGCAAGGGCAGCTTCATCCACAAGCCGGCGCACGGCTGGCTTCACCCAGACGCCAGGGTCCTGGGTCCTGGGGTCTCCTACATCGTGCGGGTGAGTGCGCGGGCCCGGACCGCAGGACTCCCACCCTCCTCGGACCCCTGGCCTGGCGACTGGGGCTCCCCTCCCCCACACCTCTGCCATGGACGCCGCGGACCCCGAAGCCAGGTGTCTCCTCTCCATCCTTCCTCCTTTCCCCACCACCCGCGACTCCCATCTCCAGCTCGCGTTTCGCTGGGCGCCCCCAGCCGGGAGGCGCTGGGGTCCGGGTTCCCACGGCGTCACGTGGGGAGGGCGGGCAGAGGGCGGCAGGTGGGTGGGGGACACGCATGCGCAGGTTAAGCATCCTCTCCCCTCATTTCCGAGGGGCCGAGTGAGTCTGGAACGTGGGGACGCGGTGCCAGACCCCCGCACCCGTTTAAAGTGCTTTCACTGACGGCAGATCGGAACCACAGAGACCTCGCCCCGTGCGGGCGCGAGGCAGGGGTCTTTGCAAAAGGGTGGCGCCCCTCCACACCTCAGGATTCGAAGCGCGAGACTCGGGGTCTTCCAACGAGGTGGAAAGGATCGGGGCGCGCTTTATCCCCGTGTTTACGATGCGCCTTTCAAACATCGGAAGATCTGGACCAATGGACTCCCCCGCGCGCTGTCGCCGGTACTTTCTCTGCACAGTGACTCTACCCCTGTATTTAGTTTTGGTGAACCAGTGCCAGTGCACGACACTTGCCAACTGCGTCCACACGTCGCCCGAGCTAGCTGTCCTCCTGCACACCCACAGTTCACCCTGCACACCTCAGAATGGCGGGGGCTCCAGGGTGCCACCCACCTCCCCAAGGAATTCACATCTCCGCTGACTCTGGAGACCAGCACCTCGGATGCTGATGTGTTTGCCACCTTTACACAGGCCCCCTCCCTGCTGTTGGGCCACCTAGCGGTCCCCCCAAATTCATGTCCACCAGAGCCTCAGAATGTGACCTTATTTGGAAACAGGTGAAATGGGGTCATCCTAGTTTAGGGACCCCAAATGTAATACAACTGGTGTCCTTATGAAAAGAGGGAAACGTAGACCCAGATGCACAGCAAGAAGACGGAGACACAGACTGGAGTGATGTCTCTGCAGCCGAGTCTCCGGCCACCACCCCCAACAGCTGGGGGAGGCCACATGGACCCTTCCCAGGGCCTTCGGCTGGAGCGGGCGGCTGATACCCGGCTTCCCGACGTCCAGCATCCAGAACCGAGAGGGGACACGTTGCTGCAAGGGCTCACACACACTTGGCCAAGGTGACCTTTCTGCCTGGGACAGGTGCCATTGTTTCCTGTGAAATTAATAAGTATCCACGGGATGTATTTTCTTTTCTTGGTCGGACTTAAAACCTAGGGATAAGTCACATACCCTGCTTTAGCGTGAGCACGGCGCAGGGCCCAGGGCCCCCCGGCGCCGCCTGCAGCTTCCCGCTGTGCCAGCTCCCACCGCCGTCGTTTACCCTAAAAACCGAGGTAGAATTCACATGCACAAAACCACTAACCGTTCCAAACTGTGATTCAGTGGCATTCAGTACATTTACAAGGTTGTGCAACCATCACCTCTGTCCAGTTCCAGAACGTTCCATCACCTCAACAGGAAGCTCCATCCCCATGAGCAGCCACCCGCATCCCTTCTCCAGCCCTGGCAACGCAAACCCACTCTCTCCAAGTCCGGACATTGCGCGTGGAGGGGGCCACGTCCAGGACGGACGCCGCCCAGGGCCTCTGCGGACGCGCCAGCTACTGGCCCGGAGCTCGGAAGCCGGCAGGGTGGCCGGGCCCCCGGGGGTCCTTGCGCCTGGCCTGTGGCAGCAGAGCAGCTGCCGGGGCGGCACCACCGCTCCCACCCCTGCCCCTCGGCACCGGCGCCGCCTCATGGAGACTCTGAGTGGCCTCTGGATGCGGTGGCGGGGGCGGCATCCACACGCTGTCCCTGCGAAGGGCCGGAGGCGGCCGGAGCTTTGGGCTGCCCTCTCCCTCCCGCCTGCCTGCAGGCCCTGTGCCGGGCTCCGGGACGCAGAAGGGGGAGGGCTGACCGCTGTCCCGGTCCTCTGGGGCTTCCGTCCTAGGGGGCAGAGAAAGAGTGAGCAGAGGGGTAAAGGAGCAGGAGGACGGCTCCGCGGTGACAGGAGCCTGGACACGGGAAGAGCTGGTCACAAATAGATGGGGGAAGAAACACAGGGGACAGGCCCCGAGGCCGCGGGCCGGACGCCGGACGAGGGAGGGACGGGCCGGGACCCAGAGGTGCAGGAGGGGGGCGCAGGGTGGACACGCCACTCACCACCCACCCTCCCTCCTCCCCCTGCTCCCCACCCCACCCCACCCTTCTCCCCACCCCTCCGTCCCCCACCTCACCCCTCCCTCCTTATCCCCACCCCCCCTCCCCACGCCACCCCTCCCTCCGCAGTACATGGGCTGCATCGAGGTCCTCCGCTCCATGCGCTCCCTGGACTTCAACACTCGCACCCAGGTCACCAGGTGAGCCTCCCAGACTAGGCTGCAGAAGGGGGGACGGGGACCAGGCATGCCCCGGCCCCTGAGCAGCACAGGGCAGTGGGGACAGAGCTGAGGGGTCTGCCAGACCCCTCGAGCCCCTGCCACGCCCCCGCCCTTCCCCCTCTTGCTCCTCCCTCCTCGGGGCCCCTCCCTATCTCAGGGTCCACTGCACCCCTTTCTCAACCTGTCTCCCTCGGACCCCACCCTTCTCTGAGCTCCTGCCCCCTCCCCAGGCCCCTCCCCTCCAAGCTCTCTCAACTTCCCCCAACAGAGAAGCCATCAACCGTCTCCATGAGGCTGTGCCTGGCATCAGGGGCTCCTGGAAGAAGAAGGTGGGTGAAAGGCTCGTGGTCCCCGAGTGGGGCGGCGGGGCTGCCACGGCCACCCTTGGACTCTCCCCAGCCGTTGCGATCTGCAGCACCGCCCTCCCCAGCACGCAGACACCCACCCTGCGGCCCTGTACTGTACCCCAGGCACCCAACAAGGCCCTGGCCTCCATCCTGGGCAAGAGCAACCTGCGCTTCGCCGGCATGAGCATCGCGGTCAGCATCTCCACCGACGGCCTCAACCTCTCGGTGCCCGCCACGCGCCAGGTGAGGGCCGCCCGCCCTGCGCTCGGCGCCCGCAGCCCTGCGCGGCGGGCTCCGCGGCTGAGAGGGGAGGCCTGCAGGGCGGGCGGGCGCAGGGCCGCGTGTGGCGCCGTCTCCCGGGAGCGGGCGGAGGCCCCACCCCGAGCCAGGAGCCGGGGGGCCGCAGCTGCCGCCCTCTGAAACCCCAGTTGTCACGAGGGCCTCCTGGCGCGAGTGGCTCTGCGTGTCTGCGTCTGCGCACCCTGCCCTCCTGCCCCCCCAGGCCCTGGTCCAGCGCCGGCCGCGCCCGGGGCCCTGAGCGCAGGCGCCCCGTGACCGCGCGTGTCTTCGGCAGATCATCGCCAACCACCACATGCAGTCCATCTCCTTCGCGTCCGGCGGAGACACGGTAAGGAGGCGCCGGGCGGGCGGGCGGCGTCCCCCCGTCCCCTGCCTGGATGGAGCGCTGGCCGGGGGCCCGCAGGTCCCGCAGCCCCTCTCACCCGCCCCGTCTCCCCAGGACATGACGGATTACGTGGCCTATGTCGCCAAGGACCCCATCAACCAGAGAGGTGAGGCCCAGCGGGCCGGGGCCTGTGCGGAGCGCGGCGGCTGCCGGGGCGGCGCTGACGCCGTCACGAACGCCCCCCGCCCCCCAGCCTGCCACATCCTGGAGTGCTGCGAGGGCCTCGCCCAGAGCGTCATCAGCACCGTGGGCCAGGCCTTCGAGCTGCGCTTCAAACAGTACCTGCACAGCCCCCCCACGGCGGTCGCACCCCTGGAAAGGTACGGCCGCCCCTCCGGGGCTTGGGTGCTCGTGAGCGGCCAGGACCCCCACCCCCTCGCCTGTGAAGCCCCGCTAGGGACAGCCCCGCCCCCGGGGCACACGGGGGCGGCCAGCGCTTCTGCAGAGGGCCGGACAGTGCGCATGTGCGGACCGGCCGCCTCGGCCAGCGTCTGCGGGAGCAGCTGCCGCGGGGTCCGCCGAGCGGCGGACACCCCGTCGGAGTTTCAGTAACTCTCACGTGTCACCAGATGCTGCTCTGTGGTGTTTTCTGAACCACTTAAAGTGTGGAAACCGCTCTGGGCTCGTGGGCAGACCCCCCACTCTGGGCCTCGCAGCTCGCTGTCTGTCCCCAGGCTGACGGGGCTGGAGGAGTCGGCCTGGGGGGACGACGAGGACACGGATCACAATTACTACAACAGCGTCCCGGGGAAGGAGCCGCCGCTGGGCGGGCTGGTGGACTCCAGGCTGGCCCTGACTCAGCCCTGCGCCCTTGGCGGCCTCGGCCAGGTCAGCCTGTGCGGACTCGGGCGGGAGGGGCTGCGGCAGGGCCAACCCTCTGCTGACTCCATGGGCCCCGTCCCTGGCTCTTCCTCCCCTGCTCTCCTCGATGCGGGAGGAGGGTCCTTCCCTGCCCTCCGCCCCCAGACTGCAGGGGTCTGACCAGCCCTGTCCTCACACTTCAGTGTGACCCCTCCCTCAGACCAGTGACCAGCCAGGGCTGGGGGAAAGGCTGAGGTGGGGGCTCCTGACACGTGCCGGCCAGCTGCCGGCTGGGCGGGGATGCCGGGGTGCTCGGCCGCGAAGGGGGCTCAGGCATCGCAGGAAGACCCCACTCTCTTTCAGGGAGCATCTCCTGTTCGAAGAGACGCCCGCGGCCTGCAGTGGGAGCCGGGCTCCTCAGGTGTGGGGAGAGCTCCCGGGGCCAGGGGGCGCCTGTCGCCCCATCTCCCCGCATCGTTTCCCTCCCCCTCTCCGAGCTCTCTGGAGAGTTGACAGCACCAGTTTCTTTTTTCCCATCGGGATTTCTGACTGTTTTCGACACTGGGAAGTTCTGGCCCCCTGGGCCACCTTCCTGCCCGGGGATGGGGGCCGGCTGGGTGGGAGCCTGCCCCTCCCTGTGGCTGACCTCTGGGGTCCCACGTGCCCTGGGTGGGTATCTCTGGGACTTTCCACTCGCGGCCGCGGCTCCAGTGGGAGCAGGGCTGCCGTCCGGGAGTAGGCAGGGGTGGGCAGGGCGCCAGGCGGGGCCCTCTCCCCCAGTGCCCCGCCCCCCGCTCCTCCAGCTGACCCACCCCCGCCCCCTCCCCAGCCTCGTCAGGGGACGGCTATGTGCAGGCAGACCCCCGGGGGCCCCGAGACTACGAAGACCATCTGTACGTCAACACTCAGGGTCTGGATGCCCCGGAGTCCCTGCCGCCCGAGGACAGCCCCAAGAAGGACCTGTTCGACATGCGTACGTGGGGGCAGGCCAGCCTGCGGGGGAGGTCTGCTGGGGAGGCCCAGCCTCTGCCCCCGGGGACTCTCCAAGTGATGGGGAAGTCTGTGCCCCCCCGGGACTCCCCAGCCTTTTGGGGGTAACCCAGCTTCTTCTCTAAGGGAGTCCCCAGTCTGGCTGTGCATTCGATCTCTGCTCTCACGAGCCTCCATGGCCTGAGGGAGAGGCCGGAGCCCCCTCCTGTGGGACCCTCAGTCTGACGGGAGGCCTGTCCACATCTTGAGGAATGAGGAGTGGGTGGCACCTGTCCCTGCCTCCCCTCCGGGACCAGGGAGGACTCAGTCTGAGGGAGGGGACTGTGTCCAAGGCACATCCCCCACTTCCCGCATGGCCCCACCCTCCTCCACAGTACTGTGGGGTGCTGGCCCGTGCTGGCCGGGCAGGGCGGTCCCCCTCCCTCAGGACACCTCTCTAGTTGGAGGTCCTCGAGAACCTCCCAAGCCAGCTGCAAATGTCTTCGCGACGTTGTCGAAGCCCCGTCCCCCTGCCACCTGATGCCCGGGTTTCTTATCACGGCGAGAGTGACGTGCACGACAAGCTCGGGCATCTCCTGAGCACCTACTGTGCCCCGGGCAGTGTGGACTGCGACTGTGCCCCCAACCTCCGCCCCAGCTCCTCCCAGCTGCTCCGCTGGCAACGGTGTGAGCGAGTGGGGCCCGCCTCAGCCTGTGCAGAAGCTGCTGCCTGCCAGGCGCCCACGGCACACGCGGGGCACACGGCACACGGAGCACACACGGCACACGGAGCACACACGGCACGCTCAGCACACACACACACGCTCGGCTCACTGAACACAGCACACGACGCTGCACACGCATCAGATGATACACTCAGTAACACACAACATGCAGCACGCACTGAGCACGGAGCACGCACACCCAGTGCACACTCAGCACGCAGCACACTCCGCGCGCGCGCAGCGCACAGCCAAGCGCGCACTGAGCGGGCTCGGCGCAGGCCCGACGCGCAGCGGGCATTGGCGCCCAGGGGCGGGGAGAGGACCCTTCCTCCCGCCCAGGCCGTCCCCCCCCGCCCAGCAGGAGGCAGCTGCTCGCCCCCTGCCTCCCGCACCCCGTCCTCGCCCACAGGACCCTTCGAGGACGCCCTGAAGCTGCACGAGTGCTCCGTGGCGGCGGGCATGGCGGCAGCCCCCCTTCCCTCGGAGGACCAGTGGCCCAGCCCCCCGACCCGCCGGGCCCCCATCGCCCCCACGGAGGAGCAGCTGCGGCAGGAACCGTGGTACCACGGCCAGATGAGCCGTCGCGCGGCGGAGAAACTGCTCCGAGCGGACGGGGACTTCCTCGTGCGCGACAGCGTCACCAACCCCGGGCAGTACGTCCTCACGGGCATGCACGCAGGGCAGCCCAAGCACCTGCTACTTGTGGACCCCGAGGGCGTGGTAAGGTGGGCGTGGGGCGGGCGGGGCGGGCCGGGCCTCGTTTCGCGGCGCGGGCGGCCTGGGGGAGCCAGGGGCTGCCCCCTCCGCCCGCGCGCCCGTCTTAGAGCCCTTTAGGTTCAATGGCGTGTTTTCCGGGTGACAGAGCCCTTCACGTTTACAGATTCTGTTCCTGTTACTAGATGCTTTAGAATTACGAACTGATTTCCGCTTTAAGCATTTTAAGATTTACAAAGTATTTCCCAGTCTATCAAGCGTTTGGCGGTTTACAAAACCTTTTCCAAGTTCGAGGCCTTTCAGGGTTTACAGAGTACTCTATTTCAACATTGTAAGGTGCACTTTTCTTCGCGTTCTATTATCACTAATGCATCTTATCGATAGTGATGTCTTTGAGTGATAAATGCAGTACTTTCGGGTTCTAATGTGTTCTAGGGTCCAGAAAGTGTGTTTTAGTTTACAAGAAGGCTCAGGGTCTACAAGTTACTGAGTGCCTCAACGCTCTGATACACACTTTTTTCCTTTCCAGATCTCTGAGGTCCGGATTATTTTTTTTAACTATAAGTCCCTCTTTAGATAGCAGCTTTATTTAATTGGGAGGCTACTCCCCACTCACGGTACAGGAAACAGTGATGCAGGAAACGGTTGATGCGTCTGAGTTGATGAGATTTGGTCTTTCACAGTTCCCAAAGCATTTCAGGGCTTACGAAGCACCTTCCAGCTTACGTGGAGTTCTAGGGTTTGCGAAGCATTTTCCAGGGTCTAAGGGCCGTGGGCTTCACGGTCTCAGACTGGAAGGTGCCTGGGGTGTTTACCAAGCGCTTCACTCTGCCCAGCTGAGTCCTAGGACCGCACTCGGTGGCCACGTATGCCCCTGTCGCTCCGTGCAGGGCACACCTGGCTGGAGTGTGGTCGTGTGGCCAGGCCCAGATGTGCATTGTACCCTGTCCCCCCAGTCACATGTGCCAGGGGTCCCCGCGTCGCCCCTGAAATGTCTGGCAGTGGGGTGGAGAGTCTCCGTGTTGCATCCAGGTCCAGAAGTGATGCTAAAGTTTTCTCATTCGAAGACGCAGATGGCACCTGCCCCCCGGGGCTGCAGCTGGCGCTCCTGGGTGCATTCGTTTTCTGGGGCTGCCCTGCAGATGACCACAGACCAGGTGGCTTGCAGCGGCAGAGCTGCGCCCCCTGGCCCGGCAGCGTGACAGCGAGGTGTGGGCTGGGCCGGCTCCGTCTGAGGCCGCTGAGGCCGCGGGGCGGCTGCTCCAGGCCCCGCTTGTCGCGGTCCCCCCTCCACTCACCGCCCCCGCCTTCTCACGCATTCTCCCTGACTCCGTGCCCAAGTTTTCCCCTTCTCTTAAGGGTGCAAGCCACTGGGTTTGGGGACACCTGGGTAATCTAGCATGGGCTCATCTCAGACCCTTGACTCAATTCCATCTGCAAAGACACGTTTTCCCAAGTAAGGTCCCATCCACAGGTTCCAGGCGTCAGGATGTGGGCATAGCTTTATGGGGGAACACTATTCAACCCACTGTAGGAAGTGTGGCCCCAGAGTCCTGGGGGTTCTGGAATTCTGAGGCCGACCCCCTAAGTCTCGGCTCCGGGACGCTTAGACTGGACTGCGCAGCAGGGCCAGTGGGCGGCACGGGAGACGGCGGCCGCCACTCAGCAGAGTTCGCCCCCCACGGGCCCCGGCGTGCTGGCGCTGAGGCCTCTGGTCCTGCAGGTGCGGACGAAGGACGTGCTGTTTGAGAGCATCAGCCACCTGATCGACTACCACCTGCAGAACGGGCAGCCCATCGTGGCCGCCGAGAGCGAGCTGCACCTGCGCGGGGTGGTCAAGCGGGAGCCCTGAGCCAGGTGCGTGGGCGCCGCGAGCCCCGGCATCCGCCCCCGGCCGCGGGCCGCGCCGCCTCTCATTTTAAAGCCCAGGTGGGAGGCACACACCACATCCTACGGTGCACACCTCAGTGGTTTAGTATCTTCACAGTTATGCAACATCCCCTTGTCTACTTCCAGAACATTCCATCGCCCAAAAGGAACGTTTTCACCAGTGGTCACGCCCCGCTTACCCCCCCCAGCCCCTAAATACCACAAACCCAGCCGCGCCGCGCCGCGTGGGTGGGGCCGCACACCGCGCGGCCCCTGCGCCCGGCGTGAGCCCAGGTCTGTTGACGTGTGGCGCCTGTCGGCCCCTGCTCGGGCGAGTGACATTTCCCTGTGCAGACGGGCCAC
>CM053512.1:48861473-48888152 GCA_028627145.1 Eidolon dupreanum
CGTGGTGATACTCTGGCACGATGAGGCTTGGAGCACACTTCTGTGACCTGACCATACTGCCATGAATCACTCGCCAAGACACATGCTAGAAGAAATTGTCCTAGTAGATGATGCCAGTGAAAGACTCTTTATGAAAAGACCCTAGAATGTCACATTGAAACATTAAAAGTAACAGTTCATGTCATTTTAATAGAATAATGTTCAAAATTGATCAGAGATAGAATAAAAGAACCTGCCGTGTTTTAAAAAAAATAATATTGAATGTAAAGCCTACCAGATGATAGCAGGAAATAAATTTTAATGATGACATACACTTGTATGTTATTTTCAAAATACCACCGAGATGGCGGCAGAGAAAAACTCTTCATAATAACATGCCCTGGTGTTATTTTCAAAATGAACATGAAAAAGCTGCAGAAATCACTTTGTAAGCAGCCCTGTCATGTTATTCCCAAATTTCCCACCAGATGGCAGCAGAGAATGAATATTCATTATGACCAACACTTGATGACCTGTATTCAGGTGTTATTCCCGAAATGCACACGAAATGGCAGCACAGCATAAGGAACAACGTTTCATGACCTAAACTCTGGCGCTATTCCCAAAATGGCCACAAGATGGCAGCAGAGGATGAGAAATAACGTTTCACGACCTAAACTCTGGTGCTATTCCCCAAAATGCCCACGAGATGGCAGCAGAGGATAAGGAATAACGTTTCACAGCCTAAACTCTGACGCTATTCCCAAAATGGCCACGAGATGGCAGAAGATAAGAAATAACGTTTCATGACCTAAACTCTGGTGCTATTCCCCAAAATGCCCACGAGATGGCAGCAAAGGATAAGAAGTAACGTTTCATGACCTAAATTGTGGTGCTATTCCCAAAATGTCCACGGGATGGCAGTAGAGGACAAGGAATACTATTTCATGACCTAAACTCCGGTGCTATTCCCAAAATGCCCACGAGATGGCACAAGATAAGAAATAACATTTCATGACCAGGAAGTTCCTCTTATTTCTGTGACTCCACAGCACTCTGCTCAAACCTGTATCAAAGGCCTGTCTTATCAGCCACAGCTGTCCTTTTAAAAGTCTTTCTCCACTGTCGTGGACTGCCTGACAGGGCCCATATCTTTTCCACTGTCACATCCATTGGGGAAGCAAGAGGTGCAGAGGGAGAAAACTCTTCATGAGGCATATAAAGTGTAAGGAGGTCGGCAGGAGTGGGGGCTCCGTCTGCACCCTGCCCTGCTGGGCCTCGTGCACCAGCAGAGTGCGGAGGGGTGGTAGTGAGGGGGGTTGGCCAGTAGCAATCGCTGGGACGGTGACTGGGAGAAATTCAAACACGGTCCCTTAGATTCTTTAAAACATTCCACATTCATATGGCTTAAAAAGATGATTCTACTCCTTCTAGAAAATACCTGCATGTGCTGTTTAAAATGCACTTTGTGTGGCCTCTGGGTTTGCTCTGAGACTCCCCGAAACTTTGAAAAAAATACAATTCCTACTCAGAAAGTCAGCGAATATATGCAAAGCTATTGACTACTGAAATTATTGCTGTTAAATAAAATGTCGCTCTGTATAAATGTTTTTCTTTTCGAAGAACCGTAAATGTAGCACTAGATACAGATCTCACAGACTTTTACAGTCCAAAGAGTAAAACATACTCTATTCAAGTTAGGTTTTTTAGGATGTGGACACAGATGGAATACAGAATGCGCCACAGAATGTCACTGTACTAGAAATATGCAGAGGACTCACTGTTGGTATGCAGGACAAAGATGCCAACCCGTGTAACTCTGGGAACGAACGGAAGGCAAAATGCACTGTACAGAGACATGACCCCTCTGCTACAAGCCTTAATGATTCCAAAACCATTCTAGACAGACCTGAAATGGAGTAACAAATTAAACGCTGTCGTGAGGGTGAGGCCAGCGCAGATGCCAGCTCCCTCGCTGGCTGTCGGAGTTGGACATTACAGAGAAGCGAGGAGCGGAGCACAGTGTCCACGTGACAGGGGATCGGGCTGAGACAAGAGGGCACACTCGTCGTCCGCCTGGGATGGACCTGCACTGTCCCACGCAGAAGTCTCGGAGACTGGGGCGTGGGCTGAGCAAGGTGGCCTCCCAGATGTCGGTTTGTAATGCCATTCTCCAAGAAAAGGAACTGGGGCCCTTGGAAGACATGGCCGATTGGAGGCGAGGCTGTTGCTTTCTCGTCTGGGTGACCTCGCCAGAGGCTGCGGCACCTGAGCTCAGCTGAGGCCCCTCTGCCGGGAACGGGCCTCAGAACCGCCACCGCAAACACAGGCATCCTTCACGTAAAGGCCCTAGTGTACTAAAGATCCACATATGCATCATATTTTACAAAAACAGCATTTATCCGGATCTCTTGGACCCTTCCATAGCCAACAGAAGAAGGGGTACGGAGGGAGCTATGATGACAGGGTCCCCTTCTAACCACTAGGGCTGCCCTGGGCACCCCCAGACCCCTGGTCAGTGCACAGCAGGTGGGGCTGGTGGAAACCCTTCCGGGAACTAGCCCCGGGTCGGGAGCCTGTCCAGAGCCCTCCTTGCCACGCCAGGTGAGGGCCCTGCCAGCTCCAGGGACACGCAGACGCACACCCCGGTCCCTGCTGGATGCGCCCTGCCCGGGCGGCTCGGCCTCAGGAGCTGGACACTGGGTACCCATAGTGGCTGCGCTCAGCCTCGCCCAGCGTCAGTGTCAGAGACAGGCTGGGCTTGCGTTCCAGCTCCTCCTCCTCCGGGCAGCGCTGCGGCGGCCGTGCTTTGAAGAAGTCGGAGACGAACCGAACCTGGGGGCGGGGCGGGGAGGAGAGGGCAGACGGTGAGGGTTGGCTGCACCGGGCGGGACCCCAGGGGACACGGGTGATGCGCTGGGGGCAAGGAGCACTGCAGACCCGGGTGGCAGAGGGGTGCCAGCGGGGCACGGCGAGGGCGAGGACCAGGGGCCCCAGGAAGGGGAGGGGGCGCGGGGCCGCTCACAGTGAGGCCGGCCACCAGCGCCCCCTGCAGGAGGCCCACGAGCACGTCGCTCCAGTGGTGCTTGTGGTCCGACACGCGGGTGTAGCCCACGTAGAAGGCGAAGGCCACCAGGAAGAACTGCACCGTGGGCCGCAGCAGCCGCGCCCACTTCCAGCAGAGCCGCGCCTGCACGTAGAGCTGGGGGCCGGAGGGCGGTCAGCCAGGGCTGCTGAGCCCCCCACCGCCGCCCGCATGCCCCACGGCACAGACACAGCGACCGAGGCCCAGCCAAGGGAATGACGTGGCCACGGTGGCACACGTGGCAGGTCGGGGAAAACCGACTCACCGCCAAGAACGTCATGCAGTACATCCCGAAGGAGGAGTGTCCGGAGTAGAAAGACAGTCTGAGGAAGAACAGCTGGCATCAGGAGGCGCCACCAGAGACCCGGGCGGGCAGCGGCTCCACCTTCCCTGCCACCCCCCACCCCACCCCCCCATCCCAACCTGCCCCTGACTTCCCCAGCCCTACACGGAAGCATGCTTGGTGTCAGACATAATGGGAGTCCCAAAAGGAGATGAGGGAGAGAAGGGGCAGATAGAACATCTGAAGGGATAATGGCTGAAAAATCCCCAAGTATGACGAGAACCATTAACCTACACACCCAAGAAACTCGACAAACTCTGAGAAGGATAAACCCAAAGGCATCCACCCAGGCACACGTTACAGGCAAACTGCCGACAGCCAGGGGCCTCGGGAAAGCAGAGGAGGGAAGGGGATCATTGGGCCAGGACCCCTGTGAGGTCACGGCCGCCTTCTCATCAGAACCTGCGCCCACCAGAAGGCGCTGGACTACGTCTCCAAAGAACTGAAACAAAACTTTTCAGCCAAGAATTCTAGGTCTGGCAAAATCATCCTGCAGAACGGAAGAAGAAATGAAGACGTTCCCAGGTAAACAAAGACGCAGAGTTCAGCGCACCACAAGTGTGCCAGGAAGTCAAGGGCACTAGGCAGAAACTCGGATCCACGCGAAGACATAAAGAAAGGCTGGGAAAGGTCATTACAAGATATAAAGTCAGTGTTCATGTCGCTTTGCTTCAGAAGTCCTGGTTTTTCATCTATAATTAAAAAAGAAACGACTGTATATATGCCAACAATGTTAGCTGGGCTTACTGTAACCATCGCTTCACAGTTTACGTCTGCAAACCTTATGACCAGTAAACACCTATTTAACCAAAAAAAGAAGGCTGTAATGGGGGAATTAGAAACAAGGGAAAACTGTATTTCCTCCATTACTGCCTTCTTGTTGGTTAAACAGGTCTATACCTAAGATGTGGAGAATGGATGCCGAGGTAACAGGCCTTCCGTGCCTGTGGTTCCATTGGATGTGAATGTATCAAACTCTATGAAAAGGCAGAGACTGGAGAATGGAGTTTTAAAAAAATCTAACTTTACAATGTGCATAAGTGACTCACTTCAGATTCAAAGACACAAATGGGTCAAAAGTACAAGAATGGAAAAAGTTTTCCATGCAAAGAGTAACCAAGAGACAGCCAGAGCGGCTACACCACCGCAAGGCAAAACGGACACTAAGACAAAAAAAGTCAGGAGACAAAATGGCCAGTCCTTCAAGACATGACAATTATGAAGATACCTGCACCTAACAACGGAGCCCCAAAATGAAGCAAAAACTGACAGAAACTACGATATGGATGAATTTTGAAGCATTAAAGAAAAGAGACAAGAAAGGCCACGTAGGGGATGATTCCATTTGTACGAAACGTCCAGAACAGGCACATCCAGAGACAGGAAGTGGGCTGGGGAGAGGGGGAGACAGCTGAGGATGTGGGCTTCCTTTTCAGGGCGATGGAGCTGCCTGGAGTAAGACAGCGCAGACGGCTGCATGCACTGTGAATGTTCTAAAAATCGATGATTCGCACACATCAAACTGGGTAAGTTAGTGACTTATGTTACGTAAATTTCATTTCAATTTCTTAAAAAGGAAAATAAGGAAGTTAATAAATCAAAAGTTTGTCCGTAGCAACGGTGAGGACAGAGCAAAAGGAGGAGGGGCCTGAGATCTAGTGGGGGCAGGTCACCCCTGCAGGTCACCTCTCTGGACGCCGACGGTTCTGCTCCAGGGCCCGGCACCCCTCCCGCCTCGTCTGCAGGACCCAGGCCACAGGTACCTCCCGGCCCACCTGGACTCGGTGACGTTGGCGGGGCTCCCCCTGCACAGCTTCTCCACCTGCACGTAGACGGAGCAGTTGACGCGGCTCCAATCAGGGTCACACACCGCCAGGAAGTTGGGCCGCAGACGGCCGGTCATGTACTTGGCCAGGTCTGTCAGGGACTGGCTCACTGCGGCCCCAAACAGGAACGTCCCCAGCACCTTGTAGACCGCAGCCACATAGTTGTTGAAGTCGGAGCGGGAATAAAGGCGATTGGTGTACACCAGATAGGCCTCCCCGGCCGAGACCTGCAAGGGAGCCGCTGAGCCTCCAGTGGGCACGGCAGCAGCCGTGGGGTCCCCACCAGGCACTGGCCTGGGGCCTCGGTCCTCCCCATTGAAAGCGGTTTAGGGGTCCCGGCTTCCCCAGGCCACTGGGGAAGTGGGATCTCCAAAGGGAGCCCTCTTCCCAGGGCAGGCCCTGACCACCCGTCCACCCACCGCCACCCTCCAACCCTCCCGCCTTACAAGGATGGTGGTGGTGGTGATGGTGACCCCGGCCATGAGCCCGTGGGTGATGGTGTCTGGCCGGTAGGGGTACCGGATGGAGTCATCGGCACAGTAGAACCCTCGCTTGTACGGGGCATTCACGATCGTGAGGATGGCGAAAGGCAGAGAGGCTGGGGGCGGGGAGAGAAGTCAGGAGCCACGTGGTTCTCTCCCCGCACCAGCCAAGCCCCCAGGCCTGGCACTTGCACACCTGCCTCGGCCTCCCTTCTAGTTTCCTCACCTCTGTGCACACCAGACAGCTAGGAGCCCTGCTCACGGCAAATGGGACACCGCTGACCCCGTTAAAACTCCCTCGGGGTTCCCCAGAATTGTCATAGGAGCAGCAAAGCCTCCCCAGGCATGTAGTCCAACCCCCACCCCACTTCCTTCCTGCTCCTTGAGCAAGCCCAGCAAGCGCCCACCCCGGGACCTTTGCACGTGCCCTACGCTCCGCCCTCCTGACTGGCCCATTCATCAGCACTCTGGCCCTCAGGTGCAAGTAAGCAATCATCACGCCTGACGGAATCCCCCTGCCCACCAGTGGCACCTGAGGGGCTGTCTGCTCAAGGCTGAGTCCCAGAGACTAAGCAGGTGTTTAAGGGGCATCTGTTAAAAGAGGAGGCCGCCCTGCTTCTCACCCTGGGGCCAGCCAGGGACCAGGGCCACGCCCTGCGGCAGAGCTGAGATACTTGCACTCACATGTCTGTCCCTGAGCCGGCCACACAGTGCCCAACATCCCCCTGCCCCGAGCTCAGCCCAAAGGCACCTTCGGTGGCCACAGTCATGACCAGACTGTGAAAAGCCTACGTCGCCCCGGGGGCTTGTGCTCTGCAGGAGGGTGTCCTTTGCCCAGGGCAGGGCAGGTGACAAGTATAAAAGGGTGTGGCTCTTTCTGGAGCCTCAATTCCCGAGGAGGACCCCAGGGCCAACTCCTCCCAAAAGGCCAAATTCAGGGGCTCGGGGGACCTAGAGAAGACCCAGAGAGGACCCTCCAGTGGCTGCATGAGCGCGGCCGACTGAGTGTGAATGAAGACGCCGGGAGAACAGGTCTGCCTCAGGCCCCGAGAGGGCTGCAAACAGTAAGTGTGCACTGGCTACAGCTTTCAAAGGGGCTGTCAACAGGCCTCTGGGAGAAGGTGGCCTGCGGGAGGAGAGAAGCTCCGGGGGACCTGGGGAAGAGCGCCAGGCAGAGGGAGCTCCCCACTCCTGTCCCCAGCCCCAGTCAGAAGCGAAGCTGGTCTTCCCTGGGCACTGGAGTCAGGGCCAGCTTCCACTCACCCCCCTGGGTTTCGTTAGGACCCTGTCACCATTTAAAACTGAACTGTTTATCTGTTGCATCTTCTAACAGAGAAGCAGGATCTGCCTGGGCCAACCACCCTGGCACCCGCAGCAGCAACACAACCGAATCGCGGCTCCGCCTGGCGCCGTGACCTCTGCCCAAAGGGGGTTTTAACAGCAGGTCCTTCGCGGGCTGTTCGGAGGGAAGGGTTTAATGCTTCCAACGTCGCTTGGTGCCTGCCATACAGTAACTGCCACACAAATACTTAAACGAACAACGTGTGCTCAGGATTCCGAGCCCGGGGTTAGGGTCCTGCTTCCACCCGCCCACGGCGAAAGGGGTCTCCGGAGGCACGGGAGGAGAGCTCTGCCGTCCATCAGGACTGACCTCTCCTCCCTCGGTCCCCTCCGTCTCCGACTGGGAGCAAGAAGCAGAATGCGGGCAGGGGGAGTTTGGCCGAAGGGCCCCTCCCACGCCAGCGGTAGAATTCCGGGGCCATTGTCCTCAGCCCCAGAGCAAACACTCAGCCTTTGTTCCCGGGACGCCTGGGGCGGCCCCTTCCCCCAGCCTGGCCCGCAAAGCGGCCCAACAGGTTCTGCGGCCGCCCGAGGCGCGGCTCACCCGCAGCCTGGGGCCCGGCTTTCTCGGTTTCTCCCAGGCCCACGCGGGTTCAAGTGCCGCCGGAGCGCCGTGCGTCCCGGGCCGGGGGCGTGGAGGGCGGCGGCGGGTCCCCGCGGCCGCACCGCCCCCCGCTCCGCCCGCCGGGGCCGCCGCGCACGCGAAGCGCCGCCAGCGCCGGGGCGGGGCGCGCGGCCGCAGCGGCGACTTCCTGCTGCCCCGGGCGGGGGAAACTGAGGCTGGGAAGGCACCGAAGGTCCTCCGCCAAGTTACCCCGCCCCGAGGGGGCCTCCGACAGGTGGCGGCTGCAGGCCTCCCAGCGCTGCCTGGGAAGGGGTCCCCCCAGGCCCCGTCCCCGCGCTCTTACCGACCAGCACGCACAGCACGTCGAGCAGCACGAAGACCCACCTCCGCTCCATGCCGCCCCCCGGAGCCCGAGGCCCGTCCCGGCACGTCGCCGGCGCTGCCCAGCCCGGCCGCGGGGTCACATGGCCTCCCGGGGCGGGGGGGGGGCAGGGCCGGGCCGGGCAGCGGCGGCGGGTGGGGCAGCGGCCGGGAGGGGCGGACCCTGCCCGGCAGCGCGCGCAGGAAGGAGCCGGCGAGGGCGCGTGGGGGCGGGGGACGGGCGTCCGGGCTGACGGGGTCGTGTGTGCAGAGCCTAAAGAGTCGGGACTTCTGGACTTTACAAAATGGACAGCAAGGGAGCGATGGCAGTGGTGTCAACTGCCACACGCGGGGACCACTCCAAACCGCAGACCTGGCAGCCCCACCCGCGGGAGCCGATAAGAGGAGGCTCCCACCCTGCACGGTCCGAGGGTGCCGAGCGCCTCACACCGCCGGCGCCCGAGCCGGACCGCGCGCGCCCGGCACTCGCCCGAGCCGCGGCGAAAGAGCTCGCTGTGGGGACAGACGCTGACGCCCGCCCCTCCGCTGTCGCGCCAGCCCCCGTGCGTCCCTCTGTGTGCCGTGCTCACCTGCGTGGTGCCTGCGAAGGCCCCATTCAACACGCCCCGCGCTGTGGACGCATTCAGTTTCTGGCTCGCAACAGGTCATCGGCGCCCAGCCCCCGCCACCCCCCTGGGTGGGGAGGCTCAGGCTCAGGGACACTGAGTCCAGGATCACCCAGAGCATCCGGGTCAGACGCCCCGGTTGCACACGGACTGGGCCTCCCGAGTCTGGGGCGGGGGGTGGGGGCGTGAAGAGTGATGCGTGAGTGAGGGACCCCGCAGCACTGCTGCCGGGAGGTCGGACCTCGGGCTCCAGCAGGACCCGTCCCCTGGGCCCCTCTCAGCCTCGGTCCCCTCGCTGGGGAAGGGCGCTGGTGCGTGTCCGTCCCCATACCCTGAATGGGAAAGTGCCTAACTGCTGATGGGGGGTCATGGCTTAATTGCTGAGGGTTTTCTTCCCTTCTAATGCTTGACATCCTGGCAGCTGGGAAGATCGGGTTCCTGGGGGCCGTCTGTGCCAGGCACTGTCCCTCCACAGCATCCACGGTCCCCGTTGGAGGGAAGAGCAAGGTGCCAGGGTTGGAGTTTGCATCTGCCGTGCACCCCTCCAGGCCTCAGGGAGCCCTGAACTGGAGGCACCTGGGGGTCAAGAGCACCCAAGCCAGGAAAACAGGCCCGAGGGGCTCATCCGTCCACTCTCAGTGTTCTCTGAACCACCTGAGAGTGACTGTCTCCTGGAGAGACCTGCCTTAACGGGGCAGGACACATGGGACACAGGTCACTCAGTGGGAAGAGGGCTGGGGTTGGAACCCACGTGACCTGGCCCCAGGGCCGATGCTCATGACCTCTAAGCCACATTTGCCACCCACCACCTCCACCTGCTGCAGAGCTGGGTCCAGAGAGGGGTGGCCAGGCTCAAAGTCCAGCAGCCGGGACTTGAACTCAGAGCCCCCTAGACCCTGCCTCCTGGGAGGATGAACAGACCTTTGCTATAGGGCCATCGTCCAGATGGTGGGGTCCAGGGACAAGTGTCTCTGGGCCAAGTCCCCTGTGCCCCAGATCAACTTTCCTAAAGCAGGCTAGCAACCACGCTCCCCTGCCCCCCACACACACACACACAAGCACTAAAAGTAACTCAGCCCACCCCCAGGATAGGATCAGGCCCTGCCTGGAAACTTCTGGACCTGGCTTTTCCGTCCGCGGTCTGGGAGGCACATCATCACCCCCCTTTCCAACCGCAAGGTGGGAGGAGCTGAAGGGGGTACAACCTAAAACATGCAGCTTCCTCCCTCGCCCCCAGACTTCCTCCGAGGCGCAGCAGAATTAGATTACTGGCCGCGAAGGTTTCCTAGTGCCGTGGCCTGGGTAGGGCTGTCGCGAGGGCCCCGCTCCCCACAACCCCCGCCCCGCCCCGCCCCCGGGCAGGCGGACTCTGCTCGTTGGCTCCTCCTGCTGCCACTCACAGTGTGGGGCGGGCGCGGGGAAAGCGGCCGACATTCACGCGTTCATTCACGCAACAGGTGCAAAGTGGAGTTGTGAAAATTACTTGGCGAAACACGTGAAAGGCAGGCAAGAATGCTACTGGCGTTATTATCAGTACTGCATTTATTTATTTTTTCACTTTAACCTTGCTGCAATCTCTTCGAGTTCAGGCAGAGGAGGTGCAACACTGTATGGAGTCAGGGGAATGCGGGATTCCTTACTGAGCACCTACTGTGTGCTGGGCAGAACCCGCCAAAGGGGTGCGTGGTGGTGAGAAAAGCCTGGGTGGGGCTGCAATGTCGGAGCCAGAAAAGGTCTCCAGGGGCGGCTCCTCGGGCAGACGCCGTGCGGGGAAGGGGCCTGTCTCCTGGTAAGTGGGCGCAGTGGCCAGCGGGAGAGCCCATGTGGCCCTCCGCCCCTCCCCACTGACCTCGCTCTGCCTGTTCCTGGACTGTCCGGGAAGGGTCAGGATTAAGATTTAGCAGGGCAGCAAAGATTAGGATTAGGGTTAGGATTGGGGTCAGAGCTTCTACACCTGCCAGCTGGGGTCTCCCACACTCCCACGCCTGGCCTTTTGCAGGGAGAGCCGGAGGCCTGCTGAGGGGCCGAGCCCGGGCTGGGAGCCGGGCCAGGTGGCTTCTCTCTCACCGGCGGATGGCGAGGCTGGAAAGGGACCGAAGGTACCAAGGCCTCGCCTGTGCGCCCTCGAGACCCAACCAAGTCCTTGGTGCCTGTGGTCACCCCCAGCAGCAATACTCAGCCCAGAGGCAGGCAGTCCTCATCACCCTACTGCTTCAGCTCCAGCTGACTCCACATCTTTGTTTCCAAAAGCAGTGTCATGAGGGTTAAGAACAGAAGCCTGGGAGGTGGGCAGAGGTGCCACCAAAGCAGCCACCACTCTTGCCTGTTCTCTCGGGGCTCAGAGAGGCCACTCTGGCCGCTGTCTCCCCCTTGGGGGGGGCCACATGGCCCTGTCTCCTTAGGACGCATCAGTGGGGGCTCACTGTCTTGAACATGGCGGGGGGGACCCTAGAGTCACCTTTGAGTCAGAAGCCAGCATCAATGAATTCAGACTCCCTTCACAGTCCCCAAGTACTCCAGGGCAGGGGACAGACAGGGCGACCTTCCAAGCTTTAGCCCTGACCTGGGAACCCTCCGTCCGGGGTGAGGTCGGCCCCTTGGCCCTGCCCTCTCCCCTGCTGCCTCCTCTGAGCACAAGTGCCACCTCAGCCTGTGTCTGCTTATCAGCTTATCCTAGTCTCCCCCAGCCTGGGCCCCAGGAGGGCAGGGACCCATACAAGGTAGGTACCCAACCAACCAATCAACGCTCACCTAAGGAAAGTGGCCTAGTGATCGATGAACAACTTAGCCCCTAGGCCAAGGTCCCTGAAAGGCTGCTGCTCCAGGAATTGGTCTGGGATAGGCTTCCATAGGGTGAGACCCAGCTGCTTCCTCTTTTCCAGGATTGGCTTCACGGAGTCCACCCCCCGAGCCACCCCCTACCCTGACCACTGCTAGGGTGGGATGGGTTCTGGGGGTGCTTCACTCCAGAGAAGGCTTGGCCAAGACCAGGAGACACAGGAGGCTCCAGGCTACCTCCAGGGGTGGGGCAATGAGGCAAAGCCACAGCCCAGCCCGACCTCTGGACGCTCGTGGGGCCCGTCATGCCAGGCACCCACCACCTCAGTGTGCTGCTCACGGTGGCCCAGGCGTCCCGCTGTCACAGGCGTCAGAGAGAGATCAGAGAGTGTAGAGAGGAGAGGAGCCATGTGCCGTGCATAAGCTAAAGGACATGGGCACAGGCCACACAGAAGCCTGGACAGAGGGAGAGACAGTGACCTCGAGGACAGTCCACAGAAACCGTCCAAGCAGAAACACACAGAACCAAACGCGTGGAACTGGGACAGCACCCTTGCTCCTGCATCACGGGGACTCGAAGGGAGACGGGGAAAGAGGCAGCCGGGGGCGGCAGTCTGCAGGCCCCAGAATCTCCACGTGGAAAGCCACACTGGACACGCTGCACTCAAATCTTTGTGTCCAAAGAAAAAAATCACACAAAAAAAGGGTGGGGCGCTGGGGCCACCCCGCAGTGAGGGGCAGAGAGCGGGCACGGACTGTGGAGCCACAGGCCTGCCCACTGCCATGGCTCTGACCAACTGTCAGGCTCAGCCCCTGGGTGTCCACCGAACCTGCACCCATCGCTGCGGCCCACCCAGAAGGGCCACCCGCCAGCAGGTGAGTGGGTGACACACCACAGTACCCCAGGTTTGGGGGCGTTTCTCAGCCTTGAAAAGACACGGAGAGACGTCCGCGCTCATCACCGGGTGAGGAGCCGGTACGAGAACGCTGCGCGGCGAAGGGCTCAGGTCTCGGGCGGCCAGGGGAACGCACGAAGGGCCGGGCACGGCACCCTCCCGGCCGGAAGCAGCACAGCAGAGCGAGGCCTCTGAACCCCCCACTCGGAGACGCCAGGGAAGGCCGTTCTGAGTCCCCACGTCCCACCCGCCCAGCGCCCCTGCTCCGACGCCGGCACAGCCGGCTCTGCAAGGGGGACCGACTCTCCCACACCCTGCCCCGTCTCTCAGCCACCGCCTCGGTCCAGGCGAGCCCCCTGCCAGCCGTGTGCACCGCCTCGGCCCAGCCTGCCTGCACGGCCACCAAGGGCGTCTGAAACTGCACGTCTGGCCCCTGCCGCCCCCGCCCCCGCCCACACTCAGCTCCCTTCTCGGGGCAGACCCCTGGTCACCGCGGTGACCTCAGCCTGATGCACACTGGCCGTGCCCAGGGCAGGCTGGCTCACCATCCAATTTCAGCCTGAATGTCTCCTCCGCCTAACAGACCACACCCCTCACTGGTCATCGTGACACGGACCACGGCCCACACACCGACTCGGTCCCGACAGCCCAAGTCCCTGAATGCTGCCCGGCAGTGAACGAGTGATGAGGGCGCCCCCATCCGATCCACCGCGAGGCACCCAGGGGCTTCAAATCAAGTTTAATAAATAAAACAGCAAAGGGGTTCAAGGCAGTTATCACTTCACAGTGCGGTCCTTGGGGGGTGACAGGGAAAGTCGAGTCCAACTCTGCAGATGGGCTCGAGCCACTCTCTCCTGGTGACACCCGGGGGCTGAGGAGCACTGCCGCCCTGCCTCCCTGGAGGACCCCACTCCAGTTTGTAAACAGAAACATGAACAGAACGAGGGAGGCCGGGCAGAAGGACCAGGACCCCCAACCATCTTGGTGGGGGGCTTCAACAGAAAAGCCACCTGCGGGGGAGAAGGGGCTGGAACCCGGCCCCTCGGCACTGCAGGTGACGGGCCACGTACCAAGGGGGCGTCAGTCGCCTGTCCCCCGGAGCCCATGCCCAAGGCTGATGAGGGCCCCAGGGTGGGGCGGGGGGCGTAAAGTGCGGCTCTTCCTGAAGTGGACAGACGGGCGAGGAGGCGGGGCCGACATCGAGGTATATGGCTGTGCCCCGGGAGGGTTTGGCACCGAGTAGCAGCTGCCCCCTCGACCCCTGGACTGGGCAGCCCGTGGCCCTGCCCGGTGTGGGGACAGGGAGCCAAGCAGAGTGCTGGGGTGCGCCCTGGGCGGGGGCTGCTGGTGGGGGGCGGTGTCCTGCCCTGTCTCCGGTCTCCCTGACGCAGGGACGCCTTCCCTCGCCTCTGCGGGCCGGACGGGGCTGGCCTGCCGCACCTGGCCTGCCGCACCTGGCCTGCCGCACCCAGCTGCCGACGGCCCCACGGTGCAGGCGGCAGGCTGGAGCCGGTGGTGGTGCGGCCCGTGTGGGAAGAGTCAGGGCCCGTGGCCCGGCTGCTGCTCACCCCGGTCCTTGAGCTCCGAAGCAGACGGTGTCACCTGAGGCCCACGAGGAGGAAGGTCGGGAAGACTGACAGGCAGGCCCCACAGCGGCCCCAAGTCCAGTCGGGGCCACACGTGCCCACCCGTGGCCAGGGATCAACAGGTCATCACGTTACAGCTGCAGGGGGGAGAGAGGGAAAGACGGAGAGGATGAGCCCCCCCAACAGCGCAGAACTGGGCGCCGCGGCGAGAACGCGGCCCCGACCTCGCCTCCCCCAGCAGACGGTGCTGTCACGTGTGCCTGGGGGTGGGCAGGGGTGGGAGGAGACTGCCACTGGCCCCGTTTGTACCTTTGTGGATTTTGAACCATATGAATGTATTACCTAGTCAAAAAAATAAATAAGCCAAATTAAAAGTAGAGAATAAACTAAAGAAACAAACAGCCTGGTGCATGTGCCACGCCCCCTTGGGCCCTGGGGCGGACCCCCCCAGTCCGCCCGGCCTGCCTTCGGGGTGGCGGCTGCACTCACTGTGACAGGGGCTCCGAGTGCAGCCCAGGGGCTGGGCACGCCGGGTGGGCAGCCAGGAAAGGGTTCACGTCCCCGATGCCAAGGAGTCCAAACTCAGTGACTGACAGGGCCACCTGGGCAGGGCCCACGGCCGCCTCGGGCTGTCCATCCAGAGCCGCGTGGCTGGAGACGAGGGCCAGCTCTGCGGGGAGGGCCCCGGGCAGGGCCAAGTCCACGGCCAGTCTGGGGCTGGCACTGAGCTCCGGAGCAGCGGCGGCAGGCGGGCAGGACGGCGGCTCCGCCAGGGCTGGGGGCCGCCGGGGCAGGGGCACAGCCGGGGGCGTGTCCAGCGGCTGGAACGGACAGGGCCCTGGCTCCGAGCACGGGAGGCCGTCGGCGCCGTCCTCAGGCTCAGCGAGACTGCCCACCGCGCCGTCCTCGCTCAGCGGCTCTGCAGGGGAGAACACGGCTGAGGCCGGAGCCGCGGCGCCCAGCCCAGCCCACCCGCGACCATGACTGCCCGGGCTGAGCGACAGCAGCGAGCGGCCCGCTTCTGCCCTCAGGCTGCAGGCGCTGCGAGCCCCGCGGAGCCCACGGACGCTCCTCGCCAAGCGCTTTCACGTCCACGTGAGCACGTGAACACGGAGACCGGTCACACCGATCGTCCCCCCGGCTGAGGCCCTGCCTCGGAGGCCGTGACTCCTGTTCTCAAACACGGCAGACAGTCGGGGGCACGGCCGCCCTCGAGCCAGGGCGCTCAGGGACAGGTGCGTGACAAGCGGACGGCGAACCACGGGACCAACCGGACTCTGGAACCAGGGCACGATCTAGACCCAAGCCCGACAGACCCAGAGAGCAAAAGTCCTCGTCCTCTCTGAAGTCACCTTTAGAAACGGAAGTCACGGCCTGGCTCTCTCGTGGGCCTGAGCCCAGGATGCTGGGGACAGCTCAGATACCCCCAAGTCTCCCATGGGGCAGCTAGGGCTGAGCCCCGCACCGTCAAGGGCCCAGGGAGGGGCCCCCTACTTTGGGCTGCAGAACACACAGGTTCCCCTCCACATGGAACACCAAAGGGCCCCTATGACGACCCACATGGTGACACCTTGTGGCACGAAGTGACACTGGCTCCTGAACGCCAGCTTAGCGTCCGCTGGCCCAGGTCAGGGTGCCGGTGAGGAAAGGCTCCCCAAGGGCTAAGCCCCGCCCACACCCTCACCTGTGTGCGTGCACGACAGGGGGTCCTCTTCGGGACCCAGGCCATCAGCGGGAGGGGGCAGGGGCGGTGAGGAGCGGGGGCGGCCGGGGCCATCGTGGTCACTGCCGTCCAGGTCCTGGTCTGTGTCCCTGTAGAAAGAGAACATCGTGCGGGCCTGCAGGCGGACAGCCGCCTGAGGCAGGAGGTTCCCGAGACTGCGGTGCCCCCAGCCCCGGGCCCTCGGGAGCCCCGCACGTACGTGGGTCCTGCTGGGCCGTACTTCCGGCGGCCCAGCCGCGTCTGCTGCGAGAAGCAGTCATAGCGCTCGGACTTCTTCCACAGGTAGTAGTACTCCACACACTCGCCCACGGACCGCGTGCGCACCTGAGAAACAGTGCGTGTCACCCAGGCCCCACCCCGGGGCGCCTCGCTTCACCCCGGGCATGGTGGCGCACCGTCTCCGCCCCGCCGCCTGCCGGCACGGGGCCCCTCCTTCACACGGGGTCCCTGCCTTTTGCCCCAGACCACGTGGCAGCATCCACTTCGTCCCCACTCGTCACAGGCCCAGCAGAGAGACGACAGCAGGGACAGAGCCCCCACCCAGAGCGGACGGCACACGGCCCGGCCGCTCGCTTCTGCCACGAGTGTCACCGGCACCCCAGAGGAGCCGTCCCTGCGCATGGGGCGCCGCTCCGGGCTGCCCCAGGCCTCACGAGCCTGGCTCCGCTCGCACACGAGCGTCCGAAGACGAGGGCGGACGTGCCGCCGGATGCCGCCTGGCGAAGAAGCCCCATGGAGCGTTGTGGGCCGTGTCCCCCTCTGGAGGGTCCCCACAGCACGGCTGCAGCCACGATGCAGGAGCACCCGGCTGGTCCCAGGACGGGACAGATACCGGAGCCCAGGTGGGCCTGGGACCCGGGTGGGGGAGCAGGGCACACACGCACTGCCCCCTACGACCGAGAGCGGCGCCACAGCCCCACTGGGCCAGCGCGGTGCAAACTGAGAGCTCGCATGGCGACCCGGGGCAGCACGTGGGGGTCAGCGCCGAGTGAGACTTTGCTCGCAGCAGCGCCCCCGGCACTGGCCTGGCGAGAGAACCGAGTGCTGCCAGAGACAATGCTGGCACTGCCTTGTCCCCAGGCTGGCCCGGCACAGGCACCTCCTTGATTCCCACCTCCCAGGAGAGGGCGCGAAGCACCGAACGCGAGCCAGGCGGCAGCCAGGCCCGTGTCTCTGTGGGCTGTGTCGCCATGAGCAGGGGCGGGGGCCGAGGCTGCCTCTGAAGCCAGGACGCCACCGAGAGGAGGGGTGGGGAGGGGCCGCAGGGAGACAGACCGGAGACTCGGGCTCTGAGACAGTTAGGGAACCTACCCAGCCAGTGGCCCAGGGAGAGGAACCTTGTTCTAGGGGAGGACAGGGGGACTCAGGCCCAGGGGAGGGTGGAGGACTCGGGCCCCGGGAAGGCAGACTTGGCACCTGGCAGTCCGTCTGGTCCTGGACGTCTGCTACACGGGGCAGGAAGAAGCTATTTCCTTGGTTTGATCGAACAAGGAGACCCTTGCTCCCAGGGCTAGGGGCCGAGGGTGGGGTGCGGACTGGGGTCAGCGCTGCAGGACCCGCAGTGCGGCTGAGCCGACACGCTTTGCTGCGGGGAGGTGGCTTCAGTGCCCACGCCCGCAGCAGCCACGAGGAGGCAGCACGCGGCTAAGGTGCAGCTTTGAGCATGTCCCTTCCTGTGACTCAGCCTCTCCTGGGGGATGCGACGTGGCCTGGCAGAGCAGACCAGATCAAGGTGACAGAGGCACGCGGTGTGCGAGGCAGGAAGCAGGGCCGTAACGGTCGCGTCGCCGGAGCCTGGTGAGCGGAGTCCCGACCTCGTGCCGTGGGGTGCAGGGCGTCACGTGCCAGCCCCCAGAAGCCCAGGTCCCCAGAGGCGTGGGGCGGGCGGCGCCCTCACCTTGTTGGCCTGGATCAGGTGGAAGTTCTTCCCGTGCACTCGGAAGCCGTGCTCAAAGTTCCTGCACTCCTCCTCGCTCCAAGCACAGAGCCCGTCTGCAACCGGGGGGCAGAGGCGTCAGCAGCGCCCAGACGGGGTGGCTGCCGAGGGTGTGCCAGGCAGGGCGGGCGCTCACCTCGGATGACCTTCACGTTGAACCGCAGCCTCCGCAGGGCCTCCTCCACGTTGAAGCTGCACTTCACCAGCTCGTACAGCGCCTGGGGGAGCGAGAGCCTCTTCCCACCTGCTCACCCCTGGGCACCAGCTGTGTTCACACCACCATCAGGCGGGGACATCGGGTGTTCACACCACCACTGGGTGGGGACATTGGGAGTGTTCACACCACCACCAGGCAGGGACATCAGCGGTGCTCACACCACCATCGGGTGGGGACATCACACATTCACATCACCAGCTGGAGACGGCGGGCGTTCACACCACCTCCAGGCGAGGGCGGGGGTGTTCATACCACCCCAGGCGGGGACGGCGGGCATTCACACCACCCCCCAGGAGGGGCAGCGGGCGTTCGCACCGCCCAGCACCTTGCCTACCTGCTCACTGTCTCTCACCGTCTCCCCCACTGGGAGCTGCAAGCCGGGCATCTCGTGCCACCGCCGTGTGACCGCGCGGTACAGGAACTCCTCCACCTCTCTCTCCGGGAGGACGCTGGGGTCCCAGAGCAGCTGGTCTTCGTTCTCATACCCTGTGCAGCGGGGGGGCCGGGGTCAGCTGGGGCCCGCGGTCCACACCTGGCCCGGAGAGCACACAGGCCCCCCCACGCCTCTGCCAGGCTGGCTGGCACAGCTCCAGGGGACAGGTGCTGATGGGAACGTCTGCTCTGTGGCCCAGGCCCACCCCTCTGCGCCCCTCCAGGCCAGGTCGCTGGGCCCAGGGTGGTCGGGAAGTCCATCAAGGGCAGGAAGCTGTGGGAGTTGGCTGGGCGCTTCCCGGCCAGCAAACGCAGGGCAGCCTCCTGGAGGAGGCGGCACCTGGCCCGGGTGGAGGGAAGGGAGACTTCTGGGCGAGGCCTCCGGGGGGAGTGTTGGGACGCATGCGGGGAGGCTGCAGGGCCCCACGGGAACAGTGTGAAGGGGCTGGCTCGACAGCAGTGAGACCGGGGACCAAGTACGATGGCTGCCTGCAGGGCAGCCCGTGGGAGAGGGCGCATGGCACACGGAGTCCAAACGGGAGCGTGTGCACGGACTCACACTCACTTGCAGGTCCCCGGTGACCCGGCTCAGCTACGCCCTCCGGTCCCCAGCCCTTACCCAAGCGGCCCACAGCAGGGCGAGCGCATTCCAGCACTCCCATGCCCAGCCCCCATTCTGGCCCCACCCGTGGGGTTTGGGGACTGGCTGCGGCTGGGTGGCACCAAGCTCCTTCCCCACAGCGGTGGGGTTCCCTCTGTCCCCCGACGACCTAGCCCCACTTACACTTCTCACCATGGCGGCTCACGTGCAAGTTGCTGAGGTCCGCTTGGAACTGAGGTCCCACCATGATCTCCTGCAAAGACAGAGACCGAGGGATCAGGGTGGGCAGGAGGCTGGACGTGGTGCTGACGAGGGCCTGGCCGCTGCCCAGAGCCCGGGGCTGCGCTCGTCTGTGCGACCTGACCACAGATGCCGAGTCCTATGGCCTGAGGACAGGACGCAGAGGCCTGGGTGTGTGGGTGTGAGCGGTGGTGTGTCCCCATCCACTTGTCTGTCCAGTGTGGCCAGTCATGGGGCAAAGCAGGTGGGGCCCAAGGCCCCGGGCGTCCAGGACAGGACCGGGAGGCCACAGTGACCCGGGCTCAAGGTCGCAGCGCGGCACTGGGCCCTGCCCCGCCCCAACGCAGCAGCGGGAGGCCACGCACCTTCTTGCACTTGTTGGCAGGAAGCGGGTCCTCCTCAGTGTCAGACAGCTCCTTGTCTGTGCCAGGCAGGAAGCGGGCTTTGGGAAAAGTGGAGGAGGTGACACATCCATGCCACAGGGTGGCCCCCAGGTTACTGGGCCCCAGAGGCTCCGCTGCTGCAGCTGCCACCCCTCTCCCCTCCTAAGAGGCGGGTCCCAGGCCGCAGCAAGCCGGGTGTGTGGAGAGCGGCCACAGGGGCAGGCACCATGGAGGAAGGGCTGGGGAGAGGCCGGAGGACGCCGCCCTGGACCTCACGGCTCGTGGCTGCAGGGACTTGCACACGCCCCCGGGTCTCAGCTCACAGGCCAGGGAGATGGGAAGCCCAACGGGGTCCACACCCAGAACCAGCTACCCGTGGGGCGTCTGTGCCAGGGCCCTCCGCCCGCATCACCGGAACCCTGCTGGGCCCAGCTGCGTGCAAGAGTGGACAGGGCACCTACGCGTGCTCTGGGCCCGGAAAAGGTCGGAGGCTGCGTGGGAGGTCACGGACGGGGTGAGGTCATCGGCCGAGGACTGTGTTTCTTCCTCTTCTTCCCCTGAAAGCAAATCCTTCGCTATTTGTTCCTTTTGACAAGAAAGCAGAGAATGTTTTTGCGGATCGTCTTAGTGGCCTCATGGTCACACGACAACAACAGAGATGACGCCCAGGCCTGGGCGAGCCTCGCTCACGGGGGCTGCTCGGCCCGCTCCACAGACGAGGCCGGGCCCTGGCACGGACGAGTCTGGTCCCCAAGCCACAGCCCTGCGGTCTGGCAGGGACGTCGCCCAGGCCTGCGCCTGCCCCCTCCCCGTGCATCTGGTGTCCACTGCGGAGCGGCAGTCCCACCCCCTCTGGACCAGGGTCGTGGCCTCGCTGGTCTGTCCCCCGCCCCCCGCCCCCCGCGTGGCCCCAGGCCAGACCCCACTCGTCCCCTCCTTCGCCAGCGTCAGGGTCTCCCATCCCAGCCCCTCCCGGTGGCCACGACGAGCTGGCTCTGGGGAGGAGGGCAGAGCCCAGTCACGTGGGCCTCACGCTGCTGACGGCACTGCCGCCTCCACAAACCCTCCAGCCGGCCCCGGGGAGACCGTCACCTTGTCCAGAGTCATGTCCGGGAGGTGGGCCGCCGTGTCGCTGCCCTCACTGTCCCGCTCCGAGATGGGGTCTGACGCCTCATAGCCGTAGAGGGCGAGCAGCTCGTCCAGCGGCATGTCGCTGCTCTGAGGGGGACAGGCTCTGTCGGTGGGCTGCTCTGGGGGCTGCTCCTCCCACCATGAATGTGGCCACCTGGCCCCCACAACCAGGGCCGGTTCGTCACACTCACGGCCACACACCTCGGCCAGACCCCAGGAGAGGCACCCGGAAGAGACCCCAGAGGGGTCAGCTGTGCCCAAGGTCTGCGCCTGAAGGGCCCACGGCCGCCACTCGGGGAGCCTCCCTGCTCCGGGACGGCAAGGACGCCGCCACCCGGAGCCCTACAGGCTCGGGACGTCGCTAAACGAGGACAGACACACAACCCTGCCCAGGCGTGCGCCGGGCACCTGAGCCTGCAAAGCCCTCAGAGCAGCAAGTACAGAGACGGCGCCCGGCAGACCCATCGCGGCCGGAGCGGAGCAGGCTCGAGGCCGCACAGTCACCCACGCCTCGCGCCGAAGCAGCACGAGCAACAGCACTGAGACGCTGGACTGCCGGGAAGGACGAGACCGGAGCGGGCACCGCCTCCACCAGTGCTGCCTGCACGCCCCCGCAAGGCCAGTGCCACCCACCCCACTCCGCCCTGAGCCCGGGTCCCTGTCCACGTCGCCCGCTCAGGCCAGCACCTACCACCCCAACTCCCGCCGGCCCGCGTGCGGGGACTCCCAGTCCTTCCTCGCAGGGGCGCCTGCCCCGGAAACCCGGCCCCCACTTCTGCTACCTGGGACGCAGGACGGACGCGTCCGGCTGCCCACGGCTCCCGATGCCCGGGCTCCTGGGGGCCTGAGCAGGGTGGCGAGGGGAGGGGATGCCCACAGCCCGGTGCTGGCACGTGTGCCGACGGCAGGAGCCAAGGGCGCGAGCCAGGCTGCGCCCCACACCGCCACCCCGGCTCTCCAGGCGCCGGCTTCCCTCAGGGACACCCGTGTGAGGTCAGCGACCTCGCCAGAGCCCGCCCAGGCGGGCGCCACTCTGACTCTGTGTGAGGAAGCGGGAAGCAGGCGGGAAGTGCGGCCACACCCCGAAGCACACCACAGGGCGCCGAAGCTGTGCGGTGACACGGTCCTCGCTCAACAGGACGGTGGGCAGATAGCGCCCGGACACAGACCCCCAGGTGGCAGCGTCCCAGAGGACGACGGACCGCTGCTGCCAGTGACACTCGAGCTTCTAAGCAAAAAAAAAAAAATTCTGGTTCCGGGAAACAGATCTGACCACTTGACGCTGACAGGTGCCTTCCACCTCCCTACGGTGACACAGTGGCAGGGCTTCCGCGTTCACCTCGCACTTCACGTTCGTCCTCAACAGGTTACATCTGAATTGAAACATCTGAATCGTATCTGAAGGAAACCCACGTCCAGGTACCCAACTGACAAACAGCTGATTCGGGTTTTGGAGTTTGGACAAAACTGGCACCAAAGAGATCCATGGCACCGGACTAAACAAATGCCTGCGACTAGCCCCCGAGGAGGAACCTCCTCACAGCTGACAGGCGTCTGATAAGGGGGGCGTGGACTCCGTACGGGCCACCCACCTGTGTCCCCCGCACGCGCCAGGTCTCCTTAGGCCCACGTGACCGCCCCGGGAGACGGGCCTTTCCGGAAGAGCGATGACGTGGGGACAGAGATAGGCCCGAGATGACAGGGGAGGTCTCACCGGGTCGAGGGTCAGCGGGGCCAGCGTCTGCGTGCCGGGCAGGGGCCCCCCCAGACGGCCCTGCCAGGCCCCGACCTGCGGCTCCTGGCCCCCGTGTGCGAGCCCCGGCCCAGGGCAGTAACGACGCGCCTCGGGTTTCACGCTGCCAACTCCGTGAGCAAGAGCCAGAGCCGCCCGTGGAGGAACACGGCTCTGCCACACGCGGCCGGCGCAGGAGCGGCGGGCTCCGGCCCAGGGGAAGGGCCGCGTCGGGCCCGAGGCCCGGGCAGTGACCCGGCAGGGGCTCCGGCTCCCTGGTGAGGCTGGAGAACACGCTCCGCTGCCCGCCCCCGGGGGCCAGCTGCCGGCTTGCGGCCCAGCGTCGCAGAACGGCCCCTGCTGTCTGAAAGGGCTGGGGACGCCCCTCCCCTCCCCAGGACACCGGCGTCGGGCCGGGCACGCGCAGCGACCCCAGGACCACGTCCGGACCCGAGCTACGGAGCGCCGACGTCCTCCTCCTCCCTGCCCTTCGTGGTCTCGGAAAAGCTACTTTTCCACGCATTTCCACAAAAGCACGTCGTTTCCAACAGGAGGCTGACTGCGCACGCCGCATCGGCTCGGCTGCTCGAGACCCTCGGCCACGGCCAGAGCACGAGGGGCTCCGGGGCCGACCACCGAGAACGGCGGGGTCAGCGCCCGGCCCGCCCACGGGTCGACGGCCCCAGAGCCCCCGAGGGCAGGACCCGTCCGTCCTGTCCTGTGACCGCAGCCCCCAGCACCGACGGGAAGCAGGACCGGGCGCTGCAGGACCGGAGCGGCCACAGCCCAGCGCGGCCCCCGCACGGTACCTGGGAGACGAAGTCCTTGTCCAGCCCCTCCTCCCGCTGCTCCGGGCGCCTCGCCATCTCCTCGCACTCCTCCCGGACGCCGTAGGTTTGCGACAGGATCTCCGCGAGGCTGAACTGCTGGTCTGCAGAGCCCATGGACACCCCTGTGGAGGGGACGCAGCTGTGAGTGCCCCCCCGCCCGTCCCCACCCTCCCACCAAGACCGAAGACGGCTGGGGCAGCGGACACGACAGAGGCCCGGCTGCCAGCAGGGACGAAGCCGCGGCGTGTGGCAGCGTGAGCATGCGTGAGCATGTGTACACATGTGTCTGTGTGTGTACGCGCGTGTGAGCGTGCGTGAGCATGTGTGCACGTGCGTGAGCGTGCGTGAGCATGTGTACGCACGTGTGAGCGTGCGTGAGCATGTGTGTGCGTGCGTGCACACTGCTGCTCGGCAGCGTCGGTCCACCCGTGGGTACGGCCACAGAGGAACACACCCAGCTAACAGCACGCGGATTCTGGGGTGTGGGGATGTGCCTTCGGGGGGTGTCTGAGGGTCTGGGGAGACGGCACGGGGACCACGTCGGGTCCCTCGGCTCCGGAAGCACAGGGCTGACGCCACACGCCCACTTCCGCGAGGCACAGCAGGGCGGGCACAGTGCGAGCACACCAACGGGCAGCACGCAGGAGGCCCAGCAAACACTGTCCCTTGTCCTTCAGCAGGGCACAGCAGGGTCACATGCCCGCCCCAACGGGTGCTGGGGGTTACCAGATTTGGGGTTTTCCCCAGAGGACCAGGAGTGCTCACTGCTCTCTCTCCTCCTTAGGTTTCAATAAAGTTAATTTTAAAAGAAACAAGAAAATAGCTGGGTCTCCATCAGCACTAGCGGCGGGTGAAGGCCAAGGCCGCTCCTCCCCACGGGTCCGAAGCAAAGAGCGGGGGCGGAGGTACTGCAGGGCCAGGCGGGGGGGGGCAGGCGGCCAGCTCGAGGTGGGTACAAGGCACCAGCGATGGTGCCCCCCCAGCACCCACTCCGACCTCCTCGGCCCCGCTTTTCTCTCGGACACGGGTGCCCAGAGGGAGGCGCTCTGGTCCCCCTGGGCTGCCCAGCCCCACCGGAGAACAGGAAACAGTCTGGGCCACTGTGTCCACACGCATCTGGACTCTAGGGGCCAGCGCACTGTCTGTGTCGCCGGGCTGAGCAAGCTCTGCCCCTCAGGGCTGCAGCGACCCGGGGCAGGGGGCGGCGGGGGCGGGGCCAGCACCTGCTGCTGGTGGCAAGCCGGGCTCCCTGGGGCGCAGGCCGGGGCTGAGGCGGGCGGCCACGCGAGGGCTCTGCCTCTCCAGCGAGGAGGCCTGTGGAGGAAGAAGGCAGGGTCAGCTTGGCAGCCCGGAAGCCTCCGTGCTCCCGGGGGCTTCGGGGAGTAGCCCCGTCTGGGCTGGGGGCAGGAGGGGGCTGGACGTGAGCTGCTGCAGAGGCGGAGGCGGCGAGCGGGCAGAGTGGGGCCGGCGGCTGCGGGGGTCACTCCCCCGCCCCAAGTCACACACGCGGATCCGTGCACACGTGGGCCTGCACAGGGGTGCTGGTACCCTGGGGTCCTCACCTCTGAGTAGGGAAACAGCACCCACGGGGGCTGTGACGGGACTGGCACAGCCAGGAGCCAGCGGCGGTTAACACCTGCCCAGGACACAGGGACCAGGCTGGTCCACACACAGCCCTGCTGCACATACGCAGCAGGCATTCGCCGCCACCTGTGCCAGACACAGCAGTCCCTGTGACAAGGGTCCCAGCCTCCAGGAACTTGAGTCTTCAGAGGGCACACAGCCACTTGGGGAAATCAGGCAATTCTTCCAAAAGCAGAGTCGCCAAATGACCAGCATTTAACTCAACTCCAGGGTACGACCCCAAGAGAATGGAAAACCCACGCCAACCACGCATGCCCACGGCAGCAGACTCACGCAGCCGAAAGGTAAAACAACTCGCGTGTCCATCTGCGGGTGAAGGACACACACAACATGCCCGTCCACACGGGGCAGTGTCACTCAGCCAGGAGAGCGGGGGAGGCGCTGCCACTCACCACGACGTGGACGGACCCTGAACACACGACGCTCAATGAGCGACACCGGACACACAGACCACGCAGTGTGACTCCATTTACGTGACACGTCCAGAACAAACGCGTCCACAGACAGGAAGTAGGCGAGTGGTGCCAGGGGCTGGGGAGGGGTGGAGGTGACTGCTGGTGGGGACGGGGTTTCCTTTTAGGTGAGGCAAATGCCCTGGAACTAGACAGAGGTGACAGTTTAAAAACTTTGCGAACATACCACTGAACAACTGAACGAAGTACTTAAAATGGGTATATTTTGTGGTATACGATAACTAAAATTTTTTGGCAAAGCCAAAAAAAATAGGAAAAGAGTGGAACTTGCTCAAAAAGGCATCTACCAACACCCCTTAATGGTGACATGACAGGATGCACACTCTCGCCACAGCTATTCACAGTGGCACTGGAGGTTCTTGTCAGGGCAAGAAAATGAAATAAAGACATCTGAACTGGACAAGAAGAAACGAAGCTATTTCTTCTAGCAGATGACATGATCATAGACACAGAAGACACTAAAAAATCCACTAAAAACGTGAACTAATAAATGAGTTCAGCAAGGTAGCAGACCGCAAAAACACATAAAACCAATTTTATTACTACATACTAGCAATTAAGCCAAAAAGGAAATTAAGAACACAACTCCATGTACAAATAGCATCAAAAAGAATGAAATACTTGGGGTTAAATTTAGTAAAAACAGTTCAAAAGTTGAAAAAGCACAAAATGTGTTGAAACAAGAACTTCTAAGCAGGTGGAGAGACAGCGTCCACTAACGGCTCAGAAGGCTCATGCGTGGGAGGCCAGACCCCCGGCTGATGCAGACACCGCAGGCGTCAACCCTTCCGTGCAGACACCGACAGATTCCAGAAATCAAGAAAGCTCGAGGGACCCAGAACAGCCAAGGCAGTCTCAAAAGGAAATCACAAGAGATTTCCTGATTTTGAAATCACCACAAAGCTACCGTCATCAAAACAGCATGGTGCAGACATAAAGGTGAACATTTAAATCAAAACAACAGAACTCAGGATCCAGAAAAAAACCCACACATTCACAACCAACTGAATTTTGACAAATGTGACAAAACAATTCCATGAGGAATGAACAGTGTTTTCAACGAAGTGCAAGGACAATGTATAGCCACACACAAAGGAATAAAATCATACACCTACCTCACACCCTACACAAAAATTAACTAAAAACTAATCAAAGACCTTAAATAAAAGAACTGAACATCTCAGAAGAAAACGCGGGGGTAGACCCGTTACCCTGGACTGCACACGATTCCTAAGACAACAACAGCATAAGCAACAAGAGAGAAAGCGTAAACGATTTCATCAAAAAACTTGTGCTTCGAAGGACGTTATCGACAAAGTGAAAAGTGAAACCGGGAAGGACCTCTGCGAGTCACGTGTCTTGCGTCCAGACCACGTGGAGGGCTCCCCGACACGGTGACAGCAGGGAGCCCCGCCTAGCAGCGGGCGGAGGGCCTGGACAGACGCTCCTCCAGAGGTGCGCGTGAAAGAC
>CM053513.1:0-115373 GCA_028627145.1 Eidolon dupreanum
GCAGAGAATGAATGTTCGTGGTGACCTACACTCCGGTGTTCTTCCTAAAATGCCCACCATATGGCAGCAGAGAGTAATTTTTTTTTTTTTAATTCCACTCTGAAGTTATTCCAAGATACAAAGTAGATGAGAGCAGAAAATATATTATCATGATGGCATACACTGGGCTGTTATTCCCAAAAATGCAACAGGATGGCAGCATAAAATTAATTTTTATGATGACTGACATACACTAGTTTGTAATTTTCGAAATGGCATGAGGTGGCAGCAGAAGAATGTTTTTCATGACATGCAGTTCCCTGATTTTCCCAAGATGCATATGAAATGGCCGCGGACAGTAACTTTTTACAACATGCCCTTAGGTATCTTTTTCAAAATGCACACGAGATAGCAGCTGAAATTATTCTTTATGACATGTGCTGTGGTCTTTATAAAATGCCCACCACATGGCAACAGAGAATAACTTTTATTACACGCGCTCTGCTGTTATTCTCAAAATGCACACAGGATGGCAGCAGAGAATAATTCTTTATGACATGCACTCCTGTGTTTTTCCCAAGATGCACACAAAAATGGCAGCAGACAAAAACTTTTTTGTAAGGACATGATCTTGTGTGTTATTTTCAAAATGCACACGAGATAGCAGCAGAGAACAACTTTTTATTACATATGCTCTGCTGTTATTCCCAAAATGCCCACGGAATGGCAGCAGGTTATAACTTTTCATGACAAACACTCGTGTTTTTCTCAAGATGTACACAAAATGGCAGCAGACAAAAACTTTTCATAAAGACATGCACTTATGTGTCATTTTCAAAATGCTCATGAGATGGCAGCAGAGTATAACATTTCATGAACTGCACTTCTTTGTTTTCCCCCAGATATACATTAATGGCAGCAGAGAAAAACTTTTCATAATGATATGCCCTTGGACATTATTTTCAAAATGTCCATGAGATAGTAGCAGAAAAAACATTTTGAGACCTGCGCTGTGGCATTATTTCCAAAATACCCGCCAGATAGCCGCAGGGAATGAATATTCATGATGAAAACACTCGGGAGTCATTCCTAAAATGTCCACCAGATAGCAGCTAAAAATAAATTATATTATACTCTGGCATTATTCGCTGAATGCACGCTAGATGAGGGCAAGAAATACATTTCTGATGACATACACTTGTGTGTTTTTTTAAAAAGCCTAGAGGTTGGCAGCAGAAATAACTTTTCATGACCTGCACTGTGTTGTTATTCCCAAAATGCCCATGAGCCGGCAGCAGAGATAACTTTTCATGACATGCATTTCTATGTTTTTCCCACGATGCCCAAGAAATAGCAGCAGAGAAGAACATTTTCATAACTACAGGTCCTTGAATGTTAATTTCAAAATGCACACGCGAGAGCAGAAAAAAATATTTATATATGTTTACGACTTGCACTATGGTGTTATTCTCAAAATGCCCACCAGATGGCTGCAGGGAATGAATATTCATGATGAGAAGCACTCTGGGTGTCGTTCTAAATGAGATAGCAGCTAAGAATACATTTTATTACTCACGCTCTGGTGTTATTCCCAAAAGGCCCACAGGATGGCAGCAGAGAATAACTCTTCATGACACACACTCCTATGTTTTTCCCAAGATGCACATAAAAATGGCATCAGACAAAGACTTTTCGTGAGGACCTGACCTTGTATGTTATTGTAAAAATTCCTACGATCATGCAGCAGAAATAACTTCATGAACTGCTCTGTGGTGTTCTTCCCGAAATACCATGGCAACAGAGAACACACAGGTCCTATGCTCAGGTGTTTTTCCCGAAATGGCCACCAGATGATAGCAGAGTATAACTTTTCATGACATGCATTCCTGTGTTATTCCCAAGATGCACATGAAATGGTGGCAGAGAAAACCATTTCATGACAACAGGCGCTTGTGTGTTTTTTTCTAAATGTATATGAGAAAGCAGCTGAAAAAACCTTTCATGACCTGCATTGTAGACTTATTCCCAAAATGCCCACCAGATGGCAGCAAAGATTAAATTTTAATTCTTATACTCTGGTGTGATTTGCAAGATTCACACCAGATGAGGGCAGATAATAAATTTTCGCAGTGTCATACTCTTGTGTGTATTCACCAGATAACAGCAGAAAATAAAAATTTATGATGACATACACTTGCATGTTGTTTTCGAAATGCCCACGAGATAGTAGCAGAGAATAATTTCATGACATGAACTCGTGTGCTTTTTTCCCCAAGATGTACACGTAATGGCAGCAGAGAAAAACTTTTCATAAAGACATACCTTTGGGTGTTATTTTCAAAATGCACACAAGATAGTAGTGGAAATGTTTCCATGACCCGTATTGTAGCCTTATTCCTAAAATATCCACAAAATGGCAGTAGAGAATACTTTCTAAGTTACATGCACTCTGGTGTTATACCAAAGCACATGAGATGAGGACAGAAAATAAATTTTCATGATGAACTACACTCGGATGTTATTCCCAAAATGCCAAACGGAAGGCAGCAGAAAATAAATTTTTATGATATACACTTGCATGTTATTTTCAAAATACCTACGCAATGTTGGCAGAGAATAAGTTTTCGTGGCTTGCATGCCTGTGTTGTTTCCAAGATGCACACGAAATGGCAGCAGACAAAACCTTTTTGTAATAACATGCCCTTGGATGTTATTTTCAAAATGCACATGAGATAGCAGTAGAAATAACTTTTAATAACATGCACTATGAAGTTATTCCCAAAATGTCCACCAGACGGCAGCAGAAAATGAATAGTCATGATGACCTACTTTTGGGTGTTATTCCCAAAATGCCCACCAGGTAGTGGAAGAAAACAATTTTTTATGATGACATACAACTGGATGATATTTTCTAAATGCCCACGAGATGGCAGCAGAGAATAACTTTATGACATACACTCATGTTTTTCCCAACGTCCTCACAAAATGGCCGCAGAGAAAAACTTTGTAACAACAGGCCCTTGAGTTTATTTTCAAAATGATCATGAGATAGCAGCGGAAATAACTTTTTATGACATGTACTTGCTGTTATTTCCAAAATGCCCACCAAGTGGCAGCAGCGAATGAATATTCATGATAACGAACACTCAGGGGTTATCCTTAAAATGCCCACCAGATGGCAACAGAACAAAAAAAAACACTTTTATTACATACGCTCTGATATTTTTCCAAGATACACACTAGATGGGTGCAGAAATTAAATTTTCATGATGACCTACACTTGAGTGTTATTCCCAAAATGCCTACCAGACGATAGCAGAAAATAAATTTTTATGACAGACCCTTGGGTGTTACTTTCAAAATGCCCACGAGATGGCAGCGGAGAATAATTTTTCCTAACGACATGAGCCGTATTCTTAAAACGAACACGAAAAAGAGGCAGAAATAACTTATGCTGACCAGTACTGTGGTGTGATTTCCAAATTTACCACCAGATGGCAGCAGAGAACGAATAAGCAAGATGACCTACACTTGACGACATATAGTCAGTTGTTATTCCAAAAATGCACACGAGATGGCAGCAGAGGATAACAAATAATTTTTCATGACCTAGACTCGTGTGTAATTCCTAAAATGCACACCAGATGGCAACAAAGAAGAGCTTTTTCGTCATGACGTTCACTTCAGTGTTATTCTAAAAATGTACGCGAAATGGCGGCAGAGAAGAGCATTTCCCTGCCTAAAGGACTCTGCCCACTCATTAAAATAAAAATCCAGATTCCTAGTACTAAGCTCACTGTGAAATCGATCCTGTTTTAGCCCCACACATGCCTCATCTAATGTATCGCTTCCATTTGCCAAATGAGGCAGGAAATGTATTATCTCCATGTTATAGGTATTTAAACTGGAGACTAATTCTAACACAGTTCTGAGTCCAGGATCCTACATTAACACAGGATCCTGGACAAATAGAGTAATCCAAATAGTCCTTGAAGCTTTGGTTTGAATCTCCGTCATTCTCTTTGAAGAAAATATGCACATAACCTGATGGCTTGCCATGTACTCACCCAAGCTGGTTTTTGTAGTGGGACTTGGACAGGCAGCTAGTGGACAGGTAGGGAGGGAAAAGGTGGCCTGGCCTCTCACCAGGTTCCTATAAGAACGACCTCCACTTTCACTCCCTGTTGTCCTCTGACCTTTTGAAATCTGTTCCTTTTAAGTCCAGAGCACTGGTCTGCTTTTGCCCATGTTTTCTTCTTCTGAGGTTTCAACTGACGAGAGCTTCTTGGCTGCTCAGAATGGAGTCAAGGGTGGCAGTTTCCCTGTGGGGGAGTCCCTGAATCCCAGACAGGCACAGAGCTGACATCTGGCTTCACCGCTTACTAGATGTGTGACTTTAGGCAAAACTCTGTCTCCTCATCTGGCAGATGGGGATAACCGTTTCCTCTCTGAATGGCTGTGCGGGACCTCTTTCCCCTGCTGGTCTTCCTCTCATTGTTCTGGGGTTTCCCTCTCCCAGGACAAGGAAGGAATGGGGACAGAACTAATTGGCAGCTTCCCTAAGATCTGACCCCATCCAGTGTCTTCATCTCCCCCAGCCCAGCTGCCCCAGGGTACTATGCAGAGGAATCTCATGGATTATCGATTCTGCTGTGTCAGCTAGGACTTTTTGGCTACTGCAAAGAACTAGACATACTTGCTGAAGTAACATGAATTAATAATTTCTAAATAGAAATAAATTAATACTTGCGAGAGGCAAGTTTAAGTAGTTGGTTTGGACTCTCGCAGTAGGACCTGGTCTCTCTCCAACCCTCCATCCTACTAAAGTGCCTTTGGGTGGACTGCCTCACAGACACAGTCTCTCCGTGAATCCAGGACCTCTGGCCACTCCAGGCTGACAGCCACTCGCCAATTATTCTACCAGGAAGGATTTTTCCTTCCCTTAGTCTCCATGAAAAGTCATGGTTTTAAATGCCGTTGGCCTGCCTTGGGTCACATTCTCATCCTTGAACCCACTAGAGCACCCAGAAGATAGTACGTGGGGTTGGCTAGATGTGGGGCCAGCCCTGAGGAGTTGTCTGGGTGGAAATAGGGGGAATGAGACACTAGCCTTGGGCACGAGAACGGATGCTGGGTTGGGGAGAGCAGCAGACTGCATGTCACTGACGGCCTCCTGCACAGCTGCAGGGTCTACAGCCCACGGAGGGAAGGGCCCACAGGGTCAGGGCTGTGGCCTCTGTCTGGTGCTCTTGCTGTCCTCTTGCAATGGCAAGAAGCTCTTCCACTTCCTGAGAAAGCTACGCTGATGCTGCTGGTGGTGAACTCGAAGCTCCTGCCTTGGGCTTCAGGTCCTTGCAGCTCAGAGATGGGAGAAGAAGAGCTTGTGTGCCCTCGGGAGACACACCGACCTCGCCCGTGTCCCTGGGAGGTGGGAGCCCAGGATCATGGAAAAGAAATCATTTGCACACAGGTCCATGGAATAAAAAGACTAAAAAAGAAAGACTTGTTCAAATTATTTAATATTGTGGAGTAATATTTTCAAACCAACTTAACTTTTATAGTTATCTTCAGTTATCCAAACTACCATAAAAATGTTGCTTTTTAAAAAGGCTGCTTTTACAGCTAAGTCCCCACAGCACAAACATGTTTTGTACTCGCACAGTATTTCTAGGCATCCACGGCAACACGGCCCTGAAATTCTCTCACTCCCTGTACTCCAAGTTCGCAAGAATGGCCCTTCCAGACACATGGCATCAGATGAAATCTTATCTCTGGTCTCTTCCTTCCTTTCAATAACTTGGCAATAATGTATCTACTGTAAACATTCTCTCTATGAAACTTTAACAAGTGGGTACTGAATTTCTTATTTCATCAGTGGAAATATTTTTCTTGTTATGCCTTGAAAAATTTAACCTGAAGAAGCACTTTATCTTGGACCACACATTTAAGAGGAAGTGACGGGTTACTTATTTATTTATTTTTTTACGCCTACAGCATCTGGTCTTCCTAGGTGGTCTCCCATCCAAGTACTAACCAGGCCCGACCCTGCTTAGCTTCCGAGATCAGACAGAATCAGGCGTATTCAGGGTAGCATGGCCGTGGACAGAAGTGACAGTTTTAAACGAAGGTTTACATGAGACAAAACCAGTTACGGTAGTCACATTGTAAGTGATAGACACCTCAAAGTGATTGTTCTATGTGCAACACACAAACAGGTGGTCCTTTCATGCCCCGCTCCCTGTGTCGTGTGTACGTGACACATCAGCATTGATGCCGACCTGCGCTTCACAGAAAGGACATCGGCGACTACTTTCCTTGAATTTTAGTCTCAATGCCACCTATAAGGACCATCACTTTTATGGCCTGATGGTCTTACTAACATACGTTTGCTATGTCTGGGTGCTCTAAATAAGTGACTCTGTGTGTACACTCTACACACTAAATACCCGTCCCTTTCCTCCTTTGTTCGCTGAGACATAAATTTGGTATTTGCTGTTTGCCAGACACATACAGAGAAGAGTTAAGATAGCGCCTGTGCCCTTGAGGATATTATTAGACACATAAACAAATCACTTTAATACATTAATTAAAGTTATGTCATGTGCTCATCAGAGGTATCTTCTTCCTGCACAGATGGCACCCGCTCACTGTTCTATAATTCCATAGGTGTTTCTTGTTATCCACTCTTCTAAGATGTCTAGTTAAATTGTGTAGTATTATAATAAGAATCAATTTGCAGATTAATTAGACAAACACTTTAGAAGGCATCTTATGATAAATTTTTTGGGTTAGAAAATTTTGAATGATATCATATATTGATTATAATCATTATAAATTTCTAATAACAAATACTTTTTAAAAAATCCTCCAAGTACAGGCCAACTGCACCATTTTTCTTTTTTCTAGATGTCAAGAAGCATGAGACAACATTGAATTTCTTGGCGTCATTCTGTCCCATTAAACACTGAATAACTCGTCTTCCTATATTTGCAAAAACATACTCGTCTGAGGAATCATAGCTCTTCTTCCCAGGTAGGGAATGTGGCAACACAGGGAGAGACACGGATTCAAACCGCTTTTGATTTCTCAGAGGACCATTAACAGATAGTTTATAAAGTAGCATTATAACCCCAATATTACATACTGTATTTGGAGGTATAGACCATATATTAGGCCACAAAATAAGTCTCAATAGATTTAAAAATATAGATGTGCTGTAAATTATCTCTTCTGTTTGTAATGGAATAAAGTAGAAATCAAAAACAAAAGTTAAAAAAGAATAATTACAAAATGGTGGAAATTGTGCAATACACTTTAAACCAACACTTTTAAATGGATCAAAAAAGAAATCATAGGTGAAAGTACAAAGGTTTAGAGAATAATGAATCAAAAATAACTCATGGGACACAGTGAAAATGGTGTTGGGGAAAATTTAGAGCTATAAATGCTTATGTTAAAAAACAAACAAAAACCCTTGAATCAACAACCTGGCTGTACAACTTAAGAAATTAGAAAAAGAACAAACTAAATGCATAGCTACCAAAAGGAAGAAAATAATAAAGATTTAAACAGAGAAGGACAAAATAGAGAATGGAAAAAAAAAAATAGAGAAAATACATGAAACCAAATGTCGGTTCTTAGAAAAACTCGAGAAAATTAACACAAGTATAGTTCAATGGGCTAAGAGAAAAGTATAGACATTATCATAAATTCTGCAGAAATAAAAAAGATTACGAGGATACTATAAGTAATTGTATGCCTAGAAATTGGATAATCTTCTCCGACATCCTAACTAATTCTATGCGATCAGTATAATCCTGATACCAAAGTCAGACAAAGCCACTGTATGAACTATAGTCCCTGTGCTGTATACTACATCCCCGAGGCTTATTATTTTATAACTGGAAGCTGTTACCTCTTATGGTTACTAGACTTATTGCAGTGGTCATATTGCAAAGTAGGTAAATGTCAAACTACCCTTGTTTCAAACCTGAGACTATTATAATATTGTATGCCAACTATACTTTAATAAAATTTGTAAATTAAGAAAATTATAGACCATTCCCTATGAACACTGATGCAAAAAAGAAAAAAAAAAAACTCTCACCGAAATACTAGCGAACAGAATTGAGTAGCATAATAAAAGGATTATACACCATGACCAAGTGAAATTTATTCCTGGAATGCAAGGATGGGTCAATATTAAAAAACTGATCAACAAAACATGCCACATCAACAGAATGAAGTGCAAAAAATCACATCATTTCAATTGATGCAGAAAAAACTTTGACAAAATTCAAAACCTTTTATAATTAAAAAACAAACACTCAACAAAACAAGAATGAAAGGAAACTACCTACACATAATAAAACCACGTATGAAAAACCCATGCGAACATCATACTCAATGGTGAAAGACTGGTAGCTTTTCCTGTGTAACAGATGATCTCTTCAGCGGACAAAGGCTGATTATAATTGGTGAGACTGACAAGGCCTGGCAGGTCTTTAAAAAGGAAGACATGCAAGTGATAAGAGAAACAGAAATCTATTAACTCATGAACAATTGAGGGAGCATTAACAATGTCCACGTATTGCCAGACTGCTGAGCTAGCAACTTCTAAGAACCATGTAGAAAACAAATGTCAGGTTAGCTAGACAGATTGTTTTTTATTTATAATAAATATCAATAATGTCAAGCTGTATCAATTCTATTATCATACCGTAATAATGATTAAATCACTTTTATCTCCAAGTACAGTCTATGGAACATATGCTCCTCTGAAATTTTTCTATTTCTTATGATCATAGGCATAAGAAAAATTTTTAAAGTTCTTAAGTCTACATCAAATTATTAAGCTACAGGAAGATGATGTGTAAAATTTGTTGCATTGTAATCACTGCTCAGATGTCTCTTCTTCATTTTGGGCCAAGAACTATAATCTTCTAAAATTATTTCTGAGGAGAAGATTTCCTTAACTAGGCAGAGGGAAACAACTATAAGGGCATATTACCCTGATGACAGCCATGAACCTTAAAATTTAAATTAAATGAAATTAAAGATTCAGTCTATCAGTTGCACTTGGCCACGTCAGGTGCTTGATTGCCACGTGTGGTGGAGGGCCATGTGCTGAGTGGAGCAGAACCCACATCTCTGTCACAGAGTGTCCTTGGGGCCCTGGCTGCTGTGAGGAGCCCCCAAACACAGAGGAGGCGGGGAGGTGAGGAAGGTGGGGAGGGGACTGAGCTCACTGATGGTTCCTCTGTGCGAGGCTATGCCCCCTTCAAAACCAGTCCGTCACACTATTCCGGAAGAAATGGATGAATGGTTTTCTCTTTCAGACTCTGAAGGAAATGTTGCTTGCCCTGTGCTGAGCTCAATCAAAAAACTTGGTTACGATGCCTGCTTCTCACGTTCAAGATATAGTCCAATAAGACTCAAACTGACAGTTTTCAGTAATCTTAAATAACTAATTTAAACTAACAACTAATGAAGGTACAAGGAATCTAGTTATAACAGAAGAATATGCCCTTGATAAACTGGGAGTTGAATTTAACATTTCAGCAGTCTCATAATTATCTACAGCTTCTTCTAGCAAAAGGCATCAATAAGCTTTGTGAGCCTTCGAACATTGTCTCTGCAGGACAGACGCAGGCCACTTTTAAAGGGTTGCTATGCAGGTTCAAAGAGGCACAGTGATTTTGGAAAGGGGAAAAACTCGTTTCAGTTGGGAACTTTAGGGCCTAAGGGAGACCAATGTGTTTGCACTAAAATGGCCAGAACAGAGAGGAGGGACACCCACTTCAGAGGAGGCAACAGGATCGTTAGTGATCTTATGAAGAAGGTTTTGTACGTGGGAGATAGCATTTATTTTCTTCTGGAAGCTAGATAAACCAGGATGTGTGCATTTTCATTATGGAAGTAATTTCCTCGAATGAAAAAAAAAAAGTACTCAAGACATCTACTTAAACAGAAATTCCTCTTGGTGCTTGTTTGTGGGCGTGGATAGGTTCCTCTACGTGTGGACGATGGTGCTGAGAGAAGGCGGGTTTGCTGGGCATCTGCAGAGCTCCTTATAAATGCTCCGTCCTGCAGCACTTGATCTCTAGAGGAGATTCAACAGCAAAGTCGAAGTCAGGGATCCACGGTGCGGACTGGCTTCAAAGCAAGAGATAAAACAACCAAGTAAAAACCAAGAAACAGCTGCATAAATCTGGAGTGACATCAAAAAAGATCAGGTGCATATAGCAAGAGAGAAACAAAAATCGTATTTCTGGTGAAAAAGAAAAAGGAAACTAAAGATACAATTAGATATTCACCTTTCCCCCCTAAACAAAGAAAAATTTAAAAAGATCTGATTTTTTTAATGCCGTCTGGGAATTGGCATAGTTCCTTTTACATAAAAAGATTATTAATTTTCTTGGTTATATTGGATTTAATCAGCATAGTACATACTGATTTTAACATATACCCCTCTTTAAAGAAAAGAATTCTACCCCAACTCACCCACCCCAAAAGTCTCTGAAAATCAGCCTCTGGCAGCAGAGAACTGATTAGCGTACTTTTTTTTACTAGAATTGGCACCACGGATGAGGCCGGCTCTTAGTGCTACTTGGTGATTTTTTGGCTATTCCTTCTCTCTAGATTACTAGAGGTGTATTGTCATGAGAGAGGTTTAATTCAAGCTTATTTTCTTCTTCAAGGACATGTTCGCCCACACTTAGATTTACAAACCCTGATGTGAAGAGACGGTTGCCCTCACGACCGCCGTGTGCACCCCAGGTCGCGCTGGAGATGAATCCTCACGGGTTACCCGGCCCCACAGCCTGAGTGGGACTGAGTGCCCCCAAGCTCCCAGGACCCTTGGTGCCGGGGTCCCCCACTCCAGGAGCCGGACAGGACCACACCCCTCCCTTGCCGTTACCCCTGAATACACACCGGCCCAGGTTTGCTCACGACGTGCTCATTTCTCCTCGAGACATGGGGAGGGAAGGAGATGGGGCGCGGGGCAAGGAGGCCTCGAGCAGAGACTTTTCTCACGAGTACTATTTCAGCACAGAGTCAGGGCCAGTTGTCTCACTGATTCTTCACCTCCTGCTGTAGACATTTATGTGAACTCGTTGGTGTGAATTTCACGGAAATGTGATAGGAACAGTCCACCCCGTCCACCCCACTAGGCACACCCTTCACAGAGCCCCCTTCTCCCTGGCACCCCGGATCTTATACAGGAGGAGAATAGCTATGGAAGAGAATGAAATCAAAAACATAAATTGTCTATTAAATTTCACTCTCGTTTTTACAAAATCATAAATTTATAACACACATTCCAAACAATTTATCTTTTAGACATTTTAACACCTTTGTAAACTTGGAAAATCTAACTATATTCTCCACATTCTACAATTACATGAATTCTCTCACCAAGGCCACAGCATACTTTGTAGGCTGACAGACGAAGTGGTAGATATTACTGAAGTATAAATAATAGGCAGTTAAGAATTTAGAGGCAGAGTATTGGACGGAATCTCTTTCCCACATATTCCATCAACCACTTTTAGTCATGATATACATCTGCTTCCTATGAACTAGTATCGTGGGGCTAACTCAGAACACAGCCCCTCCACACACGTGGAAGACCTTGCTGCCCGGCCCGCGGCCGTGGAGGGCGCACACAAAGGACACACAGGGCTTTTGGCAGAGCTTCTGCCCAAGGACGCTTCCTGCTGCTCCGCTGTCTGCTTCTGTGACCGACAGCACATCTTGCTCCCCTCAGTCAGGGAGGGGGGCTCTCCCTCATGAAGGAGCCCCTCCCTCTGCTTGTGGGCACAAAGACTCTGCTTGCTCCTGGTCAGCGGCCTTTTCCCTGCAGCTCCAACCACTGCTGAAGCTTCCCCGCCTCGTGTGTAATAAACGCGGGCGGGGGGGTCTCACCCCTCTGGTCCTGGTGGTTTTTCGGGAATATCCAAACCCAGGTGCAAGCTCCAGGCCTGGGGCTCCTGCGTGAGGTATATTAACTACGTGTCTGCCAAAAATCACTTTTTCAGCTTCCTCCCCTAACAAAAAACAATGATTTCAGGTTGTTCCCCTGGCTTTTCAGGAACCGAACTGTTCCCAAGACTACCCTAAAGGTCATGAAATGACACCAGAACAAACAAATGAAAAACTCCCAGCAATTAGGAAAAATACAAATACAAGTGGATTTGATAATTTAAGAATAAACTTCAACCACTGGTTAAAGAATACATTAACATAAACAAATTGAAAACACATTTTTTTGTTTTGTTTTGTTTTTTGTCTCTGCAGCAATGTCTGGAGACAAAGAAATTCCATGATGTCAGCCATGGAACACAAGGAAGTGAGAGTAATTCTACGTGAAAATGAACCCTAAAAGTTGGAGAGGAATTCTCTGCAGCTTAATCGATTCCAATAATGAAATACAACATTATCAAATGTCTTTTGTTATAGTCAACTCTACTTAAATATAATATTAGATTCAGAATATAATCTCTAAGACAAGATATCAGAAGTAATGGGACACTAAAAAACAATTCTTCATCAAACGTCACTACCAATGCCTGTAATATAAACTGAGTAGAATATGAGTGAGCACCTATCTAGCCTTTCCCTAGATGCATGCATGAGTCAGCATTCAGCTCTCTACACTAATAAACTTCCCAACAACCACTGTTGTCGTTTTTAGGTCAATTGAACACACTGAAATGAAACTTCTAAGGTTTTGAGGTTCTACCATGTAACTGAAGGGATTCATTGTGGGTTTGGAGCCACTAGAGTTTTAGGTATTTCTCTGCACTTGTGTTACTAGGCACATCCATTTTATGAGTATTTTAGTTTTACTGAGACATAGGAGGAATTTACCAGCTAGATTAAGAATTTTAATCAGAAATCTGGAAAGGAAAATGCCAGGGTTAGAGCAGCTGGAAACTGTACCCCCAGGCATTTTATTGAATTTTGCAGAGATATGATTTCTACTAGAAAGCCCTTTTGTGGCTTTTTTTTTCTTTTTTCTTTTCTTTTTTTTACATGAGGGCAAAAACACCTTGGGGACGGTACTTCCCAAGGCAAGAGACATTAGATACTGAAAACCTTTCCCCAAGCTCTCTGTTTTCAACAAGCCAAAGAACTAGTAATCCCTGCTGAGTGCTCGTTTTACACAAGAAAAAAAACAAGATTGGAAAAATGATTTATGTTGTGTTTTTAATTAATTTAAGCTATGTGGAAATGCATTTTTGCTGTGTCTGGTATGCTAATGTTTAACCTGACTTATCTTTAAGAGGTTTGCCTCTGTAGTAATTACACAGTGACATGTAGTTTATTTTACTGGAATTTAATACAAAGAAATCCACTTTTCTCTCATTTTTTTCCTTTGCTTAGTAAAGGTGATTCCAGCTAAAGACCTCAGTTACTTCAGTATGAACTGAAATGTATAAGTATTAACAATGAAATGTCACTTGTCTATTTATCATCTTTTAAATGAACAGATCTTTATTTACCCAATTATTTGCCTAAATAATTAAGCACAACTATTTACCTGAAAGCTGCTGTTTATTGAGTACCTAATACATGTTATGTGCATATACTACATTCAAGTATGTGTACAAGTTATCCACACAGTGTGTCATACCAGGGGTGTGTGCCTGACCCCAGTATACACAATAACACGTGCTGTCACTATAATTTTAATCACAATTCTCCAGGCTAGTGAGTAAAGTTGAACTCAGATATTGTTTTCTTAAAGTCTGTTTAAGCTCAAATTGGTATTTCAAAGAAGAAATCACAAACTATTTTAAAATATTTTGAAATAGATCAGAATAAAAAAACAACTGATCGAAATGTGTGGCGCACAACAAAAGCAGTACTTAGAGGGGAATTTATAGTAGTGGGTGCCTAAATTAGAAAAGAAAAAAGATCTAAAATCAATTATCTAAGTTTCTACCTTTGGAAATGAAACTTACAAATACAAAACCATGAGTTTTTACATCAGTTTTGATATTTAAGTGTCAGATATACAGGACCAGTGAAGAAACAATATATGTTACTCTATATTTTATTTGTATATAATGATATGTATTAAATATATTTTTATATAATTCCTGTCTCAATTATACTTTGGTGAACAGAAAGAGATATTATTTTCCATTTTTCCAATAATAGAGAACAGCCATATGAATAAAACAAAATCGTGTATTAGAAGTAATGGTAAGATAAATGCAGTATTACCTTTGACTATAGTTTTATTTGCAAAATAACAAAATCTTAACTTGGAGCAGAGTCCTGAATCCCCTTTACCAAAAAATTTCTCTAGGCTCTATATCCCTGTTGCTAGGAGATTATTCTCAAACATATTAAATTTTTTCTCTCAAATATTCTTTCTGAAGTAAGAGAGTAATAACAGTCACTCTCACCCACACAAATCCGGCTTCAGCTCCCTCCGACAGGGAAGATGCTTGCGTGAGGTCAGCAATAACCTCCAGCCATCAGCCCTTCCTAGCACGAGACGTTATGCCCTGTGGCCAAGCATAGGTTCTCCTGCTTCTCTGACACCACCTGGAACTGGGTTTCCTCGCTCAGGGGCCAACCCCTTGTCTCCTGGAGGCGTAACTGGGCTGCTGTGCTGGCACCTTTCTTTCCGTGCACGCGCGCGCGCGTGTGTGTGTGTGTGTGTGTACACTCTCTGAAGGCAGCTTCAGCCAGTTCTGCAGCGTGAGGTGACACCTGCATACTCGTGACTCCCAGTTGGGTCTCCCAAGTCCTCACCTTTCTCTTATGCTCCCGACTCCTGTACCCACACCATGTGCTTACCTGACAGTTCTCCTTGTATGCCTTGAGCAAACTCAACATTGGGAATAGAACTGTGACTCTGCTCTGAAAACGGTCCCTTCCCAAGCACTCTCCATTCCACAAAATGGCAATGACACCCTCTAGTCACTCTGTCCAAAAATTTGGGAGACTTAATTTTTTTTCTTTCCCTTGCCCCAATTCCAGACAATAAGAAGGCCTGTCAGTTTTACCTTGTAAATGTGTTTCAGAAATACCGACTGAGTTCAGTGCAACTCCAATTTCTGCCCAGCTCCAGGGGTGGATGTTTCAGACTCAGCGATGTCATCAAAGACTCTATTTTCTCCAGTCCTTCCGTGGTCAAAGGACAGAGTTCCACACCAATAGACGTTTGAGGCCTCCTTCACTTCTCTTGTGCATGATGCTAATTGCGAGATCATATGATTTTGATCCATAGCGTTTTAGGAATACATATAGTGGGAAGCTCACAGAGGTCTAGCTACTTTAAAGGAAGCATAAACTACACAGACAGGAAGAAGGAATATATCCACATGAGGTGAGAGAAAGAGAAAGAGGTGAGGAGGAGGGCGAATTTATAGTCTCAAAATACTTGCAAAATCCAAATATCACGTGGAAGCACTCTTCATATTTTACTACGCCATTAAGAACAGTACCCATATACAACCTTTAAGAATACATTTAGTAAATTTAGTTTAATAGAAATGAAGATGTGATATTAATAAATTTCCTTAGTTTGGTTATACATGATTTGTACTGAGTTGTTTCAGACTTTATGCTCAGTTTAAAATTACCTTCCTTTACTGCTTTTATTCTCAAATTTGACAAACATTTCATTATGCATGACATCACAAAAACAATTGGTAAGCCTTAGACTTAAATCTGAACCAAATTGTGTCTCATGAAAATGGGGTGTGTCAGAGTCTCACATAAAGGTGAATGTGATTTTGTAAAAGTACAATAATAAAAACTTTCGAATTCAAATTGCAATTTAAAACCTTATCTTCCAGGCTAAATTTTTAATGCTTTGATAAAAGGATTGTTATTAAAAGAGCATAATAGTCATAACTCTCATGCCTGACCATAGCTTTGGAATTCCTTCTCTTTATCTGTCATCATCAACCTAATCTTGCCAGAGGAGAATCTGAGCATATCGAATATCTTAAAGGAAATAAATGAGATTACCAAGATGGGCCCAATTTGGAGTTCTGTGCTTCTAAACAGTAAGTGACAAAAGGGAAAGAGTTTTTTTCACCTTAGGAGACTCATTTGAATACAATATTTCTTTTTACTTGTTCATGTCAGAGTTTTTCACATATCTAAAAGCATCGTTCAGTGAAAGTGCATCTTTTATTTAAAAATTTTATTATTTTGCCCTGATTGACAATAGAAATTTTAATACAAAGCAGGGATGTTTCTTGTGTGTGTGACGTTATAGGTAAATTCTTTTAAAAAGGTGCTCCTAACTAAGGAATACATTTCAAATGATTTCAGGAATAGCCCAGACTTCAGGGTCTGTCAATAGATAATCCTGGAATCAAGTGTGAGTTCAGTCACTAGCCAACTCTCTGAGCTGAGGCAAGATATTTTATCTTCCAAGATATTTTATCTTCATGGTTTCCTCATGAGCGAACTGTGAGTAGCACAGTTCTCAGCTGCTATGGGCAGCTCTCTTCTTACCACTTAGGGCTCCAAATATTTTACTCATGAATAAAGGTCCTTATTGTGAGGGGATTTAATGATTTGAAGGTACATTTATAGAAGAAATACACTTTCTAACTATAACTCCTCACGATCACTCAGAGTGGTTTTCCACCTTCAGGAGCTATACGAGGTCAACATCACTATAATTTTCAGTGTAAACTCTTGAACTGACTTCCAAAAGCCGAGTTTGAGGGAATACTGACATGAAATGCTATGAGCACTTTCTTCTAATTGGACTCCAGCTTATTTTATTGGATTACCATTTTCCAAAAGAACAAATAGTTATGTCTGGCTTCACTCTGATTTTTATTTTTCAAAAATCCCATTTTTGGAATCTCAAGACCAATGCTGGTAGGTTGAACAATATGAAAGTGTCAGTATTTAATTTCTTGACCTAGGAAAATGGCTTTAATTAAATATTATTGTGAACAGTTGAGTTATTCTTCCGTTAGCAGAATAAATGTAGTCATAGATGTTTTAATTGGAAGTAAATTTTCTGTTAACTGTATTGTATGTTGTTTTTGAGGGTAGTTGCACTATTATTAAATATCTTTTAACATTATATAGCAAATATTCTAACATCAAATATTTTACTTTCAGAATAATTTTTTATAATTGTAAAATAAATATAGGATCAATAAAATAAAAATAGAAAATGTAAATATGGTTTTTATTTGCCAGATAAATATATTTAGTACTATATCATATTCTGGTCTTTTTTCTAATAATAGGTATATTTTTATATAACATGATCACTTTCTCTAATGTAAATTTTAGTTTTTCACTTATCATAGAAAAATAACACCTATCAACAACTTCTTTAATTGTTACATAAATTCTTTCTATGAATAAATCACTGTTTAGCCATGTTGCTAGTGTGTGTGTGTGTGTGTGTGTGTGTGTGTGTGTGAACTTGTTTATATAATAGGTAGTTTACATAAAGGATTCCAAAATGTGTTTAACACATAACAGCTTAGCATCTTTAATAGAAACTCTTGGTTAAGTATGAAATGGAAATAAATGTATATGCATTGAAAACAAACAGCAAGAGTTTATTTCAGTTACTGACTTACCGAGAACAGAGGAACATACTAAAACAGTTCTATAATTACCGTTCTGTATATCAGTAAATATATAAGAAATTCTATACTTCTTCCTAAACCGTGTACCCTATAGATTCGATTAATTTCTCTTTCAGCAACTGCCCTTCAAAAAATTAATTAATTAATTTAAAAAACCCAATTGCTAATAAAGAAACAACAGTGTGCTAAGTTTCACTTTTTCTTTTAACATCTTTGTCCTTATTCTGGAGTGGTTTTCAAAACAAGAAGAACAAAGAGAAATGAACACAAATGAGAAAGGATGGTCCCCCTGACCGACACCACGTGTGTCAGCTAAAACCAGGGCTCTCCTGCACGCGGGGGTCAGAGAAAGCCACCAGCACGGAGCTGGGACCGGGCAGGTGGGATCAGAAACCGAGAAGAAAGCGATGGTTTTACATGCAGCTGTCGAGGAAGCAGAACTTCCTGTGTTTGATATTCTTAGTGCAGTTGAATAAAACGAAAAAAGGAAGTTGTCCTCTATGCAGCTTTTCTCGGGCTTTTTCTAAGTACTGCTCATGAGCGAAAGACACTATCAAGCTGTGGATGCAGAGACAGTGACCAAATAACTCAGGAAACACTTTTGGACTGTAATAATTTTTAAGAAAGTGAAATTTGGTGCCACAGTTATTTACTTTTCATTTCATTGCTCCCCCAAATTTTCACTTCCTATGCATTTTGCCTGAGAGATCTAAAATGTTTTACATATCTTCGTCAGCTCTTTAAGGGACTTATCACCTGGCAATTTGGTGAGATATAGGTATTTCCCTGAAATACCAAAGAGAAGGTGAGAATACAAAAGGATGTTTTACATTTCACTACTTCTGGAAGATAATTTTCTCATGAACTATTTGTTTGGAATTGTAACCTCTAATGTTCCTGTCCAAGGTGTTCTAAAACTTCTCTCGATTCTATTTGTGTCACCAACTAGAACCTTCCACGAAGACAAGGACATTTTAAATTTTATGTCAATCATGCAAATTTGAAAGAAATCTTTAAATATTAGAAAACGAAAGATCTTTCATAATAAGATACGATTCCAAAGTCACTGATAGAAAGTTGATGTTTGATGAAATGTGAATTTGTGTGGGAAGGAACATAACTAACCAATCACAACGATCATGAAGCTAAAATAAGAGAATAAAACAGAGAATCTTAAGTAGTGTATGCCACGGTCCTGGGGTTCGAAGCAGCTCGGCTGTTTTCCACAGGTTCTCCTGCGTTAGCACAGCCGGTGGGAAGAGAGAGAGGGGGACCTCCGCGCTGCGGTGTCAGACCCCGTGGCCGCCCGCAGGCAGTGTCGCCTTGGTGACAATGAGCAAGCACAGGTGTCTCCTCTTTCACGTGAACTCCATGAAATCTTCACAAGAGTGTCCTGGGGTACAATGTGGCTAAATTTTGTCCTCCCTAAAGAGTGACAAGATGATGTTGAAAAGGTGTCCCTGACGAGGTTGGAGGATGCGTATAAAACTTAACTGTGCATTTTCTGGAACTGTTTAGGGGAGAAGAGGCAGAGGGGACGGTGCCTGGGTTCAGCCCCTCTCAGATGCCTTCCCAGAGGCCAGGCCACCAGAGGGGCGGGCAGGAGGAAGGGGACCCAGGGGTGAAGGAGACGTGGGCGCGTGAACCAGAAAGGGCAGCTGCAGAGGGGCTTCCCCGAAGGACCCGGCGAGGCCGATGAGAGAGGGCGGACGACCGGGCTCCAGCAACAGGTGCGAGACGCCGCCCTTAGCGCTGCGAACCTGGAGGCGCAGTGAGCACCTCCACCTACAAGGGCAGGGTGGGGGTGCGGGGAGGTGGGGGGCACACTGCAGTGACCCCACTCTGTCCTGGGGCGTGGCTGGCGGACCGAAGGGGTGAGGAGGCTACCTGAGGGATGGGGAGGCGAGGGACCCACCTGCACACCCCTGGTTCTCAGGCCTCCTACTGTCACCGTCCTGTGCCCTCCTCAAGGCTGTGGTGCTGTGGTGAAGGGTTGCACATTTCACCACCCTTAGCTCATTTAATGTCTGCGTTTTCCCCATAAAGTGTCCCCATTTCACAGATGGTGGTGACAGTGGGAGGTTATTACTGTCAGGCACTATTACAAGACTTGTACAGGCACTTTCTCCCTTAATCCTCAAGACTCTATGACGCAGGATAATGCTATCCTTCTTATTTTAAAGATGAAGAACATGAGACGCAAATTGGCAAATAACTGCCCATGGGTCAACAGCGAGAGAATGTCGGAATTAGATTTAAAAAATCTGATGTCAAAAATCCACGCTCCTGACAATCGGGGAAGTTGAGGCCCAGAAGGTGAAACCGCCCCCTCCGGGCCTCTGTGGGGGCGCCTCTGGTGCTCCACCGGCAAAGCCCGAGCTCCCCCGCCGTGCTGGGGAAGAGGGACCAGGCACCGCTCGGGCCCAGCCGTGGAGGGAAAAGACGCGCACTGCACGAACGCCCTCGATCTTGGGTGATGAGCTGCCTGCCTCTGAATGTCGAAGCATCGAAGCCAGAGGGTGGCAGGTCCTCCTTCTACAAGGTCTGTACATTCCCAGGCAGAAGTAGGAGCCACAGGCAGCGCGAGCTGCGGGTCGCACACCAGGAGGAGCCGTGCAGGCGTGGGAAGAGGCCATCAGGCCTTTGGAAACTAAGCAACACCAGCTAAACTCATCGTCTGGTAACCGAATTCCAGAGGCTAATTTACCTTTAGGGAAGGTAGGGAAAAAGTGTACTCATCTCTAAAATATCAATATCTCATACGAAAGACTGGAAAAATCCAATTGGAAGTCTGAAAGGTATGGAATAAAATCAAAGGAGGCTTGTAAAATGCAAGTACAGCTAGAAAGCATTTTATTGACCCCTGAGGCGTTATCACTCCGCACTCTGGTGGCCAGCTCCTGGCCACTGCTCCCATCTCTCCCTTGTTTAAATAATGGTTCTTATCCTCTTCCCCCATGTGTGTCGCATACATAAGAGATGACATTTACAATAGGCCTCAAGTTCCTGTGGATGTGAGTTTTAACTCCCTCCCTGCTCTCCCACATCAGGAAAGACCTTAAAGGCAAATGCATGGGGGGACACCCTTGGGTTCACACTCACATGCAGTCGTTCGCAACACTCCACAACCCTTTCTCGTAACTTATTGCTAATGTGATGCCTCCCATTGTAAAACGAAGAGTTTTCTAGTGTCAAACACAGGCCGATCTTCACTTGTCGAGTCCCCTTTTTGGGTCGGGGACTGCAGGACGGCGCTGTCTCTAAAGGAGACGCCTTGTCTGCTCTGGCTGCTTTCTACACTGAATGTCCAGATAAGCTCTCATCACCTTGATGTCGTGACACCACAGTGAGAGCAGTGTAACAGTTACTTAAACTCATTTTATGTGAGTTAGAGCCCTTTAGTGTCATCGATAAGTAACACATTTATAAACCTGTTCTTGTGGTGAGCTGCTTTTGGGAGAACCATCCACATGTATTTTACATTCATTTTTATTAGCTTCAATGGCCCAATATTTATATTTTTGGCTTTTTATATAAATTGTGGGATGTGAACTATGTATAGATTGCAGCTACACTAACTAAAGAAATCCATGGGAGATAAGTTTCTATGCAACTGAATTTTATTGTTAGTTTTCTGAAAAGTACATATTCTTTCAAGTAAGGGATACCTACATGATGTGGTTCTATACATGAGGGACAACCAGTCTCGTCGGCTAGTTATTAGTAACTTTTTTCCTGATTATGAACAAAGATTTGAAAGAAAAGGAAGATACCCATAACCCCCAAAATATGCCTTGTTTACATTTCCTTCCACTGTAGTTCCTTACAATATTTAACAAAATGCAAATCACATGCATAACTAGTTTTATGTTCCATTTCAATTAAGTTTCTAATATTGGATTTTTATCCTAGTTTCATTTGATTTTCTTGAAATTACAAAAAAAAGAAACAACGTGATGTACCTCATTCATTAATTCATCAGCAAGTTCTGGAGTGCCAAATATTTGGGAAAAGAGCCTAAGCCTGGGCAGTTACACACCTCTCTAGCAGCTTTCTGTCACCTTTCCCCCAGTTTCTACCCTAGCCCCCACCCTGGGTGGTGAGGTTCAGAGGTCTGCTATGCCAGACCTGTTTCTAAATATGTTAAAAGTAGGAAAAAAATAATAATTGGGAGAATCATGTTGCCTCTCAACAAAGCCATGCTTGCAATCCTATCGTGTTGTTGTAGATCAAAATTTTCTGTTTGAGGTATCAGCAGCTTAAGAGTAACTTCCCTTATGTATACATTCTTGCTGTGACAATCTTCGTGTCCTCCAAGGGACATGGAGGTCTTGGCTCATGCATGGAAATGCAGAGGAGAAATGTGTCAGCAAGCTCACTTCAGGCATGTACACCTCTTCTGTTTTACATGTGTGTGCACATGTTGGCTCATGCATGGAAATGCAAGGGAGAAATATGTGTCGCAAGCTCAACCCAGGCGCGTACACCTCTTCTGTTTTGCACCCAGGGGCAGGAAGGACATTTCCAGAGACCTGCGTTTACAAGACCCTTTACTCCATGGCCCTGAGCTATTAGCCTAAATATAACATCATCTAATTAACATGTGGTTTTAATTAATATTCATTAAGAAGGACTACAATACTTGAGTGACCGAGCCATGGATATCATGTTATTTAAAAGCAAAACAGAATATCTTGACAGTGCTCTGACAAGTGCAATGAGACCACCAATTTATCTGTGGCATTTTTCCATTTCAACACATTTATTTGGGTGCCTGGGGATGCTATGGAGGACAAGAAGATACTTTTTGCCAGTCTGTAAACACGAAAGTAAATATATCATTACAAATAATGTTGTGGAGAAAAATAGAGAGGACCAATGTAGATTGCCTCAGGAAGGTCCTTGCTGAAAGAAGTGACAATTGAACAGGTACCTGAAGAATGAATAGGATCATCCCTGGGAAAATGGGGAAGTATGGACCAAAAGGAGGGGACACACTTTGTATGATCCTGAGATGGGACAAAAGTCAGTGAGGCGGGAGTGAAATGAGTAATGAGATTAAAAGTAGGAGGTAGGCAGGGCCAGACAATGCTTAGTTCTTGTGAGACAAAGAATGGTTTGATTTTATTCAAGATGAGCAGAAAATCATTGAAAGTTTTCAATAATAAGAACACAAACAACTTGTCTATACATTTTTTTGCCTGTTTTTTAGATGGTATCTTTAGCAAAGAATGCTAAATGTGGACATCTGAGGTCAAAGATATAACTATTTATAAGGCTCTTGGTATTTCAAGAACGTTCATATCAATTCAGTTCCCTCTCAATAGTGTATGAGAGTGTCCATTTCGTGAGTTTTCAAGAGCATTATCACTGAAGAATTCTGACATTTGAAAAGTTATGACATGCTGTTTTTGTCATTTTATTACTAGTGAATATGAACATTTGTCAATATTTATTAATAGTTTATATTCTTTTGTAAATTATCCATGGCCTTTGTCCATCTTTGGGAGGGGGTGTTGACATTTATCTTATTGATATGACATAGTTTTTTATAGTTAAGGATTATTGCCCCATTTCTCATTTCTTCCATTTATACATAAACTTATATATTTATATTTAAGGACTATCACCCTATTTCTTCTTTCGTCCAAATATAAATAGAAATTTACACGTATGTATATTCTCCTAGTTTGTTTGCCTTTTAATTTTACGTGTACAGTCTTTCCCACATTAAAAGGGTACTTTGTTATTGAAAACCCATCTCGGAAATTGAAAATGCAGTTACTATTATTTTAAATTAGAAAAAAAATGCTATATATTCCTGAGCCCCATAAATGAAAACCACCAAGTCTCATTGAAATAGACCTGTTTACTTCATTAGTTTATGTTACTTGTGAAAACACAACATAACGCCCTGTCCACTAATTCATCTATAATGTACTGTTTGTCCGCATTCCTGAAGCTTTTCCATAGCTATTCTGCACCGTACACTTAAGACTGTTCTCAAACAAAGCATATACACAGTTCCTGTAATTCAACCTTTAATGCACATCAAAAATATAAAACTTAACAGTGAAGGCAAAATAAATAAAAGCAACTCATTTCAGGAGCTAGTGCGTGAGCTTATTATTGCTACATACTAGCAAACCAGGAACACTCTTGAACCAGAACTTAATGGAAGACCCCACTCTGCAGAGCTGTGATGTGGCCCTCTCTAAGAAATCCGAATAGGGTCCCAATTATGCAAAGAAAGTGGGAGAAGGACCTCTTTATCAAGTGTAAAAGTTTGGGAATATTTTAAACTAGGTCTACATTTGTTTTTGACATATAGGGCTCAGAAATTTTTATATGGTCAGATTTCTCACTCTTTTCTTTTGAGATAAAATCATTGCTTTAGGGCTGAGGATATTCTCTCCAACCTGGAGGTTACAAATATCCACTTATACTTTCTGCTATCTTTTTAAAAACGATTCTGTTTTTACAATTATATTATTTAAGTCATTTGGATTACTTTTTAAGTGTGTAGTGTAAGGAAAAGATATAATTTGCTTTGTTAAACAGACGAAATTTCCACACCTACTTGTTGAATAATATTTCTTAAAGCATAGTCTGTGAAGAGTTGATATGCTGATCACCTCAGGTATTAAGTGTAGCTAATGTCGGTCGGGTTCGGGAAGAATTGGGAGTGTTGTGTGGGGGTCCTTCTCTGGGCGGTACTAAGTCTCTGAAACCTTTCAGGTTGATGGCAAACCATTCCTCGCGATCCACTACTCTTTCTTCTCTCCTCTTTTCCCTGACCCCTTGACCCCCTGATATCTCTTTGCAGTTCAGCAGATAAATACATGGTATAACCTAAGTTGTATGAGAACAACTACTGGGTCTTTGGCTCCCCTCAACCCCCAACCCCCAACCATTGGCCTCCAGACCACCTCCCCTCCCCCGTATTCACTCGGCTGAGGGAAAAATGAGGTAAAGAAAACTGTTCTGAAGGGAAAATAGGGCCAAGATTTAAATTCTAGGCAAAACCAAGAGGAAATCTGGGGATAATGTATCTAATGGGAGATAATATCTGGGTATAAAAACTGAAATTATGCCTAAAAAACTGGATTGGAGAAGAATGTGGAGTTATGCAATCGCTTCTCTCCTAAGAGGTGAGCTTTCTTTTATACATATATGTTGTTTTCCTTGAGTGGCCTCAGTGAAATATGTAGAGCCATGCGGTCCTCCGAGAGAGTTTTTTAAAGGTGATTTACTTAAAGCTGTTCGTTGTTAGAATTCCTGGTCCTGCATTCAAACCAGGTATGGCTTGCTTTTTCTGACACCACTTAAACCCTTCTGCTGGATTTTAATGGCATATATTTACGTGTAAAATTAAAATGAGCTAAAATCCGTTTGTGATGTCCCGTGAAATTAGCAAGAACTCTGGGTGCTGTGTCAGAACCAGCGCTGTGAACGGCTGAAAGGCTGTCTTCGGGGAACAGCACAGAACCACCCAACTCTAAATTCTCACTGAGTCTCAGAGACCGGCTATGCTACAAGATTGATGACTTGGGTTAGCAACCCCAAATCTTGTGATTTTCAGATACCTAATATGTCCAATGAGACTCGGAGTAGGACATTTGGCTGCTCGGTCTTCCTTCCAAACTCCCAGTGGAGAAAGGTCGTTAGGGAAGATCCGTGCAGTGCACGGTGGTATTGGTCTGCGAGTCTGTCTGAAACCACACATTAGGGCCTTCTCGGGTTAGACCCAGAATTACGAACCAAGAGCGGGCACCGAGTTCTCCGCTCCCACATCTGCCGTGCGCCGAGCTGGCAACGCGTGGCCCCTCTCTCCGGAGTCGTCCGTGTGCGTATGGGACGAGGCAGAGGCAAAGCCCCGCAGCCCCTTCCGACGATCGCACTGAACGCCGTGAAAGCCGCCCCCCGAGCTCGTTACCGCGCCCGTCGGGGCGGCGCGCCGGGAAGCGGGCTCGGGGCCGCGGACAATGCGGCGCGGGACCTTTGTGCGCCCGCGGCGCCCGCGCCGCACGTACGTCGCCGCACGTGCGGCCGGGCCGGGCATGTGCGGCTCGCGAGAATGTGCTGGGGCCGCGGCGCGGAGGGAAGGTGCGTGCGGGCGCGCGCGGCGCGGCGCGGCGCGGCGCGGCCGGGACGGAGCCGCGCGGCACGAGCGCACGGCGCGGCCGGCCGCACACAAAGTCCGGGGGCGGGCGGGGCGCGGGAGGCCGGCCGAGGCGGCCCGCGCTGCGCCATGTGAGCGGCGCCGGGCCTCGCAGGACGCAAACTTTCGCGGCGGCGGCGGCGGCGGCGGCGGCGGCGCCCCGACTTCCCGCCCGGCCCCGGGCCCGCCGCTCGGCGAGGAGACCCCGTAAGTGCGGGCGGCGCGGGCCCCGCGCCCCGACCTCCGCCGGCCCCCGGCCCGCGCCCCGGCGCCGCGCTCGCGGCTGAGGCGCCGCCGCGGCAAACATGGCGCCCTGAGGCGCCGGGCCGGGCGGCGGGCGACGCCGGCGGCTGAGGGGCCGCGCTGCGGGCCGGGCGCCGGGGCCCGGGCCGGGCGCCGCGCTGCGGGCCGGGGGGCCGGGGGCGGCCGCGGGGCGCGGGAGGCCGGGTCGGGCCCGCGAGGCGGCGGCGGCGGCGGCGGGCACCGGGGCGTAATGGCGGGGAAGGCCCGGCGCGCGCGGGCGGGGCGCGGGGCTCCGTGGGGCCGGGCGCGGGGCCGCCCGCCGCTCGCCTCCCGCACGGCCGCGTGGGCGGCGGCCCGGGGCCCGCGGGGCCCCTCGGCGTCCCGCGGCGGCCGGCGGGGAGGCCCGGGGCGGGCGGCGCGGAGGGAGCGCGCGGGGCCTGCTCGGCCGGGAAGCCGCGGCGTCGCGTGAGCGCCGCCCGCCGGGCCGCCGTCCCCGCGCGGGCAGGCCTGGCGCCCGCGGCCGCCGCCGGCGGAGGGCGGGAGGCGGCGTTCGCCGTCGCGACTGGGTGTTCGCAGCGCTGGCGACGCCGGGCCGGCGGGGCCCACTCCCGCGCGGCGCCCGGTCCGCGGGCCCCGGGCTCGGCGCGGCCTCCGCGGGTGCTTCGGGCCGGGCCCCGGGGACGGCCTGCGCGGCCCCCAGGCCACACGCGCCGGACGCGAGCGGCCCGCGGACCCCGACTTGCGCGTCGACTGCCCCTCGCGCCTCTCTCCCGGGCCAGCTGTGGACGGGGCACGGTGCGGGCCCGGCGCCGGGCGGGTCCGTGGTGCCCAGGCTGCGCGTGGCGCCCGGTGTTCCGTATGGTGTGGCATGATACCGGTGTGTCATGATGCCTGGTGGTACCTGTGGGGTGGGCTTGATATGTGGTGTGTCGTGGTGGCCGGTGGTACCTGTGGGGTGGGCATGGTATCCGGTGTGTCTCGATGCCCAGTGGTACAAATGGGGTGGGTATGATACTCGGTGTGCCTGGTGTTATGTGTGCTCATGATACCTGGTGTGTATTGTGGTAGGTTCTAGATAGTGTGGGCGTGGTGCCCGATGTGCACGTGGTACCTGGTGTTACATACAAAGTGTGCATGGTACCCGGTTGTCTAAGGTGCCTGGTGTTGTGTACGGTGTTTGAATGGTACCTAGAGTGGGCACGAGGTACCCGGTGTAACAGTAAAGGTGTGTCTGCTGTCCAGTGTTCGCACATATGGTGTTTCTGTGAGCTCAAAGCTAGTGCCCAGGTGGCTTGTGTAAGGGTAGGTTTCTGTGAGCTCAAAGCTAGTGCCCAGGTGGCTTGTGTAAGGGTGGGAGCCTGAAGTTTGGAGGGCCCCATCTGACCCTGCCAATTAGGTCCTGGGTTCTCTGGCCTGCACCCAGGTGTTCTGTATCCTACAGCAAGCCATGTCTATGGAAGCGAGAGCCTGCTTAAAAGTAGTTTAACCTGTTGTTGAAAGGCAGAAAGCAAAACATTTGTTTATTTTCTTTTAAACTGAGAAATGTAGTAGCAGTGTAATTATGGGAGGTATAACCTTTTCAGGTTTTTGGGTCATTGTTTCTAATTGATGGTTGGAAGTTATTGGGGAGATAGTTTCGGTTGTACTTCAAAAGTTTAAGGGCTGTCTGGTTAGCAGGGTCACCTTTGTTTTTTCTGAATTCTAGTTTGTGCAAGCAGGAGATAAAGTATGAGTTTTGTATAGGCATGTTATTTTCCTTGTCACCAGCTCACTGGTGCTGGTTACAGTCATTATTTTGGTGGACCCTTCTTTATAAGATGGCCAGGCTGGAGAATCAAGGATTAAAAGATATGGGATGTGATTATGACACAATAAAATATTCTTTTTGCTTAACTTCACATGTACTTCTTGCTTAATTTCTTTGTTAACAGGATTTTTATCTTTTGCATGGTACTTTTTACTGTAGATGTTTTTCGTATGAAAACTGAATCTTATTTTTACATTCTGTAATTGGGCAATTTATTTTTGCGGTTATTTGTTACATGGTGTTTAAACATAGGTGTAAGTGCGTCCAGCTTTACAAAGAAAAATAAAGTGTTAAAATTTAGCTCCTTTGTTCATACTAAATATTTCTAGGATATCATTTGGTACTTTGAGTGGATGTCATCTTGCACATTTCTGTGAATTGATGTGTGCTTATTTGAACTTTCTCCCTTTTGTAACCCTATCCCCCTTTCCTTTTAAGGGTTGTTCAGATAGTGTATAATAGAAACATTTGTATCCTCTTGGCATATGCTAATTAAGACACTAACTGAAGCTAATTAAGAATTTTAACATTTGTAGTGGAAGTATCTAATGCTGTCCTAATATTGCTTGGAACCCTACACCTCTGGTGTCTGATTTTCTTACCTACCATAGCATCATTCTATTGAATTTCACATAAAATATTAAAGTGGATGTATCTAGAAAAAAATTAAAGAGAAAATAGACTTATGATAGTCAAAAACTTTTACTATTTGAAAACCTTAACTTTTTTTTTTTTAAGAAGGTGTTTAGAATTTTTTTTTTTTTTTTTTGGTCACTGGATAAGGGAGGTAGTTTAGCAGAATGACTTGGAGGCTAGGTGGCTTGGGTCTGAATCTCACCTCTGTCAGTTACCAGCAAAGTGATCTTGGGCATATTACTTAAAGTTGTCATTCCTGGTCTGTTTCTTCATGTGAAGAACAAGGATAACAGTAACTGTATAATAGGGTTATTGCCTCATAAACAACTGTTGACTGATTGACTTCACTTGAGTCACATTCACTGTTAATAATCACCAGTGGAAAGGAGTGAAGCTCTGAAATCACAGCAGGGCATGCTCTCATATGCCTGGTCTTACCGATTCGAGTTTAACTGCCGTAGAGTACCTGAGTCTCTACGGCAGTTATCTTAGACGGTTGGAAAATAAGCATTTGTTACAGTCACTTGAAGCGGTTTTCAGGATCTTCTTATCATTACTTTTTTATTGTGGAAAAATATACATAACATAAAATTTACCATCTTAATCCTTTTTAAATATATACTTCAGTGGTATTAAATACATCAGCAGTGTTGTGTGCCCATCACTACCATCCATCTCCATAACTCTTTTCATCTTGTAAATCTGAACTGCATGTACATTAAACATTGAACTCCCCACCCACTCCGCTCCCTAGCCCCTGGCAGCTGCTCATCCTTCTTAATATTTGATGAAGAACATAGGTAATTGAAATATATAGTGTGAGTGTTCTTATTTTAACCATTGATTTTAAATTAATTCTGTCTTTTCCCGCATCTGTCACCCTGTCTGTCAGGTTGTATGTTTTATATTTGCTCCAAGCAGGTAGACTTTCTAAATAAAGGAACACTGCTTGGCACCTCTTGGATCCTTGTGGAACTAATCCCTCACCATTTTTATTGGGAATTTTGACAGGAAGTCAGAAATAACTGATTTGAGTTTAATTTCTACCCACATTTCTTGCATGACAACTGTCAGTTACTTCCTTGCAGTGGCATTGTCCTATTTGCTAAACAGTTTAAATCTGCTTTGGTGCAGTGATTATGTGAAGTTATCCGTGGTCTGTCTTCCTCTGGTCCTGACTTTTAGAAATGTTTTGGTTTCTGCAAGTTTAGTTTACAGTTGAGTACCTGGTGATAATACATATCCCATGTTGTATGTTTTACTGTGTCTCAGCCACTCTGTCATGTTTTTACATACACTACCCTCTTTTTTTAAACCCTGCACATGATCATCTTAAAAGCATATCAGTCTTCCTTTCAGTGGAAACACAAAGCTCACCTCCTTGTCGCATAGCCCTTCCCACCAGTGAGAAGTGAGTGAACTAGGAGTTCTGTGAGAGAATGTGATCCTTATGACAGAATCCCTGTAATAAGAGGTAAAAATGCTGAAAATGAAGATAAGGGGAGGTAAAAATCGAAATCTAAATATCCAGTCGTAACTGAAATATCTTAAGCATATGTACTGCTTTAAGGAAAGATCTTTTTGCATGTGTGTGTGCCTGCTGTTACTAATTTTCCACTTAGAAAAATTATTTAGTTTATATTGTGAAAATGCTGTACAATATTTAAATACAAAATTACTTACAAATGCAAATAGTCTATAAAATAAAAAAATACTTTTTTGTAAATTTAAAAAAGTTTGTATAGCCCATAATGTGTTTAGTAGAGAAGTTTAGCAAATTGTTAGATATGTAAATCAGTCTTTCGAATAATTTATGTTAAACAAGTAAATATTCATATATTTAATTCTTTTGTACTGTTTTTTGGGGGGTGCATTTTCTGTGCAATAAATAAATGGCTAAATATTTGCCTAACTTTATGCAAAATTCAAGAAAAGACAAAGGTAATGGAATGCTGTTATATGAGCAATTTTAGGAGAGGTCATTGACTCTTACCTAGTCTTCAGTGCTGAGAGGAATATATTTAGCAGATCACATTTTATGCTCTTATATGTCATTTGGAAAATATGTGTTGCCAAAAACGTATACAGCGTTTTATTTCTTTTTGTAAACTAAGTAATATTTAAGGATTGTAGATAAACTAGTGTTGTCTTAAGTAAGTGCATTTATAGTTCCAGTTATTCCATAATTAATCTGTTTCATAAGATCATATTAAAACATTGTGTTGTATTTTTTTTTTTTTTTACAATGGATCGAATGTGTTTTACTATCTTGAGTTCATTTATTAAACATCGTTACTTATTGAAACTCTACTGTGTACTAGACCCTTGCTAGGTAACACCATTACTGATGCAAGTGCAATAAAATGTAACAAGAAAGTGAGTATTTGAGCTAAGATTACTTTTGAGATTTTAACACTGATGATTTCAAATTTGTTCTAATATGTAACTTTGTGATTTTACTATATTATCTACCTGAGGATTCTTAAAAACAACTTTGTTATGATTAGTACTTTTTATGTTCTCCAGGTATGTTTTCTAAGCATTTAAGTGATAGGCCCGCTTAAAATTTTTAATATTTTTTCCTAGTTTGCTCTACTTGTATGCTAAGTAAATATGAAATATAAGTTGAAGAAGGAAGATTCTTCTTTCCTAGTTCAAGCATTTACCATGTAAACACTAAAGAAAGATATATACAGATATTTTTAAATGGATTTGTATTGCGAGTGGGAGATTTCACAATTGGGATTAAAAATGCTGTTTTTTAAAATTAGGAAGATTAGTGTGGTTTATTGCAAGACCCAGTCATAAATACATTTAAATTTGACTGTGTGCACATTGAGTTCCTTTAGAAGTCTACTTTGTAAGCAGTTTTTAGAAAGCTGGGTTTCATCTTGTGGCAGCACAGTTTTTTAACAGTGTCACTTATTGAGCATCTAATATAATGGTCTATTTACATACTCCCTTTAGTCCTCACAACAGCATGAGGAAAGTAGTATTACAGTATGATTATATGATAAACTACAGTATTACAGTACAGTTGTAACTATAACTTATAAGAGAACAGACTTAAGAGAGAGAGGTTACCAGGGTCACATAGAATATATGACCAGGTGGGTATTTGAATTCAAGTGTATGACTACCAGACCCAGACTCTGGCTGCTCTGTCTCCCTAAAACTCACCAAGTCCTTGGATCTTTGTACTGATGCACCTCCATCTCCCAAATGTACAGGTCTGCTAAAGTGAGGAATACTAAAAGAACGTAAGACACAGCTAAGTCTTTTTACAAAAGGAGGAGGTGGAAAGAAAAGGAATATTAGAAACGTCCTGGTAGTCAGAGTGTCCCGTGCATAAAGTTCTGGGTAGTTCCAGTTTCACTGGTGATCAAAGAACAAGCAGCTCTAATTGGCTCATTTTCTTGCTGTCACTGTTGGCAGCTCACATTGTCAAGATACTTGGCAGAAGATGGGAGGAAGGAACGTACAACTTAATACTTATGTATAGAAATGTTTGAAACCACTGGGGATTAACTCTGCACTAGAGTATACCTGCTGTATGAGAAGTGGCATCCTGGCCTTGAGGGTCTTTGGGTCATCAGTCTGGGTTGAAATAGCTAATTTCTTGCAAGTTGCTCTAAGTGCGAAGGCTTCAGATTTTAGTAGATGTTTACCGTCATGTAAAATACAGTATTCTGAGAAGCTTATGGTGAAGAGAGAAACAGATAACTGAGTTGTAGCATTTACAGATTCAGATCGTCCTGATATTCATCAGTGGGGATGTTACTACATGATAGTAAATTTGGTTTCCTCATATTTAATAGCTGTGGAAAGATTTTTTAAAAAATATTCTTTTAGGGAAGGCTAAGCATGAGGAAATTATCTCAACATGAAAGTCATCATGAATTTTTTAGTTTTTTTGTAGATCAATTCATCTGCCTGTTAATTGTCTCAAAACTACATCTGAGAAATGCTGTTTGGGAAATCAGGTCCTTAATTTTCAATTGATTTCTGACACGGAGCCCTTCTTGAATTAATATAAACTATACCTTTGCCAGGTTTTTTGGGGTAGAAACAAGTGAGACTAATTTTGGGGGGATTTCCGTTAATATCATATTTAAAAGAATTTTGGGGTATTTCATTTATCATTACAGATTTTGCCTTTTTAAATCATAGAAGATATAAAATTTAAGATGATTTATTTTTCTATTGTACTTACAATTTAACATTTTTCATTATGTTTAAAAACGTGTTTAGTGTTATATGATGTCAAAGTACCTGATGTTTTTATTTTTTTTCTGATATGTTTTGTTTTGAAATACTGTACATCCTTTACTATTCTGCACATACATATTCCATACACATAACCTTTAGAAGCCTCTCACTTGTGATCAATATTCATGTTGGATTATTTCAGGTAAGAAACTTCCGTTTGAATAATTTGAAAGTTAAATTTTATTTTCTTAGGTTTGTTAATAAACTAGCTTTAGTCTTAGTTATTTTCAAGTGAATTAAAAGCTGAACAACCACTAACCAGTTTAAAGTTAGATTTCTCTCTTAGTTTGTGTCCACATTTTAAACAGCTGCAAATGAATATATGAAAATATACTGTTGTTAGCCTTAGTTGCAGTAGTTTTGGTATTCTATCACTAAGTTCTTTGGGATTCTAGCTGACGCCTTAGGAACCAGGAGCAGCCTGTGTGCTCTTCATGGTACACTGGTTCTCCATCACGACTGAGTGTCTATTTGAATTACTTTTTAAACAAAATCATTAAATCAGAATCTGTGGAGATGGATCTGGCCTCTATTTTTAAAAGTCCATTTTTTAAAAATTTAATTTTCAAGTTTCAAATTTTAATTTTTTAAAGTAGGTCGTGATATATATATAGAGAGAGAGAGCGAGCGAGCGCGCGCAAGCCTTCTTTCAAATATTCCTTTTTGGAATGGCTTATAGAAAATTATGTGCCCTGTGCCTTTTAGCTTTATATCTCTGAAATTGTCTTTCAAAAGTAATATTCACGAAGTTTCTTAAAGAGGATTGACAGTCTGAAAGATACGTGTTTCCCAGAAGGAAGCCTTAAGTCTTCTCTGGTTCCTCTAAAATGTCCTGTATTTTTTTGCCTTTGGTTGGAGAAGGTGGATGTCCAAGGTAGGTTTGGTTAGTGGTGTTTCCTGGTAGTCCCGCATCATGTATGCGATGAATGGTATTCAGGAGATGATGGACTACCGCTCAGTGTCATTGTCTCTGGGATTTCCTGTAATTTGAGCAGTAGCCTAGTGTTCCTGCCGGTGCTGGAGTAAGCAGCTTGCGACCCTGATGGGTATTGGGAAGAATGTGTATGTCTTTCCCTAGACCGTCATGCCAGCCATGGTGGGCTGTGTCTACAGGTAGGAGTGAGGCCGCGTGAGGTTTTTTGGACTCTGCTCAGCAATCTGGCTTAGCCCTGGCCTTTGTCTGAATTTTAGATGCTCCTTGGTATTCCTCTAGTTTGGGAGTGTCATTTCCACTTGCAGGTGGTTGGTTCCCCACAGACATGGGCATTGCAGGAGCAGATTCAGTGTCTGAGCCGAATATCAGAAGAGTATGGAGGAAGAAGCCCTGTCACTTGAGTGCTGCTGGCCAATGTCTGCACCTGTCCTCAGTTGCTGTATTTATGACTCGAGCATGCTGAGGCATCACAGTGGCCCCGGGAACCTGCGGAGTGCCTGATAATGTCCGTGTGTCTCGCTCCCTCCCTTCCTCTCCGGTGCAGTGTCTGTTGGTTCTGCGGAGGCCAGGGTACATGGCAGATGGGACTTTTAGGTTACCAGATACATTCAAGAAGTATATTAATTGCTACTATGGGAATTGCATTTTAAATAGAATATTTTTATAAAACTTGAAATAGAGTGGAAATGTTAAATGGGTATAGTATTACAAGTTGTTGTTCTCAAGTAGCAGTACTATTTCATAGAATGATCCTAAATGTTAGAGTAGGAAGGGAAGAGGATCTGTGGTCTGATTACTGTGAAGTAATTGGCTTAGGAATTTGAATTCAACCAAATGAAATACTAACCCGAAAGCCGGTGGCCAGCCTCTGCTCCTGGTCACCTTGACTTGGGGAGGTGGCAGGCTTCGTTTGGTTCTTTCCCTGACAGCCTAGTTTGCTACTAGGCAGTAAGGTGCAGGCATCTTTAATCTCTTCTCATGCATTTTCTTTCCCGCTTGGGTCGTAACCTGTTGTTCGTGATATTTCGGAGTCTCTTTTTAGTCTTATTTTCTGTTCCCCTAAGTAAAACTTTTACTTCAGCCAGTCATTCTGTTTGTTCTTTTAATAAGTGTTTTGTTTTTTTTTTTAAATTCGCTGGTAGTACTGGTTGTGTGAATAATATTTTATAACTTTGGCTCAGGTATCCTTTTCCCCCTTCTCACTCCACCTCAAGTGCTAAAGTCAGCTTAAAATTTACTTTAAAATTTGCTGGCATTTGAGAACTCTGTCAAGTTTCATCTTCCTTATCTCATTTCTATCTCACAGTGATCTGTCCCCTCAGTTTAACTTCCATAGCATTTAAAGTTTGCCTCAACTAGTTTTTTTTTTTTTTTTTTTTTGCCTCAACTAGTTCTTATTCTTTTGCCTTTTATTATTACTTCAGTTTTACTCCTATCATCATCATCCCAGTTCCTTGACCTGAAAACACCACCTTTTAAATATTATAATGCCTGGTATGTACAGTGCGGTATGTACAGTAGGTCTCATGAGTGTGTATAGGTAGACAGAAGAGAGAGTGCTCTTTCTCTTTTCAGTGCTGACAGGTGTGGGCAGACCCTGAGTCTGAGGGGATGTACCCCCATTCTCCTTGCCTCCACACTGGGGTACCGGACTGCTGAGTGCTGACACTGCGCGGGTTCTTGGACCCGACATAGCGGGTCATCTGGGCTCTCGGTCACACTTTACCTTTCCATCAGTCATCTTCCACTTTCCATATGACTTTCTCTACTCCCGCCCCTTCTCTCTTCCCCCAGAGCCCACACTGGCCTCTTTTTTGAGAGAAGAGAGACCACACCACGTGGGAAATAACTTTAGGTCTGCAAACATACCTGCACTCACAGTCTTCATTTGTTATTCTCTTCCTGCGTTGTCGATCATCCCCTCCAGAAACCTCTGCTGATCTTACTTCCACCCTCTTCTGTGTTGGCTCCCTTCCGTTTGCATTCAGTTATCTTCAGACATCTCTCTCTCTCTCTCTCTCTCTCTCTCTCTCTCTCTCTCTCTCTCTCTCTCTCTCATTCTCTCATTCTCTCATTCTCTCATTCTCCCTCCCTCCCTCCCTCCCCCTCCCTCCCTCTCTCACACATGCACACACACGCACACCAGAAACAACACACCCACTGCTCTGATTTTCTTTTCTTCCCCTCTGTAATCTTTGCCCTTTCTGAGCACGCCTCAAAACTATCGTCTTTCCTTGTGTTTTTCCTCTTCCTCCCCATATACTGTCTGCCACCAAAATATGATTGGAGCCCTCAGCTGGTTTGTCACCCTCAGCTGTATTTTGAGACTGGTTCCCCTCATGGTTATGAGATGGCTGCATCAGTTTGGGGCATCATAGTGACATTCAGAGAAAGAGGAGACCAGGAGCTAGGACTTCTGTCCTAAAAGTAGCCCTAGCGTACTTTTCCCTCACTGAGTCTCATGGCAGTTACTCAGCCTGGTATCAGGTGATAGGGAAGGTGGAATTACTGTGGTTGGTACATACTCAACTTCTAAGCTAAAGAGCTGTTGGGAGTCTAATCCCTCTTCTGCTGAACAATTCTTCAGTGACTTCCCACTGCCCTGGGTTAAAGTCTCAAATCCTTTATAATGGCTTATGAAACTCAGCGTAACCTGGCCCCTGTGTACTGTGCCACCTTACCTATTGCTACAGTCTTCCTTTGCTTCAGCCTTGTTAGCTAACCCTAAATGTCTTAGAGCCTTCAGCTTAAATGTCACTTTTTCAGGGAAACTATAGTGATCCTCCAAGTTGAGGTAAAGGGTTACAGACTCCTCTGTTAGCACTCTGAGCTCCTACAGCTCCTGTACTCAAAACAAACAAAATTCTTGTTTAACATAAATGTTGACTGATTAAATGACCTGGGTATTCTAACATACAGGAATCAGAAGAACTCATGGCAGGGAGATATAAAATATCCATGACTGACGATACAGTTAAAATGAGTGTTGCATATGCTCGAATCGCATTTGTATTAGCTTGTTAGGCTACTATTTTTTAAATACAATTATAAAGTTTACTTTTGGAAAAACAATACAATGGTAAAGTATAACTAAATATATTCAGTTAGCTTACCTTTTTTAATATTTCCATATTAAATTCTAGCTATGTTTTGGCATATTGGAATGAATTTTGAACTTGATAAAGTGTTATCCTTCAGACATTGCATTGCCTAGGAGGGAGGGCAGTTATTCTGCTACGAGAGAGGAGAAAGGCTGAGGCAGGGTCTAATAAAGTGAATTATTTTCACTCTTCCTTTTTGTGGAACCCTGTTCCTCAGACTAGAGAGTGACCACTAACTACCCTGCCTGCCCAGTCTTCAAAAACCAGAGGGAGAAAGCCGAGAAGTACAGTTCTAAGTGAAGGAAGTTGTTTGCCAGCTGTACCTGAGGCATAATGGCTATGAGCTCGCCCAGTGCCATTCTGGCAGCTTTCAGAGGTGAGCTGTGGCTTAGGCTGTGGCCAGTTTTAATGCTGATGAGATGGGATTATTTTAGAAAACAATATGCCTTCATTAACCATGGTTAATCATTACATACTCTTTTTAGTTTCCTGGAGACTCATGTCCTTCCCTGCCCCACTAGTAGCCTGTAAGCTCACTCCTTGGTTCCAAGGCCCTTCCTAACTTTAGTGGCAAATCAGAAGTATAAAATGAAACCAAACTTTTTTGACACCCCCATTCAAGACTACGGAAAACATTTTAACCAGCTTCAAACTCAAAGTAGTTTAAAAACAGACACTGTATTAAAACACCAGATATTTGGCAGTTCAGCTCTACAGAGTGGCAGAGTGACTGGCAGACGTTGGCAGTGTCTGCTGTTCCCTGTGTCCAGCCGTTGCCGTGCACTTCACACAATGTGTAAGATAACTGTAAGGTTTCAGATTGTCTTGCATATTTAATAAAATGTTTTATACATTTGCAAAGATATGAACTGTGAGATGTGTGTTATATTAATTCAGGAAGACAGTACGAAAAATAGCTCAGTCCTGCTCAGAAGCGGACTGCCTGCCTGCATGTGTGCTGTGGTGAGTGGCGTCTGCACTGGTGCGGAACGCGGTCAGGAGCCCTTGTGCCGTGTGTTCTCACCCTGTGTGTGGATTTGCTCTTGGGTCTAGAACATGGTCATGTAATTTCTTAGTTGTTTCTTCTGTCGCTTACTCTTTATAGCAAAATATATAGTAAAATGAGATTTGCTCCTCTGTTAGGCTAAAATATCTTTTATTTGGACTGCTAAATAATGGTTTAAAGAATTATAGTTAATTTTCATGTAATCATAATATAAATAATGGAAAAGTTCAGTTGCAAACTGGTCTAATTTCATTAAATAGACAATTTTAAAGGTAAAGGTATTAGGAAAAAGGTCAGTACAGATTGGGATACCACCTAGATCTTGTCTTTAGAAGCATACAGTGACTCTTAATGTGCATGAAAGTAGAAACCATAATTTGAGTTGTCTACCTTTTAAATTCATTCAAACATTTAATACACAGGATGTGTTACTTTTAGTGTAAAATGTTAACATCTGATAAAATTGATTTATTTCTCTACCCTTGAATGCCTTCTGCATGGTGCCACTCTGTACTCTGAATTATTCACATTCCATCAGTGCAGCAGTCCCGAATTTCTATTTGTCATTTTCTTCAAATTTGAAGTTTACCACTGTACAGTCTACAAATTATGACAGAGTCCTTTTGAAAAAAATATTTGAGAAATGAAGCATTCTGGTTAACCTAGTATAGGCTAGTACAATTGCTTTGTGATAAATGAATGGCTAATTAAAACTAATTTTAATACAAACATTATATACCCTATTTCATAGATTGTTAAGTTCCTGTCATTTTAACTAATCTGTTAGAAAATAATATTATGAGCGTATTATAGTATCACAGTTACTCCTGTTCTGCCATGCTGACGTTTATCCAGAGGTGGATGGATATCTCTAAGTGGAAATATCATAAAAGCTTCCATTTTTTTCATCTTCCCTACTTAAAAGGGTTTTCAGGAGGTTTATTTCATAACGTTATAAAAATGGCTATTCCAAACATTTAAAAAGTAATGATCACGTTTTGTTTACAATTATAGTTGATTCTTGTTACTTGCTGTAGTTCTGTTCCCACAAAGTCAGTCTCTCTCTCTCTCTCTCTCTCTCTCTCTCTCTCTTGCTCGCTCGTGCGCGCGCGCACACACACACACACACACAACAAACACTGAATTACCCAAGGGAAATGCAGGGCTCAGTTCCCAGTAGCCTCTGGTCACAACACTTTTGTGAATCAAAATGCCATTTCCATTATGTAGGTTCATTTGCCAACATTCCTGTGAAACAGGCCACTCTCAGCGAAAACCTGTTCTTCTATGTGATCTTTTTACCTGCAGGTTTTTCTCAGTGTGCCTGCCAGTACGAGCAGAGGAGGGCTTTGTATTTTCCTGACCGTGGCTGTCATCTCATGGATCCGCGAGTGTCACCACTTCTCCGTCTTCATGGCTTCCTCACACGCTCTAGTTGTTATTTTGCACTTTCCATAATGCCCTCGGGGCACAGGTCCCACAGTCTTCTTGTTCTGAGTGCACCTGATGGCTGGTCCTGAGCGGCCTAAGTCGGGCCTAAGCGAAGCTCATGTGACACATCACAGCCTTCTTGCACTCAGGGATACTAGACAGCACCATGCTTAGGGCCATTTTAAAAGCAAAATCGAACAAAAAGCACAAAAGTAAAAACAAAAACAAAAATGTGGCACTAAATACATTGCAAAAAGGACAATATTTACTGTCTGAGCTGGAAGGCCAAGGCAGAATGTCACCTTGCTCCACCTCAGCTGAGACCGTGTGTCTGTGTGACTGCAGAAGGCCACGAGTATTGATTTTTGGGTTATAGATAATTTTAGCAAGTAGGCGAATTCACAGATACAGGATCTGCCAGTAATCAGAATCAACATACATTAGCTAAAATGTCAAAGTTTTTATCCTTTTCGTGTCTTTTAATTCTTATTTCATTTTATAAAAGAATAAGTTTTGTATTGAAATTTTATGGCTACAAATGGAATAAAAGTAAATTCCTCTTATTTTGAGATCTGTAGATTGCACTTTTTTCCCCCTGTGGTTTTATTTCTTTTTCCAACCTAGGTGGGGCTTAGTGTATGCTAGGCTCTTGGTAAATTTAGCTTTAACCTATTTCTCCCTTAGAAAAAAGAAGTGCCCCCACTGCCAGTGTTAATTTTACATAAACACGCTCTTTGAGGCTGAAGCAAATCTGACTGGTTTTCAGTGTGAAAATAAAGTATAAAAACTTCTTGGAGCTGTTTCTAAACAGAACTTGTCTCTAATCCTAATGGAACAGAAATGTATGATGGTCAGTATTTAATAATTCTTTTTCGTGTGTAAATTTCAAAGCATGGAACAACACAAAGCAAAATATCTAGGATTTGACATTTTCAGCAATTGAAAATTACTATATAAATGGAAATAGCACTCCTAAAAATAATGCTATAAAGTAGAGTGATGTCATTTGTTTCCAAAGACCATCGATATACTAGAGCCATATGAAAATGATAATAAAAGTGAGGTAATTTGTGGCAGACTTTGGGGGTGGGGTTAGTACTGTAATTGCGAGTTGCCTCAGGGTAAACGCTGCAGCCACAAGTGCCTTCGGGGAATGTTCTTGGGGCCAACGGGAAATAGGCTAAACTAGGATCAGATTTTTCCCCCCCCCAGAAAGCATTTCATGTGATTAAACAAATCAGATGTAGTTCAAAGTAACTGAGATTTTATTGGGGGATGGGTTGGGGAGATGTACATTGTTTTGGTATGTGTTTTTTACATTTTAAGTTGAGAAAGGTGATAGATCAGGGGCAGCAGACTTAGAAAAAAAGATTGACAAATTTGATTATATAAAAATTTAAAACTGAAAAAGAAAGCTTGTTACAAAGGAAAAAGCTGGGAGGATATTGGTGATATAAAATGGTAACCCAAAGGGTGCTATCCTCCGGTGTGTGAAGAATGTTGAAGTATCATTAGAAAAATGGCAAACAATAAATACAGAGAGCACACACACTTTTCTAAGAAGAGCTAAACTGTGAAAAGAAATTATTTGTAAAGACGTTTTGCCAAAGTAGCATCTTAAGCAAATTAAAATGACATATTTTTCGCACTTTCGGTTTTCGTGAACATTAAGACAAGACCAAGACCATGACGGATCCTCCCTGGGAGACCGGCTGTCATCAGGGTGGTTGGTATGATATTTTAGTGGACAATGTACTTAAAATTTTAAAAGGAAAAGGGAAGTCTTTGAGAAACACGTGTACTAAAAGGAGGTTGCTGTGCCATTGAGTGGTGAACACTGAAGGAAGAGATAGAAAATTTACGAAAATCAAGCACACAGATGCAAAAACGTGACATTTGGTTTGCAGCCAGCGAGTTTGCCCCGCAGGAGACATTTGGCTTTGCCTGGAGAGATTTTTGACTGCCATACCTGGAGGGATAGTTGGCATCTGGTGGGTAGAGGCTAGGGATGCTGCTAACACCCTACAGTGCACAGGACAGCTGTGCAGCAGAGGCACCCGGCCCCTGAGAGCCCCTGGGGTAGGCAGGCGGCTCGTGCAGCTGGCCGGGTGCTGCTGTGCCTGCCTGTGTGGTGGCCTGTGTCCTCACAGAGCTATGCGTTGGCTCTGTATCTAGCAGGAATGGGAGTGTCTAAGATACATTGGAATTTCAGTCACATTTTTAAAAGAAATATCTAATGCTTAAAGAAATCAGCAATTATTTGGAAGATTTATAAATCTTATTTTAAATAAGGATAACTATACGTTTCTGTATTTTCATGTTTAATTAACATGAGTTGTGTAACTAACTTATTGGAAAACATTTTTTCCTTTATACGTGATTACTTTCTTAATGGAATATGCCAATAACAAATATGATACATATTTTAGCTTAAAGACCATTATTTAAGTTAAACTTCCCTAACCTTCAGGTAGTGTGAAAACCAGAAATTTGGAAGTAGATTGGTGGATTATATTCATTTGAGAAGAGAGCATATTTGTGGAGTGCAGAATTTCTGATTATTTTATCTGAGTTTTCATAATATCCAGGACATGATTCAAAGCACTTATTTAGTAAAAGCACAAAATAATTTGAGTCAAAATAAAAATACAAAAATGCCTGTATAATACTTGATATTTTAGGCTATGTAGGGACAGATTTTGCATTGATATTTGAAAGTTGGCTGTATAAAATATTGTTTCAGGTTTTTTTTTTTTGGTAGTAGAGGGGAGGAAGGGATTAGAGTCATTTGTGTTTTTAAATTAAATTTTATAATTTATACTTAATCGATGTTATTTTGTTATTAAGGATAGATTACTATTTACAACAATGAATGTTTGATACCTAGGGTTTGGGATTTTTACGGTAACAATTTAAACTTAAGATATATGGCAAAATATTAATTATTAAAGCACAAAAGGCTCATATTTCTACTTTTAAATATGTTTGAAGTTTTCCATAGTAGTTGTTTTAAAAAGTTAATAGCAATAACGGAAGCAGACAGGAGCTACTTTCTGGAGGATAGGGAGCTGGTCTCAGGGAATGGAAGGGGAGACTCATTCAAAGATAAGTGATTGTGGTTTGAAAGAGTTGAAAAATTTTTAACAGCAGCTGTAAAAATAATCCTGTCCAGACTCCTCACTTCAACCGAGTGACATGTCAGTTGGCTTTGGTGACTGTTTTAAGTGAACAATTCAGTGGTTTCTCGCACATTCCCAGGGTTGTGCAGCCATTACCACTAATTCCAGAACATTGCACACTGCGAAAAAGGAACCGTGAATCCATTAACACTTCCCCCCGATACCCCCTTCCTCTGTCCCGGGCAGCCAGTCACCTGCTTACTGTCTATGGATTGGCCTCTTCTGGACATTCCATATCAGTGGAGTCACACAACATGTGGCCTTGTGTCTGGCTGAACATGGGTGTGTAACTATTTCTTCGAGACCCTGCTCTCAATTCTTTTGGGTATATACTCTGAAGTGGAATTGCCGTATAAGATTTCTATTTGTAATTTTTCAAGGAACCTCCATACTGTTTCCACAGCAGTTGCATCACTTTATATTCCTACCTACAGTGTACAAGGCTTCTCTCTTCTCCACATCCTCACTAACACTTGTTTTCTGTTGTTTCCTTTTTCTTTAGTACCCATGCTAGTGGGTGTGAGGTAGTATCTCACTGTAGATTTGATTTGCTTTTTCCTAATAACTCCATTACATTTTTAAGTGGTAGTCTTCAAAAAAAAATTTTTTTTTTTACATTTTCAATTAGAGTTGACATGCAATATTAGTTTCAGGAGTACAGCGTAGTGGTTACTAATTTATATAACTTATGAAGTGATTCCCCCTGATTGATCGAGTCCCCACCTGGCACCATACATTGTTAATACAGTATCATTGACTATGTTCCCTCTGTTGTGCTTTACTTCCCCGTGACTTTTTATAACCAGCCATTTGTACATCTTAATCCCTTTCCCCTAGACCCCTAACCCCTCCCATCTGGCAACCATCAAACTGTTCTCTTTCTGAGTTAGTATGTATTTTTTTTTGTTTATTTTGTTTTTTAGATGCTACATGTAGATGAAATCATATGGTATTTGTCTTTCTCTGTCTTGACTTATTTCTCTCAGCACAATACCCTCTAGGCTCATTCATGTTGCACATGGCAAGGTTGTATTTTTGTGTGTGTGGCTGAGCAATATTCCGTTGTATGTATGTATCTCATTTTTATTCATTCACCGATCCATGGACACTTAGGTTGCTTCCATATCTTGGCTATTGTAGATAATGCTGTAATGAACAGGTGCATGTATCTTTTTCGGTTAGTTTTTTGTATTTCTTCAGGTAAATACCCAGAGGTGGAATTGCTGGGTCATAAGGTAGTTCTGTTTTTAATTTTTCGCAGAACCTCCACAGTGTTTCCCTAGTGGCTGTACCAACTTACATGCTCACCAACAGTGCATGAGGGCTCCCTTTCCTCCACTTCTTCACCAGCATGCGTTTACTGCTTTATTGTTGGTGGCCATTCCGACAGGAATGTGGTGCTATCTTGTGGTTTTGATTGGCATTTCTCTGATGATTAGTCCTGTGAGCATCTTTTCATATGTCTATTGGCAATCTGTATTCTCTTTGGAGAAATAACTAGGTTATCTGCCCATTTTTTAACCAGTTTGTTTTTTTGCTGTTAGGTTACATGAGTTTCTTCTATGTTTTGAATGTTAACCCCTTATTGGATGTATCTTTGGCAGATACTTTGTCTCATTCAGCAGGTTGCCCTTTTGTTTTTTTGATGGTTTCCTTTGCTGTGCAAAAACTTTTTAGTTTGATGTTGTCCCGTTTACTTTTTTGTTTTGTTTCCCTTGCCCGAGGAGATATATCAGACAAAAAAATTACTAAGAGCCATGTCAGAGAGTTTACTGCCTCTGTTTTTGTCTACAGATTTTATGGTTTTTATGGTTTCTGGTCTTACATTTAAGTCTTTAATCCATTTTGAGTTTAATCTTGTATGTGGTGTAAGAAAGTGACCCAATTTCATTCTTTTGCATTTGTGTGTCCAGTTTTCCCAGCACCATTTTTTGAATAGACTGTCTTACTCTATTGTATATTCTTGCTTCCTCTGTCATAGGTTAGTTGAACATATTGGTGTGGGTTTATTTCTGAGTCCTATGTTGTGTTCCATTGATCTTTGTATCTGTTTTTATGCCAGTACCATGCTGTTTTGATTATAACGGCCTTGTATAATTCGACGGCAGGTAGCATGACATTCCAATTTTGTTCTTTCTCAAGATATCTGTGGCTATTTGGGGTCTTTTGTAGTTCCATATCAATTTTTAGGAATGAATACATAAATGGGAAAATGGTATGAATAGACTATCAAAAAAAAGTAATTTAAAGTTGTTGATAGACTTTGGGAAAATGTCAACCTAACCTCTGTAACGAAGAAATGTACATTATATGTTGAGATAAATTTTAAAATTTTATGTAATATGTGTTGAAATACTTCAACATAGCTATATTTATTTGTTAGATAGTATAATAACAACTTGAACCCACTACCAAGAAGTAAGAATCAGAATTTATTTGATCTTATGTCCCTCCCAGTGTGTTCCTCCTTGACGCAGTCTTCTTCCTATTTTGCTTATTTTTAAGTTTTTCCTGACTTGCTTTCTCTTTTATTCTCTTCTTTTTCTGTTTGTAGCATTTGTATGATATAAAACAAGACACTTAAATAGATGGAAGGGATTGCATGACACTTAAATAGATGGAAGGGATTGCATTAAATATTGATTTATAGGGATAGGAGCTTTGCCAGAGTTACTTGGACCACCTCACCAATTAGGATGGCCACTATCAAAAACAAAAAATAGAAAATTAGAGGTGTTGAAGAGAATATGGAGAAATTGGAACCCTTGTACACCATTGGTGAAATGTAAATTGGTGCAGCTCCTGTGGAAAACAGCGTGGAGGTTTCTCAAAAAGTTAAAAATAGAGCTACCATATAACCCAGCAACCCCATCGTTGGGTACCTTCCTGGGGATTGAAAGTAGGGTCTCCAAGAGACGTTCGTGCACCCACGTTCACAGCAGCATTGCTCCCAGTGGCTGATGCGTGGAAGTGATCCGAGTGTCCATCGACGGACGAGTGGTTAAGCCATCGAATAGTATTCAGCCTCAGGAAGGACGTTCTGGCAGGCTACACTGTGGACGAACGCTGAGGACGTTACGCTCAGAGAACTCATTGACAGTCACAAAAGGACAACACTACATGATTCCACTTCTGTGAAATACTTAGAATAGTAAAAATCATACAGACACAAAGAATGGGGGGGGGTGCCGGGGGTGGGGGAGGGGAGGCCGGGGAGTCGCTGTGTAACAGGCATGGAGTTTCAGTTTCACAGGATGAGGTGAGTTTTGGGGACGGACGGTGGTGACAGCACACAACGTGAATGTGCTTAATACACTGCACCGAATACTTGAAAATGGTTAAGATGGCCATTTAAGGGGTAGAGGTATAACGTTTTTGGAAAGACTTAGGAATTTTGAGTAGTCAGTTTAGTAGAAATGTAATATACATCCGGGGAAGAATAGACTGAGAAATTTGGTTTGGCCACTATCATAATGACTTGAAGTGACAAACTATCAGTACATAGGATCTCAGAAACCCATTTTTTGAGATTTTCTTTTTATTGATGAACGCCCAGATTACTAATGATGATTACTAAATGATGTATTTTTGCCTGTTTTTGCTATTACTGTATTCCCAGAGCATAAAAGAGTGCCTGATATATAACAGGTATGCCTGAGCTGTGTTAAAGGGATGAATGGTTTTGGGGTTCATAAGAAAGGAACATTCCCGTGGTTTTACTTTGAGGAGATCTTGTGCCAATAGGCCGGGTGGTTTTGGCAGTTTTAGACCATGCTTCCGGCATCACCACACTCTCCTCACTTGGGACTGCGTTTTTCGCAGTGTTCTCTCTGGGCTCCTGTAGCGATGAGCACCTTCCTTCTGGTGTCCCTTCATGTTTGCTAACCTGTGCGACTTGGTCCAGGTAGATCCCAAAATTCTATTTTTACATCTGTTTTCCTCTAGTGTGTCATTGCTTAGTTCTTTAATCTGGTTTTTACCTCTTTCTAGGAACTAAGTGACATCATTTTGAGACTTTCTTATACTTTGCCCCACTGTATTCTTCTGGTTGCTGTATTATGTTATATAAATAGTTATTTAGGTTTATTTAGGTATTATTTTTAAAAGTTTTGCTGTTATATATTTTTGTGGTTCTAAATAAATTAATAATTTTACACGTGTATTTCAAAAAAATATTTTTTAAGTTGAATTAATGTTGACTGTTCCTGTTTGTATTTTTATAGTGCTTGCTGTAGGGACTACTATACTGTGCATCTTCCATTTAACCATAGCCCCCCCTTAAATTAATATATTGCCACTTCACATAAAATGTAGGAATTTGCATAATTATTACTGCCTCTGCCCCCTTTGAGTTGGTGGTGATGTTTGTTATGTCAACACGTTATAACTCTAATAGTACCTCACAGTTAATTTTTATCTTTGTTATAAACAGCCAGTTATCTTTTAAAGAAATGAAAGTTTCTTTTATGTTTTTTCCCACATATTTACCATTTTGCGGTCTAACTAAGCTAGAAGTAGTGTGTCCCTTGTTTTAGACATTTATGTCATATGTGATGTCACAAATAGTAGTTCTGTGTACGTCAAATTTCCTTAGCCAGTTTTAGGTTATTTTTTTGGCAAGGGATACAGTTTATTCAATTTTAAATACTTCATGGTGTGTAGCATGGTGTCTTACACTGAATAGGCAGCTGCTGTTTTTAAAGTGTGAGAATAGCTGAAATTTTGTTCTTTTGTCTATTTGTATTACCTAACACGTTGTTTTATTATAGTTCACCATTAGATGTCACTTTCTAACATTTTATATTCTTATCAATAAATTCCTTATGATAATGCTTATTAGATTTAAAAAGTGGGCATACCTATACAAGTGCATTTAAACCAAGAAGTCTCCATGCATTTTAAATTGGTTTCTTTCTAAAACAGACACATTCATAAATTATAATTTTTATTGTCTCTTAATTTTTATTGTCTTGTAGGGTTATATGTCTGCATACTGAACCAACTGATTTTCCTCAAGTTTTCTTGAAAACTTGAATACTGGTGTTAGTTTTTCATTATTCTCTTTGTGGAGCAATGTTTGCAACAATTATGTCATAGTGAGAAGAAGCGGCATATTCAGGAATACCTCAAAACATGTTCACAATCCTTCTGTTAGTAATGCAATTCTGAAAACCACCTTCTTATTCCAGACGCCTGACCGACCCCAGATTCACCAGTGTCTAGACAGGCTGTGATGGCAACTGCTGGCTTTATTTGCCTTTGTCAGAGAAGGAGGGGAAACTAACCGACTTAGCTGTGGCAAGTGATGTAGAGGTAGTGAAAAGAAAGATTTGTAAGGCTCTGGCGGACAGTCATGGAACATGGTCAAGTGCCGATGATTAGTTTCCCTCGCCCGTTCTTTTCCCTTAAAGGTAGGAAAGGTCAGGTCGTTGAGATTTTAGCTGCCCCCTGGAGGGTTTGATGTTTACCTCATGCCTACGCGCCCCAGGAGCATAACCTGTGCGACTTAGATACCGGGTGTCTGAGCGGCCTAGGGCCTGGGCCTCTCCCTGCAGTACACCCAGGCCTCAGCCCCGTTTCCCCGTCTTGCCAGGACACACTGGTGGCCTTTTCCTCAGTTCAGTCAGAATGTTGAAATTTGAGTAAAATAGCAATGTGTTCGTATAACGTAAACAATGACCAACACAACTCCGAGCGCATGAACATTTCTGACAGTGGCTTCGCTGACGTGTCCGCCCTAGCCTCTCGCAGCTCAGCCAGAAGTAACTGTCTTACAGTCTCTGTCTGTGGTGCTACTTAAAAAATAGAATGCTGTCCTCATTATCAGCATGTCTTTATAAAACTGAAAATGTCGAACCATGAGTATAATAAAGAACGGAAGAATTAGAACATTTGAATTCCATTCTGTGTTGATCTGTGAAAATACACACAACGTGATGTCAGTAAGTGAAATTTTAGGCTGTAATATTTTTGTTTTAGAATAAAATTTGACTGGGTATGTTTTTGATATATTGGTGTAAGGTAGCCACTTGTCCTTCCTAGGCAGACCTTTTATAACTTTTGGATCTCAAAATGTCATTCTGTATGAAGTAATGGAGCGAGTGATCATTTTTGTGGAGTAATTGGTGATGGGCACTGCAGAAGACGAAGTGCCAGGGCGTGCGCTGTGGCGCTCGGGGTGCATGCGGGGCTGTTCACGTCGATGACCACTCATTTTGTAATCTGTGCTTTCTCCTTGTGTTTTCTGTATATTCTGCAGCTAAAGCAGTTAACAGGTCATGGCACGTTTAACAAAAAGGCGACAGGCGGACACGAGAGCTATCCAGCACCTTTGGGCCGCCATTGAGATCATACGGAACCAGAAGCAGATCGCCAACATTGACCGCATCACCAAGTGAGTGTGTGCAGACCGGGCCTGTGAGGGTTTGCGTGTGGCCTTGGGGAGAAGCCACAGATGACTTTTCTCTTATGGTAGCATATGCTACAGAGTGCCAGTCACTTTCCGCTTTGCAGGAGTATACAGTTGTTAGAAAAACAAATATGGAAACTTATACAAGCAGCTCGTGTTTAGAGGTTTCATGAATAAATATTAGATAAGTGAAATATCAATATGTGAGATTCATAGTAGTATTTTTGTTATGAAAAATTTAACTCTTGATACCAATCTTTGTCTTTTATTAAAAAGGCTTTTAGCTAATCACTTATGTGGATTATCTAAAACCAGTCTACTGTTCATTATCCATTTTAATGTAGGACACAAGCATGGTACATACAGTAAATAATATCTTTTTAGTTATTAGCCCATTAGCCAAAATTTTTAACAATTTCGCTCTATTGTTTAAAAATATATTAAATCATCAGTTGAAGAACAAAGTTTTTCTGTTCTAGTTTCCAATGCTGTTTATCTTGATAGACCAAGATTCAGTGTAGAAACAAATTAGACCACTTTATGAATACTCGATTTACATGTTATATGTTAATTATGTGGGATTCTTTAAATAGACTTCATTTTGTTTTGTTATATTGGTTTCCATGGGTATTTACAGCTATTTATTTATTTATTTATTTATTTATTTATTTAAGGCAAGGCAACCCTTGATTGACCTCACAGATTGCAAGGACTTTGTCAGCTTACAGTCCCTTATTTTTTAAATTTTTTACACCTACGCCACCTGGGCTTCCTAGGTGGTCTCCCATGCAAGTACTAACCAGGCCCAACCCTGCTTAGCTTCCAAGGTCAGACGGGATCAGGCTTGTTCAGGGTAGCATGGCTGTAGACTCTGTGGACATTTTAAAGGAATAAAGCTAAATTTATGTTTTTTAAATGTTTGAATGATATTTATGGGTAACCTAGAATTTCTTTATACTTATTCTACCCACACATTTTTTAGATATTATCTGTAAAAATGGAAAATATGATTTACAAAAGCTCATTTACTCAAATGCTTGTTTTTGTCCTTATTAATAAGTAACAGAATGGAGTACCATATATTTTTGTCCCTCACCTATATTCTTGTGGAGAAGATTGTGAAGTTTGGTTAAGAGGCAGAGGAGCGGAGAAAGAGAAAGGGTTGTTGAGGTCACATGTCGCTCTGACTTGCATTTACCCCTTGAGTATTTTAAAGCTGCCCATGTACAAGTCCTAGCTCCCACAGGCTAACAATATAGAGAAAAATAGGTAACACCTAGGTGGGCAACGAGAATAAAATAAATAGTATATAATAGTTAAACTATTTTGTTATGTTTTTAAATATAACAAATAATGTGAGTCATGGTCACTACAAGTTACAGTGAGGTGATAGTGGTAGAAAAACATCTTTTTAAAAAAACCTCAAAAAATTAAAAGCTCTAGGTATTTTCATATTTTTTCAAAAAACAGGTTATGTATATAAAAATTATTTACAGAAGACAGTGAAACTAAGATACTGTTCTTTGGGTTTAATTTTTAATACTAAAGTCATTGAAGCTTGACTGAACAATATGAATTTTTAGGCAGTTACTTCTTTCTGAGTCTTGGCATCTTTCTCTAGAAGTTTTAGGGGCGATCTCTAGGAAGCTGTGCGGCTCCCCTAGTGTGGGGTGTACAGTTTGGCTATCAAGGTTGTTGTTAGGTTGTATCCACCTACTGATGTGGGAACCAAGTGTAGTGTCTTTGTGTGTGCCTACACATGTGTTCATGTTAGATCAGCGGTCCCCAACCTTTGTGGCACCAGGGACCAGTGCTCCTATGAGAATCTAGTGCCTGAGGATCGAAGATGGAGCTGAGGCAGTGATGTTAGGGCTGGGGAGTGGCTGCAAGTTCAGAAGAAGCTTCTCTTCCTCCCCTGCCGTTCCCCTCCTGCTGTGTGGCCGGGTTCAGTGGTCCACGGACTGGTACTGGTTTGCAGCCGGGGGGTTTGGGACCCCTGTTACATTACTGTAAAAGTCAGGTGGTTAACAGGAACTCATGGGTCATTTTGCGTTATGGATTGTGGATGAACATTCTCCTTTCTCCCATCTTTCATTCAGCTTTGAGGCTTATTTTTCTTCTTGTCCTAAGGTCCATAGATATTAAGAGAAATGTAAATAAATTTATCTATCTACCAAATAGTCATTGTTATATCAGTCTCATCTAAAGGTGAAAAAAATAACTAAGAACTAACTAAGAAAATCAGTAGGTAAGTGTTTCTAAGAGTGGTTCCCAGTGTTTTCTTCTGCCCCATCTTATCTGCGAGTATGCTGTTTTCCCTTTTATTATGGGGACATGCTTCATAGCACACTTTACTTATAGCATTAGTCACATGTGTAATCATTTCCTCTGCAGAACCACGTCCATAAACCTTAGATTAATTTTAAATCAAGTTGCTCTGCTTAGTTACAGCCAGTTGTGAATATACAGGTCTCTTTTAATCTTTAGGATTAAAGGACATAAACTTCTCATCAGTTACTGTTTGGTTACCCTGTGATATGGTTCATATTGGAAAAGTTGAATGACTGTTCTTTTCCTTTGTTTACCGGTTTTCAGAATAGCGTCCTCTAATGGTATCCAGTTAGTTTTTTTAAGTGTCATTTAGAATTCATATGTTTAAATACATTCGATATGTTTCAGTTCATTTCTGATAAATGCCTATTGATGCTCAAAATTTTCTATCATTGATCGGTTGGAGCCTCTGCACGCTTGCTCCTGAGGTTGCCCTGCTTTCGCGTGCTACAGAGTTTCCATGCCCATCTTGAACACCCTGCCCTCGGTTTCTCCAGGGGCCTCTGAGTTCTTTTGGTTAGAAATTGTACTTCAGGAGCACTTTGTGCCCCTCATTGTGTTCACTGGCACTAGTTCAGTCTCTCTTTCTAGGACTTTGAGTGAACAGAATTAGGAAATAAATATAATTGTAAAAGAAAAAACACTTTATGAATTCATACTGTTATTTTCCACTTGGATTTATGGCTGCTGGGTTTTACTTAACTCTCTTATCCAAAATCTTCATCTCCTTTCTTACACAGCATAAAGGTCATGGTTCTCCAGGACATCGTGGATGATATCGTTTTGAACATGTCATCACTTGTTTTATGCAATGTCATACACCCAGCTATTTCTAAATAACAACAGACAATACCTGTCATCGAAACCATATGAATTCTTTATCCATTGTTTTTAAATAATTGTATGGATTCTAAATTGTCAGAGATGTAGCAGTTGCATACGATTTTCCTTAGAGCTGCCATTAGTTATACTCTGCAGGCATCTATTTCATGCTTATCACTAGTCCTTAGGTTAATACATAAAGTTCATTCTCCAGTAGATTCTTTTTTTTATTCTTTTTTCCCCCAGTTTTTTATTATGATATAATTGACATTGTATTAGTGTGTGTGTATATGTGTGTGTGTGTGTGTGAGTGTGTGTGTGTGTATGATCACCACAATGAGTTTAGTTAACATCTATCACCTCACATGGTTATCCATTTTTTTTTGTGATGAGAACTTTTAAGATTTACTTTCTTAGTAACTTTTGAATATTATTAACTATAGTCACCATGCTGTACATTACATACCCGTGACTTATTTATTGTATAAGTGGAAGTTTGTACCTTTTCACCGCCCGTTTCTCCCAATTTCCAAACCCTGCCTCTGGCAACCAGAAATCTGTTCTCTATCAGTGAGCTTGGTTTTTATAGATTGCACATATAAGCGAGATTACACAGTATTTGTCTTTCTTTTTCTGATTCATTTCACTTAGCACAAAGTCCATCCACATTGTCACAAAATGATAGAATTTCTTTTTTTATAGTTGAATAATAATTTGTGACACACACACTTTTTATTTATCTAGTCCTCTGTCATTGGACACTTACGTTGTTTTCATGTTTGGTAATGATGCTGCTGTGAACAAGCAAGGGGGTGCAGGTATCTTTTTGAGTTAGTGATTTCATTTCCTTTGGATAAATACCCAGTGGAATTGCTGTCTATTTTAGTTTTTTTGAGGAACCTCCATACTGTTTTCCATAGAGGCAGCACCATCTAGTACATTCTTAATCGAGACTTCGTGGGAACAAGTTTTTGAGTTCTTTTTTACATGTTAATAACATTTGATCTGCAGCCTTTTTACTTGATAGTTCTTGTAACTAGATATAGAATCCTTAGCTCACAATTTTTCTTTGGCGTTATTATATATGTTGTATATTATGACTTAAATATTATTGTCCAAAAATCTGATGACAATTCGATTTTTTTGTCATGACTGTTCTTTTGTCTAGATTCACAGTTAGACCTTTTTTCCTGGCTTCTGTATTTGTAATTTTATTTTGAATTCTTTTCATCTCTCTCTCTCTCTTTTTTTTTTTTTTTAAAGACTTTGGTTGACAAAGAGCAGTTTTAGGTTTACAGCAAAATTGAGGGGAAAGTTTAGAGATTTCCTATCTATTCCCTGCCCTCACCGCCCCAACTCTTACAGCCTCCTTTATACCAACAACACTCACCAGATGATACATTTTTTTTTTTTTTTAACCAGAGATGAACCTACACTGACACGTCATCATCCAAAATCTGTAGATTACATTAGGGTCACTCATGGTGTAGGCCATTCTGTGGGCCTGGTCTGACATATAATGACACATACCCACCATTGTCACACGGAGTGGTTTCACTTCCCTAAAAATTCTGTGTTCCACCTGTTCAACACTCCCTACCCTCACTTTTGACGGACACTGATCTTTTTACTGTTGCCATAGCTTTGCCTTTTCCAGAATGTCTTACAGTTGGAATCCCACCATATGCAGCCTTTTCAGATCGGCTTCTCTCACTTAGGTGCATTTAATGCTACTGTCTGTCTTTTCATGGCTTGACAGCCCATTTCTTTTTAGTGCTGAGTAATGTTCCATTGTCTGGATGGACCACAGTTTATTTATCCACCCCACTTACTGAGGGCATCTTGCTTGCTTCCAGGTTCTGGCAGTTATGAGTATAATTGCAGTATATTTTTGATTTTTTAACATTTCCCTTCTTTGCAACTTCTTTCTATGATATATTCTGCTGTGTATTCACTCTTGTACCTTCTAGTTTTGACTTCACTTCTGAAATGATTTTTAAATTTGCTTATAATGTTCAACTCTGAGTTTTTCCAGTCCTGATTTACGTCTTTTCTATGTCTTGCATTGTTTTCTTCATGTCTTTTTCGTGTTGGGACAGCTTCCGTCTGGTTTGCAGGCACACTTCTCGGGCATGCTTTCATAGCAAGGGTGTTATCTTCTTCAACCACAACCTTCCATGTTGGCCATTTTAAATTTCCTTGTATCATTTTTATGAAGTGCTCAAAATAGGGCCTCGTATTTCCCATGGTTTCCTGCCTTTTCCCCACTGCTTTTTTTTTTTTTTGGAACCATCCTTTATTTTGTATCCATTGTCCTTACCTTGAAGATCGGTTTGATTTGACTCGAGTAGTGTTTGATAGTTTTATTGCTAGCAGTTTCTCTGCAGGATGGGCTCCATCCTGGAGGAAGGGAACTTCAGTTGAATAAGTTGGAGTGTTCATGGGGTTATGGTCCAGCCCGTAAGACTTCTCCATGAATTCATGAATTCCTGTGAATCACCTGCAAGTGGGAGTGTGTAAAACCCTATCCAATGGCTGTTCTCAAATTAGCCCACTCTTCTTTGGAATGACGCTCTGCTGGTTATTTTATCCTCCTGTACTCTGTCCCATTAGGTACTCTGTGACATCCCTCTGCCTTCTACACAGGCGTCAGCACCAACAGGGATTCTGGCTCTTGGAGATTTACCTTCACCTACTCAAATTTTGGGATTCCTGGGGATTTCTCATCACTTAATTTTGTTGTTTATGTTGTCCAAGGTAGGGTTTTGGTTTGTTTTCTTGCTAACTCTTCTAGTAACTTGCTAGGAGGCTTGAGAGAGATTTAAAACTATTACCTCTACCATTTTCCCAGCTCACAGAAGTCTTGTGTTTTTTCTTAAAAAAAATAAATAAATAAATGAAAATAAAAATAGTGTCTAAAGGCACTAGATATTTTCTGAGGTCCAAAAGCAGAGCTAAACTCAATAAAAATTCCTTCCAGCAGAAACAAATCCAAGGAACATTCTCCAATTTTTGTACATGACACTAGACATACCAGAATTACAACAGTATCGCCTTCAAACACAGGATGGCTAAAATACTAATGTTGAAATTTAAAAAGAAATTCCATGATAGAAACCTCAGATTCTCAAAGTTATCTGAACAATTAGGGACTTATAATAGTTTCCTTATCTCTGGAACAAAATAGGGGAATTTTTCTATGTTGCAGATTTTTTTTCCCACATAATCTGATGACACTTGACTTTAGGGATCACAGTGGTAGTCTCCTGTGGGTCATCATCACACCTCCCTAGGAAAGAGTCCCGAGTCCTTTTTACCACTTTGGGTTTTCCTTTTTTAAAAAACTGCCAGTGTTCTGTTTTAAAAAGTAATTGAAAAGTGGCTATAAATTAGAAACTCACTGTTGAGATTTGAATATTTCAAGTATTTAAAAAATATAAATCATTTTTCTTGAACAAGGTCACTATTTAGGGATGAAAAGTATTTTTACCAAAAGAGTCAATCTGAAATCACCATACATATGGGATCGTTTGATTTTTATAATGGTTAAACTGTCCCTCTGATTTAAAAGCTCATGTTTCTAAATTTGATGTAATGATAATATTTCATAGATGTCTTCTTTTGGGAGTTAAATACAAATTTTGATCTCAGTTTTTAAGGAGCAAAGAGATGAAGAATTTTATGAAAACAATCAGGAACAGAAATGAAATTTACTTTCAATCCCTAATATTCCCAATAAATAAATGTATAACTCATTGTCATGTTATTTTTCTAAATGTTACCTATATTTTAATACACAATAAAAATAAATTACATATATCACTTCCTTTTTCTCATTAATCCAAACAAATTATTCCTATCTAATTTGGAAAATTTTAACATGGCATTTAAGTTTCATAAGTATTATTTGTAATAGTTTTATAATTTAAAGAGTTACTATACAGTGAGTATGGGTTTTATATTAGTCTCTGCCAACATTATTTGCTTGTTATGTCATTGAGAGAGGTCATTTTGTTTTTCGTTGGCTGCTGAAGAAAGCAATTGAGCCTTCTTTATGTTTCCTTCCAGTCTCGAGTACTTTGACTCTGTTTCTAGAAGTGAGCACGATTGTGACTAGCATGGTTAGACTGACATTGAATTGGTAGACTAGTCCTATTCAAGTTAATGTTTCAGATTAGGGCATCAGTTGATTACATGTATTGCTTATGTTAGGGTCAACCCTCCCCCCCCCCCATAAGAAAATGTGACCTCTGACCATCACTTGTGACATGTTTGACATTAAGATTTCTGAGTTCTCCTGGAGTTCTTCCTGTCGCTACAGATAGACAAAAGCCCAGAGTGTATGTCCTAATTTGCAACTAGGGTCTTTCTTTCCCTCCCTTCCTTCATTATCTAATTTTATGAAATTGTCACTTATCTAATTTAATGAAACCACGATTTCTAAGAACTGTTTACTGAAGTTATAATTTTGCTTAGTCTGTCAATTTCTACTCCATCCTTAGGTTTGCTCTAGAGGAAGAAAATGGCCATTGTCTAAATTACTTCTTTGGAAATAAGTTAGTTAAGTAAAATACCAGTTAATGTTACGCTATATATGTCATCCCAAGACTTCCTCACAGCATAGCTAACTATAGCCTTGCTTCAGTCTGTATGGGTCTGTTCTTCTGTATATTTCTCCTTAGTAGACTGGCAGTTACACTTTACCATGGTCACCACTTAATTTTGTTTTATGTGGTAACAGCCTTATGGAGAAGTAACTGATTCCGAATAACCATAATCCACTATTCCACAGTGTGTTTTTTCAGTTTGCCATACTGTTATGGTGTTCCTCTTGGCTTGGGTGGTCATATAGTTGTTTTCATATGTTTGACATTTCTCTGCAGTTCTGTGAAGGAAACAGACAAGGCACAGAAAAGTGTAAATAACCATTAGAGAATAAACAGTGGTATTGAATAATGGCAACATGACAGAACACGTCTCAGCCCCGTGTGAGTGGGGCGTATTGGATAACGCTGTGGGCCTTGTTTGTGGGGTGGGGGGTGGGCGGTCAGGAAGGCCTGTGGAGGGTAGGGAATTAGTCAGTCCTTGGAAGCTGGATGGGGTTCGCTGAGGCCGAGGGGAAAGAGTCCATGCAGAGAGCCTATAGGGTTTTAAGGGATTGCGATGAAAAGGAGAGGGCCAGGCTAGGGGCACCTTTATACCAGCATTCAGGTTTTTTTCCTGTAGCTAGAGAGGAATAGTCAATGTGTTTGGAATATTGAAATGGTAAAAGTAAAATACTCATCTTTCCTTCCCAGGTAAATCAGATGGCCCTCTTAAGTAAAAATGCCTCTTGAGTCTGCCCATTCTTCCCTCTCCTACCCTGGAATTTAGCCTTTGTGATTTCCTGCCCGTGTAGTCAGCAGGCTCCTAACTGGGCTTCTGGCCTCCCCATCTTGCTAGGCTGTTTCTTCCTTGGTGTCAAAGAGATGTTTTTCAAAAAACCATCCTATCAGATGCTTCACGATTGAAAGCCTTTTCCTGTTGCCCATGAGGTCCAGATTCCTGTCCAGGCATCGGTGGCTACCTTCCTCACCTGCCGCTTCCCACCGCTCTGCTGCATCCAGACGCACCTGACTCCGTCTCCACACTCCACCTGCTGCCATCCTCCTGGACTCGTCCATCGGGTGGACTGGACTCTGCGTTCATGTCACTTGTCCTAAGAAGTCCTTCCTGACACCCTTAAGTCAACCTAAGCCTCACATTTCATCAGTTATTTTTCTAGATTTTAGGTCTTACTATGTTATTCTTAAATCCTCTTTATTTTCCCCGTGTGCATTTGTGTGGAGCGCTTCACAGTTAGACCCTCACATTTCTTCCTTTTCATGCCTGCCGCTGCCCACGTGGAGCTCCATCTGATGAGACTGTGCTCAGTTGCCTGAGTGCTCTATTATTTTGATTATTTATTTTGTATTTTTCTTTCATTGATGGATAAAATCATACCCTTACTTTTAAGATCCAGTTCAGTACCATCTCCTTTGAGATACTAATTCATGCCTCACTAACTATTCCTAGTACTCTTACTCTGTGCTCACATATTAATATGTATAAAATTCAATTTTATGATTTATTACGGTCTCCTACAAACTTTGGAAGATAGTTCTGCCTCCTTCGCTGGCGTGAGCACCTGGAGGGCTGGGCATGCATCTTCCTGTCTTTGTATCTTAGTGTGAAGTGACCAGGACAACGCATTGAGAAAAGGTTTCTTAATAAATACTCAGTTGCGTTAACTGAAGTAACTATTTCAAGGATAATGATAATTGAAAACACTGAGTTGTTATTTTGTGGCAAGCATGATGCTTTATGTGATTTATCTCATTTAATTTTCATAGCAACTCCATGAGGTATTGTCATCATCCTCATTTTCCTGATAAAGATGGTGAAGCCTGGACAGGTAAAATAAATCGTTTAAAGCCACACAGGTTGTCAGCAGAACTGAAATTTGAATATAGATCTATGTGATGGCATAGTTCAAGCTCTTAACCATTAAATGTTTTCTTTTGATATTAGTGAATTCATAGTCGTATCTTTGCAAACTGAAGTTTTTAAAACACTCTATGTGGTGCTTTCAAATGATCTCATTTCACTCTAACAGCAACGCTGTGACATTCAAATTAACCCCACTTTATAGGTGAAGAATGTGAGTCTGGGTGAGTAAACTTTTTATCCCAAGTTAAGTAATAGAATTAGGAAGAACCTAGGTCTTCAGAGTAAATTCTAAATTTTTAAGTAAATTCATTGATGAACTACCCAGATGTGCTGTTTAGATTTTGAAGTTTATTAATATTTGTTCAGTGCACCTTTAAAGTGAAATATTTGTTGTACGCTTGTTCATTATAAAGCACCTAATGGCAGATCATTATTATTATTTAACATTTTTTATTACAGTAAAATACACAACATGAACTTTATCGTCTTAAATATACTTAAGTGCGCAGTTTGTTGGTATTAAATACTTTCACATTGTGCGGCCATCACCACCACAATCTCCAGGACTTTTAAAGCCTTGTGAAAATGAAACTCACTACCTATTAATAATTCTCCACCCCTCAAGCGCCTGGCAAGCACCATTCTAACTTCTTTGTTTCCGATGGTGACCGAACGCCTCACAGAAGTGAAATCATACAGCATTAGTCTTCTTAGGACTGGCTGATTTCACTTAGCATGATGTCCTCAAGGTTCATCCATGTTGTGGCATGTCGCAGAATGTTCTTTTTCTTAAGGCTATTACTCCAGTGCACGTATACACCAAATTTTGCTTATCTATTCATCTGTCAGTGGACACTTGGGTTGCTCCCCAGTTTTAGCTGCTGTCAACATGGGTGTACCAATATCTCTTTGAGACCCTGCTTTCGATCCTTTGGGGTATATCCCCAGAAGTGGAGTCGCTGGATCATACGGTAATTCTAGTTGAAATTTTTGGAGGAACCACTGTACTGTTTTCCGCAGTGTATACCACTTTACCTTCTCACCAGCAGTGCACAAAGTTTCCAAATTGCTAGCATTTAAATTAACAGCACTGACTGTTTTCTGTTACTTTGATAGTAGGCATCCTTGCTAGTGAGAGATTGTATCTCTTTGTGGTTTTGATTTGCATTTCCCTAATGGTTAGTGATGTTGAGCATCTTTTCATGTGCTTGTTGGTCATTTGTATATCATCTTTGGAGAAATGTCTATTCAATCTTTGTACATTTTTGAATTGGGTTGTTTATTGAGTTTTGTGAGTTCTCTCTGTGTTCTGGATCCCTTATCAGATATGTGATCTGCACATATTTCCCTCATTTATAGATTGCCTTTTACCATGTGGATAGCATCTCATACAAAATTTTTTGGTTTTTATGAGGTCTGACTTGTCTATTTTTTCTTTTTTTGGCCTTTGCCTTTGGTGTCATATCTAAGAAATCATTGCCAAGTCCAGTGTCCTGATACTTCTGTCCTATGTTTTCTTCTAGGAGTTTTATTGCTTTAGGTCTAACATTTAGGTTTTTGGTCCATTTCAATTTAATTTTTGTATACGGTGTTGTATTATGGTGAGGTAGTTTCCTTCTGCACTCAACTTACTGAGAGTTTTTATCATGAATTTTGTCATGATGCTTTTTATCTTTTATTCTATTAATGTGGTGTATCACACTGATTGATTTGCATATGTTGAACTATCCTTGTATCTATAAAGCACTCAGTGGCAGAATATTAAGATTTAAAATTTTTTTTTCTTAAATTTCTAAAAGTAACATAACTGTATTATGGGATTCTTGGGAAACAGAAAGCAGAAAAAGAATCACCTATAATTCTGCTACCCAAGTTCAAGTAAGGGACCCATTTAAATTAATTTACTTATAGTCATTTTTCACGCATGTTCTTTTCTCAACATTATTTAGCCTTTGTTCCATGTGGTTACATGGTTACCGTAAATTATTATTGGTAATGGTTGCACAGTGGTCCATCCTTTGAGACTGTTCAGTAATAAATTTTGTGTGAGGGAGGATAAACATTTACTGTGGGCTTACAGTACGTTATCTTGTTTAACTTCAGAACAACCACGTGTACTGACACTGCGACTCTTTATGGACATACACATGCCGTGCAGAGAGGTTACGCAGCTTGTCCAGGGCCACGCGGCTAGTAAGATGTAGAGCTGATGTTTGAGCCGAGATCTCTGTGGCTTGAAAGGACTTGCTTTCCCCACTGTACTTTCATATTGTCCATACATCATCTACTGAATTCTTAAAACAACTCTAAGTGTTCTGACTATACAAATATCCAGTAACACAGTGTTGAGGTGAAAGCTTAGAGGAATAGATGATAATTAGAGTGGGAACCATTTACGCAGAATGTATTACGTGCTGGGCACTGGGCCAAGTCCTTCACATTTATCACCTCGTTTCCCTTTTGTTACAACCCTGTAGGTACATATTATCATCTGCTTTTTTAAAATCGCCATTCTGCCATTGTTATATTTCTGGATAATTTATGTGTTTCTGTTTTTTTCACTTTGTTCAGTATTCTTGCATTATAGCCTTTCCTCATGCTTTCAATTATTTCCTTCCTTACAATGAACACTCAGATTGTGTCAGTTTCTCTCTACCACAAAGAATCATGCATTGCTCCAAGTCTTCACTGCCATAGCAACAGTTTCCTTTCGGACCTGTATGAGGAGTTCGTTGGTGTCCATATCCAGGAACCCCTATCTCCTTGATTATAGGATATGTATTCACTGAATTTGACTGAGCTCTCAAGAGAGGGGGCCTTACTCTACGAATTCACTAGCAGCAGTGCACAAGGATTTGGTTTCCCCACATGTCTACATTTACTTGACTTTGTTCAGTTGCACAAATGTTGGGATGTTTCCATTTGGGGAGTATTATGATTAAAGCTATAGTACTCTTTCATGTACAGTTGTAGGTGATGTATATTTGGATAAATACCTATAACTGGGGGAAGAGTGAAAGGCCATAGTAGTAGTATACTGGTGGTACAACGTGTAAAACAGACAGTTCAGGAAAAAAGGACGAAAGGTGGATGGTTTCAATTGTGTGTGTGTGTGTGTATGCACAGTTGTATTTATATGTGTGTATCAAATAAATATACACAGTATATTCTATTAGAACTACATTTATTCCAAAAATATTTTAAGAACAGTTAGAAAAAGATGTAAGTAAAGTAAATTAAGGAAATATATACGAGAAGGGGATGAGAAGGATGGGGAAAATAGAAAGGAAGTTTAGAACATAAACTCATGCCAGGAATAAAGTTAGTACAAGAAAGTTCTGTGAAGCCCCACAGCTCGTTAAGGATGTTACAGATCTGGTTTCTGTTTTCTGGTAGCTAATACAGAAGGAAGCCTCACCATTTTAGTAATAACCATAAGAGAATCAATTCCGGAGTCGAACCATAGTTATTTCTAGTAGTACTAAAACCAGGAAAAAATTTATTCCTAGGGTTTTGATACAGTTAAACACTTTATATTTATTGCAAAGCTCATGTCAGATGGCAGGGTCTGGTCCTCAGTGTGAGTGGTTAGGCGGAGACCTCAGGCAGTGTTATTCAAATGTTACTGTTACCTGAAAAAGTTTGCTAAAATGGGACTCTGCCTTTGCTTATGCTGTTTTTCCAGCTACAAAGGAAATTGAAATATAAAACTTGTAATATGTTTCCATTTCAGGTAAGAAACAACTACTCTCAAACCTATAGTGATTTTGCATCATTACATATATATGCATTTTCATTAGTTGTATATCTTTGTTGTACACTGGTAACGCTTTTAAAAAGGATTTTTTAAGAGGCCCAATTTAATTATGTAAAAAGGAGCAAGCTGTAAAAGGTATAATTCATCATTACTGACATTGAGACTTTTTGATTTAAAGATATTTCTTTTTTTAGAAAATGGAACCAGTGTTAACTTTAAAATAAGCATATGTGTCATAGGAAACCCCTCTGCCCGATGAAAACTTGGCCTGTTATGGAAGTAATATCTAAGCTTTCACCTGACTTAAAATAACAGTAAGGATTTTACTTGACCGATTTAAAGTCACTGAATAAATAATAGAGGTCAAAATCTAAGGTAATGATTTACAGTACGACATTTGGGGATAATCAAAATAGAGGAGCTTTTGAAAGAAAAAGTGTTGTTAACACCTTTACTAGTAATAAAAAATATGGAAAACATTTTTTCTTACTAATCCCTCCGAATCTTCAGAGTGTATTTATATTCAGAGAACACTGTAAATTATTTTTAGCTAGATCACAGATGAGGAAATTAAGACTTAGCAGTTGTAGGTAAACTGGCAGCTTGAAAAGGGGGGGTAGAAAAACTAAAATTTCATAGGTTTGCTGGCTTTTTTCTTGCATAGTTACTCTGGAGGTCTGTGATGAATAAATAGTTTTGTGTCTAGTATTTAGTGAGAGGGACAGAACTATGGAAGGAGGATTATTATATTCTAGCCTAGGTCCTGTAAAATAAAGAGCTATTTGCATATTGCATGTTCTTGCAATTCCATTTTTTTGTGTGTGGTTGCCAGATATCCGTATGAAATAGAGATAACTAGCTAGCTAGCTAGATATCCATGTGAAATAGAGATGGATGAATGGGTGGGTAGGTAGGTAGATCTAGAGATGCGTGCTCTAGGCTGATGCAGCTTTCCTTTAGAAGTTGTGCTTGCTTCTGATAGGCATATAATCAATTTCAGATAATTTTAATCAGAAATTGACTTGATCTAGTGCCTGTACAGATCAATCTCTTTCTAGCTTTACCCTAAGTGTAGTCCCCTCAGGATCACAAAGTCTCGGTTTTTACCAAGGCTTCCTCTCCTGGCGGGCCTCAACTAGCGGTTTTGGCTCCCTGGTCCCCTGTGAAGTTTTAAAATCTCTGCTTACCCCTGCTTAGCTTCTGAGACTCTCAGTTGCCTCTTCCAGAATTGGCAGATGCTCTGAAATTAAACAAATTAGTTTTTAGTGTTTTGTTTGGTTTTACTAGTTTTCTAGTAATCAGCTATTACTGGTAGCAGAGCTTTCTCTGCATGTATATACATGTATATAAATTTTAATCTTGTCCTTCTTTAATATTATACTGTGAGCATTTTCTCACACCGTTACATTTTTTGAAACATTAGTTTTATTAACTGCATTATATTCAATTGGATTATATCACTTGTATCCATAATTTATTTTAAGATTATGGACATTTAGGCCCTCTTTCCCCACTGTAACATTTCACGATGTGAGGAACATTTTTCTACATAAATCTGGTCCCATCTTAGGTTATTTCCAAAGAGTAGAATTACTGAGTCAGATGATAGGATCATCTATAAGGCTTGATACATAATGAATGTAAAAGCACTTTCCAGAAGATATTTTCAGCAACACTGTGTTGAGAGTGGCTGTCTTAATACATCTTCACCAGCATGGAATAATTTTAAATATCTTGCTCATTGACAGGTAAATACTTTTCTTGTTTTAGTTTTACATTTTAAGGATATAATCTCTTTGTCATATTTGTGATGAATACTTTTCCATTTTGTTTGCTTTTAATTTGTAGAATTTAGTTAGTGGTTATTAATTGCTCCAGAGGCTTTGAAAAAAAAAATGGATTTGTGATGTTTATGTCGTGTAGAATTCCATGTTTCTTATTTAGTCAGATATTTTGGATCTTTGTCCTTTTTATATTTTTATACCCAGAATGCCCTTTAACATCAAGAGATTAGATCTATATTCACTTAAATTTATATCTCAAATTTTACGATTGCAATGTTTTTGGCTGAGTCTGTTTTCAACCCCTGAGCCAGTTTACCAGGGCCTCTTGGGAGCCACTTGATGCTGAAATCATGGGGCCGTATTAACCTTACCTAGCTCATCCAGAAAACACTAAAAAAAGGAGTTTGTTGTATTTCCATCACAAAGAACGCCTCTGGTCTCCACTCCATGATGGTGTGGAGTTGTTCTTAGGAACAAGAGGACGGGACAGGTGTGTGTTCTGTTTTCTAGTTAGTAAAAACATCAGTGCATGTTGTGGTGGTTCCTTCTCCCCCAGGAGAGGGTCCAGTTTACACTGTTCTTGTCGGTGTGTTCATGTCAGACAGCGGGACCAGTCCTGAGAGAGTGTCAGTGTTAGAAGGCTTAAAGAGAGAGAATTACTTTTAGGAAGTGAGGCCTTGTGAGGTTTCTTACTTTTCTAAAAATGTTACATCTACAATGGCTGTCACCATTAGCTGTGTATTTTTTTGTCCTGGAACATGGTGAGTTATCTCAGGGGAGATGGAACAGATTGGGCTTTGCAGTCTAGTCTGCCTCTGGATCCACTTTGGTGCTAGGTAGCAGTCGGGAGGTCGTGTCTTGGGGAAGATGAGGGGAGGGAAGTTAACAGGAAAGGAAGTGGATGGGATGGGAAAAAATGTAAAAGTTCAGAGAAATTGGATATCACACTTAAATATTAGACATTTACAACTATTCATGATTTATAGTAAGTGAAATTAATATAGGAGATTAGATGGCCACTGTAAATGCATCTCACACCCAAATTGTTATTTTTGCCTCTTTATTTGAAGAAAAGTCACTGTGATGGATAAAGCAGCCTGTAAGAAAATGAGAGACCTGGAGTGACCTTAACCTGAATTATTCGCATAAAAATATTTTTATTAGAACAAAAGTGTTTTCACATTAATGATCTCAAAGAAGAGGAATAATGAATTGGGGACCCTTTGTTACATTTAAGGTAGTATATAGATCACTCAGTTTTTGAGTATTTATAATATAAACTCAAATACACTTAGTCTACAACGCTCAGTATGAGGACATTATTCTTCATTAGCTTAATGTCTGTATCACTCTGGCTCAATTCTACTTTTTAAGAAAAATAGGTTAGAATCAGTATATTCTTTAAAAGAATAGAAGAGTAGGGAAAAAGGAATTCCTCAAGTTTAGGCATTACATTATGAGCTTGTGTTTGTTGGTACTTGCCACTGTTGGTGACTTTTGTGACAATAAATATTAAACCAGACACCTCACCTTGCTCATATAGTTTGGATTTAGACCACACACAAAAAGGAACCTTTGTTGATAGGAATGCTTATAACCTTTCGTCATACTTGATATGTCTGTTGACTGATTTGTTCCCCGTTTTAGTTTCTTACTTTTATATTTTCGAATCTTAATTTTATATGTTCAAATACTCTTTTTCTTCCGTTGTTATAATTCATAATTTGCTCCCAGAATAGTTGATAAATACTTTGTTCTAATTATTCTTATTTTGCATTGTTTCAATATTTAAGTCATTCAAAATTTAAATGATATTGATATAAAATTTTTTTCTCCAGGTTGCCATTTAGTTATTCCATTATCAGTTGCTAAATATTGTCACATTTTCTCTTCTTTTGTAGTGCTCACTTTTTACATTTAGATTCTTATGTATTTGGACCTATTTCTAGATGTTCTGATCTTTTGTATTGTTCTTTTGTTTGAATTTTTATGTATGCTGCATTGTTTTTAAATGGTTCGTTTTGTCTGCTGTAAGCACATTCTATACCAACTTCATCATTGCCATTGTCCTAATAGGGTACTTTATAATAATTTCTGTTGGCAAGATTAGCCATTATTCACTTTTCTTCCTTTTAAACATTAGAATGATGATATCTGTTTATTTTTAGATTTTTTTTAAGCTCATAAAAACACACATTGAGAGATCCTGAATTGGTCCCTGGAACAGAAGAATAGTGGAAAAACTGGTGAAGCCTAGATGGAAGTTTACTTTAAAATACTAAAGTCGGTGCACTGTGTTTTACTGCACTTTGCTTTATTGTGCTTCATAAATGTCGCATTTCTTAACAAATGAAAGGCAAGACCCTCCACCAGCAAACACATTATTATTCATTTTATTGCAGTAGTCTGGAACCGAACACACATCTCTGAGGTATGCCAGTGTACCGGTGTTAATTAGTTAATGAATGAAGAGATGTCTGGATGTTAACTAGACATCGTGATTATTTCACAGTATATACAAGTATTGAACCATTATGTCGTACACTTGAAACTAATATAGTGTTATATGTCAGGTGTATCTCAAGTAAATGTTTTAAAAAGAAATTAAGAAATTTTTGTAATTGCCCTATTCTAAGATGGTAGCGTTAGGAGAAGCTGGATAAAGGATATATGGGAAGTCTACTATTTTTGCAACTCTTCTTCAAGTGTAGAATTAATTTAGCATAAAAGATTTTAATAGGTCACATTGAAGTTTTCTAATACTCATGTATATATTCAGCAGGCATCTATCGAGTACCAGTTTTATGTGAGGCATTAACTAAAATAGTTTGTCATCTGCTCCCGCTGGTGGCGCCTTGCCTGGCTGCAACTGCACATAGGTCAGCAAATGGAGCTTGTGATTGGAAGGCCTCAAAGGGAAGTAAATAGCACCTATTTGGAAAGAATTTAAATGCAAATGTAACAAGTATTTTACATAACGTATACATGTTCTTAGCCTTAGCCTTTAGGCAACACTTTTTAATGTATGTTAGATCGTTTGCTCTTTATTCTGATTTTTCTAAACCCAAACTTCATTCTGAAAACAAAAACCCTTACCTGAGAGCTGTTACATTCCCAGGGTATAGCAGTACTAGGAGGAAGCACTTTTTGGTGTTGCTGTTGTGTTCATGTTCTAGTAAGAACCAGTCCTTCATCCATACCCTATTCTTCATCCATACCCTATTCTTCATCCATACCCTCCCTCATCCATCCTGAGTCTTTCCTCCTGTACATCTTTGTGATCCTTCCAGAACAAAGGACCTGAATAAATGACTTTTGCTGACTTCAGTGCTCTTTGAACTAAAGAAATTTAGTCCAACATGCTGTCACTAACGAAAGTGAAAACTATTGTGTCTTACTCCATGTTCTCCAGATGTTGAAGTGCACAGGGGTGAGAAGACCATTTTGTGTGGTGAAATTCAGTGGATTAAAGTATATCGAGGAGTAATATAATGAAATTGTTAATAAAATAACACAGCAAACTGGAAGTGAATGAAAGGAATTTCCTTAACAAAAGATAACTACCAGTATCTGGTAGCTATCATCACAATCATCATGTTTATATTTATATTTATCAGTTTATACTGACAGAACATATCTACCAATAACGTTTGGCAAGTATCATGTTTAATGATCGAACTATTATAGGAATCTCTTGCAAAATCAGAAATAGGATCCCCACATTTACTACCTGGGGTGTTCCAGAAGACCTGATCAGTGCAAGAAGAAAGGACCATTTAATGGACTTATTTAAATAGACAATAGACTTGACTTAGAGACAAACTTAAAACTAAGAAGAGAGGTTAGCAAGGTTTCTGAGTATATGCTAGCAACCACCAACCAGAAAATATATAAAATGAAATTACTTTTTCAAAGGTAACAAAAATATGCAGTATCTAGAAAGCCAAAAAAAATGCAAGAGTTTTATGGAGAAAAATTACAAAACTTTATTATGGACTTAGATGAAGATATAAATAGACAGTTATGCCAAGATTATCAGTGGAAAGACTTAATATTATAATGGTATTTATACTCACCAAGTTAATCACAATCTCAGTGGTGTTTTCACGGATCTTGGCAAACTGATGCTAAAATTATTACAGGTGAATAAAAGACTAAAAAGAATCAAGATGGGTTTGAAAATGGGAGGAACTACCCAAGACTTGTGTGGGAGAAAGGAACTTTTGTATAATCTTTTTGAGAAATTATACTGTTTTATGCCATATTTTTCCACTGTTTTTTTTTTTTTTAATTTGAGGTGTACTCGACAATCTGTTACTTTCAGATTTACAGCATAATGATCGCCACAATAAGTATAACATCTGTCACCATACATAGTTACAAAAATTTTTTTCTTATGAGGAATTTTAAGATTAACTCTCTTAGCAACTTGCAAATATTCAGTATGGTATTATTAGCTATAGTTAATCATGCTGTACATTATATCCCCATGACTTTTTAAAATAACTTATATTTCAATTACAGTTGACATATAATGGTACGTTAGTTTCAGGTGTTCAGCATAATAGTTAGACATCTGTATAACTTACAGAGTTATCCCCTGATAAGTCTAGCACCTACCTGGCACCATATGTAGTTACTGCAATATATTTGACTCTATTCCCTGTGCTGTACTTCACATTTTTGTGATTGTTTTTATAACTGACAGTTTGTACATCTTAATCCCTTCCCCCTTTTCACCCATTCTTCCAACACCCCTCCCTTCTGGCAACCGTTAGAATGTTCTCTCTGTGAATTTGCTTCTGTTGTGCTTGCTTGTTTTTTAGATTTCACATATAAGTGCAATAATACGGTATTTGGTTTCTGACTTAACACTTACCATAATACCCTCTAGGTCTATACATGTTGCAGTTGGCAAGATTTCATTCTTTTTTATGGTTGAGTAATATTCCGTTATGTATAATGTACCACATCTTTATCCAGTCATCTCTTAATGGACACTTAGGTTGCTTTCATATCTTGGCTACTGTAGATGATGCTACAATGAACAGAGGGGTGTATATGTCCTTTTGAAGTAGTACTTTGGGTTTCTTTGGGTAAATAACCAGAATTGGAATTGCTGGGTCCTTCTTTTTCTCTTGTTATAGCCTTTGTTTTAAAATCTACTTTGTTTGGTGTAAGTATTGCTGCCCCAGCTTTTTTTCCCCCTAGTTTCCACTTTCATGAACTGTCTTTTTCTATCTCTTTAATTTTATTATTATTTTTTATTTTTTGGCAGTGAAAACAGTACTTTATTCCACCCCCTCCTACCCTCTCTCCCCCACAATCCCCAGTATACCTTTCCCCTCTTGTTCCCACAGCAGCGTTATGATCAGAAAAAAATAAGTTTTGGGGGGTGGAATTTGGGGGTGTACAGGTAAAAACAGTCAAATCACAGTAGGAATTTTTCAAAATAGCTTATTTCACTTAGTCTTCGTCTTCTCCCTCATCTTCAGGTTCTCGTTTTCACTTCTGACCTCTTTCTTTTACACTAAGATCATCTTCATCGTCTGCTTCCTTATTGTTATAACCTCCTTCATCCTCCTCTTCCTCTCCACTCATCCTCCTCTTCACCTTCCTCCTCCTCCTCCTCCTCCTCTTCATCCTTCACTACCTGAGCATCCTCATCACATTGTTCCTCGTCCTCCTCGTCGTCAGCCAGGCCCTCTGCATAGCCCTCAGCGTCTGAGTCAGGGGCCTCCTTGTCATCCTGGCCGTAGCCATTGAGATATGTGAGTTGTGGGAGGAGCTTTTTAAACAGGTTTTCTCAATAGTCATTCAGGGTGGTTACTTCACAACTGAAAAGGTCTAAGCTCTTGAGGTTTTCTAACTTATTCTGTGGCTCTATTGTGCTGAGGACTTTAATTTTGTTGCCACTTACATTTAGATGTGTGAGGTTCAGGCAGTTCTGCCAATACTTCCAGGCCCCCTGAGATTCTGTTATCACTTAGTTCATTCAAGCTTCTTAAGTTTGTTTAACTTCGGTAAGTTTGCGGACTGAGGCGAGGCCTACGTTGATCATACTTAAGAACTCCAGTTCTTCACGTTCGTCTGCGAGGCCTTCGATTTTGCCTTCATTTGACCGGCAGTGGTCCAGGACACGCGCTTTCACATCAGGGGGTGTCCCGTGCCGCAGTGCTAAGTGAATCCATTTGTCCATGTCCATCTCGCACTCTGTTTCTGCACAGGCTTCTGTGCCGGTGGAATTCAGCAGGTAAACCCCGAGACCATGGCTGCGCGTTTTAGGACGTTGAGGAAGGCTCAACCAGCCCTGCTCCGTCCTCGGGCCCCCCTTTCTTTTACTTGCAGTCTGTGTGTATCTTGCAGTGTGAGTCTCTTGCAGGCAGCATGTGTAGGGGTCTTGTTTTCTTATCCATTTAGCCACCCTGTCTTTTGATTGGAGCATTAACTCCTTTTACATGGAAAGGAATTGTCGATGGATATGTAGTTATTCCATTTTGTTCATATTTTTGATTTTTTTTTTTTATTTCTTAAAGCAGTCCTTTCACATTTCTTGTAATAATGGTTTGGTGGATGAATTCCTTTAGCTTTTTCTTATCTGGGAAGCTCTTTCTCTGTCTTTAGGGGTAGGGTAATCTTGGTTGTAGGTCCTTGCTTTTTATCACTTTGAATATTTCATGCCAGTCCCTTCTGGCCTGCAAAGTTTCCGTGGAGAAATCAGCTGACAGCCTTATGGGAGCTCCTTTGTTGTTAACTAACTGCTTTTCTCTTGCTGCCGATAAGATCCTTTGTCTTTAACATGTGGCATTTTAATTATGATGTGTCCTGGTGCGGGCCTCTGTGGGTTCATTTTGTTTTGGGCTCTCTTTGCTTACTGGGCTCGTATGTCTGTTTCCTTTACCAGAGTAGGGAAGTTTCAGTCATTATTTCTTCAAATAGGTTTTCAATTCCTTGTTCTCTCCTCCTTCTGGTACCCCTGTGTTGCGGATGTTGGTACGCTTGACATTGTCCCAGAGGCTCCTTAAACTAGTCTCTTTTTTTAAAAATTCTTTTTGTTGTTCTGACTGGGTGTTTTCTGCTACCTTATCTTCTAAATTACTGATTCAGCCCTCTGCTTCATCTAATATACTATTGATTTCCTCTGATGTATTCTTTATTTTTGTCTGGTTCTTTTTTATGTTTTCTATCTATTTGATGAAGTTCTCATAAGCTCGTCGAGTATCCTTATAAAGACAGAGCTCCTATGTCTCCAGGTTTTGATAGAGTGTCCTTATGTAGTAGCTGCCCAGTGGTGCAGTCTCCCTCGTCACTTGAGCTGGGTGCTCCAGTGTGTCCCTGGTGTGTTCATTCTTGTTTTCTCCATATGTTGACAACCACGCATGTAATTCCTATATTTTCTTTGTTGTCACTTCCTAAGTTTTGAGAACTTTATTTTATAAAGTTCTATGGCTGGAGATAATAAAATTCTAAATTTAGAATCAGCAGAGTGGAAATTAGTGATAATTCCTCCAGAGTCTAAAACTAAACGGGATATTTGACTAAAATCTGTTAAGTGTTTTATATTTTCTAGTTTGGCACTATTTTGAACAAATTTCCCTCTAAATGCACAAAACAATTAAGGTTTAAAACACTCTGGTAACTGAGGTGGTTACATGTTCAGGACCTCTTCCTTCCTTTCACCATGGCTCCCTTAAATACAAGTCATAATAAAAGAAAAGTAAATCACTTCTATTTTAAATTTTTATTCATTTTATTTTTAGCACTAAGGGATTTTTAAATTTGTTTTCTCTGTGTTCAGGTATATGTCTCGAGTCCACGGTATGCATCCAAAAGAGACCACCCGTCAGCTGAGCTTAGCTGTGAAAGACGGTCTTATTGTTGAAACTCTCACTGTGGGCTGCAAAGGTTCAAAAGCTGGTATTGAACAAGAAGGGTACTGGTTGCCAGGAGATGAGATTGTAAGTATGTTTTATTTGATAAATTCAGAGAAGCTGACTTTTAAGTTTTGAGCATTATTTAAATATAACCTATAGAAACTCATTTTCAGAAGTTTGGTAATATTTCACTTTAACATTTTCTGTTCACATTAAGGACCTGCGTTGGTCGGATGGATGCTCCCTCCTTAGAAGGAAACCCATTTTTAAAAGGAGCCTGTTTTTTTGTGTGTAGGTTACCTTGAATCTGAAAAATTCAAACAATATAAGCAGAAGCCCTTTTAACGTACATATGGCTAGTCATATTCCTAAGTGTTTTCCCTAATACAAATTAGTGAAAAATATTTCAGTGCAGGATAATGTTGGTGCTGTCTCAACAGATTAGAAGGGCTAAGCTGTCTTCCAGGAGGGGGTCTCACCCAGGCCGTGGGGAGCGGGGCACAACGTCTAAGCCCAGGGTGTCAGGTCGGGAGGGGCTTGTAGAGGAGCACAGGGTCCTGTGTTAGATGCCCCAGCCAGTGTCTTCGTTGACTAGAGACTGTAGTAGGTTTCGTGGCACTTGGACAGAAATCACAGGAACGATAGAAAGTTAATTTTCTTTATATTTTTACTTTGCTCTTGTTACTTTGACTCCTTTTTTAAGTTATGATGTTTTAATCTTTCATTTTAGTATATAATTTTATTCTTGGGTACATAGAAGTGCAATTTTTTCTTAGGTAAAGATTGGTTTTATGTGTAAAATTTCTGTCCTCTCACCTCTTTTGTTTCAATAATTCTAATATCTTGATCAGAAAAGTCTTACTTTTTGTAGTAGACCATCCTTTAAGGTGATAGGTTTCAAATTTAATAGACATTAGCTTTTTTAGTTTCTGGAAGGAATGGATTTAGTAATTAGGTATTTTAAGCAGTGAACTCATAGCTTGTCATCTGTGGGGGCTTGTCCACAGAAGAAACTACGACAAGTTACAAACTTAGAGAAGTTGTTCATTTTTAATACTGTTTTGTTAAATTTAATCTATGGCTCCAGAATTTCAGGAAAGGAAATTCACATTTTCCACAAACAGAAAATATGGGAAAAAATGTTTTAATTTCACTATTATTATTTGATTTTTACATTGGAAGTGTTTCTGAAACCTTCAGTAGATATGTTTATGTCAGAATAATTTTTTGGTTGATTTCCATATGGAAAAGTAAAGCTTGTCAATAAAGAAACTCCGTTTGCCAAGCCATAAATATAACATCAAGTGACGTAAATCTGTCTACATCAGGCATTTAAAAGAGGGCCATTGATTATCGATAGCTTATTATATAGTCAGAATAATCCAGATAATAAAAAATTTCTAATCTCAAAACACTTGGAAACATACAGATTTAGTATATATGGCCATACTGATAATTCCTGAGATTTACATGGTAATTAACTGGCAGTAAGTCAACTCAGTCCACAGGATTTTGGCCTGTGGATCGTGTGTACTTTTTTTCACAAAAGTATTGTGCCTCCTTACTTTTTAGAGTTGGGCTTTTCCACATGCTTTCTTCCTCTTCAAGTTGAAGTTTCCTTGTTTAGTTTAACGAGTAGTTAATGAGTTGTTACACATTCGCTACATTAGGTTTTGTATTCTAATTTTTATTTTTACATGTTCTTACTGCACATATTAATAGTAGCATCCTTTTCTTTTTTCTAGATGAACTCTTATATGTAAATCAGACAACCAGTGTACAGATTTTATTAATTCATGTTGGTTCTTATACACATTTTTATACTAAGTGCTCATGTATGATATAAATACAAGTGAGTATATAAAAATTGTGCCTAGTTTATAAAATATGTAAATATTAAAAATACAGAGGCATTACTATATTGTAGTAGAATGAGATAAGGTCTTACATGTTATAATAGACAGGGTTTCAGTCCCATTTCAAGCATTTAGTTAGTTGTGTGACCTTGTGGAAATTTCTTCTGATCTTCATTCCTTGGTTGTGACATGGGCATATTAATATCTATTTCATTTGATTGTTTTAAGGATTAAATGAGATTACCTATATAAAGCATATAACTGTGTACTCAAAGCAAGTGTTTGACCAGTGAATAAATACGCTTAAAACCACGAAATGCGTATACATCTACATATAGTGCAGCAAGAACATAGAAGTTTCTTACTAACCATATATGCAAGAATTCTCATCAGGATCTTTTTACTTTTCAACGTGAATCAAACAAAAGGAAATTTGTATAGAGGGTTCCTTTCAGTCGCAGGTTATATGTTGAAGGTGTAACTGTAACATGATGAGACTCGTTATATGTGTATCTCATGACCGTGGCTGGTGTACCACCTGGCCACCCAGGGGCTGGCATATGCTACAGTTTCCATGCCCTAAGGCTATTCCAGAAGGGCACATAGCTGACACGTGTTATACGTGGCAGAGCACAGGCCTCTCACACTGGTCAGCTCTGTGTGGCCCAGCACATGGGCTGCTGTGCATGGGGCCAGTTGTGAAGTACATAGCGTAGGAAGTAAAACTCACTTCTCAGACATCGCAGACATCATGTGTTTGTTTATTCAGCAGTCTTCTAGCACATGGCAATAAAGTGTCTTCTCACAGAATCAGTCTCTTAAGGAAGGGTCACCTTTTCTGATTTGCACACAGGAATTCTGTGGGCTGGCGACAGCCTTGTATGCAGTTGAGTCTGGGACCCTCCTTTATAGTTTCTCAACCTTGTATATGATATGCTGCCTCTAAAATCTTGAGTTTTTAAATGGAAAGCTATGCATGATTATCTTAACTTTCTGATTCAGTGTCAAGAGGAGAAAAAGTCAAGTAAATATATATGGCCTTGGGAAGGAAAGTGTTAACATTTTTTGGTTATTCATTTTTTTAAACCTTTAATTCAAAGTTACAAATATTCTTCACTCATTTGAAAAATGGGTAGTAGAATGCTTCTTTTTTTCCTTCTATAGCCTCTATAAATAGTTAACAGTAGTTCAGAGGTGGGGAAGAGGTGGGTAAGTCCCACATGTCACAACCCCCAAGAAACTTGGTGTTAGCAAAGAGACTGTACCCTCCTCGTCGTCACAGTCACAGTGACAGAGGCAGGGAAGGCAAGTGTAGTTTTCTTTATGCCATTCAGCTATAGCTGAGCAAAGTTTGTTGGTGTTGCATTTATATTGCACCTCTGCTATTTTCCCCATGCCTATTTTTAAAAACTTAATCCAATTGAAAAATATGCATATCTTGAGCAACGTTTGTTTTTATTAAATCCAGCAATGATGTAAGCCTAACTCAAATGATATGTCCAGATATAATTATATGTAATCTGTTTAATTGGAAGAAGCCTGTGTAAGTCAGAGATGGTGGCCTTTATTGTGCTGAGATTCCTGGTAGACTGGACTGATTTTTAGACAGTTGGAGATGCCGATTTCAACCACCATTTGTAGCCCTATTGAAATGATCATTTCTTTAGAGAATCTCTGACAAAATTGGGCAATAGAATAGCATCTTCATGGTGATATTTCAAATATGTCCAAAATGTCTAAAATGTAATTATTGAAAATGAGACCACTCTCAATTTAAATGGTTTGCTTAAATATTAATCAATAAACAAGCAAAAGTACATGTACCAATCAGTTTTTAAAACAAGACTATGCAACCTGGGAAACTCCTGTAAATTTCTATAGTCACCTTAAACTTCCAGATTTGTGTGTCATTTATATTCACTCATAGGATCCAAAAAAAAATTTTTTGAGATGGTTTTCATAGCTTTTGAAGTTGTATTGGTAAAAGGCCAGTAGACCAGGGCATGGAGTGAAATTTTGTGATGTCTGGCCACTCAGTTTTGTTATATGTAGGCTTTTTTTCTTTTGATTTCTTTTAAAAAGAAATCTACATGTTCTCATAGATCCCTTCATCATCAGCTTTCTCTAAAGAAATACACACAAATGGCTACATTCAGTCTACATTTAATCACAGTATTTTATGTCCTTTTTTCTAACAACTTGAGAAATATATTTCTTGGGCAGAATGTTACCATTTGCTGGGCTCAGTTAAGTTTGGTATTTAGTAGCTCCCTTTGTAGTACACACAAGTTAGTGTTTTATGAGTGAAATTATAATTCATAAGGTGCTCGCTAAAGATAGGAAGGTCTTATTAAAGTATTTAGTGGAATACAGTTTTGCAAATAACCTCAAGTTAATGGATCATTTGCAGATAAAACATAATCAAATATGTGTTTTGATATTGAAGCAGTTAATGTTATTTACTTGGTGTCTTCCAGCTTTATTCATAGTCCCCGGCCCCAAGCTGTGACTCTACCCTATTATTTGACAGATACTGTTGATCTGGCATTAAATACCTTGGTCACCGGTGTAGAGGACAATTTAAAAGTGTAAAAAAAAAAAAAAAAGACATTTGCTATCAAACTACTACTCCCTTTACTCACCTGCCAGATGTGGACACAGGGTCTCATTTCTTCTTTTTAATGCCAGTTCAAAAATAATGCATCAGTGTAGGGACCACAGCGTGCATTTCCAGTTAGAACCCTTTTACCCATTTTGTTGCTTAGGGTTCAAGAACAGCTGCAAACATGAGTTCAGGTTTTGGCTACTATGCCTTGCTTCAGCCTGAGTATTTAGTTTTCATATAATCGAGTTTGTCCCACCAATAAGCACAACCACATACTACTTTTAAAGTAGGTCTAAGTGAAAGGTAGAATTAATTCTGTATTTTTACTTTCTTTTTAGTTAAGAAGCATGATTAATGAAAATACATTTTTTGTGGCTTCTTGAAGAGATTAACATATTATATCGGGGATAAATGGATTTTTTTCTTAACTCACAACAGGGGCAAGATAGATACTTTCTTCTGTCATCACCTGCTTATCCTGATTCAGAATGACTGATAGGAAGGAAACTATAGTTCATATACCTCTTGAAACTTAGCTAAGCTAACATCTTTTAGATAGGAGGTAGGATTTGGTTTATGTCTTGCTCTTCAAAAATCATACCATTAACCAGCCCTGGCAAGGAGCGCTCCCTTGCTTTGTTCTTAAAAAAACAAAAAAAAAAATACTGATAGGCCTGCTAAATTCAAACCGTGTGGCTCTCCCAGCCCCCTTCATAACCATAGCAGAGCGAAGTAAGAACTTTAAAGTTTAGATCTTTGCATTTCCCTTGTTATAGTTGGGACTGCCATAAACTAGTCATGTTTTCAGCACTCTACATGTAAAACTTCTTGCCCCTTGGATATCTTTGATTTTTGAAAAAGTGAAATATATTTTATTATATTTGTGTTAATTATGTGCAGAACTGTACATTTCTTCCAAATGTCCATTACCTGTCTCAGGTACAAAAATAGAAATAATTATTAAGTAAAATATTAAGTGTTGGTGATCATTAATTAGAAACCAATTATACCGTGGTTCAGTGTATATTCAAACTGTAATGTACTTATTCTTAGAAACTACTCTTGGTTTGGTTAAGAATTTTTGTTTTATTCAGTAGAATATTTTGGGTCATGCTATTTTGTTATACTCTTTTCAGCTTATACTGATAGAGTGAATGTGTGTGAGCTTTTTCTCCTTTCTAAATTCTATGTCACTAAGCAGTTTTGTAACATTTTTATTTAAAAAATTAATATTCAAAAATACTGGAAATATTTAATCATCAAATTCTTCAGTGATTAACTGCATTTATTAACAGAATTAAACCTTGAGTTGTAGAGAATTTTACATTGTATCTATATTAAAATACCACATCAAACACATATTTGATAATGTAAGGTTTATCTGCTCCTTACATATAGAGAATTAAAAGTTAGAATCTCTTTTGACTACGATGAGGGTGGAGTATAGTTTAGGAGGCCCTCGTTCCAGACAGTTCTCCCACGAGCCCTCCTGCATCAGTGTTACCTCTAAATCGACTTTAACACTATTTCTTGCTCTGTAGTGCTTACAGAAATAGAGTCAGCTGGCATAATGAACTTAAAGTGCTGAAGAAGAAATTTGCACATGTTTAATTACAAGCACCATATCATTTTGTTAACTTGTCGATTCCTGTTTTGTATGCTTGTGCAAACAGGTCATCTTAATAACACCAGCTCACACCTAGCATAGTAACTTAGTTGATCCTTAGAAAAACCCTATAAACTGGGCATTGTTATTTTGTTCATTTTACAGATAGTGCTACAGAGAAGCTCGGTATTCTGCTCTAGGTGACATGGCCTGTGAGTGCCAGAGCCAGGATTGGGGCTAGCCTGGCTCCCGAATCTCAGCCAGATGCTGTCAGTGGTAATAGGAGTAGGGCCGCAGGGTGCATCTGGATGGTGGAATTTTTTCTAGTAGGTTCTGAAGACAGACAGCCTGTGCCACGTTTTACACCGCGGTGAAGTTTTGAATTGACCATGTTCACATTCATCGAATACTCCTGATTATAATAAAAAAGAATTTTCAGCTTGAACCAGTTTCAGATCATAAAGAGACACATTTATGATCTTATGCAGATTTATAATGGCACCGAATTTGTTTGTTATTAAAATGTTTTTCTAACATCATGATAGGTTTCATGGCACATGACCTCCTAGAGAGAGATTTTCTCTGTCCATTTGCTTTTGTGTTAGGATCAAAAGTTTCCTCTTAAACTAGTAATGACTTTTGAGTTTACGTGTTAACTGTTTTTCCATTCATCATTAGCATGTTCATAGATTATCATTGGATATCATCTGCAAAATAATGTAAGTCGTATAGCAAATAATAAAGTTTGACCACATATGAAATCCCTTTAAAAGGTCTGTGTATTGCCTGATATTGAGCAAAGTTATAGTAGAGAGACCAAGATTATTTTGTTTTTATTTTGAAAGGCCTACAGTATGCAGCCTTTCTCCAGGACAGCAACCCCAAACAAGGTGAACTAATTTTGCACTATGTTGTTTTACTTTAATTCTGTTTTTTTTTTGTTGTTGTTTTTTTGTTGCTTTTTTTTTTTTTTTTTGTATTACATCTCTATCCTTCTTTAGGCTCGCTTAGTTAACTATTGTTAGAATTGTTCATTAAAATTACACTGTCTTTACATTGCTTCTAGTTCTGGATTTTGTGCTAGTAGGTGTGCTTTTAAAAATTTTTCTTGAAGTGTGGAAGTGGCATTTCATATATCATGCTGTTGGTCAGACTGTGTCAGAGCAGCTGCTGACATCTGGTGAAAGCCAGGGGAGGATGCAGCTTCGCTTTCGGGCGTGCGTAACCCAGGATGAGGCAGAGCACCACATAAAAGAAAAGTTGTAGGCAACTGCCTATCATCAGCATGCCTGTATCATTTATACCTCAGAGAAATGTGTCCTGGGTTCAGATCTCATAACTTCTGAACTTGACTTTTGCATATTTTTTATATCTAAACAGCTGTTGCTGTGATTAAGAGAATGTACAGCACGTGTATTGCCACCCTATGCTTTCTCTTAGATAATCTACTCACGTGTCATTACATACACATGCAGCCAAGTGTTCATTTTTACTTCATTTGAATTATACTTTCATTTCTATAATCGTTATGGAAAACTAGGTCTACTTTTAAACACCCCATCAAAGAAAGATGCATTTTCATCTTTGTTTCATGGGTGGGTAGGAGAGAGGTGGGGCTAGGAAAACAGAGGAAGAGGTGATGTGGAGAGGCTGGACTGCACCAGAATGATATTCTCTTGATTCTTTTCTTAGTGACAACCATTTTAAGAATCCCAGGAAGACGAATTAATCTAAAAAAAAAAAAAAAAGTTGAAATGATGGACGGGAGTTTCTTTTGTTAATAATGAGTCAAATATAAGCCACCAGAATTCTTTAAGATGTTTCTGAACAGCTATGATGAAAAATATTTTGAAATACTTTGTTTTAAACTTCGAAAGTGTTCTATTGAAAATAGAAAGTACCTTCTCTGAACCATAACTTACCAATTTTTGTTGCCAAGATTAAAAAAGCTGAAATGCAGCTTGCACGTGAGCTTCGTGAAATGGGCACTCAGTGGCTGTGGGTTCCGTGCAGCCGGGCTCCACACACACCTGCTGTGTTTCTGTGGAGCCCTTATGCCACACACTCCATGAGGCAGGTTTTTTTCGTACCATTCACAGATGAGGGTTTTATTTCTATTCAGTATCTTATTTTTTTTAAGGCAGTCTAACTGAAATTACTCCACCAATGTAAGTTTACAGAGCATATCTGCAGCAAATTACTAGAAATGGTTATTATTATTATTATTATTATTTTGCATTATTACTTTGGTCAATAAAGACCACCGATTTCTTAACAAAAAGCAAACCCAAAAGTTAACATTTTTGCTGAATTTACTAATGTGCTATAGTTGTGACTTTGTATTTGGGTTGGAAGATGTGAATTCTGGGACATTGCTGGCTGCCTCCCTTCCGAGGGAGTGGGCAGTAGCCCTGTCCTGTGGTCCAGCAGCAGAGTTAATGCTTTTCAGCCTGGCCACCTGCAGTGTCACTGCTTGCTAAGCAAACGCGGTGTCAGACCCATTGATTGGGGGAGTTACCGACTTGAGAGAAAACGAGAAAGCTGCCTTTCTTCACAAACAGTGTAGACAGGGACTTACAGAAAAGAAAAATGATGGCGGAGCCCAGGTTTAGAATTCTGGGTGCCCCATTGGGAGTGACCTTGATGACACCAAAATGTGAGTTAGACCCTTGTTCATGCAGTCAGCACATCTACAAAAGAAAGCCGGAGACAAATCGATCACTCTTAACACGGGCATTTTTTGACAAAAGCTAAGAGTGATATTAATGAAGCATGAATTCTAAATTAAGAGAACTTATAACATCTTCCTTTGTATGTTTAAATGGTATTGGCTGTATAAAAAAGAGCGTAACAAAGAAGGAAAATGTTGAAGGAAACCTGTATACCTGCAGTTATGTTCTTTTATTTCTAGGAATAGCCCCAATAAGAAAATGAGCCTACTTCCTTTTTTGATTTTATGGCAGTTGTCCTTTGGAGAATGTGATAAACCTTTAGTTTCACATTTTCAATTTATTTTTCCAAATTCAACAGACCCTGAAAATTTGACAGCCTATCACAACATGGACATTCTGATTAATGGTTATTTTCAATAAAGCATCCAATACCATGGATGAGAAGATAAGAATAGTGAGCATCACCATTTCTTACTATTTTCTCTGTTCCCACAGTGTGCTAATTAAGTACTTATTATATTTTTTTAAAAAAGCAGAACAAAACAGAGGTTTGTTGATTTGAAATACTAAGCTATAGATGTTTATGATAATTCAGTTCACTGAAGAAATTATTTCATTGATTATATTAAAAATGAAAGATACTATTAGAACTGGGATTGGCTTTGGACTTATTTTGGACTGGTTTTGCAATCAGATCACCTTAAGATATTTTGAATATTAATACTGTTTAGGAAAGAATTTAAAGAAGCAAATTTCTAGATATTTTTTCCCTTTTGTTTTAACACAGTAAATGTCTAAGATTGTTTATAATGCCTAACTTCTGATGGACTTTAGTTTCAATTTTGTTCTTAGTCATTGCGGATATTGACAAAATGTCATACGAAACTATTTTGTATTTTTTGTAGGACTGGGAAACAGAAAATCATGACTGGTATTGTTTTGAATGCCATTTGCCTGGAGAGGTGTTGATATGTGACCTGTGTTTTCGTGTGTATCATTCCAAGTGTTTGTCTGATGAGTACAGGCTTAGAGACAGCAGTAGTCACTGGCAGTGCCCAGTTTGCAGGGTGAGTACCTATATGAGCTTTAATGTGCTGGTCAGAGGGTTGGAATTCATCAACACTAGCCGCACAAAGATATCCCAGGTGGTCGTGCCAGGTTGATGGATAAAGCCCTGGAGGGTGGGGGTTATCTACGGAAATGACGGTCGCTGAACACAGAGCGCTCATAAATGAATGTCACAGACACACAATGTATTCCGGGGGGGTGGTTTTTTAGAAAGTTGTAATCATGTAAAAATACTTTGCACTTGCCTTGCCTCTGGATTGTGTGACTCCTTTTAGGGAGCCTTGAGAATAAATAAGCACTCTCCCACACTGCAGTCTGTTCAATGTGTCCTCTCTGCTGCTCCGAAGACGCAGCAAAAGGCACATTGTGGAGACGTTCTGTATCTACTTCCTATTTATATCCATGTAATGTTGCCTTTATTTTTTGTCATATCATGGGTTAGTTTCTTTTTTCTCCTGTTTTATCTGGAGGGTGGAGGGATGGGATAATTGTATATAAAAAATTTTGATTTGAAGCAAAACGAAATAGGCTGGTAGGTAAAATAGATACTTTGCACAGTTATTTTCATTCATAGTATTTCCCCATTGAAAAGTATACACGACGGTGCTTACTAGTTGCAGAGTGTGGCGTGTGTGTATACGAGTGATGTGTGACACCGAAATATTTCATTACATATGGCGTTGATGGTGATTAACAAGGAATTCTTTGCTTCAACCTTCTAGTATTTTGTACTTAAAATTATTAAGATACTTATTTGGAACCATGCAAATTGCCCAGATTACTCATGAGTTCAGTTTGTGAATATTCTTTGTAATACTAGAATAACTGAAATATTCATTGATTCTTCCAAAAAAAAAGTTTTTGTCTTCATAGTTTTTTTCCTCTTTGATGTCAGTCAGACGTTTTCTGCCAGCATGATGAGTAACAGTGTACATTCTGGCTTTGCGTTACCTCAGTGTACATCATTCGACCACGACCTATATGTGTTCCATAGGTAGATGAAGGCCATCAAGATAGCACTGAAAAATAATGTGTAGTGATGACTTGTGATAAAATGCTCACGTGCTACGTTGGCTGTGCTCAGTCCCTAGGTCTGAATATGTCAGCATCAAGCGTCAGATTGCAGACCCGCTCTTTGGGAATCTGCTTGTCTACAGAGACCACTGTAATTGGTGGTGTGGGAACTGCAGTAACACTCATATTGTATTCTCATGGATTCCGGCTGTGCATTGTAAAAGCAGCCATATATCTCCTGTTTTCTGGTAACAGTTTACACTAGAGGGAGTAAAACATTAATGAGATCTTAAGAACAAAAGCATTAAGGTAGTAAAAACATCAAATAATATGGATTCAGGAATGTAGGAAATACAATTCTGGATATATCTGTGTCTTCACAGCCATAGCTTTTTAATATCTGATATTTAGTTCTTACAGTAAAGAATTTAAACAAAAACACTGAGATTTTTGAGGATGGGTTAACCTTTGCTGTGGGTGTTTTATATTCCTTACATGAAGAATGGAAATGGAACAGTTATACCTTTGAAGAAAAAGTCTAATGCTACTTCTGTTAAAATTCACCACCAAGTTGTCAGATTTCATTTTCTATATGGGTTTGCTCTACTCTTCATTGATTGCATGATTTAAAAAAAAATTTTTTTTAGAGTATTGCTGGCTCTCAGAAAGATAGTTGATAACCAAAGTGGAACTTAGCTTACCCTGTCCTGTTTTTCTTTTCTGCCCTCTGGTTTTCTTTGTTGGTCTAGAGAGTCTCACACTGTGATATAATTAGGCTTACTGAAATGAGTCCATGACATAGTGTTACTCACACATTTGTTTCATTGACTGTGAGCTACTCTGGTGAGGCTCAAAAGGCCCACGTCTGGGTCGGGGATGGTGAGTTTTACCACGAGCTTTAAAACTTCCAAAGAAATAGTTTTTTTCTGTGTTAGATCTATGCTACCATTTGAATTGTTATGTTCAAGAAAAAGATCAGCGCTAACAGTTTCTTTCCTGGGAGAAGAGGTAATAATAACCTTGAAATTTGAATACAGTTTTAAATATCTTTAAGGTAGAAGTTTTGTTTTTGTTTTTGTTTTTTTTTAAACAAAATATCAAAAATTCAAGTAAAGTCATTTAAACAACTTTGGTTCCAAACTAGAATGATGATGTTCCCTATTTTTCTTTTTAATTAATGTTTGGAAAGATAGGTTAATTAGATATATTAATGAGGAATTTTGAAGGTAAGATGCCCAGAGCCGAAGTTCAATGCAGGTATATCAGATATAGTAGGTGGAAGCTAACCATTACTACCTAAAATTGAAGACTAAAATATTTCTAATACCTTAAACGATCAGAAGACTATTTAATTTTTATGTAATCTCTGCTGCTTACAGCATTGAAAAAGTCACTGAGAATGTCAACTCTAATTTAAAATATTAAAAATTATAATAAAAATACATGGGAAGTTCATTAAAAGTTGCTGAGAATAGGTTATGTCTCACCCAGCTATCAGCCGTTATTACCAGATTTACTGCAGCTCAAGCAGCTTTATCTCAAACTGAGGATATTTCTTTGGAATGTTTACCTTTCTGAAAAATAAGCTTTTACTCTACAGATACAGTTGATTGTTATTGAAAAGTAGCCTATGAACGTCACATTAGCATTTTGCTTGGAAGAAAATTCAAAATTCGAGTAATGTTCTGTTTCCCACTCTTAGTACTGAGAACTCTCAGTAGTTAAAAAAAATTTAAAAGGCCTTTAAGTTTTTTTTAAAGCTTACTATAAAAAAATTCAACTAACTTGGAGGAGGAAAAAAAAAAGTAAAACTCCCGAAAGCGCGTTCACAGCAGGCACACGTTCTCCTAGACATCTCCCCCGTGCGCGTCTGTTTCCGTCTGCGTCGGTGTAACTTTATGCACATTACCGCTGCCAGGGTGTTTCTATTCAGCGAGTCCCCAAGTGTTTTCTGGGTATCACAGAGTGACATATCCAGCCAGGCCCCCACCGAGGCGTGTTACGCTCCGGCGTCCTGTCTGACGGGTACCACGGCGCTGCAGCCTCCCTGTCGGAGGGGACGTTTATGTCGCACGCTCCAGTCTGAATTGCATTATACTTTGTTTTTGTATGAAAGTGAGGTTTATATTTTGTTTTATTTGGTTGTATTTGAATTTCATATTGCTGAAATAGCCATGAATTTTCCAGAGGAAAAAAAAGAGAAAACCTTAATTTTAAAGTGAATAGTGCTTTTGAGATTTTATTTGCCTAAAGGGTATATCTTTAAAATACAGTATAGTCAAATGTATTTTTTTAAATGAGAGAAAATAAACTTATATACGTCTATGTAATTCTGTCTGATCACCTTCATAGGATAAATTCGTTGAAGTGGAATTCTTAAATTTAAAAGATAGGCACATTTAAACTTGTGATAAAAATCACTACGTTGTCCTGCAGAGGATTATACCCATTATGCCAGCATGAAAGTATTTTCCAATTTTTTGTTACTAATTTGATAGGGAACAAAAAGATGTCTTATTTTAATGTTGCTTCATTTATATGTATATATATTTTATATATTACAAAGTCATTTTATCCTTCGATGCTGTGGTTATAGAAAGTAGGCCTGGGTGTGTACACAAGCCTGTCTGTGTTTGTGAGCACATATATGCATGCATGGCTGGTGGGTGTGTATGCATGCATGGGTGTGCGTCTGTGCTGTGTATACTTGGAGGACGGTGTGTGCACGTGTGCGTGCGCGTGTACTGCACACTCACTGGCGTCCAGTCCTGCTGGGGAACATCACAATACTGTTTGGTGACTACTTGAAAATCTTTTTACTATGTGGGTAAAAGGCACTGTATTAAATCCTAGGACCGCCCCAGAGTTGGAACCATGGTGCCTTTTAGAGCAGCGCTGTTGGGGAGACCTTTCTTTGGGGACAGACGTGTTCTCTGTATTGTCCAGCAGGAGCCACTGGCTCTGTGTTTGTTGAGCACTTGAATGTGACCTGTGAGACCCAGGAGCTGGCTTCAGGTTGGCACACGTGGCTTATGGCTGCCCCCTGTGTCAGTCAGCGCAGGCTGAGAACCGTGCATTCCAGGCAACCGTGGCACTCCAAGGGCACTTCGTGACTGGCCTGGCATTTCTTCTCCCCATCAGGACATCGTTATGACTTGGAAGAGTGCTAACGGAAAGATGCAGGTCAACTTGTCCCTTGTGCACACAGCAGGTCGGGTAGCAGACACTGCGTTGCGGCTGTGAGACACAGTGCATGTAGCAAAGCGTGGGTTTCACAGATGAATGGCTCTCGTTTCTGATAGTGCTGCATTTGCTGTGAAGCTGGTGCTCATAAAAAGTCAGAAATTAACTTTAGGAGGAAAGAAACTAAATAGCAAAACAAAATAGTTGGCACTTTCCCGTTGAACAGGTTGGAGATGTAGTTTTGAGAGTGGACCCGTTGCCTCCACCCTCTCGTAACACGTGAATGAATGTTCTCATAAGTAGCAAGAGCTATAGATTCGTATGATAGCTCCTTTTAAGTTCAGATAAATTAAAATTTTACGTGTAGACTAAAGTAATGTCATTAGGGAGCAAAAGTTAGTGTTCTGAGTTGTGTATTGTGTTGCCATTACTGAGAGGACATAGAAAGTGCTAGAATGAGAGGGCCACGGTGACCTACTTGTCTCTTTTTCCATATTTGGGCCTCTGAAGTAGATTATTGCTCCAGTGAAATCCACCCAAAGATTTTTATCTTAGGCTTTTATAATAATATTTTATGGTAATGTAAAAATTTTATCTTACAATTCTTTATGACCCAGCTTTGGTTCACTTTACATTCCATTTATACTTATTGTGATTTTATATGGAAAGATCAGTTTAAGTCACAAAAAAGGTATTCAAGGTAGTGGACAGGGGATGTATTATTCCACTGTCTAGAAAGTACTCAGCTCCCCTCTCATTTCAGATGGCATTTTTCTGTTTAAGGATCACAAATTTTTAAGTTGCATTAACATACAAACTGGTGAATCAAGGTAGCCCATTAATAAAATACAGAAACACAAGGAAAGGTAGATAAGGAAATAAAGTAGACTCTGTGGAGAGTTTTATTAATAGCTGAAGTACGTTGGTTCCACATGGACAGCATAAAGCTCTCCCACCTTTGCAGCACCTGGCTCTCAGGACACCTGTTCTTGGCTGGCAGACCTCTGCGGGCACCCGAGGACGCATGCCCCCGCCTGGTACTTGGTGCTGACTGACTATTCCTGAGGCTCCTTTGAATGCAGCTTCTCTTTAACGTATTTGGAATGAAGATACGAATTTTACAGGAAACCTAATAACTTAATATAGAAAGGAGTCTATAGAAACCGTTTCAAATTAACTTTTAAATTGGATGGTAAGCCCAGGTACTAGATATTTTTTTCACATGGGTTATAGTATACTCATTAGGCAGATATTGAAAATTAAGGAGTTTAATGGGTCTGCTAAAACAAAACCAAGACGAAGTCACCATTAGGAGGCCCCCTAGGGCTTAATCAAGGTGGTACATACGAGCTTGTCAGTGTAGACTTAATTCTGGGTAACTTACAGTTTGAGTAATTTGCACTGTGACTTTTGGCTGTTCTGGTAGCTAAATAAAAAATCATGATGAAAGCTATTTCTTGAAACTGGTGGTGGAAGTTTATTTCTGAATCCCCTTTTCGTTCTTTTGGGTATATAGGTAAAAGTTGGGAGAATGCTCAGTTAATGTTCAGAATGAAATGGTATAAATGGCTAAATGAAAATATTTTGAACATGAATTCCTTATGTATCTACTAAGAAACTAATTGTTTTTGCTTTCTGGTGAGTCTTTGCTTGTTAATGTGGGAATTCTGTTAATCTTTTCAACCTGAAAGTAAGTGCATTTACGTTCAAGATACATATTAATGAATGGAGAATGGAGATTTGATTTTTAAATAAAACAGAAACCTTTTTTTTTCAGGGGGGGCCTTTTTTTAAGGGAAAAAAAACTGATAGACAATCATAGTATTGAACACTGAATGAAAATTAAATATTTTTTACAATTTTCAAAGCTAACCGGATCATATTTTTATACTAACAAAGTAGAAAATTAATTTTAAAAAGATCTTTGTCTAAATCAAGTACTTTATAAGGCAGTCTTGACTAGGGGAAAAAGTAATGAGAATGTTGATAATGCCAGAAGTTTTCAAAAATTGGATCTGGGGTGTAAAACTTTAAAACCTCATGTATTATTATCTAATCTCTTTATAAAATGACCTGTAAAACGACCTGGACCCAAGCAGGAGAGAACAGGAAGCACCTGGTTTCCACATTGCCCTTCCGTTACGGGTTTGACAGTGCCGCGATCAGAAAGGCTTGGAAATGAGTGTGGAATGTTTGGGGTGGTGGTGTCTTTGACCTCCCTGATAAGTATTTTGTGGCTTGTTTAGAATCTGAATGGAATTTTATCTTTGAATTTTAACTCTTAAGTAAGGAGATGGTAGTTGGGCTGGTCGGTATGTCAGGATGGGTCCAACTTAATCTAGGTCAATAGAAAGCTCACCTCGTGTTTCCAGTCCTGCTGAACTGAACAAGTGCACACTGTCTTTCATCGTCTGCACATGCAGGAGGTGGGAGGGGAAGGCGCGTGCAGGTGGACAGGTGGTGTTCCCGTTGGCTGGTGGTCAGCCTCAGTGAGTAGAGAACAAATGATACTCATTTCATGACCTGAAAGCAGAGTCATGTAACTTATTTTCAGAAAAGAATGGAAAGGCTTACTCCACTGAGGAATGCGTTCTGCTTCTGCCTTTGGAATCTTGTTTTTTCATTAAAGATTAGTATTGTGTAGAAGAGGAGGAACAGTTAGATAGGATAGAATACCTGGTTCCACAAAGTTTATCTGAATGTTCTTTTCCTATTCTTGGGTCCCTGTAACTTGCCACAGAGGAGCTTAAAGTTACCCCCAAAAGTGCATTTAATATTGAACGATAAAATTCCTGACATGCATAGTAACACCCCTATGTCTGTCGCTAATAATGTTTTAGCAATTTTTCGTGACTGTGCGGATGTAGTGGGTTTAGAAATACTACGTATTTGTGCAATACCAGTTGGTTTTGTGACCTGTAGAATTAATTTGAGATGCTTTTCTAGTTGGTAAGTCACCCTGGACTGACTGCTGCACAGCTGATTACATCATCAGAACCTAACTTGCTGACCTCAGTCGGAGATCAGACAGTCGACTTTGTAAAAATCAGTGAGCACAGGTACAGGCGGAGCAGTAGTCGGTGCAGTTTGCAGCAGTGGTGAGCAAGTCTGGAAACACTGCATCAGGGATTCTGCAGGACCAGCCTCACTGGGCGTAGACGTGGAGTTACGTTTCTAGCACAACTCCAAGGGTCCCCCTCAGGGTACTCTTAATAGTGTGAATGATCCTCTGAGTTCCAGCTACCAGCTATGAGAAGGCATATTTGTGACAGCTTAAGGGAAGTTTTAAAGCTGAAATTTATGTCACTTTAAATTAAAAAAATAAAATACGATTGCCAGAAACTTAAGTGCAAAGGACTATTGCTGGATTGGCTGTGGAGGTGCAGGGTGGAGCTGGGGACACCCACCCCACACACGTGTGTGCTCAGTGCACGCCCCATGCAGAAGTGAGCTGCCGCGCCGTCCACCGCGGAGACTGACGGTGGGTTTGGTGCTCTGGTCTCTGGTCGTGTATTAGAGGGTTAATTTCAGTGTGTCGCTACCAGTGGTGAAAAAGACTGAATGTGGGTGTGTTTTTAGAAAATTATTCTAAAAAATGGTGGTCATTGTTGGTTGTTGGGGGTCCCAGTGGTATGGTAGGGGAAATGGCAGGGATTGGGGCCACTCCCCCCTCCCAGACTGGCTCTGTGGGTAAAGTCTCAGTTGTTGGGATTTCTTACGACAGCTGGGATTCCTTTGTATTCAGTCATTACAAGTCGTAGAGGGGACTGTGGAGCCTCTGGCTTCAGTGACAACACAGGCAGTTTATGTGCAGATAGAATTCGCTGTGGTTCTTTGCTCTCTGTGTTTGCAGACAGTCATGGAGGAGTGCTTGCAGCACTTAGACTCCTCACACTGCTTTGGTCTTTTACATGCAGATGAGCATTTCTCCAGTGACTTGGGGGCCAGATAGGCCAGAATCCCCGGAGTGCTGTTCAGAACAAGCCATGGGGCTGATGCCCTGGAGTCTGCTCTCCAGCACATGTCCCCAGGTGGTTGTGAGCTCACTGCCCTTTAAATGAGCTCTCTCAGTTGTCAGGGGCCGGCAGTGATATGTAGTTGCCATCTGGAGACTAGATGGTTCCCACACCAGAGGTAAATGGGATGGTTTATAGTGGCCAGAATATGCCAACACAGCTCAGACGTGACTGACTTTTGGAAGGATCTCATACGGTCGATTTCAGCTACATGGGGTATTTTTTGTAGTAGGCCGTGAAGTTGGCTAGGAGTGACTGTCGTCAGCTCAGTCCACCTAGTCGTTCCTGAGCACTTACTGAGTGCTGGTTAGCGCCCAGGGCCTGGCAGGAGAATGCTCAGCTAGACCGTTGTGGCCCCTGCTTTCCACAGCTTGAACGAGTCAGGGGTTGCAAGCTGCAGCCCGTGGGCCAAGGCAAGCCCGCCCCCTGTCGCATACTGCTCGTGAGCTAAGAATGGGTGTTAGGGTTTTAAATGGTTGAAGAAAAGTCAAAAGAGGAATGTTATTTTTTGAAAATTATAAGAAATTACTGTTTTGGTGTCCACAGGTCTTGTTAGAACACAGCCACACTCACGGAGCATCTGCCTCATCCACGACTGCTTCCTCGCCACAGTGGCAGCGAGCAGTTAGGGCAGACACCAGCCGTGCTTCCTCAAATCCCAGATGTTTACTATCGGGCCTTCCCGCCACAGGAAGTTTGCCAACCGAGAACGTTCTATAGATATTGGGGCCCCAAAAAGTGCAAGGCCTTTGTCTTTAGTCAGAGACTCGGGGACTTGGATTTGAACTCTTGCAGCAGAACTGTGTGATCTAAGGAGATGATACCTTGATTTCTGCTTTTCAACCTTTTTGGGGGGATATTCGGTGTGCTGAAATGCTTTTTCCATAAGTTCCTTCTCTACTGAAATACATTTCTACAACTGAAAAGCAGGATCCTAGGGTACATTAAAAATTCCAGACGATTTAATCTTGAATGTCCCATCGAATAGTAGTGCTTAGCATTGTAATCAACTGTCAGCCGTGGATCAGGGTTGCTCACACCTCCTTCCAGCTAGAAACACCGGGGGACGCTGCGTGCGGCACTTCTTTCATGATTTGTCTCTGGATTTGCTGTGACCCAGCAATCATTTGTAACTGGCTTAAGAATCCCTTATTCAGGGAGATGCGCAGGGTTTGCCGTCATTTCCCCCTTCGGTTCTCTGTAACGGACTCAGGAGCCTCTCGCTTTGGCGGACATCTTATGCACTTTTGAAACGGTTTCAGCCAAGCGATTACTGTCGTTTTCAAATGGGTGTGAGAACAGTGCTCATGGAGTGGAAAGCTTGTCTCGTGAAAATTTCCAGAGGTTGACCCAAATCACTCCTATAGCTGCCGGTGACAGGAACAGTTCTCAGAACTTACGGGGATGGCCCGGGTGGGTTCTGAGCTGCATCCTAGGGTTAGAGGGACCTCTCCTGAGCAGTCCCGAGGGCCAGCGTGGAGCCGCGCCAGGTCTTCAAGGCCTGAGGAGGGCTCAGGTCTGAAGCAGTCTGCAACGGTCTGTAGCATCGCTGTGTTTTCTGAGCTTGTCCGGGAGCTGCCTGCTTAGTTACGTTACAGACAAGAGTGTTCATCTCAGACGCTGACCCGCTACTTGGCATTAGTCAGTAGCTTTTTCTCAAGGAACTATAGGTGCCCTGGTCTGTGAGTGTCACAGAAGGCAGTTCACAGCATGTTACCTAAGAACTCCCAGAAGCCTTACAGTGCTCCCCTGGGACAGAAGCTGAAATACAAAATCTCCGAACGACAGCTGGATCGTCTCAGAAGGAAAGCCCACCGAGTTAGCAAATGTGAAAGCGTCTTACAGCAGAGGCTCGTCCCTGCAGATCGTTGGGAGAGGGCTGCGTCTGTGCCGGGTCCTTTCCTGTTCGCTTCGGTGGGAAGCAGGCCCCTCCCAGTCCCCTGCGCAGAGCCCTGGGACGGCCGTGCGTGGACCAGCGCGGTGCTTGTGTGCGCTTCATTTTTGTCCGATGTCTGCAGTAGAGCCCCGTGTGCATCACTGAAAAAGATGTATTGAGCAGCTGTAGAAAATAAAAAAGCAAGTAACAGGGTTTCCACGAAGTAATTTTCCTGGGCTGTGAAACTCCTTTTGTTGAGTCCTATACAGCCTGAACCACTGAAGTTTCTAATACGGTACCTGCAAAGAATGAGCAGTAGTGAAAAGGGCAGTAAGAGGGCAGTTGTGTTTGTTTGAGCAAGAAGATGGACAAAGTTGCTAGGCCTGGCGTCACCGTACCAGAGAACTTTTGCAGGTCACCAGTCGACACCTCATGGCGCAGCAGCCAGGGTCACAGTCGGAACTGCTGCACCCGTTGGTGCAAGCCCACACAGCCTCTTCTTTGGCACCAGACAGTGGTTCTCAGTCAGGGTCGTGTGGTAGAAACGCCTGGTGTGTAGCAGCGAGTGGCCAGGCCCCTCTGGGCTGGCACCTCGACTTTGGCGGGCTTTTTCTTTGAGGTAAAACAGTTTGCAGGGGTTCGCTTGAGTCTTGAGCATACCATTTGACACACAGATGCACGCACACCTGTGCACCCAAGTCCTGCTGAGGCAGAGGGTGTAACCATTGAGTTCCCCTCCCCCCAGTCATTCTCATTGCTTTCCATCACAGATAGGTTGTGCCCATTCTGGAACTTTCTGTAAATGGACGTTGGTGTTTTTAACAGCTTTCCCAAGTGGTCCTAATACACAGCCAGTGGGGATTGGTAGGGAGGAGGACGGTGGGGTCAAAAGTAGCACTTTGGTACACGGGCGAAGACCTGCAGTAGCCTTTTGAAGGGGTCGGAGCTGTGGTGGGGTAGGTCACATTTATTTAACCGTGGGAGTCATCCGTCCCCTTTGTTTCCTTTTTACATTTCATTTGAAACTCATCTTTCCAAGCTCACGACACCACTTTTAACTGCACACAGGAGAGACACTCTAGCAACTGGACGCTAAGCAGGTTTAAACACGACGCAGAATCAGATTGTCACCCGATATTTTATCATTCTGTGTGTGACATTAAGGCCCTCAGCCTGAACCGTGCACTCACAGTCTTCCCACAAGAAGGACATGTTGCTGCACTTAAAACGTGCACAAGGATGGCCCAGAGTGAAGGCGTGTGAGAGAGGCGGTGTCCACGTTCGGTCTAGGTCTCTGTGAACTGGAAGTGAGACCTGCAAATGGATCTTTCTTACACAGGAACGATTGAGTGCAGAAGTTGCCCAAACTTAAGCAAAGTAAAGTGGGTTTTTCTGCTGTTCCAAAGTGTTTTCAACATTTTTTTTTAAAGCGTTTTCATTATTTTTGTTTCAAAGAAAGAATGATCTAGTTTAGGACATTTTAGCTGGACTGACACTCAGATTCTAGCACTGCCTCAGTTTGTCCCAAGAAACACTGAATTGCTTTAGTTTCTAAGGCTCTGAAAACAAAAGTGGTTAGATTCCCACGGATGTCACAGTGCTTCATAGGTTGATGACGCTGTGCTCCTGCCACACGTGAAGTACACAGCAGCCCCAGAGACAGGGCCATGTGGTGGAAGATGTGAGGTCTCTGTTCCCGCCGTCGCCACTCAGGAGAAGACATTATGTTTTAGCACTACATAAGGTGTTGGCAGTGTATTTCCCCTAAATAATGTTACCTATGAAAAGAACTTCAAGCCCACAAATATCATTACAAGACTTCTGACCTGTTGTAGGTTGCTGTTATATCTGAGCTCACACAAGTTTATGCTTTAATGAGCAGCTCGATATTTGGGATCAACAGTTCTAGTACCGCAACCGAAATGTTTGCTGTGATGGAGTGTGTAGACTGAGAACCACTGTTCTGTTCTCCCTTTTTAAGGGAACATAGGTTTCCCAAGAGGGGAGAACAGAGCAGCCTTCTTGGCCCGCTTACCTTTCCCCCTTCTCTGCATCCATCGGACTGTCAGACTGCTTAGTTGCTGTAAAAAGCAGCACATGCAAGGGTGTCACGCTGCCAGACCAGGGGTCTGGGAGCGTTAATAGCTGACAGCGCTTCAGACCCTCTGCGCCCTGTGTGTCCGGCAGCGCGGGGGCAGGGCGCTGGTCTCTGATGGGAGGGTCAGTCGTTCTCGCGGTCTGTTTGCACGAGGATCACTGGGGAACCTGTTCAGAATGAGACGTCACGGCCACATCAAAGCCCCCTTCCCCCAAAACTATAAACCTAGGTCCAGGGAACGTCACTGCCCTTTAAATTCCACAAATCCCCCCTTGGGCTTGGTCTTGGCCATGAGTCACAGCCACCTGAGGAACTGAGTGAGCAATGAGTGGGCAGTGAGTGAGCAAGCCGACACGGAGCACGGGACCTTCCCCCAGAGACTTCCGCTCCGACGCTCAGGGCCGAAGCCCAGCTGCACTTTAAGGCGCTTCACCAGCGTCTCTATGTGCGGCCAGTGTCGGGTGAGCAGCTCTGTAGTTGGCATAAATTCGGACGGTGTGCACAGGTCAGGCACAGCTGGGTGAGGAGGGGCTGTGACTGTGTGTGTGCATTGCCAGGGAACCCAGGCGAGAGGTGGAAGGGAGCGGTCACTTTAAACATGAGGTCTGTGAAGTGGTCTCCAGCTGAGAAAACGTTTCCACGCTGTGCGGATATTTTAATACCGTGTGCGTGTACAGTCAACTCTCAAGCTGTAGTTAGGGATTCTCAGTGAGAAATGTCTGTTCTCCCTTCACCCTGGTAAGCGTACCGAGATGACTTCCTGTGCGCAGGGTTCTTTGGGAGTGATAGCCTGGTGGCCTCACAGTGAAAACACCCGTTCAGGACTGGCCCGTGCCGCTCAGTCCTCGGCAGCGTGGCCCCTGGTGGCTGCGTGTCTGCCGTGGGGTCTTAACCTGGGCTGAGGAAATGGGAGCGTTTGGCTGTGTTTCCTGGCTGTCCAGAAAGGACATAACAGGTAGAATCCTGGTTCTTTCCTTCATGTGATGTCAGATTTTCTGAGAGAAAAATTAAGAAACCTAATTAGCTTTTAGGCCAGACTCATAGAAATTGGAGTTATTTCTGAATAGATCAATAGCATTTTAAAACAGATATATGGCCATGTGCCGCTGCACTGCACGTAACTCATGAGCGACACGGACTTTTAATAACCTTTTTAAGGAAGAATGTTAAATACTTTCTGATTCCAGTTACAGTAATTGCTACTTTTGCTCTACAAATTTCAAAGATTTCTCTATCAGATGTTGGAAATAGTGCATCTTTTAAAAAAAATTGTATACTATAATCTTTTATATGTATAAGTCTTTTACATGAATATAAACATACAAATGATAAGATTTTTATATCGGGCATTTCCTGTTTTTAACAGAGCATCAAGAAGAAGAATACAAATAAACAGGAGCTGAGTACATACCTGAGGTTCATCGTCTCCCGCATGAAGGAGAGGGTGAGTCCTGCCGGATAGGGGGTGAGGTGAGGGTTCCCATGTCACCCAGTTAAATTTCAGTCCAGTTCACTCTTTAAAACTTAATGACTGGCAAGTAACAGATACGAATAGGGCAGTATGAAGGGTGGGAATCACTACTGTCATATTTCTTTTGTATAGTAAATAGTTCCACGAAAGGACTTTTAGATTTTCTTTGTTTTGTCTTTGCTTTTAACAGGCATTTCTTTCAGCTGTATCAGATTAGAAACATTTACATTTAAAAAATTCATTTATCAGAATGATCATTTTCATTGATAATTAGTGTTTAAAATATGAAATGGAACTTCCCATAGACACAGATGGCAAAACCGATGGTTATCAGACGGGAGGGGGCCGAGTGAAAAAAGAGAAGGATTTAAAAATAAATAAATAAATGAGACAGAACTTTCCCAAGTAACTGCTCTTTCTGTCATAAGGGTCGCCGCATTAAACTGTAATAGTGCATGTGCATTTTTTCATTAAGTTCTAGAGTCCTTGTTGTTTAGAGACTGATGTTTTACCTGTCTCTCTCCAGCCATGTTTAAAAGTGTTGTATCTAATGACCTTTCAGGCTATAGACCTCAATAAAAAGGGGAAGGACAGCAAACACCCGATGTACCGGAGGCTGGTGCACTCAGCGGTCGACGTCCCCACCATCCAGGAGGTAAAACTGCTTCCATGCTGCTGCAGACTCCCTCCCGGGTGCCTGCCCCGCCTGTCTCTAAAACCAACAGACGTGGCCAGCACTCCCAGGGCTGCTGCTTTTACATTCCACATGCTTACTCTGGTGCAGATTAGGTGTCATCTTATAAAAGGCCTGGCTTTAAGCCACGTGTGGCTGTTGATACTTGTCGGTTAAAGCAAATGCATGGTGGCCTGGTTAGTTCCAGGTTCAGGTGTAGAGTTCACACCTGGAGGTGGGTCCCTCATTTCAGTGGGAGTGCTTAAGAGTTTCTGTAAGGAAACAGAATGTAGAACTAATGTAGAGTCTTGGGAAACAGTGAAATGAACTTGAACAAAACAAAATGATTAATTAAAGTTTTTAATTTTATCTACTCTGAGGATTGTTGGGTTTGTTAATATATAGTTACTAATTACAGTAAAACCAATAGAACACTTAGACATGTTTCCAGTTAGGGTTACTGAATTACTAATTCTGTTGCTTATGTGTCATTTTCAAATTTTGAAATAGTATGGGTGGACATAATAGCTTATAGGGAGACCATAGGAATTGAAATTATCTTACAAGTTTCCTAGTCCCCTTAGCAACGGAGATTGACTGAAGGTATATTATTTCAATGGAAGAAAAGGGTAAATGAAGGTTGTTCCCTTAAAGTAGTTGGCAAATACTGGATTAAAAACAAGTAATTTTAGTTTCATCTCCTACCCACAGATTTCACAGCCTCAGGCATAGCCTCTTTTCCTAAACTCTAAGGCCCCTAAAGAATGATGACCCCAGCTGCCTTTTTGACCCCGCTTCTGCCCCTGCAGCTCCCTCTCCCTGCCCAGCACCTGCCCAGATCCCCACTTTGATGCCGGTGGCTCCACAGAGAACAGTGGATGAGTGGGTGGTGTCTTGGCCGTGTGCTTGAGCAAAAGCACCGTCAGGAAAATAGAGGAAGACGTGATTGTTATGCTTTCAGGAGCTTGTAATCTGGACCAAAATGTAAGCCGTGAGGGTGTACACCTCACAGATTTCTTTGAGATCCGAGGTACAGTTGTCCTCCACCTGGATGTATGTTGGGCCGCCTGGGGAATCCCAGAGATTGCCAGCGCCTGAGCATGCCTGGGCCCAGTATCATCGGAGATTCAGGGTGCAGCTCAGATACCACTATTTGTAAAGAAGCCCTGTGACCCTAGGTGACAGGCAGGCGGCCACTTCCAGCTGGCAAACCTGGGGGAAAACCTTCCTGAAGAATGGGTAACTGAATTGGAAGATTTCAGCTGAAAGGTGGATTCTTAAGTATTCTTTAGAGGCGATTAGAGGCTGAGCTTTTTACAAACATATTTCCTAGAAGTATCAGGATAAGAAGATGCCTCCTTGCTAGACAGCTAGTTAACTTTGTCATACCTCCTCTAAAAACTCGCCCCCCCCAAAAAAAAAAAAAAACGCTCTCACATTTCCTCTGTGAGCCTCCTCTTTGGCAGCTGAAGGCAAAGCTATGGAGAATGCAGTGATGGAACATCTTTGATGTTTGGCACTCCACTGTAAGAGAAACCCCGGCATTACCTCGGTGCCTCAGGAGCATCTGGGCCTTTATTTTATAATTGTTTATAAATTAGTACCTAGTCCAGTTCAGAATGGTAAACGTATGTATCTTCTTTGTAATCACGGTAAACTGTCACAGAGGCTAACAGTCCCCCCCGTCCCCCACCCAGTCTTTATTCTCCTGTGTTATAACAGTGGGCGGTATGTCCTTAGGGTTTCATCAGCCACACTGGCCCAAGCTTTCACTGTTTACACACCTAAGCAGGACTTTTTATCATCGTTACAGAATGAATGAGATGTGCAGGCTGCCGGGTTCACTGTGGTGAATTAACACAGAGGATGGTGGTGGCTACAGGTGTCAGATCTGCCACACTGCACCGTACTGTCACAATCTAACTGTACGTGGAGTGTTGGGTGTTTCTTACACACGGCCCATCAAGACTGTAGGACACGGGTATTCGTGATGTCATTCTGGAAAGTTCTGCTGTGTCCCATATGCTGACACTGTTAGCACAGTGCAGACAGATGTTTTCACTAGTAACCCCTGTGCCATTTTGTTTTTTGCCCTATTCAGAAAGTGAACGAAGGGAAGTACCGAAGTTACGAAGAGTTCAAAGCTGATGCTCAGCTGCTTCTCCACAACACAGTGATTTTCTATGGAGGTTGAATATTTTTTGTTTTTTTTTCTTTCGTGTGCGTTTTTTTTAATGCCGTTTACATTCCAAGTTGAGAAATGCCTTTCATAAAACATTACATTAAAAGTTTGTATTTTGATGATCTGTAAGTAATAATGTTAATGTTATGGTTTAATTTTAAAAATATTTAGTAATGTAGTTGTAACTTATAGAATTGACTGTCAGAAAGCAAAACACCAGTGCACTGAATAATGGAAATATGATTCCTCATAGTTTTAGGTATAAGCTTAGAAACTTAGCTGAGAGGATTTTCATAACCGTTGTGACCGATTATGGTCATTTTTCCATTAACATCCTATCATTTAAAGGTGAAAAAAGGCTGCTCTGTGCCTAGAGAATTAGTGTTATGTGGGATGTGAAATTATAGCTGCCTGCAGAATTTTATTTTGCTGCCAGGACTTTATTTAAAATATACATTTTCATTTTAAATGGTATGTGTCCACTTTTGTCAAACTGAAAACTTAAATGACTATTAATTTTGATAGTCTTATGTTTCCAGATTTCTGGTAATAGATATCTGTGTTTAATTACAGCAGACAGTGAGCAAGCTGACATAGCGAGGATGCTTTATAAAGACACCTGTCATGAGGTACTGTTCATAACTAGTAATTAAACTTGCTATATCCCAGGTTAATTTATTTCTGAATTCCACTTGCCTTGTATACATTTAAATTTTGTCGTTTCCTTTTAAATACAATTTTATTTCCATGTTTGATATACACAGGGAATAATGCAAATAGAAGGGAAGAAATTCTGACAGGCGGCTCTCAGAGCTACCCTGGGAGATTTCTTTACTGAGTAACTTCTGCAGGGAAACCGTTGGCCCTCCTGTAACTCCCTTTGGGGCGTTAGTCTCATGCTGCAGGGACGTGTGTGACACCGGGCAGTCAGTCAGTGTTACCGTCTTTGAATGAGTTCCTGCTAGACTGCACAGGCAAAAAATGATTAAATAACAAAGTTCATATTTATGCAAGAAATGAAATACATGGTTAGGGAAGGTTTTTTGCGTGTGGTCTTATTTGCGAAACTCGAACCTATAACCCCGTACTATCTTTGCAAAAGTGTCAGTGCTATAAAAAGTTTTGTTTCTTGAATTAATTTCAAATTTGACTTTTTAAAATTTATTCAGCAGATATTTATTGAGTATCCACTATGTGCTGTGCAGTGTGTTAGGAGGGCTGAAAAGGTGGAGCTGTGTTCTGAAAAGGGAGATTCAAAATAGGTTTCTTTATAAGCTGTGAAAGAACGTTACAAAAGAAAGTCAGGACTGACTTGGAGAGCCAGGCGAAGCGAGGGCTGCTGTCGCCGGGGTGGCTTCCTGGGCTCGGGAGGGCCTTTCCGAGGAAAGAACCTTAGTCCAAGTGCTGAACAGTCAGAGGCCCCGGAGCAGGTGGCTGGGGGTGCGGCGCAGACGTGCCGGTGAGGGTCTGTCGTCTTCTCCGGGTGCGCTCTGGGGCCACGGGGATGGCCCCAACAGGAAGGTAGTGACTCTTCCAGCGTGATTTATTGAAAACTTAAAAATGTAAGCTTAGGAACAAAATCCAAGGCTGTCGGTGTACATGAAAGAGAATGTTAATGTCCATGGATCTGTTTTGTGTGTTTCACACACATGTATTTTTATGCAGGCTAACGTGGCTGCTTTTCTTTTTTCAGCTGGATGAATTACAGCTTTGCAAGAATTGCTTCTATTTGTCAAATGCTCGTCCTGACAACTGGTTCTGCTACCCTTGTGTATGTGACATTTTGTGATTTTTGTGTTTTACCTCTTTAAATGCACGATGCTCCAGGAAAGTTTATTACCAGTTTGCTTAATGATTATAATACTTCCTAAGTATGCTTCTTTGTATCGTAGTACACATGGTTTTAATGAGTATAAAAAGTGAGACGGGAAAAACGTGGGACCTTTTCCATGTCCGACTCTAAAATGAGTGACTCGGGTAAACCTTGGGACCCTTATTGTACCTAATGAAGTAGATTGTCACCTTTCCTTTCAATCTTTTATAAGAAACCTAAGGCTTTATGTATGTTAATAGCTTTGTGATGTCCTCTAAAGTGATAGTTTCAGGTAGGGTGCTGACAAGCCCGTGAGTGTTATGGGGGCCCAAAGGCATGGGTAGAGGAGGCCACCTGAGAGCAGCCAGTCTTCCAGGAGTTAGTGTGTGTCTCAGTCACTTGAGAGTTTTGTTAACATTTAAGTGTCTGATGAGGTAGGTCTGAAAGCGGGGCCTGACACCCTCTGTTTCTGATGGGCTCAGGAAGCACAGTGAGGGCCCGCTGTTTGCCCCAGGACCCATGTGGCCCTTGGCCTTGGGGCCACCCCATTCCAAAGTGCTGCAGGCTGTCAGGAGAGGGGCCTTTCCTGTTTAGACTCTCTGAGAAATGAAGATCCATGTTCCTGCTCTAATGCAGACTTTAATGTTTTGTTTTGGTGGGGTTTTTTTGGGTGGGGGGCAGATTAATCCCATTAAGTTCTGTGTGTTTTAGGAGTTAGAAATTTTCAAAATAATGAATTATATTTGACTAAATAAAGTAGTTCAGTATTAATGATAGACTTGTATTTACTACATTAAAAATAATATGGCAAGGTAATACATTTTATTTACAGATACCTAATCATGAACTGGTTTGGGCTAAAATGAAAGGTTTTGGATTCTGGCCAGCCAAAGTCATGCAGAAAGAGGACAATCAGGTTGACGTCCGCTTCTTCGGTCACCACCACCAAAGGTAATTACGTCCCCGTGTGTGACAGTCATAGATGAGCTGCTGAAAAACAGCACGAAGGTTTTTTAAACTGAAGAAACAAATCAGCACTTAACTTGACTAGGCCAACTAACTGTGATTTCTTGAAATTGTATCTCTAGATATACTTCAGATGTCGTTTGCTAAACAGGACGGTTTCAGTGGCTGACACTGGTGAATCAGATGCGTGTTAATGCTGGGATCGAATTCGTGATGGGCAGTGGAGGGGAAGGAATCTCCGATGTGTCCATTTCATAGTGTTGTAATGACTTCACGGCAGTTTCAGCCATCTTTTCAAGGCTCTGTTAAAAAGCCAAAGACAAAAATAATCAGCTCAGTAGGAGAGAGTGTCAGTCTTGAGATCTAAGAACGTAGATGAATGCCTTATACGTGTGCGTAAGGGTTACATGCATGGGGAGAGACACTCTTTCCAGGCTCAACTTTAAAGTGTCTGTTGCTAGGGAAATGTAGATAGCAAAGCTTAAAAGTTTGCATTTTTGTGATAAAATATGCAAAGCTTTTGTTGCTATAAAACTGTTTACATCGTCGAATATTTCGTACAGAGCGTGCTGACCTGTGCTACTATGAAATTATAGTTAGCTTCTTCATTGCGGTGCGTGTGTCACCAGTAGCGCTCACTCTGAGGATGTGAATTCAGGTTTTGTGAACGATTGTAGGACTCGGAGATTGATGAGCCTGACTAATCAAGCCACAGTAGGGAAAAAAAAATTCACACACGATTTTTGGGGGTTTGTTTAACACAGATACTGCATTAGAGGGAGAAAGTACCAATAGTCAGCTGCAGGATCAAAAAGTCATACTGTGCAAGCATTTGAATTTATAGCCCCTGAAGTGTCTCCTGTCAAGCCTGGGGCCCGAGTGTCTTGTGTAGTTGTCACGGCAAGAGAAGCTACAGGATGGGGGCTCTGTTTCTCTCTGTAGTCAAGTTTCGCATAGTCTCCATTTAATTTCAATACAGGTTGAGCCACAGGAAACCAGTGAATGGTGTAAATTTCCAAAAAAAGTAGTTTTGCTCTTTCACAGATGCACCCTCAGCGGACACTGCTTTCAGGGCAAGAAACGTTAGTTGAATGACAATACCGTGACTCAGTACAGAATGAGTGTTCTAATCGCATGCTTGTGAAATGGCAGTTTTTAAGTCACATGCTCAGCACCTCATCCTCAGTTTGTCTCAGTTCCCCAGTAAAGCCGGCACTGATCACACACAGCCAGTTAAGGGCAGGGTCGTTTGCGGACTTGTGCCCTGGCGCCCTCGTTCTCTACTCTAGTTTTGGACAAGAGCCTTGTCTTCTCACTTGTACAGTAGGGGCCTCCTTAGTACCTGTCTCATAAGAGTTTGTAAGGTTTAAAGGAATTTTTATGAGCAAAGACCTAAGCACAGTGCCTGGCCTGGAGCACATATTTAACAAAGGTTAGCCTTATAACACAGACGTAAACAGCAGAGGGAAGTCTGATTCAGTTTTTTAATGTTTTTACATAAAACACAGTTAACTTAGAAAAAATCAAGAACTCAGTTATTTTTTAAAACCGTGCAGCTAGGTGAGAATAACTATCAGAATTTTTTACTTGTATTTTTTCATCAATTTCCAAACAGCTTCATAGTGTCTTTATGAGTGACATTTTATTGAGTTAATTTGTTTTATGCCATTCAGTATGTTACGCAGACAATATTTTAAAAGGACATTTGAGCTTATCTACTTGGGTCCTTAGAATAAGTTTGTCATCTGAAGAGAGAATTAAAACAAAATTACATTTCTAGAGGTTTTTTCCCCCTCAGACTTATTTCCTGGAAGATTTTATCTAAAATATTCTGGGCAGATGGGACTCTAAGGCCTTTATTTCAGAAAATAAAAGATCTACCATTTCAATGTCAAACTTTTCCTTTGCAAGATTTCTAAAGTGAATGATTGATGATGACATACCTTAAAAATTATACTCCATCGTATTAGAGTATTTGATTTATTAAAAAACAAACTTTGTCAGAATTATAATTAAGAATGTTAATTACTTAAGCAGCATGTTAACACCAAGAGCACATGGCCCATAAGGGCCACCAGCTGCAAGATTTGATTAATGACCTCTTTTTCTTTTTTTTTCAAACCTTCATGACCACTTTTAAGTGTGCAGTTCATTGACGTTGAGTATATGTACACTGTTGTGCAGCCATCACCACCAGTTGAGCCCCATATTAAGAACAGATGTGAATCAATTTTGTTATAGTCAAGGGATAGATAAGTTAAGGGGAAAATACTGTCACAAGTTTGTTCCAGGTAGTCAGCACTGCTTGCCATGGAAATCTCTTTTAAAAACCCACTGCTTTTAAAAAGTGAACTAAAATACTTTATTGCCTGGTACGTAACAGGTGCTCAATAAATATTTGTTCACTGAGAGAAAATAATACTTATTCAGCATCTAGTGGCAAGGACTCTTCCACAAGCAAAGTTTCCTGTGCGCTGTTTGCATGAGCGTTTAGTTTTTCAGAGTTTGTTTTTCTTTGGTTTCTAATAAAGCAGTTATGTTGGAAGAGCCAGTGTTGATGTAATATGTGTAAACATTCGCATGGCAGTTTAAATTTAACAGTTTTAGCTATCACCATTTCACAGTGTGGATTATTATATATTTAAAACATGCTTTTAAATTGTAAAGCAAATAGCCAAGCTTCTACAACGAGTTAGAAGTCTATATCAGCGGCCTCTGCACCGCGACCCTCTGAGATCCCCTCAGGGCTGTCACTGGTCTGGTGTTTCTGAAGCTACCTGTAAGGCAGTAAGGATAATGGTGGCGCGCATTTCCCTGGGAGACTGAGGCGAGTGAGTCTGTGTGTGTGCACAGCACTGTACCCCAGCTCGTGTCCTGTGCTCCAGTAGCCTCCTGTTTCACGTGTGGCACCCCCTCTGCCAGGGGTTTCCCCCCGCATACGGCCCCGTCTGAATCTCACCATCTTTCGAGACCAAGCCCAGACGGAGCCGCTTCCTCTCCAGAGCCCCTAGCACCACCTTGACCGCACGCCGCACTGCACGTGGTTTCCCTGTTCTTTCTGACAGGGGTGCGAGGTCCTCAGAGGCAGAGGCAAGGAACACAGAAGTGCTGTTCTAATGATCAGGCACTGTGAGTGCCCTCACTGGGCTCCAGCCGCTAGGTCATAGCTTACCTTCCCCCTCCTGACAGCACCTGCGCCCCCTGTAGAAAGAGGCAGCCCCACGTGAGGGCAGGCCCACTCACTGCCCCATGCTTTGTGGTGCCTTCCCCTGGCACGTAGTCAGCAGCGTTCTGGATGGGTACTCATTAAATCCAGTGATTAGTGATTAGTGCCAGGAAAATTTTCCTGAATTTTTTTTTTTAGCATTTTCCCCAATAGAAGGAAATATAGCATTTTATTCTATAGTGTTAGATCCATATCATACATAATCCAGAGACACTTGAAGTTGTGTTCATAGTGGCCTGGTTGGTGAACGATACACTTCCCTACGCGTGAATCGTGGTTCAGCTGATGAACACAGCTTATCAGGTGGCAGTTTTTAGATGCCTTCAAATTATATGCATCTTGTGAGAATTTCTTGGCATTTTCAGATGATTTGGTAGTTCTGATCCGCAAATAGCTAGATGTTGAATAACTTAACAGTGTTCAGATCAACAGGAGGTAACATTTTAAAAAAGACTTAGGGAGAATGTACACGTAAACTATGACTTGCTCAAGCTGGTTAAAGAAAACAGTGCACACTTCCGAGGGATTTGTGAATCACTCCAATTCAGAGAACTTTGATGACTGAACAAAACAAAAGCTACCTCGCCGGTGCATTTTCTGCTTGGTGAGAGTTTTTTATTCTAGCCATAGCTAACAGCTTCAGTGAATCAGAATTGCCGCAAATTGTCCTTTACAACGCGTGGAGTCCAGCACCCCTGTGGCAGTTTCTGACGACACCTTTGAATGTTGCCAGGGCTTGGATTCCTTCTGAAAACATTCAAGACATCACAGTCAACGTCCACCGGCTGCACGTGAAGCGTAGTATGGGCTGGAAGAAGGCTTGTGATGAGCTGGAACTGCATCAGCGCTTCCTTCGTGAGGGAAGGTTCTGGAAGTCTAAGAACGAGGACCGCGGGGAGGAGGAGGCAGAATCGAGCATCTCCTCCACCAGCAACGAGCAGGTGAGCGGCATGCCCGTCTGCTGCGGTCTGGCCGTGAGCCCCCTTAGCACACTCACGGCGAGAGCAAGTGTGATGTTCCTCCTTCCCCTCATCCACACACTGGTTAAAAGCACTCTGCAGAGGAACCCGGCGCCCGGTCCCACAAATGGTGAGCACCCACAGCCCCCCACTCGGCCGTGAGTGCAAAGGGTGTCCCCAAGGCCCGTCGGCCCTCTCCAGCCTCCTCTCCACAGGGTGGTGAGTAGGCCGCAGCTTCGTCAGGCGGAGCAAGGTACTTCTCACCTGCAGGTCCCTGGCTAGTATTTTCAGCAAAGAAGTGCTTCCTGGTGTCGAGAATAATCTGCTGTTACTTTTGTGCTGCCCACAGCTAAAGGTCACTCAAGAACCAAGAGCAAAAAAAGGACGACGTAATCAAAGTGTGGAACCCAAAAAAGAAGTAAGTTGAGCATTTCACAGTGTCCATGTGACAGGGAACAGGAAATAACTTTTCAAAGTTATGATCAGGACAGTTGCTCATCATGTGACCTTGTGAAAGGCATTACTGTCAATCAGATAATATCGACCAGGTCTGAGCCCGGCCTTCTGACCCCCGCAGTGCCAGTCTGGCTAAGTGGGGAGGCCGCTTGGCGGCACCTCCTGAAACTGATATTTTCTCTTAGCATTATTAAAAATACATCAGTTAGGCCAGTGTTTTAAAGCTGGAGGGAACTGTGGCTAAGCCCATGTGACCCGTGCATGCTCCAGACCAGGTGCAGCTGAGCCTGGCCTAAAGAAGTGAGTGTAAGTCGGTGCTTTTACATTGTATATGATAAATTTTTTTGTTTAGTCTATTTTAAAAGCAAAGACTACAATATTAGTACATAAGAAAATTGTAAAAGAAGTCACCATTTAGAACTATTGTAGCTGTTAATTGCCTGGGTTTTTCAATTTTGGTTTATTTTTATTGTGGTGAAGTACATACACCTCACAGAATTGACCGTCTTAGCCACATGGGGTTCAACAGCAGCTTATCGTGCAGCCGCCGATGCACAGCCCGTGTTTCCTCCCCGACGGGCTTGCTCGCGAACCGGTCTCACACCCAGGCGCTTGCCTTCCCCCCAGGAGCCAGAGCCCGAAACCGAAGCCGTGAGTTCCAGCCAGGAAATCCCCACCATGCCCCAGCCAATCGAAAAAGTGTCCGTGTCAACTCAGACCAAGAAGTTAAGTGCCTCTTCACCACGAATGCTGCATCGAAGCACCCAGACCGCCAGTGACGGAGTGTGTCAGAGCATGTGCCATGACAAGTACACCAAAATCTTCAACGACTTCAAAGACCGCATGAAATCTGATCACAAGCGAGAAACTGAGAGAGTCGTTCGAGAAGCCCTGGAAAAGGTGAGGGGCCCTCGCCACGTGGTGCCCTCTGACCTGGGCCTGGGGAGCTGGCGGTTAGCTTCTTTGACTCAGGTGTTAGCCAGGAAGCTGCTTTTCAAAACTAGGAATACAGTAAAAGAGGATCTTCTGTAGAACTTTGGTCAGTAGTACCGTGGTCACGTGAATACGCGCAGCTCTTACTAAGTAAAGGGGAGAGTTGACGTCATATCGGTACAAGCTGGGCGGTTTGTGCGAGGGTCGGTTGCCATTGTCAGCTGTGAGCTGATGTACTGTGGGTTAACTTGGTTTTCATTCAGCTGCGTTCTGAAATGGAAGAAGAGAAAAGACAAGCTGTGAGTAAAGCCATGGCCAACATGCAGGGCGAGATGGACAGAAAGTGCAAGCAGGTGAAGGACAAGTGCAAGGAGGAGTTCGTGGAGGAGATCAAGAAGCTGGCAGCCCAGCACAAGCAGCTCATCTCTCAGACCAAGAAGAAGCAGTGGGTAAGTGGCAGTGTGTTTTTGACTGACAATTGAAAATAGATATGATGAAGATCAATCCAGAAAGATACATGTACACATATTATTCCTGAAATCAGATCAAATGGGAAGTTGTCAGCATTAATTTAAAACTTCATCGAAACCCCGTAATCTCTCAGCTCCAGACCCCACAGCGCTGAGCATTGCGCAGGGTTAGTCCGTTAGAGGGAGGTCAGGACAGTCAGGACACACCGTATTTAGTACGGTTGATTGATAGAACTTCTCCATCTATGCAAAAATTCAGTTTGGATAACTTGGGTGGCCCTGACTTTTGCCTGGTAATTCCGTATACGTGGTGTCTGCATTGTGAAATTACAGATGTAAGTATCATGTTAGTGAATTAAGGGTTTTGAGAATTTTACTGCACTTCACATTCATACATTAGATTCTCCTGACAAGACTGATTACTTTTAATTTATGCGAGTAACATCTCACTGGTCTCCGACTTCGCTGAGACTCTGAGAAGCAGCTCATTGTGTCCTGTTTGTGGCTCTTGTCTCCCACTCAGTTAGAAGCTTCTGAGCACACACATTCTACAGACCGCAGGGAATTGGCGGGGAAAAAAGGGTGGCTCCCAAAAGCTCATACCTTGGTTTGTTTTAATGAATGATCATGGGAAGTTTTGTGGTGGTTCATTCGATTCACACTACGTCCAGAAAGAGTCTGAGGTCATGTGAGGCAAATGATTCATGAGGGAAGCAGATGTTACAACAACTGTTATAACTAAAGATTCGGCAAGAGAAAGGGAAACTCGGCGTCTAACTTAGAGGACTGTGGATAGTTGGTAGATAAAACAGATAATGAAATAAATTCTCTAGATGGAGTTTAAGGTGTGTTCGCCGTACAGGAAGCACAGTGTCGCCATTCTGCCTTCACGCAGAGACTCAGGGCCAGCGAGTGGGGGAGTGGGCAGAGCTGGCTGTGATAAAGAACTGTAGTAGTGCTTTTCGTGGCACACTTCTCAAGTGGCTGACCCTGGCACTAGTATTCCTGTTTGTGTTTGATTCCACATATAGGTGACACCATTACAGTATTTGTCTGACTTACCTCACTCAGCATAATGCCCTCAGGGTCCAGCCATATTGTCACAGATGTCAGGATCTCCGGTGGCTGAGTGGTATTCCACTGTGTGTATGTACTGCATCCTCTTGATCTAATCTGACCATTGACAGACACTTAGGTTGTTTCTGTGTCTTGGCTGTTGTACATGGTACTGCAGTGAACATGGGGGCGCGTATGCTTGAGTTTGTGTTTTTTTGGGTTGGGTTTTTTTTTTTTTTTTTTTGGATAAATACCCAGAGGTAGAATTGCTGGGTCATATGGTAGTTCTGTTTTTAAAATTTTGAGGAACCTCCACACTGCTTTCACAGAGGCTGCACCAATCTACATATCCTCGCCAGCACTTGTTATCGCTTGTATAAATGAACAGGTGTGAGGTGGTATCTCATGGTGAGTTATGTTGAGCATCTTTTCATGTATCCAATGGCCATTTGAATGTCTTCTTTAGAGAAATGTTTTATTTAGGTCCTTCCCCATTTTTCATTTGCTTTTCTTTCCGTTGAGTTGTACGATTTCTTTTTATGTTTTGGACATTAGATATGTGATTTGCCAATATTTTCTTCTATTCCATAGTTGCCCTTTCGTTTTGTTGATGGTTTTATTTGTCGTACAGAAGCTTTATAGTTTGATGTGCCTGCTTGTTTAGTTTTGCTTTTCGTGTCAAATCAAAAAAATCATCAAGACTGATGACTAGGAGCTTAACCGCCGATGTTTCCTTCTAGGAATTTTATAGTTTCAGGTCTTACATTCAAGTCTTTGATCCATTTTGAGTTGATTTTTGTGTCTGGTGTAAGAGAGTGGTCCAGTTGCTTTTTTTTTTTGTGTGTGTGTGTGTGTGTGTGTGGCATGTGGCTGCCAGGTTTCCCCAACACCATTTATCGAAATCACCGTCCTTTCCCTGCTTCGTTTGTGCCATAAATTAATTAATCATATGTGTATGGGTTTATTTCTGGGCTGTCTCTTCTGTTTCACTGATGTATGTCTGCTTTTATGCCAGTGCCATACTGCTTTGATTTATACGCATTGTTTTAGTTGAGGAATTTGAGGCTGATGAGATTAAACAGGGTGACTAAAAATCTGGTTGGTAGAGCTGGGACTCACCCTTCTAAGCTGCTTTGCTCATCATATCATTTATAGTAGCCCGGTAACAGAGTTAGATTACTCTTGTACTATAATTAAGTCGTACATCATTGTGAAAACAGCACTGTCCACAGTGGCCACACTAATTGGCAGCCCACCAGCAGTGCCCCGGGGGTCCCCTTTCCCTGTATCACACCAGCACTTGTGTTCTCGTACTGTGGTGGTAGCCATTCTGCTGGGTGTGAGGTGTGGGTGGTATTGGTGGTGTGACTCGCGTTTCCCGGGGGATCAGTGAGGGTGGGCACCTTGTTGTGGGCTTGTTGGCGGTCCTCTCTTTTTTGGGCATATTTATCTTGTTCCTGGTCTAGAGGAAAGGCTTGGTCTTTCACCATTGAGTATGGTGTTTGCTGTGGGCTTTTCGTATGTGGATTTTATTACGTGGAGGTAATTTCCTTCTGTTCCTGTTGTTGAGTGTTTTTATCATTGAATGGAGTTGAATTTTGTCAGATGCTTTTTCTGCATCTGACATGATCATGTGGCGTTTCTTACAGTACTGTGTCGGTGGGGGTCTGTCACATCAGTCAGTTTTCATTTGAACCGTCTATCGTTACAGAGCTATACCCCACATGGGCATGGCATATAATCTTTTTAATGTTCTGCTGAAATTCCATTTGCCAGTATTTTGTTGAGAATTTTATCCCAATGTTCACAAGGCCTGATATATAGTTTTCTGGTAGTGTGTTTGTTTGGCTTTGGTGGATTCAGACAGCTTTGGAGGTGTTCTTTCTTATTCAGTTTCTTGGAAAAGTTGAGAAGGATTGGTATTATTAGTTTTTCAACAGTTTGGTAGAATTCATAAGAGAAGCCGTCCGGTCCAGACCTCTTTTTTTATTGGGGGATTTTTGATTAACGATTTGTTCTCTTTAATAGTTATGGGTCTATTCAGCTTTTTTACTGCTTCGTGATTTAGTTTTAGATTTCGTGTTTCTAGAGATTTGTTGGTCTCATCTAGGTTATCCAGATCAATGTGTGTGATCATTAATAGGGCACTGTTACAATCCTTTTTTATTTCTGTGGAATCAGTAGGTCCCACCACTTTCATTTCTGATTTTATTAACTTGAGTCCTCTGTCATTTTCTCTTAGTCCACCGAGCTAAAGGTTTATCTGTTTTGTTGATCATTTTGAAGAACCAGCTTTCCATTTTAATTAATCTTTTCCTCTATTCTCTAATCTTTATTATTTCCTTTTTTCTGCTAGCTTGTTTTTCCTCATTCCTTAAGGTGGACTTTCAGATTACTGATTTGAGATCTTTTCTTAAGGGAGGTATTTGCAACTATAAATCCCCAAGGGACCATAGCCTGGCTGCATCCCTTGAGTTCTGTCTGATATGTTGTGTTTTCTAATTTCCCCAGTGATTTCTTCTCTGACTTGTTGGGTTGTTCAATAGTGTGTTGTTTAAATTTCCTTAATTCTGTGAATTTTTCAGTTTTACTTTTTTGTGTTTGATTCTAATATGATCCCATTGTAGTCAGAGAAGATACTCTGCTTGATAGCTAGCTTTTTAAATACATCGAGACTTAATTTGTATGCTGACATATAGTCTGTCCTGGAAAATGTCTCATGTGTACCTGTTGGGTGGAGTTCTGTAAAATCTGTTAGATCTGGTCAGTTCATTGTGTAGTTTGTCCCCCGTTTCCTTATTCTGTCTGGTGGCTGTACACATGAAGTCCCCAGCTGTTCCCGTAGAGCTGTCTGTTTCTCCCGTCAGTCCTGTCAGTTTTTGCTTCCTATATTTTGACGGTCTGTAGGTGCATAAATGTATAGCAGTGTGGCCACCCCGCTCTCTCTAAGCTACTGTGTGATGGACACCCTTTGTCTTAAGTGAGTCTCCTGTAGATGGCGTTGACGTGGATCATGTTATGCCGGTCTGTCTTTCGGTGGGGCAGTTTAATCATGTAGTTTCCGGGCTGTTTATTTTCTCTACACACTCTAGCTTTTTGTTGTGTAGTCCCAGACTTACTCTCCTTTTGTGTTCAGTAGTTTTTTGTAGTGAAATGTTTAAATTTTTCTTTCTTTTGTGGAGACTGGGGATCCCATTTAACCCTAAAGCTCTGACACTGTAATTTGTGTCTAGAGCCACTGAGCCTAAGTAACATATGGAAGTCTGCTCCTAAATTTATAGCTGACCACAACCATTTCAGTTGTCACAAATTCCATCTCTGCACGTTGTATGCCCAGAAACATGGACTTATGTATTAACCTCTTAAATTATGTAGAAAACAAGATTTGGAGTTACAAACGAAATCTGCAGTACTATTAGCTTTATCCTATCAACTTTTTTTTAATGTTACTCTCTTAAATTGGGCAGAAAACAGAAGGCACAGTTTCAAGCCATGGTTACAGTTTATTACACTAGCCCAGGATTAACCGTCACTGAGATGTCTGGCGCTCTCTCAGACTATCTGGGGATTTTGAAGTTTCTCACTTTGGAAGGACAGTTCTGCTGACTACAGGGTTCGGTTAACGGTTTTTTTCTTTTAGCACTTTGACTATGTCGGCCCTCTCTCCTGGCCTCCAAAGCTTCTGATGAGAAATATGAGATGTTGATGATCCTTGGTATGTGACAGTTTGCTGCTCTCACGACTTCCGCTGTTCTTTTACCCTTGGCTTTCGAAGGTTGGGTTATCCGTGTCTGCACGTGGGTCTCAGAGATCAGGACTTGGAGCTTGTCAAGCTTCTTGGGTGTTTATATTCATCAGGTGTGGACGTTTTCCTTTGGTCATGTGCTTCTGCTGCGTTGTAGCCTCAGGATTTTTTTGTTGAACTCTGACCTTCTACGCACAATAATGTGATTCTGGAATGCTGTTTCTCCCCCTTTTTCGGGGTCTGTTGTTGGCCGTGCCAAGAATCAGCCTGAGGTATAAACTGTCTGTCTCCTTGCCTTTCCTGAGCCTTTCCTAGGGCGTGCACAGCCACTGATTTTCCATTTATGCGGTGGTGTTGGATGTGCTAGTCACTTCGGCTGGAGAGGGTGAGGATTACGACCACGGTGGGGAGCTGCCACAGTGGCTGTGCATCTTTGCGCTCAGCTCTGACATTTGGAGGACCGGTGCTGTCTGGGTGGCAGAGTGTCCTGGTGCCTCCCGCACCATACCGGAACCCTCTCAAGACCTTGTTAGGAAAATAGGGATTACTCACGCCTGGAAGCCGATGGGCATGGGCCAGAGAGATGCAGAAGCTGCGTGCAGGTGAGTGTGCCTCTCTGGTACCTGACCCCACTCAGTGCATAGCACACTTTGTGTTCTCGTGACGATAGTTTATGGTTGAGCCAGGACGCTCTGAGAGCACACGAGAAGTCTGCCGTTCTCCCAGTTGCCCTCCTCCCTGTAAACCGGCCCTGCTCTGTTGCCCGCAGTGCTACAACTGTGAGGAGGAGGCCATGTACCACTGCTGCTGGAACACGTCCTACTGCTCCATCAAGTGCCAGCAGGAGCACTGGCACGCCGAGCACAAGCGCACCTGTCGCCGGAAAAGATGAAGACGCGCCTCTGCCGCAGAGTCCCCGACGGTCACTCTTCCCAGACACGGTGGTTTTTGTTCCCAAGGAGCCGACATTGTTTAGAGTTTGCTTCCCATTTTGCACCAGCCTTTAAACACTTTTCGTGAAGAAATTTTGCACAGTAGTTTAAATCTTTTGTTAATGTTCCTCTGGAGTTTTCAGGGGGTAAAAGTAACATCAGTGGAGGGTATTATTTTAAATAAAATTTAATTGAATTTGTTGCATTTACAGCAAATTTTAAAACATTTTTAGGTTTTACAGAGATTTTAAACCTTTAAACAACAGGTGAGTACAATGAGTTTAACAAACATTTAAAATAGACCTGAATGTAAGAACTACAGAACTGTTTCAGAAACAAAACATACTACCTTGATGTGAAATTTATTTCCTAACCTTGTTGAGCTGGTTTTGTTCAGCTTAATTTACTGTTTAAAGGCATTATCTATTGGTTATGCCAGTGGGTATATGATTGAATTTAGGGAACAGGGTTGACACAGCAGGTGCTAGTCCTGCATATTTTTTCTTAAATATTTCCCAATTGTGTTTTTCATTATTTCTTTTCAATATATAACTTTTATAACAAATTATTAGCTTTGATCTTGTAGTTTAAAATTGCAGGGAACTGGGGTAATCTTTTACTGAGCTGGATCTTAGAGAAAATGAATATTTAAATTTTAAAGTTTGCACATTTCATCTTTGTCCTAACATGAGTGCTTGTAACAAAATAAGAAAATTAAGCCAAAAACTACCTTAATCCATACATGAAATTATAGATGAGGCATACAAATTTATTTAATGCTTCCCTTCCCTCCCCAAGTATCATCTGATTGCCTATTACCTGGTGTCACCTCGTATATTGTAAGTTAATGCTGAAAGAAAGCACTTAAGTTTCACAGAAGCCGTTATGTTTGTAGTAATGGGTCTTTGCCTACTAATGAACTCTGTCACTGTACACAGAATGAAGAATAATGCATGTTAATTTTCTTGTATTAAAGATGCCGTGATTTGTAAAAAGTCTGTAATTTGCGGAATGTCTGGATTAAGAAGCATTACCAATAGGAATGGATCGATAGTTGAATAATGATTTTTTTTTTTATACATAGATATATAAAATACAGCCAGGAAAACTTAATTTTTTTTTTTTAAGAGAAATCTCACAATTTATGTTTTTGCAAAGACTGATCTTAGACCAAGTCAAATTCCCATTTATCATTTAGTTATTTTTTAAGGGTAGAGAAATAATTTGTAAATATTTATTTAGACCTTTGATATTTATTGAAGCAATTACACACAATGGAAGTGAAAGAATCAGGAGAAAAACCTTTAAAAAAGTTTTCTCCAGGTTTGTCAGGGTCACTCTAAAAACTAAAATGTAAGTCTTCTGTGAAATAATCATCCACCCAGTCCTGGTGCTGTTGCAGGTGGTGGTGACACAAGTTAATTGACAAGCTGCTGCCCAGTGGTGCCCAGGGGCGTGTAAGAACAGCCCCGTCCCAGCAACACCGAACCTGAGTCATGCGGTGACTCGGCCCCTCGTGGCTGTGTGATTGGTTAGTGTTGCCACGGCGTAACCAAGAACACTTACCTTCTCTGGTCGTTTTTCAAGTTTTAAAACTTCGATCCACCCCTATGAGAGCAAGTTATTGTGGAAATACTTTCGGTGTAAAACCATTCCAGAGTGTGTACTATTTACTGATAGCTGCATGAACGTTAAGATTCGTGTTACTTTGGCTTTTTTGTCTCCGTTGACACGGTTGCACATTTCCAAGTTACTACAGCGTGAAAACTGTGTGTTTAAAAAAAAAAAAACAAAATTAAAAAAAGATTGTGGCCTGGTTTTGTAAAAGTTTTAGGTAAAATTACAATCGATTGTTTTAGGAATCATTAAAAATTTTCTGCAAATCATAAAGCTATATCAAGATGTTGAGCTTAGCCACTATGCACATTGTAATTATTCATTGTGGCTGTCCAGTTCTATGATGCATTCTGGCATTTTGTAAGCTGCTCTGACTAGCAATATATAGGCTCATTTACTGTGTTAACATTGGTTAATAAATGTATTTAAAAAAACTGGCTTTAATAACATTGTTGATTTTCTCCATTCCCCTGTACCAAACCGAACGACTAGATCACATGGTGATCACATACGGTAGGTTATCCATTAGTGGGTGACTAATGGATACGTAAAAACCGTGTGAAAAATCCTTCATTCATTTAAACAGTTAGGTTGAGCTTACTTCTGCCAGCTTTCAAGAAGACTCAAAATACTTTTCACCAGTTCTTAAAAAATTCAGGTTTCACCACAAAGCCTGTTTTCTTAACCCTCGATAAACATTTGAAATGAGTGAGTAGCATCAATTTCAGTTCATCTAGAATCAAATCATCACCTTGCCCTGTGTCGCTCCACTTCTCCAACCAGTTCGCACAAAGCCAGTGTCACCTGCTCACGTAGGACGGGGCACAACCTCCGTCTCCTTCGGTGTCGTATAAGGTGGTTCTCAAACTTCCGACGTCCGGGTCACAGGAGAGCTTGTTAAACACTGCTGGCCACACTGCCGTCTGCGTCACTGTCACTTCATAACCACCGTTTTCCTTGTGAAAGTAACGACAGGTGGGCCATTTCATGAGAGAGCCATGCACACGCACATGCCCAAAATACACTGCATAAAATTTAGCATATTACAGATTCCCAGGGCTCGTCTGTAGACTCTCCACCCCCAGAGGGACT
>CM053513.1:115873-181185 GCA_028627145.1 Eidolon dupreanum
GCAGGGCCATGTTCTGGAAAATGAGACCGTTCACGGAACTATCACAACCAGAGACAAAAGCTTGAGTTCGGTTGGCCCCGAGAGGGAGCAAGAAGAGCAGGACAGGTGACCCACACGGAAGCAGAGAAAACCCCAGCCAACGACACAGCAGGACACCCCGTTTGACAGCAACCAAGGTTAAGGAGCTTCTGCTGCTCACATGCAAGAGAAGCAAAGCAAAACTACAAGGAACGTGAAAAATCAAGGAAACCGATAACCGAGGTTAAAGGCGTGTATGTTCACAATCTCGTTGATAAAGAATTGACAATAGCTGCTCTGAAGAAACTCAACAAGCTCCAAGAAAACTCAGACAATTCAATGAAATCACACACTAAAAAATACAGGTTCAAAATAAGACACTCACCAAAGGTCAGAGATCATAAAAAGAACCAAGTGAGAATTCTGGAGCCGAAGAACTCACGAGTATGGGGGAAAACGTGTGTATAGCCGTCTACAGCAAGTGTGATGTAAGCCAGTAAGGAGCGGGGATTTTGAAGTAACCTACAGAACAAAGAAAAAAAAGTGAAGAAAGCTTATGTGATCTGTGGGATTCCATCAAAAAAACAAATATTAGAATAATTGGGGTTCCAGAAGAAGGGAGGCAGAAAGGGGGAGAAAACTTATTTAAAGGAAAAACAGCTGAGAATGTCCCGAACCCGGGGAGAGGCCAACCAGGTTCACGAAGCTAATAGACCCCAATTATGTCGACACGTTATAACAAAACCGTCAAAAGACCACGGCTAAGGAAGGAATTCACGGCAGCCGGGGAACAAATAACTTGCAGAGGAATTGCCACCAGGCTGTCAGCAGACCGCTCGGCGGAAGTCCTGTGTGCCAGAAGGGAGTGGAATGACACGTTCGAAGTGTTGAAGGGAAAAAAAAAAAACCCTAAGGAATTGCCAGCCAAGACTGTTTTATGGAGAAAAGTTGTCCTTCAGATATGGAGAAACAAAGACCTTCCCAGACAGACGCGGAGGGAGCGCCTCGCCACGCGAGCCGCCGTGCGGGAAGCGCTGAGGGCGCAAAGGCGCCAGTCAGTGACACGAAGACGGGACGGCGGGCAGCGGCTGCCCCCGCCAGGCTCGGCAAGACGTTCTGCACGGAACCGTGTGGTGACCACTCCGCTGCTCTACAAAGGTCACGGAAAAGAACGTGACAGACAAGACCGGCTAGGAAAAATCACTACCGCAGACACAATGTAAAAGAGGCCAGTAACGACCTAACGTTTTCAGAGGCGGAGTAAAAACGTGAAGCTTTAGCCGGTGAGCAAAGGTAAGTTGCTGAAAGCTTAAAACGAGCCATTTTATCTACGAGAGGACGTACGCAAGCACAGAACGTTCCCCAGGTCAGGTCAGATGACAGGCCACAAAACAGGTCTCAGCAGGGTTAAGGAGACTGAGCGTGTCCCATCTGCTCTGACCACGGTGGTGTGAAACTAGGAGTCAGCGATGAGAGGGGAGCTGGAAGACCGGTGAGTATGTGGAAGTTAACACCCAATGGAATAACCAAGGGGTCAAAGAAATCCAGAGAAAATCACAAATATCTTGAAATGAAAATGGGAACAAAACAACCAAAACCTATGCGCAGCTACAAAAGCTGTTCTGAGGAGGTTTACACTGAAAAACATGCATTAACAGACCTCAAATAGACTCCTACCTGTGCACCTCAAGGAACTAGGAGAAACGAACCCAAAGTCAGCAGCAGGAAGGTTGTAACAGAGCAGAGCAGAAAGAAATAGAAAATATCAATGGAACTAAGCTGTTTTCTTAGAAAAGGTAAACAAAATAGACACGCATTTAGCTGGATTTACCAAGAAAAGAGGAGTCAAATAAAATTAGAAAGAGGAAACGTTACAAGGGACACCACACAAACACAAAGGACCCCTAGGATGACTTGAGCAGTTACACTCCAAAAAACTGGACAACCTAGAAGTGATGGAAAAATTCCTGGAAATATAACCTTCCAAGGCTGAGTCAGGAAAGAATAGAAAATATGAACAGAGCAGCAAGGTGTAAGGATTTGATTCAGAAACCAAAAAACTAACACAAAAATCCCCTAGGACCCAGAGGGCTTTCCTGCTGATTCCACCAAACACTTAAGAATTAATGCCAGCCCTTCTCAGACTTCTCCCAAAAATGGAAGAGGAGGGAACACATCCTGACTCACGGGCCCCAGCAGCCCGCTCCTGGGCACACCCGAGGGCTGAACGCGGGGTCTCCAAGGGGCGTTCGTGCACCCACGTTCACGGCAGCATTGCTCACGCCATCGACGGAGGAGAGGGACACAGTGTGGGGTGTACATGCAGCGAACAGTGCCCAGCCGCAGGAAGGATGTTCTGGCACAGGCCACGACGTGGACGGACACTGAGGGCGTCAGGCTCAGGGAGATCGCAGAAGGACAGAAGGACAATACCTCATGATTCCATGTCTGTGAAGTGCTCAGAGAGGTCAAGAGACCGATCTGAGCAGGAGAAATAATGTGGACGTGTGACCAAGATCTCAGCGTGGCGAAAAAGTAAAGAGATGGCACAAGGTGGGATTTCCAAGTCGTCACCGGCGGGAGGCCGGTCCCCCCGTCAACGGATCCCGGAGCAGACATGGCCCTCGCAGAGCCACTGGGCATCTTACCTGTCTCGCCCGGACGCCAGTGGGATGTGGCAGCTGGTTCGAAGCAGGACTCCAGGGACTCCGCGCGGGTGGGAGACGGGGATCCCGTTCGCAGGGCGAGGAGCGGCGTGGTCGGCGGGCCCGGGCTGCGCAGACGCGGACAGTCGTGGTGGCTACCGGCAGTTTCCTGCGGTTACAGCCTGCGAAGAGCTGGAGCAGGACAGACGCGGCTGCCGTTTCGACGCCTCCCGCACTGTTTCCCAGCAGGCTCGGCAGCCCAGGAGCGAGGCGGCACGAGCAGCTGACGGGGACCCAGGTGGCCGTCCGCAGTTTCCCTCGTGATGACGGAAGTGCCATCACCGCCACTCTGTGGGTGACAGGGAGACCGGCCGGCCACATCCGGCCACGGTGCGGCTTCGTCCACCCCGGACCCCACCCAGGGGCCGTGCCCTCGGCCACGGTGGACACGTCGTCACGGCAGCGGAAGACTGGAGCCGCTGCTCCAAGAACAGCAGGCTGCGGGTGGACGCTGCCGCCGGGCGCAGAGCCCCGGCCCGTCGGGGCAGCACGGGGCCTGGGGACAACACACGTGTGGTCCCCGTGCCGTCCCCCAAGGTTCGGCTGGAGCAGAGGTCCAGGCGCCCCATCCACCCGCTCACGGCGACCACTTCGCAGCCCACGGCCCCCGCACGGCACCCCGGCGCGTCGCCTCGCCCTTTTGCCGCTTTTTCCTACGTGCTGTTACCTTGTGGACAGGCAGGGGGTCTGCTCACCCAGATCATCGCTCATTTCTAATTCCTTTGCCCTGGCTCCTCCTCATCCTTGAGCTTCCTGCTATTCCCGGTCCCTTGTCGCACAGCAGGGACAGCGGTACCCAGCATGAGTCTGGACTCAGGACCCCGGCGTGCCTTGGATTAGGGAAGGGCACGCTCGTCGCGCTCCCAGAAGCTACGCTGTCTGCTACGCTGTCACCCATCTCCGGGAGCGCTGTGAGCCATTGGTCCCAGCAGCCCCCGTGTCACTTACCTGTGGGGGGTGGTCACTGAGGGCCTGCTCTGTGCCAGGCCCACGGCAGACGCACAGAGGGGACGCGCCACGCGCTCCTGCCAGGCAGGTGACGAGTGAAGGCGGTTAACACACGTCCACACACATCAGGAGCCAGCATGAGGGACACGGCAGAGAGGGTCGCTGGGACACAGGATGACAGTCGACCAGCCCGGCCACTGTTGACTGTGTCCTGAGACCGGGCCCAGAGGCGGACACAGAACACGGCAGGGCGGAAGGAAGCGGCACCCACGCCCAGGTCCTGCACGCGCGTCCGGGACCCGGCACACAGGGCGGCTCTCCTGGCCACCTGGGTTGCCCTTGGCCCCCCGCCAGCTGCCGTCTCAGAAAGGGGGGCACAACTTCTGACGCTGTCACTCATCAGACACCTGCTCCCACAGCCTGAGCACCACCCGCCATGACGAGCAGGGTTGGCACAGGCGCCCGGTGACTCTGCACCTTTGAGTTCTGCGGTGTTCATGGGAAGAAAACTCACCTTGTCAGAGCCTTTAGGTGAAGGTTGGCGAACCTGCCACGTGTCCCAGACGGAGCCACGAGGACCCTCAGATCTTGGCGACGACGGGGCTGCTGGGTGTCAGATGGACAAGGGTGATTGGGTCGATGTGGCCTTCCAGACCTGCTGGCAGCCTGCAAGGTCCCCTGCCGGACGCCGGACAGGAGGTGTCTGTGTACAGGACTCGTGCATGCTGTCCCCCAGTTACCAATAATCTGTACACTTGCAGCAAAATGTGAACAAACATATTTAGATATACTTAAAAGAATTTTAAAATCATTTCACAAAACCGCCACAGGGTTTTTCGTAGCAGTCAACGCCCACGTTAGTATTTAAACACTGTCCGGAGTACGATCGTCTGCTCTCACGTGTGACTCAGCATGTCCCTCCCCCGGAGACCGCGTCCTCCCCAGGACTGTCGCTGTCCCAGGCAGTTTTCCAGGGGACCAAGTAAGGAACGATGACTTTCAGAGCAACAAAAATAAAAGCTTTTATTTGTTCATTTGAATATAAAACAGGCGTTATCACAGATGTACAAAGCTTACTGGTGGTTTAACATACGAGCAGGTTGCCGTCCTTTGCACATAAAAATTGTTTGAAACCGTGATTGGCCGAGTACATGGATTTCTCTAACCAGTCACCACACTATGAAATAACGCTGCTAACATTCAACTGATAAAAGGGACGGTCTCCCTGGGGTAAAGTGTCAAGCAGGGCTGAATATATATAATAAACAAGCACCATGAGGGAGCCGCCCTGTCGGGTTCGGTCTGTGTCTCAGTGTTCGTCGTGTGCCCGCCTGTGTGCAAGCTGATCACACGGTTTTGTCTGACTTCGAAGCACAAGGTCACAAGACAAACATCGCTTTCGGCCCGTGAGCGACTCGCCTCGCTGCGGTGCGGTCCTCCTTTATTGCTGAAACGGTGGTGGGTGCCTCCTTGCCTTGTTCTTGCACGGCGGAGCTCCAAGCCCAGCCCCCCAGACCTGTGGCCTCAGCTCCAGCAGCAGAGGTGACAGGACGTCACCAGCCGCTTGCGTGACCGCACGGCCCGGCCTGGGAGGCGGACGGGAAGGTGCGGGGTACATCTGCAGCAACACTGGCTTGCTGCCTAAGACCCCAGCTGGACCACGCACGTTACCCTGCAGTTGTTTCCCACTCAGCATCTTACCTGGACCCTTAAGCCCCTCCTCTCAAGCCAGGTGTGTGAGAGCACGCTTCTTCCCACGTGGCGGGTTTTCCCGCAGGAAGCACGAAGCGGTGGGCTGTGGGTGTGAGCGAGTGGAGAGTCACACTTGGTGATGAGTCAAGCAGTGTGGACAAAGCCAGACGACCGTGAGGTGGAGGGTGCATCCCACATGCAAATTAAAAAAATATGCCACTTAAATCTTTAAAAAACAATCAGCCTTGGGTCTCAGAAGTCAAACAAAACTTTTTCAGCAAAGGCCTTGCTGCTGGCACATCCGGCAAGGGCCCGGCAAGACGTGGCCTGGGCGTAACGACGAGGGGTCTGGGCTCTGCCCAGCGACAGTCTCAGCTGTGTATATCCAGCGCCGAGGATCACTGCAGGGTCACACCGGGGTGGTGACTGAGCAAGCACGCTGAGTGCTGACACCCCACCTGGCTGGGCATGGACAGCCAGGCCGACCTCGGGGTGTGCGGCGAGCTCTGGGTGCGAGGCCTGTGGGGCGGCGGCAGCGACAGCAGCAGGTGACGGGCGTCAGAAATGCGTCGTCCACGCTGGCAAAGGCAGGCAGTGGTGAGGCTCTGGCTGGTGGCTCCGCGGGGGGGGAGGGGGGTCCCTGTGGGCTTTGCTCACACGGCTGGGGGCCCCTGGGAGCTGGCCAAGGCGACAGTCACCTGTGTCTTTCCCTTCAGGCTGTTTCGGACGCTGTCTATTCCACACAGTGGCCACTGGGGGGCGGCCCATGCAGCCGGTGCAAACGGGCGCAGGACATCACTCCTTTCCATACCAAGGACCAAAAAAGGGTGACACTAACCGAAAGGGTGACAGTAACCAAAAGGGTGACAGTGACCAAAAGGTGGAAACATTGTGCGACGGTTCCTGCAGCTAAGAGAGCAGTGCGTGTGCCACTCACAGTCCGGCGCGTCCTGCCTCAGGCCCGGCTCCGTCCCGGGGCAGCGGGCAGCGGGCTCACCTCCTGGCCTCCGGCTCCAGAGGAATCACAAGCTGGGCTCCTGGCCGTCTGATGCCCCATCAGCAGAGCGGGCGTGAGAGGCTCTCTCATCTACAGGACAGTGGAGGGGACACCATGCAAGTGACAGGCTCTGCATTTTAAACGTTAAAATCTCCTTTGTTCATTAGTGAATTTATATTTCATATATATATATATATTTGTTGTGATACTATCCACGCAAGATAATACAACACTTTTTTATATTAGCAAACATTACAAGACTTTAATATTCTTGAATGTTTTTCTCTTTTATACTTCTAAAGAGATCAAAATAAATTAAACGTTTTGTACATAATTACATATGAAGAAGTTAACTTATTTTATCTTTTTAGTTTAGTACAAAGATATCTGCAGGATAACTGCCGAACGCGCCTTATCTATGACTCCTCACTGTGCTGACCTCGGCCTCTGTTTCTTCACCACACTTCTGACAAGAAGCTGCTAAGATCTAATCAGAAGCTGCTGTCTGGGTTTCTCGTACCTCAGCAGACTTCCCTAAAAGGTGAGACCTAGCCATGGCTTAGTTAAGTAACAGGTCCATGTCATTCAGGTTTCATGACACATTAAAACAGAGAAAACAGGTCCTCGTCACACTACATAAACTGTTTAAAAGAACCCATCTGGAGGGCAGAATATTTTTAATTGCTATTTTGGCTTAACAAAATACCACATTTACGAAGAAAGCACTTGTTATCCAATAATTAAAAAAAACAGAAAAGAAAAGAAAGGTTCGAAATGAGCTTTTGCAACAAACTGAAGGCAGAGGTGCGAGGTCCCTCTGAGCACGCCTCGGCGGGCTGTCCCCGCCGCGCCGCCGGGCGGGGCGGGGCGGGGCGCGGCGGCGGGAGCGCGCGTGCGCGGAGGGCGGGGGCGGGGCTACATGTTGTAGGCCACGTAGATGGGGTCCAGCTGGTCCGCCAGGAAGCCGTCCCGCAGGTGCATGCGCTGCTTCTCGCCCCGGGAGTTGATGGGGATGACGCCGATGTCCACCACGACCACCACCCCCACCACCAGGTAGTGCTCCTCCAGGACCACGTTGGTCACCAAGGGGACCAGGTCCAAGGCTTCTTGCTCCGAGCCATCAAGCTCGACCACAACCACCAGCAAGTTTGTCCAGGTGAACACAGCACTGGAAGAGAAGAACAGCGTCACTCCACAGCAGGCTTTAGGGGACACGTGTTTCTTTCCGAGAAGCTCCGCTTGGCTCCTGTCGGGTCCCTGCACTGCGTGTCCTCGGCACGCGGCCCCAAGCCCCCGTCCTTTAGCTCTGAGCGCGCCACACGCCCGCCGGCCGGGCCGGCCTCCTCCGCCCTGAGCGGGGCTCCGCGTGCTCCCGCGTCTGCTCAGGATTCGCCCTCTGGGCGCCCGCCCTGGCCCCCACGGCTGCCGCACGGCGCTGGGGTGGCGGGAGCCTCGCCCTGGGTCCGCACTGTGACCCCGAGTGGAGGCTGTCCTGCCCTTGAGCCAGGGCCACACACGGCGCAGCCGGTGGGGCGCGAGCGGAGGCTGGAGGGCCCGTGGGCGCTTGGGCTGGTGCTGACCGGCCTCTGCCGCGGCAGACAGGGACGTCCCCGGAGCCGTGAGCCGCCAGCCCGCACCCCGTGGACCCACGGGCCCAGTCAAGCCAAGGTCCCACACCCCCGTGGTCGGCTGCGGACACGGGGGCACAGTGACTGATCACTGCTGAAATGACTGATGCAGCCAGACGCGACCCACAGAGGAACGTCCCTCACAACGGCCAACGTTCACCCGCAAAGGTCTCGTCTGGGGTCTTCCAGCGAGGGTCCCCCAGAGCGCGCAGTGACCGACCCGGGGAGCCTACGGCCAGCTTACGCTTCGAGCCACATCCACCTTGCAGGGTCGGGCTTTTACAAAGCGACTGCTAGAGGGCCTTCTGGCGCCCGAGGTCGGCTTGGCTGCAGAGGCCAGGGAGGGCCCGGGTGGGGGCGTGGGGACAGGACGAGGCCTTGCAGTGGCTGCTGGTGTCTGCTTTCTCACGCCACACACATAGAAGGTTCTACCTCAGCTACGAGGAAGGAAGCGTTTGGGAAAACTCACTAACCTAAAGGTGTGAAAGTCTACAGAAAAAATGCATCTTGTTCGGTGTAACTATATATGTTAAAATGAAAGGAAATTGTGGGGAATGTGCTCTAAGACCTCTCCTGGGTGTGGGCTGTGACTGTGTGTCCCCAGAGGGTGCTGGTTCTGCATGCCCGTCATACGGTCTTTGTGACAGTGGATGTCACTGCACGCCCGAGTTACCCACACTGTCAGCTGGTGACATCACAGATCAGGTATATATTTCTGACAGTCACTTGCAGTACAGTTCACCACGGCATTTGAAACCAGTGACATGGTGACAGAAATCAGGCCAGTCATGTGTCCACTCAAGGAGGGGCTTGTGGGAAGCTGGGGGTGGTGACCCCACAGCCACAGGCTTCCTCTGACAGTGCACAGCTGACAAGAAGGGGAAGGTTCGGCTGGCTGGGCTAGGCGGTCATGGGGTCGCCATGTCACACGACAGGGGTCACGTGCTCCCTCCCAGGCTGGGCGTGAGCTGGTGGGGAGGGAGGGCTGTGACCCAGCAGGGCGGTACTGCCCGCGTGTCTTCCCCAGGGCCATGCACCCACCAGCGAGGCCACACTGAAGGGACAGCAGTGACACTGACCCGAAACGGGTGGCATGGGCCAGGGCCCTGCCACGGGCTTTCAAGGTGGAAAGTCTGTCGGCAACTAGAGGGAAAATACTCGAGGGAAGTGATACAAGGCCCAAATCATCTTCTTAAAAATCTGAAAGTGGGAGGATGGGAGGTATTTACAGTTAATTTTTTTAGGCGAGGCAACCCTTGGTTGACCTCGCAGACTGCAAGGACCTTGTCAGCTTGCAGTCCCTTATTTTTTATTTTTTACGCCTACAGCACCCGGTATTCCCAGGTGGTCTCCCATCCAAGTACTGACCAGGTCCGACCCTGCTTAGCTTCCGAGATCAGACGGACGCGGGCGTGTTCAGGGTGGCGTGGCCGTAGACCCATTTACAGACAGTTCAGATGCCGCTTCTGGGGGTGGCTCTGGATCAAGGCCAGCGGGTCACCATCTGAACTGCAGGACTACGCGCACACTGTCCCTTGTCTCCTGTATCCTGCCGAGCCCTATGTAGCAAAGGGCGGCACCACCGGCCCGCTGTCCACTGCCGAGGCCTGAGAAACCTCCCCCACCAGAACAACGGCCAGCAGACTCGGGTGGGCCCCCTGGGGGGCTGCAGCCTGAGCCTGGCCCTGCTGCGCCACGCGTCGGCCCGTGTCGGGAGCAAAGGAGCCAGCACCGCTGCGGCTGACAGGCCGGCGCACCTGCTCCGCAGACGCCGCCGCCACCCAGGCCACGGCCTGCCACACGCACCGCACCACCTGCCACAGCCGGCCACGCGGCCGGACCCCAGGTTCCATGACCTTGCCCGCCACGGGGTCCGGGACGGGTGACTTGTCACTGCTGGCTCTGGTGCCGTTCCGCCTCGTTCTCTCACCTGACGCCATCCCACGCGTCACACCAGCTTTTGCAGTCCCCGCGATGACAGTCACAGGCATCCTCCCCACGCCTGCGTGCGTGTGCAGTCCGCTCTCCCTACGTCGTGCTTTGGGAAACTAAAACCCAAATCAGTGACAACCTGGGTGCCTAGGAGCTGCCACTCAGCCGTCCTTGGCTGTTCTCGGGACCCGGACACGCCAGCTCGACCTGCACGTCACCTGCCTTAAGGGCGAGGTCCAGTCCGTCGGTCCCAACTGTCCCCGCTGTCACGCACGCACGCCCCACTCACCACTCGGTGACGCTCTTGTGTGCCCGGATGACGGAGGTCTCGATGTCGATCGGGTGGTACCTCATCCCACGCAGCTCCATGGCCTCGTCCAGGGCCCCGACCACGTGCAGCGCGTCGTGCCGCTCTGCAGGGGACGAGAACCCCGGCGGTCACTGCGACTGTGCCAGCCGCTCCCAGAAAAGACTAAACGACTCCTGCCCGGGACGCGAGGAAGGGGCCGCTGAGCTGGGGGCGGCAGCTCCTTCTGCGAGGCAGCCTGTGGCCGCGGCCCAGGGACAATGGCGGTGGGAGCGCTGGCCCCACAAGGCAGCACCTCCACGCACGGCCCAGCCCGCGGGGCAGAGCAGGTGCTGAGTTCTGTCCCCGTCACGCCCGGTCACACGCCCTCGGCAGCACCGCCTGGCTTCTGCGGGCGGCACGTGCCTCTCTTCTCAGAGTCTCCCGGGGGACGAAGTCAGGACACACTTAGCCTTAAACCCGGCCCGCTCACAGAGAGCACAGAGCAGGCGAGGCGGCCTGCCGTGCGAGGGATGTGCCCCCGGCTCAGGGCTGGTGGCCCCGTGTGCGTCGTGCTGGGCCTGGGGCCCTGAACCACCCACAGTGCCTGTCGGGTGGGGGGGACAGCCCTTGCCCACGGGGCCGCACTCACCTCCGTTTGCGTCTGTTAGCTCAGTTCTCCGCAGAAACCCCAAATAGCCTGTCCGCGCCCAGATGGTCTGGGTGTCCCCAAAACTCAGCCTGGAGCTGAAGTGGTCTGACTGCAGGGATTCATCTCCGTACACAGTGAAGTAGCCGCTGGCGTTGTGGGCGCTATGAACCCAGATCTGTGGGGGAGGGTGTGGCCCGCGGTGACCCAAGGGAGCCCCCGGGATGGAACTGCTGCTGCAGTCCAGGTCACGCCCAGCGATGCAGCGTCCCTGGGCTGCAGAGAGCGCCCTGTGGTCTCACCCCGGCACTGGGGAGACGCGGACGCCACAGCTGACCGACGCGAAGGCGCTTGGCAAGCTCGTGGCCACACGGCCGACTGCCCGCCACCCATGGGGAGCTCTGGTACAGCAGGTCGATCGAGCATTTTAAAGAGAAATGCATCCAATAATCAAAGCCACACGTGCCCCGGGGCTCATTCGAGCGCAACGATCACCTCCAGAAGCAATCTGGAGAGTGCCCCGTGGGGTGACGGACGCCGCGCTCTGCTCTGACGCGCCATCTCCCCACACTCCCTGCAGGGAAGCCGCCCGGCACTGCTCGCAGGCCCCGGCCACGCCAGAGGCAGCCCCCGCGGGCACCCTCTCTGGGGTCAGACCGCAGCCCCCACACCCCGTCTCGCGTCTGGGAATGGATCTCGTGGAATCTGCACGGGCTTGTGTCACTGCAGTGCCGACCTCCACGTGCGATCGGGAGATTCGGGGAGGGGCCGGAGCCGGCCTAGGAGGAGGGACGGGGAGCGAGCAGCGGGGGCCTCGGCCCTGTGGTCCACCCCCTTACACCGTGCACATGTGACCCTGTGCGTGTCACTCGGGAAAGAGTGCTGGTTGTTTCTGACATAAGGTCAGCCGCAACGTCGGGCCTGTGTGCAGCTCGACGCCCGTGCGGGGCAGGCTCGGCCCTGCAGAGGGGACCGGGACGGAAGGGTCACGTCTGCTGATGCCCTGGAGCCCTCTGGAGGGAGGCTGGTCAGGGAGAGGCACGTGGCCAGTTTCCTCCCGTGCGTGTGGTGAGCAGCGTGGGGGCGAAGAGGGCACGCTTCCCCACACGCAGGGAGCGGAGGCGGGAGCGTCACGGCCGGCGGGAGCCTGGCACGCGGCCTGGCCTGCCGGCACGACTCGAGGGGCCGATGGCGCCCCGTCGCTCTCCTGACAGCCTGCCGCGGAACTCACACGGGAGCTGAGGAGCGAGGACCCCCACTTGGCTCTCAGAGGAGGCTTTGACGGGAACGGGCACACTGCCGTAAGGAGTTCCGCTCTGCGGGCCTGGGCTTCCATGTTACCTCAAGCCGCTTCCCAGCCTGGCAGCGTGACCAGGACGCACACAGCGGTCAGCGGAGACGCGTCTGCCGGGGGCCGAGAGCAGGAGGCACGCAGCAGGAGAGTGGGCTTGCCCTCGGGGGCTGCAGTCCCCGGGGACACCCCCCAACTCACCTCACCCAGGTGTGAGTCTCCCAATGGTCCCTTTGTTTCCGGATTGGCGATTATGATCCGAACCCCCGGAAGTATCTGCGTGGGAAAGAACGGCCTTGTCAGGGAGCGGGCGGGAGGGCGGGCGCCACGCACCAGGCAGCCGCGGTGCGGCCTTCCTGCCATGTGCCTGCTGCCCTTCCTTCCTGGAGCCGTGCGGAGAGCTGTACGGCTTTAGACCGAAACCACACACTGCGATGCTGTGACACCGGCCTCAGAACTGCACCGCAATGTTAGGATGGCACAGAGCCGTTACAGTGACCCTGGGACTCAGAACCCGAACGAGAACACAAGGGGGACGTAACTTAACACAGCCCGATGCCTGCAGACGTGAACGAAAAGGGTTTCTAACCGCACAGGTGGTTTGACCCTAAGTCCCTAACTGAGCAGGTCACAGGGGACAGTCACACCCCGGCACATAACTTCCTCAGTAAAACGCTTGCCTTTGCCTTGAGCCAGCCCCGTCCACTGTCTCTGGGCATCTAGGTCAAGGCACCTTTGAACTAAGCATAACCGCCCTCAGGAGAGCAGGTGACCTTGTTACCTGTCCCGTAATCCATCCCCGCCTGGCTCTCCCCCACCTCCTCGTAACCTTCCCACGTCCCCTCCCTGATTCCAAATGCAAACTGTCGCTCTCTGGAGCGTGTGAAATCTCACTCCCTCCCCATCAACTGTCATCAGTTTGGTTCCAATAAACTCAAAAGTTCTCTACAGGTTTGGATGTTTCTCACACAGACACGAAACAGGAGTTTTTAGATATTTCCATGATTCTTTTCAGTCCTATTTAACGTTACGGCACGCGGGCACGAACAAGGGGCGAGCCTGCAGCAGACACTGAGTGAAGAAGTTGGGGTGGCTCTCAGACACGGGCGGGCAGGCGCGCGGCCCAGCGGTTTAGCAGGAAGCCGCTCTGGCCTGTCCCTGGTGGCAGTCCGGGTGGTCCGGGCCTTACGCCAGACACCTGTGCCCCTCCCACCCCTGTAATTTTCCTGCGGGCAAACAAACATCGACTATGGCAAATCAACATCGAGCATCGTCTTCTGTATGGACGTTTTACATAGGGAAGTTTCAAATCCCACTGAAACCACACACATAAGGGAGCAAATGTTGGTTCTCGAGTTTGGACGTGGCCTGCCGTGCAGCAATCCATGCAGGACGGCCAGGCCAGGCGGTACCCAGCCTGCCCGAGGGCTGGGGTGCGGTCGTCACCGCCTCCAACCGCCAGCCAGCGCCTGCTCAGGAGGGAGGAGTCCAGCTGGTGGCCATGCGGACACAGTGGGGGAAGGTGCAGAAGCAACAGGAGGTGCTTTGAGAACTCCGTGGGAAGGGAGCTGACAAATGGGGCCTTCGTTTAGGTCTGAGCACGTTCCTGGTTGTTTCCAGAGGGAACACAAGCGGCGTGGCGGGGACACGTGGCTGCTGCCTGGTGATCGCTCTGTGTCCACAGCAACCGCCCTGATCGTCAGCCAGGCCTAGGAGTGTGCGGAGCCACTACTGGGTCCCGAGCTTTCCTCCCACGTGGTGTGACCACGTGACGACACGCGGGGAATGAGGCGGCTCAGGAGCCTCCCTCTGGGTCTCGCCATCTGTCTCCTTTTCCTGTTTCTCCTCCCGCTAGCTGGGACGGGGCCACGATAGCCAGAGCTGGACCAGCTGCTTGAGGCCCTGAGGCGCCCTGGGAACGGGGCGGGTGCAGAGCAGAACAGGACGAAGTGCCAGGGACCCCGGTGGCTGTACAGTTTTTTTTACATCAGAGGAAAAAAATCTAACTCCTTTAAAATGCTGTTATTCTGAGTTTCTGTACTCACAGCCAAACCCAGGCCTGATACGCTACATTCAAGAAAACTTTTTGGAGAAACTACTCTAAAATGTTTCTTAACACACTGAAGCTCACACACCCAGGCTCGAGCTCACAGACGTGTGTCGCTCTGCAATACTTACTTTTCCCGACTCCATGAGCGGCAAGCTGTGGGGGGACCCTCGCTCCACCAGGCGCACTCTACAAAGGGAAGCAGAGGCATCACTCAGTGACTGGCACGGGGCCCACTCCACGTTCGGCGCCTGGTCCCCGCCTGGCCGATGGCCGGCCACAGCACCCAGCGGAGGGGCACAGAGCCCAGCGGCAGGCAGCGTGGGCCTCATCGATTCTTTGTCCCTTTCGCAGAACATTCCGGTGCTCACTGGTGGAAGAGAACGCCCCTGAAATGCCAGCACGCCCTCCCCCAGGGGTGGGGAAGGCGGGGTGAAGGAGGCGGCGACACGCGAGCTCCCCACACGAACGTGGGCAAAGCCGGACGCGGTGCAGCGGCCCCGCTGTTAACAGGGGGACTGCGGGACCCGTGGGGGGCCCGACCCGCATTTCCCGTCGCCCGACCCCGCCGGCTGCCCACCCACACACAGCACTGTGAAAATAACGGGGGGATCGAGGCCTGCGCCCCGGGTGAGGCGTCGCTGGGACGAGGGAGCGGGCTCCGTCCGGGAGGCCACGGGCCTTCTCCTGGGTGCTGACCGCGGGCGTCAGGCCCCGAGGCTCCTTCGGGCCTGGGCTGTACCACAGGCTCCACCGTGGCTGCCCTCGGCCAACGCCTGCGGGGACGGCCCCTCGCAAGCCCCCCACAGTCCAGCGGAGGAAGGCGCTGCCGGCCGAGACTCCGGGCTCCTCAACTGCACAGGGCCTAGCAAACGCCGCCCAGCACCGGGCATCAGCTGGGAGTGGGCCCCCGAGCAGGGGCGGCCGTGGAAGGTTCTGGCACCCCTCACCAGGAGACCGGGCCTGGAGGCTCAGAGACTCGGTTTAGGGTCACATTGCCCGCTGGTGCCCGGCACTGGCTTGTCTGTGGGTTTCACTTTCTCTCGGGATCTCCTGACAGGACGAGGTGAGGGAGGTCAGGGCATGGTAGGGTGACAAAGCTGCAGAGCGGTGGGAGGTGTGCATGTCCTCAGGGGGCCGTGGGGGGTAAGAGCTCGCCACTCCCTCCTCGGGGGTGCGGGCCGGATGCAGGGGGCGTGAGGGGGGCTGTTCTGCAAATCCTTGTGGGGCAGAGGACTGGGGCCCGTGTCTTCGTCAGGAGAGGCCGATGGAAAGCGCGACGGCGTGGCGGGGGTGGGCCTCGTGGTGGGACGGGAGCTGGACGTCCACCGCCCGCCAGCTCGTGGCCGTTGTAAAGCGTAAACGCTTTGCCTCAGTTCTGCCCGTTGCTAAAGCCACCTGACTTCCGCATACACCTCGTAAGGAACGTGGAAGCCACCGAACATTCCCGATCTCTGAAACTCTGATCAGCGCCGGCTATTAAGGCGGCTAATCCACAAGTTAAAGGCTGTTCTCGCGCCGGGACATGGCCCCACGTGCTAGAAAGCCGACCTGCGAGTGTGCACGCAGCTGTGACACGCACACGTGCAACCTCCGAGCGTGCACGCACCGAGCCGGACGACTGACAGGCGCTGTCATGCCCCGTGCAGGTGTGTCAAGCATGTCCCCGTCACGGCACCCGCACAGGGCAGGCAGCCTCGTCACCGCGTCACAGGCAGGGTGTGAGATGCGGCTGGAAAGTGGGTCCTGAGCCTCGTGAACATCCGACGCTCACTGTTCGCTGCGGCCACACAGGCCTCCTGGGGCTCGGCTTCGTCCGCAGTGGGGCTGGGACAGCGAGGTGGTGACCTGTGAGGCCGGTGCAGACGGGAGGCTGCCCGAGCTGGACGGTCATCCGAGCACCACGTCCTGGCACCGGGGACTAAACGCTGACACACGGCCAGGGACAACAACTGGCAGTGGGTGCAAACCCCACCAAAGGTGCCGACCCAAGAGGCTGTGACCAGGGCCATGTGAACTGGCAGACAAGGCAGGGACTCAGGCAGCCACCCAGCAAACCCTTTCACACGGACAGTACACACACACATAACTAATGCTCACACCCACGGCACCACACACGGGTGACATCCACACACACGGGTGCCACAGACGGTGACATCCACACAGGGCACCACACACGGGTGACATCCACACACAGGGCACCACACACGGGTGACATCCACACACAGGGCACCACACACGGGATCGCAGAGCGGCGCCCTCTGCAGCCGCTCGCCTCGCCCCTCCCTGCTGACCAGTCGTGCCGTCCAACGCCCCCTTTCCACAGCCCTTGGTCGGCCAGGGAGTCGGACGCGAACGACACCCACGCTCCTCTGCGCTCCAGTCACACCCCAGAAGGGGTGAGGGAGCCACGGAAGCCTCCACGCTAATGTCGCACTCTGAGATCTAACTCCCAAAACTGCCATCTGCAAGATTCAAGTGCTGCAGGGCCAGACCGGGAGGGCCGGCAGGACCGCGGGTCTGTCTGCAACGAACTCGTTGTAGAGGATTTTAAAACTGAACGATGCCCCCCAAACGGTCTCTCGACAGCCTTGTCACTGCCCACTGTGCACACAGGGACTGAAGCCATCCCGAGGTGGCGGACAGAGTCCTCATGGTGCAAGGTGGCCACGTCCTCCGTGGCGACCTGCAGGTGACCAAATCACAAACCCTGGTTCCAAGAAACAGAGGCAGAAAATCGGGCAGACACTGGTCCAGTTTGGGAGCCCCGTCTGACCACGGTGGCCATCACCCCCGCCCTCGCAGGCCCCTCGCACGCTCACGCACGCTCACGCATGGCCTTTCCTCTCGCGGACGTGCGTGGCCGTACCGACAGGGTAGCCGCAGGCTGACGGGTGACGACTGGGCCCCCGGGAGAAGGCGCTGCAGCTGCGGGGACAGCGATCTGCCCTGTGACCAGGGGTCACAGACCCACTGCAGGGACACGAGCTGGCCTCCAGATGGCCCATGAGGTAGCGCAAGCACGGCGGCCATGCGGGTCGTGGCCTCTCTGTGGGAGGCCCTCGCCCTCCGTTTGTAAAACCGTGACAAGGTGAGGCTGCTGCCAGCTCGCGTTGGGCCGACAGCCTGCTGTTTCGTCGGTAGTGACAGGATGGCAGTGGGGCCAGCGTCTTGAAAGGCTCTCCTGCCCCGCCCCCCCAGCTGGGGCTTCAGAGTGGCCAAGCCGCCTTCTGTCCTTGCGCCCCCTCTGTAGGGACAGCACTGGTGCTGGAGGATGGAGAGGTGAGTTCTCCACGGGACGACGCCTCCTCGCCCTGGGCTCGAGGCCTGGTGACAGTGCTGACCCGCACCAGCGCTTTGAGGGCCCCTGAGGCTGGTGTCACGGAGCCCTTCTGAGCCCAGGCCTGAGGGGCAGTGCCCGTGCACGGGCCGAGCATGGAGCTGGACGCGGGTCGGCCGGACCCCAGAGCCCACCGGGTGCACGAGGTCGGCAGTGGCTCCGGGGACTCGGTGCGGGAAGGTGCCCTCACGCGGGACAGAGGGCCGGGAGGGGGCGACGGGGGTGTGTGCGCGTGCGGCCTCACCCTCGGCCACCTCACACTGACGACAGTGCGCGGACGCCGTCTGCTCGCGGGGCGCCCCTCCCGCTCAGGCGCTCCGCCGGCCGCGCTGCTTCGGGCAGAAAGGCCTCGGTTTCTCCCGGGGGCCCTGGCAGTGCCCACCCTCGCCACCCCCACGCCTGCTCAGGGCCGCTCGGAAGCCGCACAGAAAGCGACTTGGCTGCATTTCAGCTCCTTACGGAAACGCCTCGGTTCTGGTAAGAAACGTGTGGGGTTAGGGGTGTGAAGCGACACCTCACCCGCAGAAACGGCGAGGGCGAGCCGCGAACTCCAGGGACACGGAGAAAAAGCCGCCCGGCAGCCCCTGTCGTTCACGTCTCCAACGGAAAGGGCGTCCTGGCCCTCGAGTGGGAGGGGCGCCCCGGCTCCTTCGGGGACTGCCTGCGGCAGACACGCGCCGCCCCTCTCCCGTGCGGACGCCATGGGCACGCCATACCTGTCGTGTCTCAGGGCTCTCATGTCGACGTAGACCGTGGTGGGGTCAGGTCCCGAGGTCCCCTGCAAGCAAGGACACAGCGCAGTCAGCAGACACACGTGAGGGACGCATCGGAGCTGCTGCCGACCAAGCCAGGGCACGTTTCCTTGGTGAAGCCTGAAACTGAGCAAAAGCTAAACCCGCCACACCATAGCTCTCCGCCGAGGACCTGAATTCTAAAAGGGACTTATCAGGGTGACACCGGGCTTTCTCACAGCCTGTCAGTCGTTTATAAAAATGCCCGCAGAGAAGAGAAGCAGGCCACATGTCCTGCCAGGAACAGGCCGCCGTGGCCGAGGCCGTGTCTGCCTGGCGAGAGCAGGTGGTCACGCACGCGAAGCTTCGCTTGCTGAGACCGTGTGACGTGCGTCCGAAGCACCTGGAGCTCCAGGCGCGGCCGCAGGAAGTGCAACATGAAGCGACGGATCACGGCGAAAGGCCGCCAGCCCTCCTGTTCCTTTCAGTTCCACTTGAGTCCTGGCTCTCCTCCAGCCGAGGGAGGGCCCTTCTGTCTGGGACGGGTCACGGAGACTGTGTGCTCATCTCTAGCCAGCTGGGCGGCACCCTGGCCTGAGCTGTGTGGCTCCTGGTTCAACCCAGTGGGCCAGAAATCCCGCCTCGCACGGAGGCCCCTCAGAACAGCCACTGGGCCGACTTCGGTGACCTCTGTCCATGCGGCAGCAACGTCATTGAAGCTACATCACAGACCCAAACTGGACGTGTTTCTTGGGAGGGCAAGGCAATACTCTGAGTATAAAAAGACGGAACCTAAAACAAATCGGCCAGAGATAACAGAGCCCCTCAGGATGTCTTAAAAACTGAAGTTCTTCAGGAGAATCTCGATCGTGGACCAAAGGCACGTTTAGGCAGAAGAACAGGAGACGAAGACGCCTGTGTTAGGACGAGCCACCCCCCGCACAGTCCTGGCTGTGGCCTGCCCGCCACGGGGCCGCGGGGCCGCCCGGGGGAGGGTGAAGGGCTCCGCACACGGCACGCTGTCTGTCTATGCTGCTGGCTACGAGGAAACATCCCGCGAGGGCGAGAACTCCGTCATTTGCAGTCACCTTTGGGGTCAGCAGTAGAGCGGCCGGGGTGGGGGTTGGGGTGGGGGTTTGGGTGGGGGGTGGACTCGTGACAGTGGTCTCCGCCCGGCACCTGCCGTGTCCAGGGTGGGCTGCAGGGAGGGCTCCGGGCAGCGTGTCCCTCCACGCACGCCCCCCGCCCGTCAGGCCGTGCCGACCCGGCGCCACACGTCACGTCAGGAGCTCAGGGCAGGTCTCGGAGGGGCTCACGAGAGGGGAAGACAAGGGTCTGCAGCCGCGACTAGCGCGAGGCTGTCGTCAGCGGAGGCCTCGCCTGCCCGTGCCACGGAGATGCAGCCACAGCTGGTTCCTGAGCGGCCGCCACAGCAGCAAGCTCCCAAACCCGCCTCGTGCTGGCCTTCTCCTGCAGAGACGGCCGTCCACGCGCACGAGGCGGGCGCTCTAGAGACAGGGTTTCCCGGCAGAAGGAAACGTCTGCCTGGTGTCTGACCCTCAGACACGCTGACGGTGGAGCCGGGGGAACCGTGCTGCTCTTCCCCGAGCCACAGCGCTCCAGGCCGGGGTGTGGCCGGGAACGCCGACGAGGAGTGCGGGCTGAAGAGACGCGGGCGACAGTCGCCAGCAGCTCACTACAGACGCCTTCTAAGTGTTGCGACGTGTCGGCCCCGGGCCCGGGCTGAGCTGGAGTGGGCACTGGGGGGACTCGCCCCAGCACCGGCGCCGACACTCACCTGCAAGCAGATCGCCAGGTTCACCCGGCAGCCGAGGGAGGTGCTCACGGCCCGCGGGTGGAGGCCCAGGTCCTTGAACAGCTTCGAGAAGGACTGCGTGAGCGCGATCCGAGGCCGCTCCTCCGCCACCACCACGCACGTCCGCACGCGGGACAAGTCCAGTCCTCGGGCCTGGAGGCAAGGACGGCGGTAAGAGGTCAGCCGTCCAAGGCTCAGGTGTGCGGCCCCCTCCCCCAGACCCGCCCCAGCAGCCCACGCCCTCACAGACCCCCACCCCGAGGCCCCCGCGCCGCGTGGGAAAGTCAGCCACACACACGCCAGAGGCCACAGAGGCCGACACGAGCAGTGGCTGGCCCAGAGGCCACGGGACAGGACGGGGACAGGACGGGACGCGTCCGTGGGTGCCACGGACCCAGGGCACAGCCGTGCGGGGAGAGGCGAGGAGGCTGCTCTCCCTGCAGGGACGGAAAACCACGTGCGGGACCACGAAGGCAGCCACCTGACGTCCCACGGGACTTCAAAGCTCACGGCAACAGTCAGGACCCACGTGCCTCTGCCTCCGAGGCTCGCGCACGATCACGTGCACCCCGAGCTGCACCTCAGCCACGTGAGCAAAACGGCGCACGCTGAGAAATCCCGCTGTCCGTGGCGACAGCGGCGACTTCCTGGGCGCTGGCGGCTGCGCTGAAACGCGCGGTGAGTGCTGAATGGCTGTGTCTCCAGACAACCGTCGAAGGCAGGCCCACTTGTTCCTTCAAGCCCTGCACGGAGGGCTGGGCACGGGGACGGCCGACGAGGGGCCTGGGCCGCGCAGGGACCCATCCCAGGACGCATGGGCTCTCAGGCGGCCGCACGGACACGACCTGATGTGCACAGCGACACAGGACACGAGAGTCCAGGCAACACGAATGATCTGCACACACGCAGGGGTGGGAGGCAGTGTGGCCGGCGCCTTGAGAAGCTGCGCCTGCAGCCGGAGACCCAAACTCCAGCCCTGACATTTATGAACCGCGAGAACTGGGGAAGGCTGCTAATTTCTCTGTAATTTGAATTTCGTTTTAAAAAGACAATCATGGTTTCTATTTCAGAGTACTATTGTAAAGGTTAAATGAATCAACGGGTAAAGTGCTCAGAAACCACTCATTTAGATATTATTTCATTTTGTTCATGTGTATAGGTACAGTTGAAGAAACGTACTCAGTAGTTTTGTCATGGAATACAGGTCAACCTGAGTAATAATGTCATTTTATAAATTTCTTTTCTTGCATCAACATGTAACTTCAAATGACTTAGTACCAAAGTTAACTTCCATTTCATTTCCCCGTTCAAGTTTAATATATCAGGTCCGAAGAGGAAAACAAAACTCAGGAGAGAAGATGCACCACCTCTCCAGCCGCACACGCGCACGCGCACGCACACGCACACGCACACACACACAGGTGGTCTGTGCACACAGATGCATCCCAGAGTGGAGGATGCAGATCAAAGCAGGCCCTATGGGTTTTCCCGCCCAGCTACCTGGAGGACAACTTAATTTACCATGACAACGTGTCCAGCTAAACGTCCTTGGTTTATGTTGAGGGAAACGATGTTACTCTCACGTAACAGCAATTACGTATCTAGGGCACCAAACCACTGCTCACTGGGTTGCAAAAATGGGTCCCGTTTAGGGCCCAGGCCTGCAGATCAGGGCCTTCGAGGGAAACAAGGGGCAGCCATGCTCAAGCCCGTGGCTTGGGTGGGTTCCAAGTGAGGATAAATGAACTGTGCTGAAGAGCGAATTTGCCACCAAAGAAAAAGACAACTCGGGACCCGACAAGCAGATGTCGCGGGATTCAGGGCATCAAGTGTTCACTTGAACCCGTGCCTCTCGGCGGCGGTGGCGACAGATTTGTGATAACACAAAGTTTTCACATGGAAACAATCTGCAGGCCGCAGGTGACAGATTACACTTCGACTCGGTGAAGGTCATTTCAACCTCGCCGGCCCCCTCCATGCCCCGAGACACAGCCGTCCTCAGACCCTGAGAATGTCCTGGTCCCAGGGGGCGGGTGAGGGCATCTCACCTTGAGGGACTCGGTCTGTGAGCCCAGCCCCTTGGTGCAAAGCTCCATCACGGAGTAGGAGCAGAAGGTGTCCCGGACTTTGTACTGGCTGACGGCGAGCAGCCACAGGGCGGGGTTGGCTTCCAGCTCAGAGGGCGGGATGAGGATGGACTGGTGTCCGGAGTACACACTGCAGGGAGAGACGCGGGTCAGCGAGGGCGAGGCGGGGACAGTCCCAGCAACTCTGCCCGCAGGAACTTTCAAGCCTAACATGAAAGCATGGGCAGGAAAACATTCTGAAAAGCACAAAGTAACTATGAATTGTGACCCACGGTCACTGCCAGGCTGCACCCTCATGGGAGTCATCTGAGCTGTGACACTGAGGTTTGTCACCAAGCTGGCGCACGAACAGACTACGTTCTCTTCCACAGCAAGAAACACAGAATGGAATTTCGGCAAAATGTGTGGGGTCTAGACAGGAGCTGGCAAACCAGAGACAATGCACGTTTCTGTAAACGAGGTCTCACAGGCAGGCAGCCGCCGGCTAGCTGCAGCGCGTCCACGGCTTCACACCGGCGGGCGGGGCACAGAGCCCAAGACTCCGCCAAACAGCCGCGTGAGAAAGCGTGCCACTTCCGGCTTAGCAAGCCGGCACCCAGAGGAAGTGAGCGAAAACTAACCCAGTCACCCGCTCTCTGTCCTTCTGTCCAGTGTTTAAGGTCTGAAAGTTCGCTTTGGAATCATCCAAACAAATCATCCGGCACGAGAACTAAGGAAAACACAATCATTCTCCGATTTCACCTTCGGGCTGGAGAAATCGGGGAAACAACAGGTGACAGCTTTGATTCCTCGCAGACTGATGGGTGGGGCAAGTGTGACTTTAAAATAATGGAGTATTTGGCAAAATTACATTTTAAATGGTTTAATGCTTTTGGTTTATGACTAGACATCAACATTAATAAATACCATGCATTATAATAAAATATCCTAGATAAATCACTTTCTCGGATTTGAGTAAAAGAAATTTTCTAGGTACAAAAAAATATAGATATAATAGTACATTATGCCTCAACTACCAGGATACTAAAGCCAATTCTTCTTGAATGAAGCTGATCTCACATTAAAATTTTCAAAATTATTTACAATAAAATCCAACTGGTAGACAAAATGTAAGGAAATCAAGCTGGCTTGTCAAATCTACTTTAAACAGGGCCCTGGGAAGAAAAACTTATTCTTCAGGTCATCTGGGGGCAAGTTTCCATTTCTTTATTACTCTATTCCAAACTTTTATTTTTGTCAAAAGGCAGAGAGCAAACATTGACCTTTTCTGTGATCTTTTCAAAGGGTTTCAGCACCTCAGATCTGTCCTTGGGAAATTAGTTCAGGTCATCAAACGTCACCTTGGCCTGAGGGTATTCGAGAGAGCAACAGGGCGCGGCAAGCACGTCTAAGGCACCCACGTGAGCACACGTCTCCGTCCCTCCTCTGGGGGCGTGCGTGTTACTCCTAAAATGACCTCCCGGGAACTACACACTCAGGGCCAAAAAGCAAATAAACGTCTCCTTAGGTCCAGCCGCACGCTGGAGAGGGGGCTGCCCAGTGCAGCCTGCGTGCACGCAGGGCCCTCCCTCCACGGCGTCCCCGGGTGGGGAGAGCCACGACACGGCAGCCCCCTCTCCCGCGAGGCCCCTTCCCCCAGAGGCGGGCAGGTCCGAGAACACTGACGGGCGGGAGGGCCCCGGCACTGACTCTGGAAGCGGCTGCCTGGCTGTGCCGCGTGCCACAGCCTGCCGGTCCTACCCCGTCGCTTCCCACAGTGCTGCGGAGTCGGCCTGCCCCTGCCTCTGGTGACTGATCAGAGCCTCATCTCCCAGCAGCTGACATGTCGACTCCAGCCAGGAGCCTCAAGGCAGCACGACGCAGGAAGAAAAATACGGAAAATTTACTTCCCACATGGCCATTAAGGAAACAGTGCTAGGGACCTAAACCCGGGGCCACGCACCAGGCCCGAGGGCCAGCGGCCTCCGCCGTCGCTCGGCCCCCTCGTGAGTCGGCGCTGGCGCTGCCGCCTCAACCAGACTGCCCTGCGCGACGCTCGCCACAGCTCGGATCCCACTCCACACTGGGGCCCCGCTGCAGGACCCGGCCCAAGCACGGTGCATGCCCTCTGGGCCCCGGGTCTCAGGGAATCGAAACGCGGGGAACACCTTATGATGGCACTCCTCTAATTACAGCCATTTCTCGCATCCACGTCGTCCCAGCATCTTACTTCGTAAGCAGACCCAAAATGGAGAAAAATAAATACGAATCACCTACCACCTTTCTCAAGAACGTGCATCGGGAGAAATGATGTGTGATCAGAACCATCAGCGCAGAGTAGAGCTCGGGCCCAGACTTTCGAGTGCACTCGTGCAAATTAAACTGCCTCACCTCTCTCCACACTCCCATAAGCAGGACGGAGTCAACGTGAAGGGGAAAGCTAGCAAGTGCCGAGAAGGGCACAAACAGAAAGCCCGACTCGGGGTTTCCTCCTCGCCCTCTCCTTGCCGAGGCCAGCCAGCATCGACTGTGCCGTTTCTGGGCCGCTGTGGCTGTCCTGGTGCTGGGCAGAAACGCCTCCAGGGACCGAACCCGAGCACGCAGGTCGCTCGTAACGAAGACGACGCTCTCCCGAGAACTCCTAGAACCTGAACGACTCTAGTTTGGAGCTTAACTTCAAAGACAACGAAATGATTGCAACGCTTTGGGAATGTGTCCCGGTCTGCGCCTGTCTTTTCATCCTCCTGACAGTGTTTCTTGCAGAGCAGAAACTACCAATTTTACTGAAGTCCAGCGATCGAAGCAGTCGCCGCCGTCCCCAGGGCTCCCGGCTTCTCCTGCGGCGTCGTCATCGACAGTTTTGCGGCTTCACCTTTCACGCCCAGGCCTCTGGCCCACGCTGAGCGAATCTCGTGAAGGCTGTAAGGTGTGTGTCGAGGTGCGCCTTCTGCACGTGGATTCCCTTGTCCCAGCACCGTTTGCTCCACTGCGTCACTTTCGCCCTTCGTGAAAGATCACTTGATTGCCTGTGGGACTATTCCTGGCTCTCGGCAGCACCAAGAGTGTCGGACGACACTGATGGACAACACGACTCTGGGAGATGATGTGTCAACGTGGGTTCCCAGGTCGTAAGAAACGTTCCATCCAGGGGGTTTGACAGTGGGGGCGGCTGTGCATGTGGGTTAGGGGGTATGAAGGAAATCTCTGTACCTTATACTGAGGTTTGCTGTGAACCTAAAACTATTTTAAAAAATAAAAACACAGATGACCAGGAAAGGGGAAAAAAACAAGATTTTGGTAACTAATACAAATGTGCACATTTGTAATTGAATGATTTTAGATTATCAACCTGACAAAACATACCAAAAACTAAAACCATCAAGCCTTGGCACCGTGAGCAGGGCAGCCACATGGCCCACGAGGACACACGTCACCCCAGGTGCTCATGGGTGCTTCTCCTGACAGGCCGGTGTCTGTACTATGCACATCAGTCACGCCCGTGATAGGCTGTTTTTCCAAAAGACAATTCTGTGTAGGTATAATTTGTCTACCATGAAATCCACCCATTTTAAGCACAGAATTAAATGAATTCTGTTAAATTGTAGAGCTGTGTGATTATCACCGCAATGAAGTTCTAGAACACTCCATCGCCCTGAAGGCAGGCTGTGTCCACTGCGGTCAGTCCTGTTTCTACGCCTTGCCACAGTCCCCCCACTTCCCGTCTGTGGACCCGCCTTCTCCAGACATCGTGTGCAATGGCATCGTGACACAATCCACGGTGCGCGTCTGGCTCCTCTCACGCAGCACGCTGAAGGCCATGTGCGTGGCAGCTGCAGCCCGTCGCACACACGTGGCAAACGCTGTGTCCACTCACCGGTCAGTGGGCCTTCCGACTGTTTTCTCCTTTAAACAAAGGGTGCTGTGGACACCTCGCGCATCGTCTGTGTGGACGTGCGCCTGCCCTTCTCTTTGCAGACGCCTGGGGGTAGCACTGTGGCGCCCTATGGTGACCTAAGTTTTAAGGACGCGCAAACTGCGGTTTCGCCACGTCGCGGTCCCAGCGACAGCGTGAGAACCTGTCCCTGCGCCTCCTTGCTCACCCCTGCTTCATGGTGGAGTTCTGAAGTCAGGGAGTATAAGTTCAACTCTGTTGTTTTCTCGTCTCTTTGGTTATAGCCGTTAAATGGGTATTAAGTGGGATCTCGCTAGTTTTAATTTGCATTTCCCTAATGAATGTTAAACATATTTTCACATGCTTATTGGTCATTTGTATATTCTGGTGAAACGTCTACTCAAATATGCTGCCCGTTTCTAAATCATGTTGCTTGTGTCTTGCTGAGTTTTACGAGTTCTTTTATCTGGTTGGAAGGTCTTTATCAGATGATTTGCAAATATTTTCTCCCAGTCTGTGGCTTATCTTCACTTTTCTAATGGTGTCTTTTGATGTGCAAAAGTTTTAATTTTGTTTAAGTCCAATTTATCAATATTCATTGTATGCACTGTGCCTTTGATGTCAAATCTAACACTTCTGCCTGTCCCAATATTATGAATATTTACTTTTATGCTTTTTCTGTAAGTTCTATAGTTTTTTCCTCTTACGTTAAGGCCTACGACCTGCTTTGAGCTGACTTAACATATACCACGTTAGGCGACTGTCCAATCTTTTGCATGCGGATGTCGTTTTTCCAGTGTCATCTGTTGGAAAACAACCCTTTCCCCCTTGAGTTGCCTTGGCCCCTTTGTTGAGAAATCAAGTCGCCACACACAGAAGGGTTTAGTTCCAGACTCTCGACCCCGCCTGGCTGGTCGCTCCGCACGTCTGCTACACCCGTAACTGTATGCCAACACCACGCTGTCTTGGTTACAGTGGTCAGCACTCAAATCGGGAAGTCTGAGTTTTGCAACTTTGTTATTCTATTCCAAATTTATTTTGGATATTGTGGATCCTTTATTTGTATTTTAGGATTATGTTGTCAATTCCAGCAAAAGAATAACCAAAACAAAAAAAAACTGCTGAGACTTTGACAGAGATTACACTGAATCTTTGGACCAATTTAGGGAGAATTTGCATTTTCACAATATTGAATCAGTAAATATCACAATCTGCTAATCGGTAAATATCAATTACTGGACGTGCATTTAAAGGCAAAAGAACCAAGCCTGAGGCCCAGGGGCCCTCTGCTCAAGAGAATGTGGGTTCTCAAAAGGCAACTCTCAGAACGTCCCCAGGGGCCACTGTCTCTGCGGGTTTCAGCGACCTTCACGGAGACGGGTTCCTTCAGATGCCACAGAACGTGGCACCTACTCACCCTGAGAGGCAGGCGGAGCGGGGACGGCACAGGTACTCACAGGCCAAAGAGGGCGTATGACCTGTCTATGGCTTGAGGGACGTGAGAGGGGACACTCACCTGCAGAGGCACCACAGGACAAACCCAAGCCCACAGTAAGGGTCCAAGCAGATGGCCACTTCTCGAGAAGGGTAGAGCTCACACTGCAGCTTAATGGACCGGCAGAAGGCACTGGTGGCGGCGTGACACATCTGCAAGACAGCGGGGCCCAGAGCACTTCAGGACAGGGGACAATGCGGCCAGGCTACGCTCTCATCAGTCTTCCCATTCTCTACGAGAGCAGCACGCGCATGACCCCCTGGCCCCTGGGACGCAGTAACTCCAGCAGCTGAAGCACCGACGTCCTGTACGTGAACAGAGATTAGGCCGTGATGGGCCCCTCTGCGACCCCCCTGCGGGGCGGCAGGGAGACGCTGCCACTCACGCCCCACCTCTGGGCAGGGACTACGCCTCATTCACGGGCATCTCCAGCCTCAGCTCCGAGGGACAGGCCAGCGGAGCAGGTGGGATGGACCTCCACCTTGGGACAAGGAAACGAGGCTGAGAGAAGGCACGGCGTGGGCTGAAGGACACGTCCGAGCTGGAATCAGCCCTGTGCAGCGGGATGCTGTCGTGTGACAGCCCACCGCCCGGGGCAGGACGGGGCGGCCACGCAGCAGCAGCCCCCTGCTCAGTGCGCAACACGAGTCATTTTAGAGTACTGCAAAGTACACTGCATGACGGCAGCTCGCTCACAGAGACTAGGAGGGAAAAAAACGTGTAGAAGCGGGGGACCGTTACCAGGTTTCACGGGTTTAAACAGGCCCCAAGTTTACGTGAGGCAGCGTGTCACCAATGCCGAGCTGTAAAGGGGCCAGTGACAGCACTGGACTACAGAGGGGACCCGGCCAAATGCCTGGGGAAGCGCTCGCTCATCACCCCAGAGAACACTGGCAGAGTCCAGGCTGGGGCCGGCCCCCCTGCCCTGCCGGCTTCCCTTGTGCTCGTGCCCGCACGAGGCAGCACGGAGCCCTCTGGGGTCTCACACACGGGCTGGCTGCAGCTGGCCTTTCGAGCCACAGAAGACTTCAGGCGCAACAGAACACACGTTCTTCTCCAGCGTACCTGGGTCAGATCCTAGCATGGGCTATATTTTAGGCCTCAAGTTAAGTCTCAAGAGCTTTTATAAAAGAGACATCCTACAAAGTGTCTTCTCTAACCACTGCAGGATGAAGTCAGAAATCAGTAACAGAAAACTGGAAAATCCACAAGTTCATGGATCAAAAACATGGCACTCTCAGACAACCAATGGATCAAAGAAGAAATCACAAGGAAACTCAGAAAAGAATTCTATGCAAATACAAATGAAAACACAACATACCAAAATGTACGGGACACAGCAAAGGCAGCGTTAAGGCAGAAATTTCTAGCTCTAAGCAGTTACATTAAAAAACAAGAAAGAGCCCCCATCAGCAACCTAACTTTACAGCTTAAGGAATGAGGAAAAAGAGAACAGACTGAACCCAAAGCTAGAAGAATAAAAGAAATAAATATTGGAGCAAGATAAACAGAGAATAAAAAATAGTAGGAATAATCGATGAAAACAAAAGTTGGTTTTTTGAAAAGTTCAATAATACTGATGAAACTCTAGCTATATGGACTAAGGAAAAAATAGGGGAGACTCAAATTGCTAAAATCAGGAATGAAATGGGGACATTTACACTGATTCTAAAGGAAGAAAAAGAATTATGAGAGAACTCTAACAATTGGACACCAACGAATTGTACAACCTGCATGAAATGGAGAAATTCCATTTCATGGAATTCGAAACAAACTATCAAGAAGGAACACAAAACCTACTGACTAAATCATAAAGAAACAGAAAATCTGAACAAACCTATGACTTTTAAGATCAAAACAATAAAAAAAAAATTCCAACAAGGAAAAGCCTTAGACCTGACGGTGTCACTGGGGATTCTGCCAAACGTTAAAGGACGAATAGCAGTCCCTCTCAAACTTTTCCAAAAACACAGAAGAGGAGGGAACACTTCCTGACTCATTCTGTGACACCAAAGCCCGACAAAGACACTAAGAGAACTACAGATCAATATGCCTTATGACCCTGGAAGCAAAACCCTCGACAAACTAGCAAATGGACTTCAGCAGCATGTTAAGAGGCTTCTACATCATGACAAAGTAGGGTTTATTCACAGCAGAATGCAAGGTTGCTCAACATATGAAAATCAATCAATATAACATATCATATGAAGAGAATAAAGGGGAAAAAAAACAGATGATCATCTCATTTGACGCAGCCAAAGGCATCTGACAAAATTCAATACGCTTTCATGATAAAAACACCCAACAGACTAGGAACGGAAGGAAAGTACCTCAACATAACAAAAGCTATGTAAGAAAAAACACAGCAAACATCACACTCGACGGCTAACGGCTGAAAGCTTTTTCCTCTAAGATCAGGAACAAGATGAGGGTGCCTCCCCTTCACCCTTTCTATTCAGCAGAGCACTAGGAGCCCCAGACCCAGAGCAATCAGGCAAGAAAAACAAAGGCATCCAAATTGGAAAAGAAGAAGTAAAATGACCTGTTCACAGATATGATCTTATAGACAAAAAGACAAAACAAACAAACAAAAAAACCCTAAGAATTCCACACAATTCTTAGAAATCATAAATAAATTCAGCGAAGTTGCAGGAAAAAGGTCAACATGCAAAAGTCAGTTGCATTTCTATATACTAAATAAAAAATCTAAAAAGGAAATTAAAAGTGCCATTTACAATAGCATAAAAATGAACAAAATACTTAGAAATAACCAGGGTTAGGGATAGATAGGGGTGATGGCTGTACATTTTGAATGTATTTAAGACATTGAACTTAGATTGGTTAAGATGGTAAACTTATGTGTATTTTACTACAATAAAAGTATTCGGGGGGAAAAAGAGAGAGAGAAAGAGAATGAAGAGGTAAGTTATGCGAACTCGCGGCTGGGCCTGAGGCAGATCTAGGGAAAGGGTTCCTGAGGCTACAGAAAATTTACCGTTCGGAAGGATGTCCCTGAGCCCAGAGGGCCCTCATTTTGGGGACACACAGAGCAGCCTCTTCTCTCATGGGAAGGGGTCATGCAGCTGCAATGAGCAGCAAGCTGGCAAGTCACAATGGAACCCGGGTTGAAAAAGCAAGGAGCTGCGGTGCACGTTGTCTCAAGAGTACTGAGATCTGAGAACCAGCAAGAAGGCACGCTGCGTTTTAGCAGAGGCGAGTGGAGCTGCGTTCACACTAAAAAGTTGAGACATTTGGAAAGAATCAGGCAGCCCAATACCTTCTGCGGCGGCCACACGTTTTACAGCTCGGACGAGACGTGTGCGCCTGCTCCTTGTCCCCGGCACCCCACCCCACGGGTCCCCCCGCACATGGCTCCCATGCTGTGCAGACATCGCTCTCACCTTCACTCCGGCTAGCATCCCAGTCGTGGACACGCTGAAGTCGAGATAAGCCAGCGTGTCCGGGTTGGAGGGTTTGTAGATCTGGGCCGGCCGCTTCTTTGGCAAGTCGTCTGCAGGGCAAAGCAGGGCTGTTAGCACACAGGGCCGGGCGGAAGCGGAGACGCGACGCATCCGGTGGGTGGGAGGGCTGACCTGTGTCCAGGATGGGGGGCCACGCCCTGACATCGACGGCTGCAGCTGCCTCCCTGGACCGCAGCAACTTACAGATCAGCTGTGTCGTCATGAGACAGGCAGAGCGACTCACCTGGGGTCAGAACAGACGGCGCAGGCGGTGAGCCGCGGGTGCGCACACACGTACGCACGCACGCACGGCCAGTGCTGAGGGGCGGTGGCTTCCAGAGAGAGCAGGACCATGGAGAGCCGGCGCTGGCTGGCCGAGCTCCGGGGGAGTGAGGGGTCTGACTGTGATGCACAAAGAGCTCACGGTCACCAAGGGCCCTGGAAACTTCTAGAGCCGAGTAGGACTCACGTGCTGCGATCACTCAGAAAGGGGCTTCTAAACTCACTGTTGTCACTGTTCGCTGTCCTACTGGAAATGCCACGTGTCCACAAACCATCCACCTGCATTTTCCAACAGGGGTGAGGACCCGGAAAGTACTCCGACCTGGCTATGAAGGTGTTCGCTGGGACACCCCAAACCAGCTTGTGCCTCGTGGTCCCTCCACAAGGGGAAAGACACACCCTAACCCTCTCAACCTTCCCCAGGCGCAACAAAAGTTAACACAAATCTATGCTTTCAGAAAGGAGCGGGCCACTGCGCAGTCTCAGACGGGACTCTCAGAGACGTGCGGCTTCTTCACGTGGCTCGGTCCGGGCAGCGGGGTGTGGCGGGGCCGCGAGGGACCTCCAGTTTGGAGGCATCACGGCCAGGAGGCCCTGCAGCCCTCAGTCCACACGTGCAGTCCACCTGGCTGCACTTCCTGAGCAGGGGCGGGTGAGGTCCCCGGGGCAGAGCTGTGCACCCTGCAATCCCGCACCCGGCCCTCCCGTGAGGCCGGCTCTGAGCCACGGGGCAGCGTTACCTCCACGATCATCTTCACGGTGGGCAGCGTCGTCGCGATGTTCTGTGGGTGCGGGGGCCTCACAGTGACTGGCACGCAGCCCGCGTACAGGCAGCCGTAGAAGGCCGCAATGAGGTCTATTCCTGCAAGGGGACAAGGGCAGGGGCCTCTCACGAGATGGCACGGGCCACGTGGTGGCTGTCATCCCCGCCAGCAGTAACACCAGCCTGGAAAGTTCAAAGGTCACGCGGGCAGTGGGGACCTTCTTGTCCCGGGATTTGTGACGCTCTGGCCACGACTGCTGCTTGGCCAGACGTTTCATTTCTACCATTTCTCTACGGCGCCACTCGGCTTGCGACTGCCGATTCAGGGGTCAAGGGTCTGACGACAACTGAATGAACGAGCGACCTCGGAATCCACAGAAGCAAGTTGAGCGCAGCCGTCTGAAGTGCTGCTTTGTCCGCGCCCCTCGAAGCGGCGCGGCGCACAGTAGTCCCTACCAGCGGCACGCGACCCAGGGGACCGTTCTGGGACGTCACTGTCACTTCAGTGGCGACATGGGGACTCCGGGCCCCACGCACCGGCACGTGCAGTAGGGGCCCGTGCGGAGTGGGCCGCGCCCCTACCTGGCGGGTACACGAGGGCGACGTGGTCCCCGTCTTGCAGGCGCCCCCTGTCCATCAGCATCGCGGCTATCTTCTCTGCCCGCCTGTGCAGCTGCACACACGTCAGCGAGTTCGCTATCGTGCCCTGCGTGCGGGAGAACAGCGGGAGCCAGGTTCCCTTACGGAGCAGCACGGGGGCATCCGCTCAGGCGCCGGGCAGGTCACTCGCAAACATGGACAGCTGGGGGTGCCAGTGCGTCCACAGCTGTGCCACCGGTCAGTGTGAGAGCGCCCTCGCCACCCCAAGGCCCTGACCGTCGGCTGTCACCCTCTCCCTCCCCGCTTGCCAGAAGCACAGCACGAAGAGACATCTAGATACACTCACACTGACGAGAAGCTTCTCACAAACAATTACTGCCCTAGAAGAGCTAAACTTACACGTTCCAGCTACAAACATCTTTAAAAACTGATGCTGGGGAAGATCGGTAGCAAAACAGATCCCAAGAAACATCCAAACGCACGGGACTCATAGTTTAAACTGTAGAGAGGAGCGTGGGTAGACAGTGAATGAGCGTGCGGCTGACCCAGCATGCTGTCCCGGGCCACGCTGGGCCACTGTGGCTCGTTTGCACAAACCCCCACAGCCTACAGCCATTCCAAACTGCTGCTTCGTGATCAAACCCTGTGAAAGTGACTAACGGGGTGAAGGACCTCTCCTTAGCAACAGGCAAACTGTCCAGCAATGTCCACGCAGGGGGCCCTGAAGCAGAGCAGTGACCCGGCCAACAGGGCCGACCACTGTGTTCAGGCTGGAGCCCCGGGGCGGGGGGGATAGGGGGTGCTGACGGGGAGAACGGCCAGACGGAGGACTGACGTCCTAGGAAGGTGTTCTGGACCCGAATGCCAAGTGTGCAGGAGGAAGTCCCAGGAGGGCGGCTGCTGCGGACAGAGGAAGCCAGACCCTCGGGGCCACTAAAGGACACTGGTGACACGGTGACTGGCCATGTCGGAGGAGGGCACCGGGGTGCCCGGCCACTGAAGCTCCTGCACGGGTCGGGGCGCCTTCGTAATGAGTTTCCCTCTAAGAGAGGTCAAGAGCAAGAAAGCAGAAACGGGGGAAGGTCAGAGCCGGCGAGCCTGGAGCCTGGGAGGCCAGCCGGGGTGCTACAGCTCGGAGCCGCCACGCCCGAGCCCGCTGCTGCTGCGCCAGGGCCATGAACTCGCTCCTCGACCCTGATGCCCCTGGAGCTCCACGAGGGGCGCTGCCCCCGCCCTGGCGCGCTGGGACGCCGTGGCTGCCTGGCCTCGGGGGTGCACTGCTCCACCTCGAGGGCTGACCCCCACCCTCGTTCTGGAGGGCCAGTGCTGACCTGCCAACAGCCATCTTTTGTCTCAGCCAAAGCTTGTGAGATGTGACAGGTGTGGCTGTGTCTGAAAAAACCCCGCCGTCGGAACTGAGAAAAGGCGAAATCTAATCACGTGCTGTCCGTTGTCCTGAGGAACCTCTAGACGGTTTTCACGAGACCACCTGCCACGTCACAGGGTTTACAGTGACGAGAGGAGAGCCTGCCACATGCCAGAATCGGCACCTGGGGTGACTGGGGATCCACCAAAGTTATTCTCAAAAATCTCTGAAGGAGGCGCCGTGTTAGAGAGCAGCTGCTACAGCTGGTCCCGTGCTGGGGAAGGGAAGCACGTCACACGGTCTACAGGAAGTTACAGGATGTTTCGAAACAGATCTTACACTAAATTTTAATTTTAAAGTTTAGTTTTAAAATAAAAATACTTTAATTAATTTAATTATTCTAATTATACTTTCATTCCTAAGAATGAAAATCTATGACTAAAATGTAACTTCCTACTTATAAAAAGTAGTTTAGCAATACAAAGACAAATATCCCATAGATCTGAAACTTTGCCTTTGCTGTAGAGATCATTACTCATTTTTTGGAGAAAACGTTGCAAAAAAACTGTTAAATGCACACACACATGTTCATGTACGAACGGAGGTGTAAAGACTGCTAAAGCGCACGCACGCGTGTGCATGCACGGACGGAGGGGTAAAGACTGCTAAAACGCACGCACGCGTGTGCATGCATGGACGGAGGGGTAGACCCTTCCCAGCAGCGGCTCTCCTGAGGCCAAGGTCTCAGTGGAAACCCTCCCAGAACTGTGTTCATTGCAGGAGCGGCCATGGCCCGGGGGTGGGGGTGGGGGTCATGGGGCAGGACGAGGGGAAGCGCCAGGCCGGCGTGGCCGGGCACCACACGGTGGCCTCACCCTGCAGTTGAGCAGCGTGTAGAGGACGTGGTCGGGCGTGGTCTGGGCCCTCCACTGCAGGACCTCCGAGAGGAACAGGAACTGGAACGAAACACAGACGTTAAGCCCAGGCCACCTGCTCCGGGCCCCTCTCCCCGTCTAAATCAGTCTAGTCTGCCTGGGTGTTTTTTGGGGGGGCACCCATGCAGAAGAAGGAGGGTGCCCTGCCGGTCGCAGCCAACAGAATTTGCTCCCCGTTCTCTGGCCGAGACTGGGGTTCGGACGCGGCCCCTGGCAAGGTTTCCTGAATCTGCCCACGATGGGAGAATGGCACCCCCCACCACGGAGCAGCCGACGCAGAACACCCCCTTCTGGGGCTTCCAGAAGATGCCATGGGATGTCTGAGGCACCAGCAGAACCGGCTCTGTCCTGCCGTGACGTGGGCTCTCTTAAACACGCTGTCTAGAGTGGCTGCCATCCATGTCACGAAACCACCAATCGTGGGGCCACGGTGCACGGTGCCGACTCCACCCGCTGTGCAAAGGTCAGCCTGCGTCACGTCGGGGTCCGGGAACCCACGTACGCCCTGAATCCATGACGGAAGTATGCAGTGCAGCGGGCGGCACCCACGCCACTGCACAGTGCCCGGTTCACAGGACTTCAAGTGCTTCCTTCGTCACGTTTCCTGGTGGCCGTGCTGAGCGGGACCACCTTTTGCTGAGTTGTGAGAGTCTCAAGGCTGAATGGCTATAATGGAACTGATGGCCACTCGGGACAAATCGTGAAATATTTGGGGCCAAGGACCCCCGTGTCCCTGAGGCTGCTTTAAGGTCTAGCTCCCAAAGCTGGGTTTGAGCTCAAGTTTTCTGGAATTTGTACAATCAAAGGACAGAAACCGTGCGACAAGGCTGCAGGGAGCTGTCTGGCATGGTCACGGCTGGTGCGAAACTGGAAGCAAGTGCTCGGGAGCAGGCCCAGGGAGAGCTTCCCAGACACCAGCCCCCGGCCTGCCGGTCACGGGACCGCCCCCCGCCCCCCCCCCCCGTCTCTGCGCCACTGCGACGCGCTCCACGGTCTGCACGCCCAGCACGCTCACCTTGCGGGCCTGGTCGTTGTCCTCTATCTGCCCCAGGTCCCTGCCGCTGGCCTGCGCGATCCTCTTGCCAGACACCAGGTTTCCCACCATCACGGAGGCGGGGCCGATTTCTGCAAAGAAACGGCGACACGCGTGTGAGGCGAGCGGGGAGTCCCCGCAACGTGCCGCCCCGCTTCGGTGGAGAGCTCACCCTGGGTGAGCCCCTTCGAAGACCCGGCTGTGAAAACAGCCGGTCAGCACGGGCTGCAGAGGGCACTGGATGACGGCGGCAAACGCACACGAGCCTCAGTCAAGGGCATGCGAGGCACGGGCCCACCGGACCCCCGGTGTCGCCGCGCTGTGGCCTGGCTCCCCAGGTGGGGCTGCTGAGGTCTCCCCGCGACAGAGGCGAACGCAGATTCGAGCAGGCCGCGTGGCGCTGCAGACGGGGACGGTCCTGGGCCGAGACTCTGCTTCCCGGCGCTGGGGCCTCTGCTGGCCGCCGACGGACACGACGTTGTGCGTGTTCTCTGGGTGCCTGCGGGGCAGGCGTTGGGGTGCTACTGCTGAAGGGACAGGTCACGTGTGTGTCCGCACCTTGCAGCCCGAAAGGCCGTCTGCGTCGGGCCCACAGAAACACGGAAGCACCGGCCCAGGGCTCCCGCTCGGAGCCCCCGTCAGCCCGTTACCGACTCGGCACCATGCTCCTTCCACAGTTCGTGACACGTTCGAAAGAGAAAAGCAGACACAATCTACTCTGGCAGCTTTTCTTCTCTTTTTTAATGGAAGAAAATTTCTTAAAAACCGGTGGTCATAGTTTTGAAATATAACTGCGAGAACCCTCGATACCCTCGGGTTTGACAAAGTACAGCCACCCAGCTTCTTGTCACCAAACGCACACGTACAAACCGAGACACACACGTAATGGGAAAGCGTTGGGAGTTCCAGAAGAACGCACCAGTGGGAGCATGTGTGAGCTTGTGTGCGGCAGTGTGAGTGTGTGAGCATGTGAGTGTGTGCAAGTGTGAGACCGTGGGGAAGGAGGGAGGCTGAGACGTTTATCCAAAGAACTGCAGGTGGAAGCAACTCAGGTGATGTCAGTGTTGGCGCCTCGGCTTGACGAGGCACGGCGGAGGCCGCTGCCGAGTCCCGATCCTACTGAACGTTCGAGGAAGGGTACGGTCGGGGCTTACAGTCAGGGTACGTGCTGCAGGTTGAGGGGTGCACAGTTGCCATGACGACCTCTCCAGCAATCACCCCGGCTTTCAAGCACAACCACGGACCGATGGGAGTGCAGGTGTGAGCACCTGGTGACCTCCAGGTGACTGTCCACTGGGAACGGACCACCTACTCTGCTCTGATGTGGCTGCCCAGAACTGGCTTTGCCAGGAAACGGCCAGCTCCCCACAGCGGTGCGGCGTGGCCTGGCGCTTCCGGGAAGCACCGGGCCCTGGAGGGCAGCCTGTGGCGCCTTTCTGGGCTCTCGCCTGCCGGCGCCTTTGGTTTCGAGTGGTCCGTAGGGGCCGTGATGTGGCCTTCGGGCGTCACAGTGCACGCCCAGGTGCTCAGCTAAGCCACGTCTGAATGCTCGTGAGCAGTGGCTCGGGACCGAGCACGTTTCCTTCCTTGGCCCCTCATAAAGAATCGCCGGAAAGACCACCAGGCCATGAGGCGCGTGCAGAAGCGCGCAGCGCGACGGCGTGCGGCACGGTGGCGGCTGCGGCCCAGGGCGCCGCCTCTCCCGGGGCCGTGCGCATCGCTGCTTCCTGCCCCCAGGGTCTGCGACTGTGCCCAGCGTCCTTCCCGGCTGCTGGGACCCGGCGGGACGGTCTGCTACAGAGCCGACGGGGAAAAGGCCGAGGCTGGTGCGAAGGCCCCTCCGGCTGGAGGAGTGCCAGGGTCCGGGTGCCTCGCTGCGAGCTTCGCTGCCGCTGGGCCACCAGGCCTGCTCCTGCTGGCACCCTGCATCAAGGTTCGGGCCTTCCACGTCTGTCTCCACACAGACTCAGGAGCGCACGTTTTTCAAATGTCGCTCGGAGGCTGCGGCATTCCCGCTGCTCAATTTACAAAGCTGCCCTGACGAGAACCGAGGCCTCCCGGCCTGGTGAAGGGGGGCGTGGACGTTCCCGTAGCTGCGACCTCAGGACAGGACCACGTGCTGGGAGGGGCCCGGGACCTGGACTGGACATTTGCACTCGCTCCCCGTGCTCCGCCCCCCACCGATCCACAAACCTGCGCTGGCAGTTCCTCTCAGTGCCAGCCAATCCCTGCTGCCGACACCCGAGCGGCTTGTGCAGGGACACGGGCAGCCGTGTGACAGCAGCGTCCCCCCGGCCACTGCTCAGGCCCTCAGGCGGCTCTGATACAGTGCGTCAGGGAAGCTTAGGGCTGGGAGCTGCTTTTATCGTTCTCGTAACATTGTCACATTGCAGCTAACGGGGCAAAGGCCTTCCGACATTTCTGCACTCAACCAAGACATTTTCACAGTAAATGCTGTGAGCTTAAAAAAACCCCAGCAATCTGTCCCATTAAGAGGCAATTAGGTTGTCTATGCATCCGCTAAGTTAGAGGCCCCATTTCAAGCACCTGGCAACGGCCTCACTGGACGTTCGCTCTGCCACTCGCGAGTGCCGGTTCCAAGTCATACGTTGACCCCAAGGGCCTTAGATGTGACCAAGTTCACTACCTTCATGGCACCGAGGAAACCAAGGCCTCAGAGAAACATCAACTGCCCCACGGCCACTGCAGGCCATCAGCTGCCACTTAGTATCTGTTAAAAAGGTGCTTTTTGAAGGTTTACACAGCCTTCAGTATTTGACAAGAACAGATGGAACACTGAGCAGCGTTAAAGAAACTCCTTGCCCTGCAGCGACCAGCCAGCACAGGCACACCCACCACGCTGCAGTGCCACAGCGGTCCCACGCCCTGGTCCCCCCGCACCGGCCGCTGCAGCCCCCGAGGGAGGGCTTGGGCCTGTCCCTCAGCCACATCTGTCCTGCGTCGGGTGAGCTGAGCCCTGGGACCACATGTGTTGGCAGCCAACCCCTCCACACATTCGTCCTGAATTCTGTCATGCACTGCTGACCCATGGGGGGCACCATGACCGTCCTGACACCTGGGGCCACTTGGTCAAGGGCATCTGGTAATGAATGGAGGTGGACAATGAGAGACATTCCAATCCCTGCTATGCACGAGGACCCACGAGCCCTACACCGTGACAGGCTCAATGCATGACACAACCATGCAGATGGAGTGTCCCCAGTCCTGTCCGTGCCCCGAGGCAGGACAGGAGCCTGCGTGATGCTCACCGCCCCAGAGGCCCCACCTGAAGCCAGGCGCCACAGAACTGAGAGAGCAGAGACCCCGGGCGACACACACGTGCGTTTTGTGCAGCAGCCGTGGAGGCCAGGGACCGAGCGAGACGGCGAAGGGGGAGGAGTGCCGGCTGAGGAAACGCAGGGTGCAACGAGACAGCGGAGGGAAGTGCTCCCCGCAGGCCCGACGGCCCGGAAGCGAAAACGGACCGTCCAGGCGCCGTGAGGGGCCCGGGTGCGCGAGCGGGGACAAAGCGCCGCATCCCGCCTGCCTCGCAGACTCTGCACCGCGAAGCGGTGGGGGCAGGGCCCTCCCCTGGGAGGAGACGCTGGGGGACACGGCCTGCGTCCAGGAGGCCCAGGAGGCACGCACCAGGGCCACCGGCCCAGAGGCCGAGGAGACTGCAATCCCTCCCGGCCCCAGACGTACCTGGCTGCTTTTGTCGAGGTTTCGGCAGGTTTGTGACACAGGTGTGCGGGCACATCAGGACATTGCAGGGGTGAAGCGAGCCCTCCAGAAAAAGCTGCTTCGTTTCTGACAAGTGGATCCCACCAAGCGGGGTCTTGGGGAGGGTGTTGGCCGGGACCAGGGCTAAGCAATAAACCCCGACTTGATGGATGCTGTCGATCGCCTGGAAGTCACGAGAGGGGCCCGTGTCAGAGCAGGTGCAGGAGAGACCGAGGGCACGTGTCCACGCTGGGAGGCGCGGCGGCGTGGCCAGCGAAGGCGCCACAGTGTGACGGGCTGCTGCCCACCTCGCCCGGCTGCGTGGTGACGGGAACGCCACGCACTCCGACGGGAGCTCGGGAGCAGACGCACTCTCTGGAGGCCCTGACACAACCTCTGCCTCGTGCCTCCCACGGTGACGGCGGGAGCCAGTTTGTGAGGCCTTGACCTCGGGCAGACGGCTGCTTTCCCAGGACACAAGTCCGCGTTTCGGAGCTGATGCCATTTCCGATCAACTCGAGTGACAACCAGGGGCCACTGGGTCGGCCACACCCTAACAGACGCACGGAAGCTGCTGTACCTGGAGCACCCGGCTCATCCACTGGAAGCTGTCCTCCTCCGTGGAGTCCGGCCTCTGCTCGGCCACGATCACGACCCTTTCATCGTGCAGGACGGTCACCGAGAACACGGCGATCCTGTGGGACAGGGAGGAGCAGCCGCACTGTGGGGCTCCACGGCTGCTTTCAGGGCACAGGGCGCCCGCCCGGGGGCTGCCCCGGAAAGCTCCCTCGACGTCAGGGCCGGGCGCTCTCACTGAAGGCGCGACGCCCAGGCAGACGCCCCGCTCCTGGTGAGGCCACCTGCAGGCTAGGTGACAACCTCCGCCCCTCCCGGCAGCCACAGGAGGAGTCTGTACGACGGCCCAAACTGCAGAGGCTCAGAAAACCACTCGGCTCCCACCTTGGCTCGAGCCTGCGAGCAACGTCTCCCACACGGGAAGAGTCGCCACTGGGAAGCAGGGCTTTCTGCTGGACCTGCCGGCCACTCACAGAGCTGCGGGGCCCTGGTGACCACCATGCCTTCACCACTACCCCTAAAGAGGCGGCCACTTGCACCCACACGTCTATTTCTCCTGCTCCCTCAGCTGTGATGCTGAAGTAAACCTAAAGCAAGAAACACAGGGGCCGCGACCACTCGCACTCGCCGCGAGCCAGGCTGGGCTGGGGAGCGGCGGGGAGGGGCCGCGGGGCGTCTTCTGTGCAAATCTGTCACTCGACTGTTACCTTCGGGTCTTTAGAAAGGACCTGCACCACGTGACTAGCTGACTCTCTGTACAGTTACTCGTTAAAAATACGTTTTTCAAATGGATATCTCTGCTTAACTTAGAGAAGTTAGTAAGACTATCTCTGTGGTGCTCGGGAAGTTTCTGTGACATTGGACATTCAGAACCAGCTAGAATCTCGAAGGTCACTGAGTGTGGTTGCTTCACTTCACAGAAGAGGAAACCGGGTCCTATAAGCTTAAGGAATTTGTCAACTTTACCCAGAAGTGCAGAGAACGGGGCGGGCACTCACCTTCCCCTGTAGACGAACTTCATGGGCTCCACAGCCAGCGCGGTGGCCACGATGTCGTCGGCGTTGTGTCTGCGCCCGCTCACCACCATGAGCCCGTCCATCTTGCCCACCACGAAGACCAGCCCCCCGGGGCCGACGAAGCCCAGCAGGCCTGTCCTCACGAAGGGGTACTCGCTGACTGGGGCCCCCGAGCTTGTCACAGGGAACACCTGGGGAAGCATGAGCCCTAAGCACCCATGACACCACCTTCCACCTCCTCTTGGAGTTGCCCGCTGGCCTCTCCCTCCAGCCGCCGGGCACCGCTGGTCCCAGTCCGCCCCCCGACTGTCCCACGGGGCTGCATGTGGCTTCCTTTCTTAGCCTTTGAGCCCCTTCAGGAGCAATGCCCAGAGGCCATCACAACAGTCTCAAAAACTCGAATTCTGCTCGTGAAGCCCCAGCACAAAAGTGAGCAGTGCAGAATCAAGGGGCACTTTTAGGTAACATCTTTCGGTTTGCAACGATCCCTACTCATCATGTAGTTTTCCTCATGGGAACGACACTGGGAAGACGCACATTGAGGATGCAGGTCACATGCGCTCAGACTGCACGTGTCTCCCCAGGCCCCCGCCTGCCATCACACGGGAGGGAGCGGGGCCTCAGCCCTTCTGGGCAACGCGAACGCACGCCCAGCGCCCACAGTTCCAAACAGTCGGAACCGTGTCCCCAAACAGCTCGTGCTTCCTTCGCATGACTTAATCGAAAAGCGTGAGCCCTCCCCCGGGTCCACATCACCCAGCCGATGACGCGCTCTGGCGCACTGAGTTCCTGGATTTAGTTTGCCCCTTAACCTCTCATGCACGAGGCTAGTGTGCATGTGGTGTGCGTGTGTATGCGTACGTGTGCACACGGCATAGCACGCCCACTGCACACACCTGCTTCTGCCGTGGAGATGGTCATTTGTACACGCCCCTCCCCCATACACTGTCAAGGCCGCTCTGACTGCTCAGGCAAAGATAAGAACAGAAATAAACAGGCCCGTTTTTAAGAAATTACACTTGCCCCTTCCCACCACTGGTTATGAGGTGAAAACAACGCTGATGGGCTAGACTTACGGAACGATAAAAGTGGCAAGAGGAAGTACAACCATTGCGACGCCTACAGTGCCATCTCGCGCCTCATTCCGTGCCGTGCCCCTGGCCGTGTGCGCCCCCCCGACCTACCTCGAAGGTGTTCTTGGTCATGCCCGAGAGGCCATAATAGGACGTGCCCGTGGCAATGGCGCACACGCACAGCTCCCCGATCTCGTCCGTCCTGCACAGCTGCGGGACCCCGTCCGGCTTCACGGAGCACGTGATGGCTGAACACAGAGCAGGAGGTGTGTGTGGGGGGGGGAATACGTGGAAACAAGCAGAAACGACGCTGCCGTGTGACCGGGAGGTGGCTGCCGGGCAGCCCTTTTCCCCGAAGTGAGTCACGATTTTCACGTGACTCACTTGTCACATGTTGCAGCAGAACGTCAGATCTCATGGTTGAGACGTCAGTAGATGATTCCAGTTGCTTTAATTTCAATGTGTGAATCATAATTAAAGACGGTAGCCCTTCCTGCCACTCAGACATGAGGGTGACGCTCAGACAAAGCCTAAGGGTCACTGGCCACAGTTGTGCCGCCAGCAAAATGCACGCAGCCTCCGGGACACAACCTGAGTGGCACGAAATGCTGCCCCCCAGTCTCCCAGTGTTTCCGGGTGCAGGGCCCCGGGTCCTGTGGAGAGAGCGGCCTCCACCCCAGGTCCCTCACGCTGGGCCCTTCGGAGGTGCTGAAAGTTTTCACGTGCATCTCGACGATGCTGTCACGTTGTGTTGTGTTACGTTACTCTGCGTTGTGTTGTTACGTTACGTTACGTCATGTCATGCACTGTGGCCTCCATGACTATGGCACGCACGTGAGGCGCCATCGTGACACACGCACCCGCTGTCCAGCCACTGCAGCCCATGGTCTGGTTAGGGAGCTGGCAGCGCAGCGAGGTGGGGTGCATCAGTGACGGCCAAATTGACTGGGAAGAGGCTCAGCTCTGGTCACCTGGCTTGGGGCTGAGGTGACAGAAGTGGTGAGTCTAGGAAACAGTCACCAAAACGCAGGAGACGCCTGTCGCACTCGGGGAGAAGAAAGTTCAAAGCAGCACTACCCCAGAGACTGCTCTCCCTTCAGACAGAAAGCGAGCCGTCTGGCAGCACAGCGCGGGGGCTGGGAGGGAGGGGCGTCCCCACCTGTGACAGGGACGTCACTCACACGCTTTTCCCGAAGGACACACAGTATTACCAGTTACGGGGTGGACATCTGCCCTAGACACAAATCTCACTTCTAGAACTTTCTCCATTCGACTGTGCTCACAGCCGTGCAGACGGAAGCGCAGACATGTCACGCACGGCCTCACACATTGGCTGCACCAGACAACGCTGACCTGGGCATCAGACCGGACCGGCTGCGTGCAGGCAGGCCTGGGGAGGACGGCTCTCCACGCACTGATGAGCAAGCCCCGAGCCGCGGGACGAGGACACGGCGGCCCCCCGCTGCGTGGCACCGAGAGCAGGGGCAACGGGGCCCACCTCACTGGAAGCGAGCGAGGGCGGCGGCGGCGGCGTGCGCGTGTGCAGCCCCGCAGCACTCCTACAAGGGGACGCTCGTGCCTCTGGTGTCGGCAAGGAGGGTCTTCATCGCACAGCCTGAATGTTCTGAGGCTGGAACCACGAATCTATTATATTTGCAGTCAGTTTTCTAAGGAACGAGCGGCTAGGAGGCAGGCGGCCTGGCAAAGGCTGCACGGGCACAGTGGCCTGCGACACAGCGTGTGGAGGGCGGTGGGCGCGCCATCCGTGTGACACCAGGGCGCACGCGGAAAGGAGCCTGGGGGGCGGAGGGGCAGCGAACGCCAGGCTCTGGCTGCATCGCTTTTGCTCACAGGGTCCGTGCACAGGTGAGGGGACATCCAGGAAGCCTGCGCCAGAGCACATCCCGTGCGGAGGGCCCCTGGGGGTGCGTGGGGAGGGACGCAGTGTGCGAGGCGGGAGATGCCCTTCCTAGGCTGCCTGAGCACCTGGGTTTTCTGCCATCAGGGGGCAGCATTACCCCAAACCTCTAAAGCTTGAACGGTGAGAGACTGGAGTTGAGTTCCGGTCAGGGTCAGGGGGCCTCGGTCAGGGCCAGCCTGCACTCACCTCCAGGCATCACGAGGCCGACATCCTGCACGGTGAGCACAGACAGCTTTTCCTCCGAGTCCACCCGGATGACCCCGTAGGTCAGCCCGTGCATGGAGAGGACGCCCCGGCCGGGGGGCTGGTTGCTGTCGTCGGTGGGCCTGTAGGGGCGGTTCCGTGTGAGTTTGCAGGAGCAGGGACGCGTCGTAATCACAGGTGTGGCCCGAGCGCCTGTGCACACTGAGGGCAGCCGCCGCAGGGTGCGCAGAGCACACCTGGTGGCCACGTGCCCCGATGCTTCGCTCGCCCGGGGCCCTGTGTCCTGTGTTTGGAGAAGCCAGTGTCCACCAGCTCAGCCCCGGGGCCCCGGATGTGTAAAAGCCCCGGGAGCACTGTGCGCCCTGCCCTGCCTCGCCTCACACGCGCCCACCACGGACAGCCAGCACGGCCTCTCTGCAGAGCCGTTTTCCAGCCCTGAAAGGCTAAAGGGAGAAGAACGTGCTGAGAACGCAGAGGACGGCAGGGAGCAGAAACGAGGAATTCTGCTCATCCAGCGTCAAGCGCACACGTGCGCGGCCCGGCCCTGAGGCAGACACGACCCCGCCCTGGACGAGCGGACGAGAGGCGGGCGGCATGGCGGTCGTGGTGGGGTGGGCAAGGCGGTTTCAGGCCTGTCCCCCCTGGCCCTGCTCTCCTGGTGCCATCCCTCCCGCTCACCCGGCGCTTCCCCAGCGGGAGGGTCCGGACTTGGGGAGAACCCGTCAGTGCCTGGACAGCTTGCCCACCCTCCTCCCCAGCTGGGGCGGCCCCGCGGTCCTGCAGCTCTACCTCCGGATGGCGACCGTCAGCGCCTCCGGCGAGCTGGCACAGGGGCAGATGACCTCTTGGCGCAGGCCTTTACTTTGGAAGACGTTAAGAAATGCATCACAGGAAGAGATAGACCCTGGAAAGAGGGGGGCTGGGAATCAGGCAGCGGGACTGGGGAGAGCACCCTGTAGCGGAACGTGCTTTCGGGCTGGGGTCCAGCCACACGCAGGGCTAGGCTGGGCGGAAAACCCAGCGCAGCTGCTCTCGTTCGGCGCAGTGAGAGGCGGCATGGCAGACCCACAGGCCCGAGCCCCTAACGCGCTGCGCTCAGGGAAGCCTGCCTGCGGGCGGCGGCGCTGCGCTCAGGGAAGCCTGCCTGCGGGCGCGGGCCGCGCAGTGTCGCTGACGTGCTCCGCTTCCAGCACGCAGGTTCCCAAAGCCAGGTCCACCCAGCCTTGGCCAGGGCAGGAGACGCTGCAGCGACCTGACCGCGGCCTCAGGCCTAGCTCCCCGGGACCTGGCAGCTGCCGACTTCCTAACGCAAGCTGACCTCGCATCCCTGAAGACACGCTGCTCTGCAGTTACAGGTGAGTGCACAATCTGGGGAGCTATTCTGCTATTCTGCAAATGGAAGGTCTTTTATGAAAGTAATGGTAATTATCTGTATCAGCTGTTACAGTATTTGTAGCTTTAATTTACAAACACATTGTGCAGTTTACAAATGTGGTCAGAAACCAACATTTTTTTCATTTAACATTCGTTCTTTCCCTTTACTTCTGCTTTATATGTCCCTCTGATTAAAAAAAAAAAAAAAAAAGAACAAGCACACTGGTTTTTGTTTCAACTGACTGAAATATTTCTCAAGGTACATAAACAGTCTCCCGTGGGGCTGCTAATTAACTTTACCTGGGCAATTTTTCTATAAGATTTGGCAATGAAATTCCATTAAAAATGACAAATTAATTTCCTGATCAATAAAACCACTATGGATTATAAAACAACAACAGTTAATATTTCTCGAGACTTTTTCACATCGGGAGCAACTGCGCATAGGGACTGGATTCGATCCCCATGAAACCGTATGATTTAGGTCCCATTTTGCAGCTAAGGAGGGAGAAGGGTTCAGAGTTAAGTGACATCCCCGAGCGAGTAGGGACGCAGAGGAGCAGCGTGTGGCCCCCGGGGGTCTGCGGGGCCCTGGCCCCCACTGCCAGCCGCGTGCGCAGCCAGGGCTTGCTCCCCTTTGGCTGTCATTCTGTGACAACTTCTCAACTGAGGTGAAGATGAGAATGAGGAGCCAAGGTGCAGAGTGAACCCTGGAGGCCGCGGCCCACTGCCCGCTGTCCTCGCGGGAGCGGCAGCTGTCACTTACAGGGGTTGGCACCGTCGGCCACGATCAGCATCCGCAGAGAGGAGAGGTTGATGTCCCTCTGATCCCTGTGTGCCACCAGCGCCCAGTGCATGTCCCTGGACTTGACGCAGGCCACTTTTGCTGAAAGAGGAGCAGAGGGGGGTCGCCGCGTGTCCTCAGACCACGTGACGCTAGCGGGGTCCTCGCAGGAGGGGGCGGCGGGCACCGCGGGACGCACCTTTGTACTGGCAGACCTTCTGAATCCAGGACAGCGGGTTCACCTTCATCAGTGCGTACGGGATGCTGATCACGTGCATCATGTTCATGACACTCTGAAAGCGAGGACACGCACAGAGGTGACACAGGAGAGGTCCCCACGCAAAGCAGGCTCCACGCGGGGACACGACTGGGGGCGCTCGGCGCCATGCAGGGGGGCAGCTGGTCCCAGTGCATCACAGCACAGCCCGGAAGCGTCGCCTGGAAGGCAACCTCGCCCTCGTGGCCCCCACTCCCCGCCGTTCCCATGAACGGCGCTCACTCACGGTCTCAACAGCGGCCGGGCGGGGCGCACCTACCGTCAGGATGCCGTGCCAGAGCCCGACGTCCTTCTTGAAATCCAACACGTTCACAATCGTTTCAGCTGCAGGAGTGAAAAAGGAGAGGTTTCTACTTACGAAAGAAGCACAGAAAAGGTGAAGAAAATCCGGCGTCATGTTGGGTTGTGAGAGGTCTTGGAAATCATTCCATTGTGTCTTTGCAGAAACTCTGCAGCCTCCAAACCCAGGTGGAAACGCCGGCCAGCCTGGAGTGTGTCCTGGGCGAAGGTTCCCACGTGCGCATTAACGGCAACGCCTCTTCACACTGCCACATGGGCGTGGCTCCTCGTTTTACGTGCGTGTTTCCCCTCCCTGCCTTTTTCCTTTTTCAAAAGGTTGTTTCCATTTCCATCACGTATTCTCCCAGGAAGTGTGGGGGATGAGGCGCTACCCGCCAAACACCCTCTGCTGCACCAGACACGCCTCGGTGAGGCTGGGTGATAGAGGCGGCAAGGGCTTTGGGGGGCATTCCAAGGTTATAGGGGTGACTCTTAAAAGGTGGGGGCAGGAGAAGGGAACTAAAAACATGTGGCTGAAAACAATGCGTACGATGGGATGTGGAAGCCAAGCTGGAGAGCTGGCTGCCAGCGACACCACGAACAGGGCCTCTGACGTCGTGTTTGTCAGCTGGCCCGGGCAGGCGGCCCGGCTGTCACACGCCTGCCCAGCACTGCCTGCCGCCGAGCCCCAGACACGCCCCAGTGCCTCGTCTCACACCCTCGCTCGTTCGTTCCCACTATGCTCTCCAGAGCGCGGGCATGTGCACCCGACCCCCTTCCACAGAAAGGACGGCAGAGGCGCTTTCGAAACGAGCATGCTCGAGGGAGACAGCCTAGGTCCCACTCCACGCAAGTATTAGGTCAAGAAATGAGCCAAGATATAGATGCTCCTCCCTCTCTAACCCCCAAGAGATGGCCTTGCACCGTCGAGAAGTGAGGGCAGGGAAACGGGCCACGAGTCATCAGAAACGTTGACTTAAAAGGGAAAATGCTGACAACAAGGGCGGCAACCCGTAGGGCAACACGTCTCTGTGGGGGACTAGACAGGAGGCTCGTCAGGGACCCGACGCCTCACGGGACAAGAGAGCTGCTTTTAAAAGGGAGACTGCCAGCGGGTGGGGCGTAGGAAAAGAGGAGCAGTTCGGCCGGCAGCAGGGTGAGACGCCACCAGCCTCCCCGGGCGCCAGCCCCACGAGTGCCTGTGACGCAGGGCCCTGGGCGCCTTAGCTCCTGGCCTCCATGCCACCCCGTTCGGGGAAGCAAGCACAGCATGACATCCACTGGCTCCCGACAGCGTGGCCCACCCCAGGACCTCGCAGTCCAGGGCTTTCCTAAGGCCCCGAGAGACTGTGCGTGCGCCCGGAGGCGAGCATGATGGCGCTAAGGGCGCGTTACGATGTGAGCCGGCCCTCGCGTGTGGGGCGCCCGACCTCCAGAGCGACTGGGTTTGGAGACAGGGCCGCTAAGGAGACGCCAGTCCTCACGGGAAGGGGGACGGACGGAGGGCTGGGCGGAAGGCGCCATCTGGGAGCGGGAGGACGTGCCCACCCCCGGGAGCCGGCCTCCTTTCAGGCTCCTGGCCCCCCGACGGAGAAACACCTGCTCCCTGGCCCCCGGTCCGCAGTGTCTGCTACGGCGGACGCAGTGACTGAGACAGTAAACACGAGCCGACCTTCTGCTGCGCTGGGTGCGAACGTCACAGGATGTTTATGGCCACCAGCACGGACAACGCGGTCCCCTACTGGTCGACACACACGTCACAGGCTGAGGTCTGGAGTCAGGTTCCGCCCATACCTTCCGTGTAGCCGCAGGCCTGCGTGAGCGCCTGGCAGTGGGTCAGCAGTGCGATCCTCGTCACGGTCACCCCGAGCACACTTCCGTCCTTGCACGTCTTATACTGAAACGAGACGACACGGCGGGGACCGTGGTATCCGAGGACAACGCAAAAGCACGTCACCAGCTCCCCAGTCACGAAGGGGCCGCGTCAGTGTCGGGAACGGGGGCCCCAGCGACTGACCTCGATGTATGCCGTGTCATTATTCGCATCTTTAATGTGGGGGAACCAGTCCCGAGGTGGTTTGGAGAGGTGTTTTGACTCGGTGACGAACCACAGCAGCTTTGGCCAACCTGGCAGAGAGAGGACGAGTCCCTGCTAGGCGAGCACCTCCCAGAGCCGCCGCCTATTGGGGTGCCACGTGCACAACGCCACACGCAGGTGGAACCCCGCTGGGGCGCCACACGCAGGTGGGCACGAGCGGCTGGCAGTTGTCACGCCGCGCTGCATGGCTGTGGGGACGGAGTGTGTCAGGAGACATCCCTGTGCGGCAAGGGCATCCGGGACACATGGGCGCAGTGCCCGGTGCAGAGCCTGCCTGGGACACGGTGCTGACGTACCTTTGAACTGCGGGATCTCCCCCGTTGGGCTCTTGGGCAGTCCTTTGTGGCAGGCGTCACTCGTCAAGGCAACAGTAACCCCACAGCTGCCGAGCAGGAACCCGATCTGCTGGCTTCCTGCGTCCTGGAGGGGTCGACCAGAGACAGGAGGCGGGAAGCTGAGGGGACGGTGGCTCCCCTGCCTCGCCCTGGGCTCTGGGAGGCAGTGGGCCTCCCCGCGTGACCTGCAGTCTGGGCGCGAGCCGGGGTTAGAAGCAGGGGCAGAGCCCGGCTGCTGCTGGCTGGCCACGCGACCTGGGATGGGCGGCGGCCCGCATGGCCTCCGCCTGTCTGCAGCGGGGGTGGAGGGCGGAGATCTCCCAGGTCCGCAGCGAGGGCGACCGGGGAGTGCACACAAGTGGTCAGCGTGGGGCTGGTGCTCAGCATGTCCCGTGAAGCCCCCCTGCCCTGTGGACTGTGGCTGGAGGACACGCTGACTGAGGACAGAATGGGCCCCAGAAAGCCGAGCGACTACCGAATGCCTGCTTCTCAACACTCAGAGCTAAGGCTCTGGTCCCTGGCCAGCAAGATGGAGGCCTGGTCACCTTCCCTCACCCTGAGCACGTCCTGTCTCTCAAAACAAAGACCACGGCTGTGTGACGTCGACTCTGGTGACTCCGAGTAGTGGGAGCCTCTGAACGATGGCCTTGACTTAAGAATGTGCTGTTCGAGCCGACGCAAGGGGTGGGGCAGCCACGGCAACCACCAGCCCTGACATCTCTGTCACCTACTGTGTCCGGCTGCCCCACTGGAAGAGCGACGGCAGGAAGTCAGGGCAATTCACTCTCTTTACTCCCACCAGCCCCACGGGCTGTGACCCACCGCATGAAGGAGCCGGCGTCCTAGACATGTCATGAAGCACAGTTAACCTCTCACCTCCCAGCACCCCCACCTGGCTCTGCCTGAACCCGCCGATGGCCCCAGCACCCAGCTGCCTGTCGCTCTGCCCGTCTTCACGTCACTAAAAGTGAGGTGATGTGGTGTTTTCACCCAAGTTATATCAGCAGCATTTGCCTCTTAAAACTGTAGTCCTTCAGGCGACTGATTCCTCCTCATTGCAGATTTAACCCCAGCAAAAACCCTGTCTCTATGCGATGGTGCCGACACCCTCCGCACCCACAGTCGGGACAGCCCTGTTTGGCTGTCACAGTGCTTCTCCTTCAGGCAGGGCCTTTTTGAGTACAATTCTAGTCGGCCACTTGAATGTGAGTGTGGCTATCACATCGTCCGCCCTGTGACCACGGGGTGACCGGGGAGGCCAGTCCTCGGTCAGGCTCAGCGGCAGGAAGGCGCTTCTTGGGCACGTGTTTGCCAGAGCGTCCACAGTGGGGTGGCTCAGGGGAGGGCACCACGGTGCCTGCCTTGACCTGCCCAGGCCTGGTGGCCGCGCTCAGGGGACGTGCTTTCACTCCGGCTCGCCCGGTGGATGCCTGCTGTCCCCTGAGCCATGCCTTTCTACTGCCAGCTCGTGACGTGCTTTCTAAAGCAATGAACTCAGAGATGAAGAGACAGCAAACGCAGCGGGAGGCGTCAGGACGACGTGGCAGGAGAGCGGCTGGGAACAGGCACAGAGGCCAAGACTCCGAGGAGCGAGACGCGGAACACCGGCTTCGTGGGCAGACAGCTCGGCCCAACATGGCCCCGACGCACAGACGCTCCGCCCGAGGCACGGCTCCCGCCAAGGCCCGCGGGTGGGCTGAGCTGTGTGCGCAGTTCTGTCCCCTTCGCCGTGACAGCCGCTGCAAGCCCGACCCCTCAGACACGAGGAGGTGGAGCGCCGCTTGCAAGACGGCCGCGCGCACGGCGCACACGGCGCACACGCCCGCGCGGTGGAGGCTCCAGCACCGTGGGCCTGCCACCCGCCAACGGGCTTTAACAAAACGGCACCCTCTTTACCTTTCTCGTGAGCGGGACTTCGATGGGCACGGGAACGACCTCGGCCAGCAGACAGCCGTAGAAGGCCACCATGGACGCAGCGGGGTCATTGTTGGGGAACACCAGTGCCACCTGGGGGGCAGAGCGGAGGGGTTTCTGTCAACACTGAGCTCAGCGCTTACGACGCCAGGAAACGCGCCGACCAGGCAGCAGGGTCGCTCGCCCAGAGGAGGGACGCTGGGACGCGTCAGGCGCACTGCTCACAGCGCATGCCAGACACGCGTCTGACCGTGTGGCACAGGCTTCCCTGTCATCCACGTGGAAGGCCAACGTCCCACCGGCAGTCCCCGAAACTGGGCAGGCACAGCTCCCCATTCTCTGCATCGCATCGTCCGCGTGTCCACATTTTCACGCGGGTTCGTGCACGCGGGTTCGTTTCCACTGTTCCCGCTGGGCTTACGAACACGCCCTCGTGTTTCTGCGGCGTCTTCACGATCGTGGCCAGACGCCGTGCGCTGCCTCCCCGGGGTGCTGGGCTGGCCGCTGCACCCGCTCAGGTCTACGTCTGTCTTTGTGTCAGTAGCACACTGTTTTGATTATTACAGGTTTTTTGTGAAGTTTAATAATTGGAAGTGTGAGTTTTACAATTGACTTTCAAAGGCTGAAAGTCAAACTTATTCAGTAAAAAATTGGAAAAGATCATAGTCCACCACGGGACCTGGGGCAGCAGAGATCTTGTAAAAAATTCCCGGCAATGGGCCCATGCCTCTGATAATGCCTCGCACATAAATCACAGCTTACATTCTTGTTGGCTTAGGGCGCTCGACGACATTTTTATAAAATGCACTGGGAGTCCTGAGGGTGCAGGGAGACTAACCCAGTCTGGGCATCTTAGGGACCTAGCGGCTCACAGGAAAAAGGCAAGAAAACTGGGTCCCATGTCCAGCCCCACTCCTGAACTGGAAGTAAAGCCTGGATGAGATTCTTACCTGCTCTGGGTGTAAAAGCAAAATGGAAACAGTACTATCTGTCCTCTGTAACTTATCATATTGTGGTCAGAACAAAAACTTGCTTTTCTATGAAAGATGGTAGCCTGTATCCCACTGACTAATGTAAAAAGAGTTTTATTTTATTTTTTTTTTTAGAGTCAAAAGGAAAGTTTATTAGAAAAGGGTAACACTCCACAGAGTGTGGTCCCCTCTCAGAGGCAGAGAGTGAGGGGGACAGAGAGAGAGAGAGAGTAGTGAAAAAAAGTTTTAAGCGTGATTGCTCTGCCTGCCCAGGTAGACGACATGAGACTGTTTCAAACTAGATGATGCATGACAATGGTTAGAAGCAAGGTGTTGGACAGAAATGGATATGAGTGCTGGCCATGCCACTTACTCCTTATGTGCCTGCACCCGATATAACACGAGTGCCACCTCTCAAGTCTGCGTGTCCTTGTGGATAACACGAGACACACCCTAGTTCAGCTGCCTGAGGTGCTGTGAAGATCAGATGACTTACTACGTGACTGCTCCCACCAAGTGTGAAGCGAGGCGGCTTAGGAGTGTTAGGATTAGGGGACGCTGAGCTTTGGAACTTCACATCAGGAGGCATCTTTCCCACAGAAGATAGTGTTTTGCAGATGCAATAAATTAAACGGCACCTACCCGATCTCCAGGCCGCACCATCGGTTCTTGCTTTGTACCTAGCTTATGCAGAATGTTGTAAGCAACCTTCATACTTCTTGTCCATAGTTTACCTGTCGATACAAATTACAAAGACACGCATAAGCAGAAAGTGGATATACGCATGCCTTAAACTATACAGAGTATGTTACTTTTTCATTTTAAGCCTTCACGGTGCACTGAGTTCCTGGATCAAGATGAGCAATAAATGCCAGCAATTCTGACTCAGAATGCAAGCAGCCTAGACACCAGCAGGCAGCACTAATACAAATACTCTTAGTGGGCGAAGCACCTATAGCCCAGCCAGAGGGAACTTTAATTATCGCAGAAGTTGTGAGGGAAGATTTTCAGGGAGTAAAGTAGGGCAAAGACCACGGCCATGGTGCATTGCTGCTAGTTTATGTTGTGCAAAATGACACGTGTTTCCTCTAGAGAATTCTACCAAACAAAGAAGAATTAACACCAATCCTTCTGAAAATCTTCCAAAAAACAGAAGAGGAGGGAGCACTTAAACTCATTTTATGAGGCCAGCATTACCCTGATATGCAAACCAGACAAGGGCACCATAAGAAAATAAAATCATAGACCAATATTCCTGATGACCATAGATGCAAAAGTCCTCTCAACAAAATGTCAGCAAACCAAATTCACCAATGCATTAAAAACATCATACATCATGACCAAGTAAGATTTATTTCAGGGATGCAAGGAGGGTTCCACGCATGTAAATCAATCGATGTGATTCACCACATTCACAAAATGAAGGATAAACATCATATGAACATCCTAACATGCAGAAGAAGCATCTGACAAAATTCAACATCCATTCCTGATAAAAGTCTCTCAACAGAGTGGGATAGAGGGAACACGCCTCAACATGATAAAGGCCACACGTGACAAGCCCACAGCTCACGTCACACTCAACGGTGATGAGAAAAAGGTTTTTCCTGTAAAATCAAGTACGAGACAAAGATGCCCAGTCCAGCTGCTCTTCTTCGACTTACTATTACAAGTCCTAACCAAACCAATTAAGCAAGAAAAAAAAAGCATCTAAATTGGAAAGAAGTAAAACTCACTCTTTGCAGATGACATGATGCTATACAGAGAGAACCGTCAAGATTCCACTAAACAAAACTGTTAGAATAGGTGAAGTCAGTAAAAGCTGCAGGATACAAAATCAACATACAGAAATTGGTTGCACTTCTATACGCTGATAATGAACTATCAGAAAGAGAAGTTAAGAAAGCACTCCCTTTGGCTAGTTCACCAAACAGAATAAAACGCGTGGGACCTGAATCGAGGAGGTGAAAAGCGTGCACGGTGAGAACTGCACAGCACTGAAGAAAGGGCCCGGCGCCGCCAGCAGGGCGCAGGCGTCTGGGCCGCGCTGCGCCCAAGCGAGGGTGAGCGCGGGGCGGGGCCGTCAGAGCTCGCGGGCGTCGGGGCTCTGGAACACGGGAACCGTTCCGAGTGCCTGCGAAGCACGGCGCCCACAGCACGCAAGCCCGAAAAGACACACACAGGCTGCCTGATGCTCTTCCAGTTCGAGCAGCTAAGTCCTTTAAAATACATCGGGCAAAAAAAGCCAAGTCATAAATCACAAAAAAAAAAAAAAAAAAAAAAAAGAGAGAGAAAGAGAAAAAGAGAGAAAAAGATGAGCATTTGCCTGGAAGAAAAGCAGGCCGCAACAAAGCAAAATGATTAAAAGTATAAAACGCCATGGTTCTCTTTGGTATGCTCTTTGTTTATACTGGTTAACAGAAAGCCTGCGGTTTTTACCATCCGTTTGGTCACAACCCTCATTCGCTGTGCTTCTCAGCAGGGATTCTGCTACCCGAAGGCTTTGCAGGAGCCACGTTTTGGGGCTGAATGTGAACGGTCACACTGGACAACCTGGCCCCTCGACTGTGCCATGTTGTTGGTATTAGAACAATTCTCATTCAGTGAAATGTTCTCTTTTCAGCAACATCTGAGCATTCGAAATTCATCTACTGAACGTTCCTATATAGCGAGCAGTTGTCTGAAGCTTTCATCGTGCCAGCTGACACTTTGACTTTGCGTCCTGATAAACTGTTGTCTTATATTTGGGAACGTGTTGTTTCCCTCTACCCCTTTAACAAAGTAAAAACAAGACTGCCCCACGGCATGTGCCTTGCATAGATGACTAAAATACAACAAAATACAATCGGAAAGCAAGAGATGCGATGCCTTGGTACGAACACATGGGTCCAAATTTCGTAGACAGCACCGTCTGTCTCTGACACCCTACACCCACCTCAGGGGAGTCAGCGCCCTCTGCTCCCCATCGCCCCAGAGCAAGCTGTACTTCCTCTCTGCTCACCAGCCCCGAGCCACGTCCCACTCGTCTCTGATCCCCACGTCTTGGTGCCAGTGCTTGGAGCGCTTCAAACTCCGTAAGCAGCGCCTGTGGCTGATGGGCGCGTGCGGTGCTGTGCGCACACAGGTGAGCCTCTCCCCGCGGGCGGGCAGGTGAGCGCTGAAGAGCCACTGAGGAATGGCCGTGCACTGACACAGCCAGCTCCGTGGCCGAGTCTGGCAGGAGGTGAGGCTCTCACAGGAGAACTATCTTTCTGACTGAATAAAACCCATTTCCAAGAATGTAATTTTTAAAAAAATCATACTTACGCCTCATCATGGGTGAAATACTCTTTATCTACTTAGAATCACCCCATGAAGCCATGAAAACAAGAAAGTTATGAATCACGCATCCCTACCCCGTCCCCGGCTGTCCACGAGATGCCCAGGACGGTGGCCGAGCTGATGGCTGTGCCTCCGGGCCCCACGCCGCAGGCGGCTGGACTCCACATTATTTCATGCAGCATCCGAGTCCTGACCTCTGCTACTAATGTGGAAATCTATTTCTTTTCTACCTACACTTGGAAGAGTGTTATTGTCATAAAAACAAAACTCAAAGTAAAAAAAAAAAAAAAGGTCATCTACCCTTACGCATGCAGATGTGACACTGAGCTGGTCCCTCTCCGAAGTTGCACGGACAGTGTGAAAAGGGCCTGGCGATCCGCCTCCCCACGGCCTGCCCCACGGAGCAGAGACGGGCCCCTCTGGTATAGTTAGCTGTCCCTGAGCACTCAGACTGTGTCACTCGTACTGGATGAGGAATTTCAGAAAGCTCCTTTCTCCTGTTTTCTGACAAAGCACTTTGCAGATGGATTTCATTTCTTCTGAACGATACGTGTCACAGAGTCAGCTACACGTTCTTCAACCATCAACCCTTCCCAAGAGCGCCGATTTTGAGAACAGCACATCTACGGCCCAGGAGGTAAACTCCAACCTCTTGGTGCAGTCATGATAAGTAAGTTTTGGGATCCATTTCTGGATTTTACTCAAAGAAACATTTAACAATAACTTTTCTTATTCCAACCAAATCATTTCCCTAAACTACTTCCTTTTGGAGTCCACGTGTTTCCGGACCGGAGGCGTGAGGCCGCACTAGCGCCCGTGAGCCACCCGGAAGGCAGCAGGTGCGAGCGCGCAGGTGCGCGCGGGCGCGAAGGGGCAGGCGGGCCGTGAGGGTTACCGTAAGTGAGGATGTACAGGGGCTTCCCGTTCGTGTCCATCGTGGTCAAGCACGGGGCCTTTGGCGAGATGGTCCCCCATCGCTGCAGCGCGGCTTCTAAGGACGGGGGCCAGTTCGTAACCACGCCCAGCTGCTCCCCGCGCATCGCCAACATCTGCGCTCCCTCCGGCTTGGGCTGGTTCGGATCCGGTTGCTGGACTAAATACACATGAACACAAGACGTTTTCAAGAAAAGTATGTCCACATTAGCACGACCATGTTTTTCCTGTACAGAAACCAGTTACACTTAGTTAACGAAGCACACGTTTATCACTGCGTGGAAAACACGCACACACGCTTTTCTAGAACGATGGGTGTAAGCGGGCGTTTGATTCTGACGACGTCCCAGGCAACGTCGGGTGGGGCTGCTGGGGAGACCAGAGCGCATTTACAAACGGAAGGCAGGCAGAGGTGTCCACCCGCACGTCCCCGGAGCCCAGAACTGCAGCACTCAGGTTTGAAATGTCACTGACGGCACGCATGAGCAATCCTGGCCTCCAGAGAACTCAGACCTTGCTAAGTTATACTGTGTCCTTAACTAACGAGATGCAAATTTTATTCGCTAGAACTGCTATGAGTAATGAGCAGAGATCATCTTTTCTCGAGGAAAACACAAATGTATGACTCAAAATACAATACAATTTGCCCAACTCTTTAGGTAGGAGAGAAACCCAGATTCTTCTCTCTTCTTGAAGTGGTTTCTCTCTCACAGTGTGTGCCTGGCAACTTCCACCTGCTGTCCAGAAAGTCAGCACGTCCTGCTTGGGTGTAAAGAACAAGAACACGAGAGTCTGCGTTTGGTGGAATAAGTGTATGTTGCTTTGACTTCAGGTGTCTGTGCTAAAAGGCTTGCGCATACTCGGGGGTTAAGACAACAGCTCCTGGATTTGTAAAGCGTGGCGGCCAAACGCGAACGCTGCGTGCTCACTGCGTTCCTCTTAAGCTTGCGCAGAGAGAGCTGTGTCGCTGTCGGAAAGATTTCCTGTGACCTACCTGAGTTTCTGAGACCTGAGAGGGGCCTTAGAGAGTGCCTGGCCCCTGGGACAGAGCTGCGGGAACAGCACCTACACAGTCTCTGAAGAAGAGTCCCGTCTGCTAGCGAACGCCAAGGTTACTGTTCTTAAAATGGAAAGTGGCCTCGGTACCAAAGACACCTTCGTATTTAGGGCCTGCAGGCCCGCAGGCGTGAGCGGTGGGGGGAGCTCTCACCTTCTAACAGTTCTTCAAAGTCATCGACAAAGAACTCCCGTAACGGCGGTCGCTTAGGTCGCTTGAGGGTATTAACCAGCTGCTGAATTTTCGCTGACACCCGGCTACTTACGGGTACTCCTGAAAGACAGAACCGCGGGGCAGGACCGACTTTAGTGCACGCGTCTGAACAGGCCCCACAGGGACCGGCCACAACACTCGCCCACGGCCCTGTCATAGTGCCAAGAGGCACGGGGTGGCCTGGAGAGATGTGTCCCTCAGTCTCAGCCGGATGCTGCGCAGAGAGAGGGTGGCCTGCTGGTGGGCGGTCCGAGCGCAGTGACCCCGCCGGGAAGCCGAGCGAGGACAGTGCCGCAGCAGACACCACCTATGGGTCGTCCTGTCCTGGTGACACTGGGAGGCTGTCTGGGTCCCAGCTCCGAGTCCTACAGCAGGATCTGTCACCTCCTCACTCCACTGTCTCAGGCCCCCCCACCCAGGGGGCCAGAGAGCTAACAAGCAGAGAGACCCCCACGGCCCCACCTCTCCCGAGACCACTGGCACTGGGCCCCGAGCAGCCGGCACGACATCCCAGTGGAAACGAGGGCCCTGCAGTGATGACACTAGCCCCCCGCCCCCGACGGAAGCCGGGGCCAGGCCTCGCGGGCACTGCAGCAGGCCTGTCCACGAGGTGACCGCTGGGTCCCTCTGCATGTCGCAGGGCCACTCTCCTGATGGAATGTTCGAGAAATGCATTCTACAAGCACAGCAGTTAAAGTCTCCAAATCTTTTTCAGAACACTAGCATACATTTGTCCACGTGTACTGAAAACAATTAGACCATGTTATATTTTTTATGATGAACGTGACATTTTGAAAACTGAATAAGTGATCATTTAAGAAGCTTAAAAAATTTTAAATAACCCAAATTAATGAACAAAAGGGTTTCCAAGGTGCTGACATCGCTGCCAGGCAAAGGCACCCGCTGCAGGCAGGCTCCGCCCCCGGAAGGTGCTCGGACACCCGGGCCCGGCGGCGTGGGCCGGGGCCTGCACGGGGCCACACGTCTGAGAGGCGCGGGCCCGGCAGGGACCTCCCTCTCCACGTGCCATCAGAAAAACAGCTCAGCTTTTGGAATGGATATGGCAGAACTCAAGAAAACTTTCTGTCCAATAGGAAACATTTTAATAGTCTTAAAATTCTCTATGGGCACGTTCAGAATTGAGACATAAAGTATTCTATAATTTTGAAAATACATAAAAGCGCACAGCCCTGAATTCTCAGCATCTTAACACATTTTCCCAGTAAAGAGTCAGACTTGACCTGGTTTGGATGGGTCGAAGACCGTTTGGCCAGGCTGCTCTCTCCCCGCTGTGTTTACAACGCTGAAACGATTCCCAGGACCCACCCAGATGTGCTCACTGGGGAGGGGGGGGCAGCGTCTGCTTCCTAGTGAGGGCCCAGGAAAGTCTGACACGCGCTGAGAAACGCTGGGCTGGACATGGCACTTGGGTGGGTCACGGGGACAATGTGTGGGTGTAGCTGAAAGTGGACGAGGCTGACAGACTTCAGAAGCGAGGTTATTAAAACGGTGAGACCAGAGCGGCCGTCAGAACCAGCTTAGCACACAGAGAATCTGGCGGAGAACGAAAGCGAACGCTGACTCGGAAAGCATTCCAGGGACCCGATCGTGCTGCAAGCTGGAGTGACTTCGGATGTGCCAGCGGGAGTCACGAACCACAGTGCCGGGGACAGAGGGCTCTGGGCACCATGGAGAGGCACACTCGCTGCCTGCTGGAGTTGGGTCCAGGCCCCGTCATCGGGGTCTAGTCTGCCACTTCAGAGTGGGTAACAGAAAGGCCATTGTCACCACAACGCACGATTAAAGGTGTGAGGAACAGAGGAGAACCCTTACTGCTGTGTTTTATCAAACTGCTAATTTTTTTCCCAACGTGGAAGAAAATATGACACTTTCTTCCAAAGTCTAAACCACCACATGGGCCCATATCTATGAATTAATTTGTTTAAAGTTAACCTCACCTGGCCCTTCCAAGTAAACATTCAGGCTCTTAGCACTTGCACAACAATTTGTTAACTTCTGAATCAAAGCCATTCATTAGCAAAAAAACAAGAATCTTATAAACTTTCCTTCTCTCCTCATGACTAAATTCCCACAGCATTGTCATTTTTCCCACAAAGAATAACTCTCGGCCCACTTGAAGGCTGGCTGCATTCCTGTGACTACGCCCCTCTCTGCGGGAGGTCCCTAAAGGACTTGCCGGATTAGACTGGGATTAGACTCGGGGAGTGACTGTGTGTGTAGAGGAAGCACACCCAGTCGTGGGCCCAGAAGGGCAGGTGAGGGAAACCTGTCCGTGGGGAGGAAGAGCAGGCCGGCACGTACCGTCGCCGGTCTCCATGAGCTCGGCGTTGCCATACTTCGGGGCTGTCCGCGACGTCGTGGAGCCTTGCGGCCTTTCTACTTGTATGGAGTGTTCTGAGGTGTACGTGGTTACATCGGGAGGTGCAGAGTGATTTTCTGGAACGAAGCAAAACACAAGTTCTCTGATTATCACGGCAAAGTTATTCTGAAGGCTAAGGAAGGAACAGGGCTTCAGAAAATGTCACATCCTAAGAAGAAACCACGACTGAGTCAAAGGAACAAAGTTATGTGAAACTCCAGACATAACATCGTAACAGGAGCCACATCAATGAGTCCCGTAGCGTTTTAACTAAAATAACGCTTTCGAGCAGTCAATGGAAAAAGATAACGCTAGGCTACGTGTCTGCTCCTCAGGGTGACGTTCTCATCTGTCACGATAGCCCAAGCTTCGGAGGCGAGACTGGACGTGACGCTGGCTCTGCGGGCCTCTCGGGACCTTGGGAAGCACCCTGTCTGGCCCGGGTGTCCTCGCCCAGCAGACGCGGATGGTGCCGGCGACCTCCGCCGCGGAGTGGCAGTGACACACGTGGCGTTCTCGGGGCCCGTGTGCCTCGGGGGAGGGAGAGCTCTCGAGAAGCACCAGCTGTCTGTTTCCGCACGGACCCTGTGCTTGGCGCTGCCGCGTCGGGCACAGCGGGAGCAGCTGCAGGCCCGCCCGCCCGCCACACTCGCCGTGGTGGCGCCAAGCACCCGGATGGTCAAGCAGGGCGGGCGCGGCCCCCGCTAAATTGTGTGTTTGCTGCATCTCGACTTTATTCAGGTTCACTTGGTTAAAGCGCGCTGCAGCCTCCTCAACGGTGACGGCCGGCCAGCCCGCCTCTGGGTTGGGCGGCAGGAATGCTGCCGTGTTTCTGCTTTGGAGCTGGGAAAAATAACGGTCCAACACATCTGGTGATTAAAAAACAGGGACAGTGACAGCTGGGTGACTCCAATATGCTTTCCAAATCTACTTAGGGGTCGCCTCCCCTCCCATCCCTTTCCAACGCCCACACGCACGCGGCCCAGCGGGACCACCACCCCCGCAGCGCGTCTGCCAGGGAGGCGGAGCCTGTCCCGACGCCGCAGGGGCGCACTGCGCCCTGTCACTTTGACGGCAGTCAGGACTCCGGGTCTACCCAGGTCACCTCTCTTGGGGAGTACTTAAAGGCACCTTGCACGGAACCCATGCTCAGGAGACACCTGGGAGAGGAAGGGCGGAGTCGGTTGGGCGCGGACCCCCAGACCCGACGCGTACCGCTCCAGGCAGCGGCGTCTGCGTGGGTCAGGAGCTCTGTGAGGGCCACGCGCCCTCCGCAGAGCAGGGCCGTGCCCCTGGGCACGGCGGCCCAGCACTCCCCAGGTCGACTTCCCAGTGCTTTCGCGTCACGAGACAAGGGGCAGCCGTGCCTGCAGCCACCGGTCAGGTGCCACCTCGCCGTGAGCCCTGCCCCAGCGCCGTCCACGACACCCTCCTACGTGCCCCCCATGGGTGGTTCTGCCTCATCTCCCCGGCTTGGCTTTCGCCCTCAGCAGCCGACGTGGGTTCCCTGCGAGTCTGGAATTCACGGCCGGCACACGGGAAGGCGGAGGGAGCTGCAGGGCAGCCCACTTTCAGGCAGGATGTGCATCAGAGAGTGTTCATTCTAACTGCGTGAAGCGGGGCCTGAGGGCCGGTGGTGGCAGGTCCACGTTTTAGGCTGTGGTCACTATTTCATTCCCAAATAACTTCTAAACGGAGAGAAGAACGATGGAAAACCTGGTTTTCGTACAAAGAAAGCGACGAGCTCGCAGCCCACTAACGGGCGTGGAGGGCGAGCCAGGCGTCAAAGGAGCCCCGCGCTCCGCGTGCCAAGGACGTGCCACCCTGCTCGGCCGCATCCCGACAGGCAGAGTGGCGTCCAGGAGGGCGTGCGGGACCCCGAGACGTGAGTGCGACCAGCAGACAGATGTCGGGCGTGTCCTGGTGCAGGGCAGGAGACCCTGCCTGTGGACAACAGCTCCCTGGTCCCCACCCGCAAGCTCGAGTTGGTGGTGGAAGGCTCCGACGGTCACACGCCCACACTGGGGCTGCGACGGGGACCTGTCCCTCCTGTGTGCACAGTGCCACCGCCCTTCCCGTGCGTCACGAGCAGTGCACCACGGGGCTGCGAGGAGAGCGAAACGGTGGCGTGCCACCCAGCAGGGGGGCGTCCTGTCAACTCAGCCCCGCTGCCCTCTGTGGCCGAGGGCGCTAAGTGACACCCCGCCTGACAGCCACGGTGACTTGATCGCGGCCACCCTGCGTGAGGCGCAGTCGCGAGTCCCTGGGTGGGGACCCTGTCCCGTCAGGAGCCCCAGGAAAGAACCTGTGAGACTCCTGTGCACGGGGGTGGCAGCGACCCGCACGGTGTTCCGAGGCACGTGCGTTCACACCTGGAGAAAGCGGAAGTAACTGAGGGCGCCCTGTCACACGCACGGGGTGAGGGAGCAGGCCGGGAGCATCCCTGCGAAATGGGAGCACAGCACACAGGGGGCAGGGGTGTCTGTGTGTCCCCAAATCGTCACTCTGATTCTAAGCATTCAGTCCAAATACACAGAATTGGGTTTGAGAGGTGAACGCCCGAAGCGTTCTGGGGGAAGAGGGACAGGATCAGCCTGCTCCCACAGCACCAGCAGGGCAGCGTGAATGGAGGGACGGGCTGGGGGCGGGGAGGGGCCAGGGCGAGGGCTCGCAGGACGCGAGCGGCTGGACGCCCGGGATGTGGCTGTGACAGCACGTGGGGGTGAGCGCCGAGGACGCCGAGGCCCTGCTCCTGCTCCCGAGTGTAGGCCTCGTGGACGAGCAGCCCTCAGGGTGCAGGGTGGGCCAGTGGCCGCTACCAGAGGTGCCTGGGATGGCAGACTGGTGAAGGACCTCGAGGTGGGGGAGTGGCCGGCGGGTTAGGGAGCAGTGGGTGGCCTTGGAAACGGGGGGAGTGGGAGAAAGTGCCAGGACAGACGGGGCGGGGAGCAGCACTCAGTGCCCCCAAGCCTGGCCCTCTGGCCTTTGTGGGGAGAGCTCCCCGAGCCTGCTGCCGTGGGGAGGCCCTGGCTGCAGGCTCTCCATAGAAGGGCGGAGTGGTGGTGGGGTAGAGTGACACCAGCCCCAAGCCATCACGCTGTCCCTGACACACGCTTGGCATTTTAAGACCGTAAACGTTTGAGAAGTATTAACAGACCGTAAAGGGACTCTGAGACCTTGGGTGACTGTCCAAGAGTACATCAGGGTGACTTATCTGGCAGTGGCCAACGAAGCCCTTAGAGTGTGTTCCCCAGTGAAGCCGACCCGACCCTGAGGGCTAACGTGACCAGCCCGTGAGACGCAAGTGGGCACCTGAGACCCCTCACCTCTCGCAGGACGATGCACGGGATCAGGCACGAGCTCTGAAGGACATTGGGCGCGGCGGCGGCTGCCGTGCGCATCTGGCCAATGATAACGCACCCCCGACACACATGTACAGAACCCACACGTGACGGTGCCCCAGACGTGCCAGTCAACAGAGGGAGACAGACACCTGGCCAATAGACCTGTAGCTCCAAAAGAGCAGGACAGTTCCCGCAGAAGACCCTTTAGTTTCCAGAACACAGTATCTGATTCTGAATGCACAACCGTGCTATCTATTCTGCTGTTATTTCTTAGTCCAGAAATTACAGTTTCTCAATTTCCCCACTTCCACGTGGAGAGCTAATTTCTAGAACACCGTATAGACAAGCCTCTTGAAGTTTAAAGCATCCTGCTAATTCTGGTTGCTCTAAGTTGTGCTCCTGCCCTGTGGAGGTGGGCGAAGTGCTCTGGAGGCATCAGTCTTCTCTCTTCCAATTGCCTTAGAATGTCACGTGCAGAGGTTCTGACTAAGCACTTCCTGAGAACGGCCAGAACATTCTGCCCTCACTGTGAAGTGAGGGCATCTCTGCATCTGAGGTACAGGGGTCATCGTCAGGGCCAGTCTCGTTTTCCTGCACCCGAGTGGACAGCGGGCAGGCCTCGGTATCTCGGGATGGGGACATCTTGGTGGCCTGTCAGTGTCTTAAGTGTGAAAGCAACATCACAGCACACGAGACGCAGCGGCAAGCAGAGCCGCAGGAGGGGACGGAGCACTGCCCGGCCTGGGGACACCGGTGCTCCTGGACGAGAACCCGCGAGGGCTTGGCTTCCCTCCACCAACCACAGAGAGGGGCACGTCCCACGTTGTGACAGTCACTGCCACCTTCTGCGGTCTTTTAAGCTTCTGCTTTCCTCCCCTGGGGGACAAAGAAGTGTCTAGATGTCACCGGACACCTCTCCATGGGGTTAGAAGCACAAGGTCATGGCTTATTTCACCCTAAATTCCTACTTCAACACACACACAATTTTCTTATTTGTTGGTTTTCGCTGGTCTCAACAAAGGTCAAAGGCTGCCAATTCTCTACTTCATAATTCTTTTGCTTTGCCACAGGAATATAGGATTTTCATTTTCTCATCGTTTTATTATTTTGCCATGGCTTTAAATTTTTTTCATATTGACAGAAAATTCCCAGATATTCTAGGAACTTCTCTTTGTGCCAAAATAGGAATTACTGAAATGCCACCCACTGTAAAGCTGTATTTAGGTTACGCTGAGACCTGCGCATCCTTCCAGAGCACGGCAAACTGAGTTCTCCCTGCTGCCACTTCCCCCAGCGCTCCCCGTGCAAACTCGCGGAGGGGGAGCCGAGCGCAGCGGCTGCGCGTTCCCCTGCGCGGTTCTCACGCGGCCAGGAGAAGCACAGACTTCCAGGGCGGGCGTCGGTGGCAGAGGTGAGGGGCCCGGGCCGAAGCCCGTGTGGGCGCCGGGGGAGCAGCTGCACGAGCTCAGCTTCCCAACCACGGAGGAGGAAACTATCACCTAAAAATACGAGTGGCTACACATTCCCACTTATTTTTTAACTCACC
>CM053513.1:181685-220939 GCA_028627145.1 Eidolon dupreanum
GCGAGTTCTCCGTACCTCGAACACGCTCCGTTTCATACATCCCACTTTCAGACCTTTGTGTATAATTTCAAATTATAGAAAATGTGCAGGAAAAGTACAGAGAATTCCCATAAACTTTTACTCACAGTCGTAACTGTTCACATTTGCCCCCCTGCTTTGCTTTTTCTTCTCGCTAACCATTAGAAAATTGCAGACACCACGCTCCTCTGTACCGAACTGTGCCAATGCGTTTCCTAAGAACCGTTATTCTCTGTGCCATGCAAATTCTCAGAACCCGGCCACCGGCAGCTGCGTGGCCGCCGCACGCAGCCGTCTGCGGGGCTCCCGCAGCACGCGCGCCTGGGGCTCCTTGCTCGGTGGCTCAGTCTCACCCACGTTTTCCAGCTGTTCCGACATGATGCCAGCAACCCACGGCTTTCGGGACCCCCACGGCAGGAAGCCAGACAGACGTGAGCCCCGCTCAGCGCTGCGCCCCCTTCTCGGGCTCCTCCCATTTCTGGCCTGTGTTGGGGAGCTGGTCCCCCACGCACCCAAGCAACTGTCACCACTGCATCTCAAGGTTGCCCCTGTCACATGGGAGGGCTAGTCTGCTCTGACACCACCTCCAGAACCAGAGCCTATGACCCTACATCTTTCTTCCTAAAATTGAAGAATTTAATGAGACCATCCAAGTGAAATATAATTTCAAACCACACTTGGTTGAGACTGACTTATAATCATCTTAATGGAACATTCTCACCTAAACGAGATCCTTCGCGAAATGAATTTCACTTGTGACATGACAGGGTCCACAGAAAACACGAAAAGCTCAGCGGGAAGAAGGGCGCGTGCCATCCCTGGACCACGCTCCCCAAAAGGAAACCCTGTAAAACGACTAACTTCCCAAACTTCAAGTCAAAGGCACAAATTATGGGATTCAGTTTTTGTTATTCATTACAGTGGTTTTAAGTTACACTGTTGAAGAGGTTGTTAAAACTGAAGTGTCCTACGGACTTTCGCCAGCACACCATGTCTCGGCTCAGAAGCTTTAGGAAAACTATTTTCAGTTATACTTCTAATTACGAGTTAACTCATAATGAACCAATGAGATGCAAGTCAACCAACAGCTACCCTACTGACTTCACCCATGAACCTGGGGTGTGTTCATCTAACTCAGAAGTGGAATGCAGCACAGGAGAGGTGAGATGCAGCTACGCCACCCGCACGTCTGCAGCTCTGGCACCACCGACACCTTCCACCTGGGGAAAAGCCGGCATCCACACTCCCCGAGGGGCAATCATGGAACCTCTGCAGAACCACCATCAGGTAAAAGGAATCTTACGACGCCCTACCAAACTCATGCACTCCAAAAAGGAAGCTCTCTGCTCTATTTCAACCACAGCAGGTTTCTGTAGCAAGCGATAGGGTATTTATTTCTAAAGATCCCAGGAAAATGCAAGCAGATTTGGAGAGCGGGGCAAAGGGCGCCTACTAAGGAGAGCCCATGGTGCACACGAAGGTGGCCAGGCAACGGCCCCAGGCATGTGCTGGGCCACCCGTAGCCTCCCATCTGCACCTGGAGGGCAAATCCCAAAGGGCAGCCACTCGGCCCCACGTCATTTCTCATCACTCACTGTTCACCCACCAAATGAATGTGTACTCAATGTCTGCTGTGGCAGGCTCTGCTCTGCCATAAATTATCTCTACTTTCTTTTTGATTTTTCTTCTTAGTTAACCTATCTAGAAGTTTATCAACTATACAGATCTTTTCTTTTTTAAGCGAGGCAAACCTTGGTTGACCCCACAGACTGCAAGGACTTTGTCAGCTTACAATCCTTTGTTTTTTATTTTTTATGCCTACAGCGCCCGGTCTTTCTAGGTGGCCTCCCGTCCAAGTACTAACCAGGTCCCACCCTGCTTAGCTTCCGAGATCAGACGAGATCAGGCTTGTTCAGAATGGCATGGACATAGATTGATCTTTTCAAAGAAACAGCCTTTTGAGCCTTTTGGCTTCTTTGATTTTCTCTATTGATTTCTGTTGTTTTCAATTTCATTAGTTTTCCTCCAACTTTTATTATTTATTCTATTGTTTGTATTTATTTTACTCTTATTTTCCTAGTTTCCTTACAGTGAAGCTTAGATTACTGACTTTAGATCTTTCTTCTCTTCTAATATATGCATTCGATACTATACTTTTGCCTCTAAACAATGCTTGTGCAGCATCTCACAAATTTTGATCACTTGTATTTTCAATTTTTTAGTTCAAGATACTTGTAAATTCCCTCCATGACATTTTCTTTGATCTACGTTATTTAGAGCATGTTGCTTAATCTCCAAGTATTCTCTATGTAGACGTGAGCATCCACTCACCTTTGGTCCACCGGGGAGCCCACCCTTCATCCCAGTTACTGCCCAGTTTCTAGCATCCCCTCAGGGTCTGTCTCGGAGTCCCATCTGTCTGCTCACGTCACCCGTCCCCAACTACATGGCCGCGCTTTGCCCACCGACCTCAGCTCTGATGGATCGAAGACAGGCTGCTGATTTTCCATTCGTTGGGTGAGGACTTTCATGCTTCCACTACACACTGGCATGGAAACCAGTCTTCATCCTCTTATTCTATTTTATCTTTATTATCATCTTCTCACTTTTCCTTTCTGTGGACTTATCAGTATTCCTTTTCTAACTTTTTAAGTAAAATCCTGATTTCTTCCATTTCCAGGATCTCCGCTTACCTAATATAAATATTTTAGGCTACCAATTTCTAAGTACCGTTTTGGTACACTGCACGGATTTTGACTAATCACTTTTTCGCCTTAAACGCAACAGGCTCCTAACATATTCCTGCTCCCAGCCAGGAGCCCGCCCTGCCCAGCCACGCCCCCCAACTGTCCCTGGTGCACCCACATCTCTGAATGCACATCTGACTGTGCTGCTGTCTGTTTAAATGGCCAAAGACACCCTGACTGGGTGCATTTTCATCAGCTTTGGACGAACAGACCTCACTGACCTGTCTTCACCGCACCCCCCGCCTTTGCCCCGCTCCCCAGACCCGGCCCGAGGGCTCTGTGAGGGACACCCTGTGCTGGCAGCGCCTGGCTCTGCAGTGCCCTGTGGGGGAGACTCCTGCCTGAAATGCGGCTAGTGAGACAGACAGGAACTTAACTTTTCTTTAATTTTGATTAACGTAAACATACAATGACCCATGTGGCTTTCGGCCGCGTGCTGGACAGTGCAGCTCTTCGTGAATGGAGCCTGCCTTTCGCGGGAACCGTTAGTTGAGTATGTGGTCTCATTTGTACATTCTTCCCTCTTACTCTAATGGAAGAAAAGTTTCTGATTTGTATTGGAATAAATAAATGAGTTGTTCAGAGAGAAGACAGGTCATAAAGTTAAGAACCACATTTAAATCAGTAAATTTAAGTTGAATAGAAAGGAAACCCTTCTCAACCTAGAAAAAGTAAACTGTAGCATCAAAGAAGAACTTGCCATAGGTTAAATAAACTCTTTAGAAGCAAACACAATACTTTCTATATGTTTGCCTCACCTTCAGAGCACAGCAGAGTACTCAGTACACAGAATTATTTGCACATTTGTTGAATGAATACTAGGATATAAAGCTAAACATTGTCATGAAACAGATTTTAAACTGTTGTCAGCATAAAATCAGTCTCAGGAATGGATTCAGATATACAAGTTTCTATTTCATGTTCTCTCTCAATTAAAAAAAAAAAAGAACCACATTTTTACGAGTCTCATAGCATTTATTCTCTAACCTTGACTCAAAGAATGCTTTACACTCTTAAAAATTGTGACAACCCTTAAAAGTGTTTGCTTGTGGGGGTAATACAGTCACAGTTTCACTAGCTGTCAGAACCCTGACCTCCCCTCATCAGGCAGCCTCTGGAAAAACCGAGTGTACCCTCATGAAAAAACAAGAGCGAAAAGGGCGAGTAACAAGTGGGTATTATTCTGAGGACAGCTGGACCTCACAGACATCCCTGCTGGAGTCAGGGAACCCCTGGGAATGCCGGGCCCCTTGAACTCACCGTCCTGGTGGAGGACAGAGCTCCGTGACATTTTCCCTGGAGTGTGGGGGGAGGAGTCCGCACAGCTGACCTGAGAGGCAGCCGCCTTGTCCATGTGCACATGTAACGTATGGTTTTTACTGTTTCTAAGCTCATAAAAAAAAAATGTCAGGAGACCATGCGCTGCATTTTGGTTTTAATCTTCTTTGTCGTAGTCAGGCTTGCTTGGAATGAAAAACAACACAAATCTCCAGGTTCTCTTTCCTAGGGTTTTCAGTTGCGGGGAGAGGGAGTATTTAAAAATAGTTAGGGTTGTTAAAGCTCTAATTTAGACTTTATTAAGTAAAAGTAATAAAGTGCCTAATATAGAGTTCGACATTTTCTAGATGCTCAGTAAACACCTGTTCATCATTCATCCACTTTCCGAATCAAAGTTTCCAAACAAAGTCACGTACACAGAAGAGAGGGGCAACTGTCCCCACAAACCCTACGGAAGCTCATCACAGCATCAGGAGGCAGGTTCAGGAATGAAATGGAAAAATGGTGCCAGGAGAGATTAAGTTTGAGGCTATCCGGTTGACTAGATGTGAATTAGGCCAATTATCTAAAAGATTATAAAATTACTTCTTGCTGATAAACTTTAGTCACTGAAGCAACCAAAGGAACTCTACTGAAAATGAAGTGGTCAAAGAAATTTAGAAAGCAAAATTTCCTGAAGGCCGCAAAACTCTTTTGAATGTCTTAAATCTTCTAAGCTGGCTCAGGAGAAAATAAACCAGAAAATCCTGAAACGTGTACAGTGGTAACAAACCAAAAGCTAAGGTTTCATACTGCGCTTTTAAAAACCACGTCAGCACACAGACACCACGACTAGGTGGTGCTGATGACAGCAGAGAACAGGGTGGTCGGGGAGACCCCGAGTGAGCCCTCGCAGCGACCTGCAGGCCCTTTCTCCTTTCCTTTACGGTGGCTGCCATGACATGTGGGGGGGGGGGACTTGGCACTGGTTGTGGAAAATGAGAACCCCAACTGAGATTTCACAAAAGTGTGGAAAAGGCCCAATGGATAGGTTGGTTGCACACACAAATTAAGCAGTCATCATTCAGAACTGAGAGGAGTGAAAATTTTTAAAAATAAAATAGTGTATATGAAACTCATTTTCTGTGCTTTACATCAAGATCCCCAAGCCCCGGGCCTCAGACCGGTACAGGTCCTGGCCCGTCAGGAACGGGGCCGCACGGCAGGAGGTGGACAGCGGGCCAGCAAAAGAAGCCTCAGCTGCATGTGCAGCCGCTCCCCAGCGCTAGCGTCACCGCCTCAGCTCCGCCTCAGATCCTCAGGCACTAGGTTCTCATAGGAGCACTGGTCCCTGGTGCCAAGAAGTTTGAGGACCACTAACTTACGTGACACTTCAAGGAATGCCTACATGAGTTTCCATAGGGATTCCCTACATAGAAAGTGAAGAGCTGAGGCAAATTCCCCCAGCTCCAGCCTACAAGTGGAAACCAGAGACCATCCATCACCCATGCAGGCGCCCCACCTGGACACCCGAGTCACCTGCTTCCCTCTCTCCCACAGCCTGATGTTACCTATCAGGTCTCGGCTCTCACTGGTGCTGGTTCACCCCCAAACACGCGCAGCCTCAGGCGTCTGGGACTCCTCCCTTTCTAACCCCCACTCCCTAGTGCCACCTACCAAAGTAATCGTCAAACCCAAACACTGCTCCTGTCACGCCCACATCTCCAAGTGGGGATCTTCCAGATAAAGTCCAAATTTCCAAGCATCGTATACGAAGATCTTAAAATCCAACCTCTCCTACTTAATTACTGGCTTTTCCCCAAATGTACTATGCTCTCATCTTCCGTCTGTCCATCCTTCCAAAACTTTTAACCAGGCAATATTTTAGGTGTTTGAATGCATGAATAAACAAAATAAAGACCCTTGTCTTTGTGGACCTCGCTTTCCTAAGGTAGGTGGGCAAGTAGGTTATGGTTGACAGGTAACAAATGGAGAGATGATGGAAAGATGAACGATTGACAGGTAAATAGATAGCAGGTTAAGAGACGGCTAACTAGATAGCTAGGTGAGTGATACAGGTAGGTAGGCAGAGGACAGATGGATAGATTACTGACACAGGTAGAGAGAGAGATGACTGACGGACAGACAGATAACGGACAGGGTCGGGGTGGGAAGTCCCATGGAAACCAATGAAGCAGGTGGGGAAGTGTAGGGATCGCGTACGAGGTGATGCCGAGCTTCTCCGTCTTAACTGGGTGGTCAGAGTGTGCCTCGCGGGAGCCAGCATGCCCGAGCGGAGGAGCCCTGATGGATGTGAGGCATCGGCGGTGTGCGCAAGGGGGGACGACCGGGCAGAAGGGACGGGCGGTGTGATGGCCTGACAGGCTGTGTGCTGGAGCAACTGCCGGACACCCACGTGACCGCGGAGGAGGTCGCGTGGAAGACGCACGGCGGGCGCGGGCAGCCCAGCCCCGTGCGCGAGGGTTCAGTGGCGGACAGGACCGAGGGCCTGGGAGCTGCTGGAACACCTGAGCGCATGTCACCAGCAGTCACGGGCGGAGGAGCTCGGTGCGCTGAGCACAGCATCCTCAGAGAGCACCCTCCACAGTGGCATTTGCCCTGGGCACCTCATGACCTCCGGGCCACCGGTCACTGCTCTGGAGACTGTCGGCTGGGGGGGCGAGGGTGTCTTATTCCCTACAGCCCTCAGCCCGGGCGCCTGGGGAAGGACGTGGGGCCCCCGCCACAGCCCCAGGCCCGTGCTGGCCACTGGGGGGGCAAGCCAATGTGAGCTCAGCCCTGGGCCCGACTCGGCCACAGAGAAGGGCTGATCTCAACGGCTGTGCAGCAGGGCGGCCGAGGGAGAGGAAACGAAGGGGTGCAGAGAATGCGCCGAGGGCGCCGAGGTGCCCGCAGGAGGGAGGCCGCTGGGCCGGGCGCCTGCAGAAAGCCCTGCAGCCTCTCGGGAGGGGCCAGCGCGCTGCGGGGAAGGACCGGCGCTGGCTGCTGCTTCTGTTCACCACACGCCCCATCCTACCACGCGAGGCCGTGAGCAATCCGCGGTAACGCGAGAGTGGGCTTCGTGGGGCCGCACGGGGGGTCTGATGTCCCTCGGGAGGGCTGGGCCGGCTGTGCTTCTGCTGACCAGCCGAAATCACCCCAAAGCTGCCCTCCGTTCTCCTCCGCAGTGCTCCACTGCGGGGCGCTGGTCCCACACCCTCTTCCACCCTCAAAGACCAGAGGAGACGTGCACAGGTGGGTGAGATGTACCTGAGGCCACCGCCCCGGCTGCGTTAACCTCTCTCAGACTTTCGCTGTCTGACCAGCCGTCCTTCCCACCCCCTAAAATAACCAGGACTTGCAAAGCGCCATGCGCCTTATCGAAGCCATGGAAACATCAGGGTTTATCGTCCCCAACCTCTCGCATGAGGACACAGCAACGGTGTGGGAACAGACTGTGCTGGGGCCTGTCATCTAACTCTAAAAGAGAACACGGTTACGGGTTAGAAATGGACACGCAATCTAGTCTTCCACACGCTAAGAAGCGAGATGACAGGGCCAGACGACGCTAGACGGGCACCCGCTCTGACGAGCTCCTCGCTGTGGGACCATCAACAGTCACGTTCCTGCCTGAACTGTCGTGTTCTCATCCATAGAATGAAAGTAAGACTCCTCGACTACTTTCTGTGAGAACTGAAGATACTGATGACAGCAAACAAGTCTACGTGTGTCCACGTGTGTGTGCGATACAAGTGTCGTGCAGGATCGGGAAGGAGCCGACGGGAGCATCTCGCAGCCGGCAGCGCCATGTCTGTGCCTCTGCCGTCCCAACGATTCCGAAGGGCCCCGAGACGTCTGAGCGAGGGGCGGGATCTCGGCACGCGCTGGGCACTGGCGTAGCTCCGAGGCACAGAGTGGAGCCGGGAACACACGCCTGCTTCCACCCCACCCCACGCACCAGCTTCCACCCCACCCCACGCACCACCTCAGGCAGCGCACTCCTGAGAAGGCCGAGAGCCAGGGCCCGGCAGGGAGGCTGCACTGGGCCTTTCCCAGCTTCCTGAGGACAGCTCCTCCTGTGCAGACACCAGCACCTGACGCCATGAAGTCCCCATCTTCCCCGTTCTCCCCCAAAGGACAGCGGGGCCAACGAGTCGGCGATGGCTCCTGAGAGAACACAATAGGGGGTCTGTCCCCATTAGTGGGAAGGTCGGTGGGATGTGGCCCCACCGAGCCCCGCTGTGAGCTGGCTGAGCTACTTCATCTCCTGCAGCCTCAGCCTCTGCTCTTGTGACATGAAAAGGTAGCAAGCACTTCACCTTTTGTTATGAAGATGACATGAGATGACATCGGTGGAAGTGGTTTGCAAAACATAAAGCGATACACAAGCGTTACAGCTCAAACCGTCAGCAGCAGCCCACACGCATCCTGACCACGTCCCAGCAACACTTACCGATAACAGCCTTTTAAGAAGTACAGAGAAGCAAGGAAAAGCAATCATAATCTAGATACTGAAAAAAAACCTCACAAAAAGTAATTAAAATATTAATCACAGTATAAGTTTTCTGATGCTAAATTAATGAAATAAATTCAAGCCAGCCAAGCCCAGGTGATGACTACAATAAAATGGAATTACCAAGACAGCATCATAAAACACAAGGATAATAATAAACAGAACATAAACAATTCTAAGGATTTTTCTTTAAACTGTACTTGAAAAACAAGTCACTGAGATTTAAAAAGAAAAAAATCATACTAGCAACCAAGTTCATAAAAAGTGCAACCAAACTGTTGAACAGTGACACCTAAAAGGAATGAGCAAAATTGAGCTCCTGAGAAATTATTTTTTAAATTACTATGAGATTCTAACTCTATCTTCAGAATGTGCGAGCAGTTACTATTTACAGAATCTCAGCGTGAGTGCCAGAGAGCACACATGTGCTGAGACGGGACGCTGTCATCCGGGGGTCACACGCAGAGCGGCACATTCAGACTTGCTGTGCCCCCGCCTCACACGCACGCAGCTGCTGCACACACGCACCCACTCGTCCATTTCAGCACCGTCAATACCACAGACCATGGCGTCGAAGACCTCGCGTCCACTCTGGTACCTTACCCGACCGGTAGCGCTCATCTCGTGACCCTGAGGACCTTCGGCGGTGGTAGCGGGAGGAGGAAGGAGTGACTGGGGCCCGGCGCTCTGGCGGCAAAGCTTGGTCCACCCCTGGGGTAAGGGAAACAGCAACGTAAGGTGAGGCTGTACGTGGTAGCTGGAGTCAACAGCCCAGACGCCCCATACCCACAGCCCAGCCGGAGCTCGCATGGGAGAGGGTGCGGGCCAGGTGACGGATGACAAGGCTGGGGAGAGGTGACCAGCAGAGCACCATGGCCCTTAGAAACAGCACAGGCTCCTGCCCACTGCACTTGTCTGAGGAGTCACGGGGAGAGACGTAAACTCAGGCACGGGCAACCCTGACATCTTCAGGGATGGATAGAAAAACAATGGAGCCCGAAACACAGAACCAAGTTACGGTCTTTTTACATAACAAACATATAGAGAGGATTAAAAAGTGCTCGAGAAAACTCAAGATTACATTTATCAATGCTAACTTTCAAATAAATCTCCCAGTTTATTTCAACAACATAACTCAGGTAACAAAAACCGAGCATAAACGTCCATCTTTGTTCAGTCCAAATTTCTAATTCTCTGGAACCTCACTACATTGAAAGGTAAGTAACTGAACACGTGAACCCAAAATGCTGACGTGGTCAGGTAAAACGACCTGACGGGCACGGGTCCACACCGGCCTGAGCCTGGCGACCGCAGTACCTCTCATACTTCAGAACCAGAGCACCCACAGCACCGTCTGCATAAAAGGCATCCTGCGGGACAGACGCGGCCGCCACAGTGCGGGATGTGGACGCGGGGACGCTGAGCATGAAGCACGAGCTGCCGCTGCTGCCTCAGAGAAGGACCGGTCAGCGGCGCCAGGGAGGAGAACCGGAGACCACAGCCTAACACAGCCCTGCTGAGCCCCGGCTCTCAGGATGCGTCCGGGGGCGTCACTCATCACTGCGACGATCTCGCTCTCGGAGTCTCCTGCTCTAATGCTGTCCGGCCGGCCAGATTCTAAGCAAAATTACTTGGAAATTTGAACTTTTACTTGTATGTTTATGTGAAAATTATTTGTATGCATTGCCTTTCAGGTCAGTTACTGCTGCTGAGAAGCTAAGTGTCATTCGGATGCCGTAATCTTTATGTAAAAGCTGATTTCCTCTTTTCTTGTCAGCTTCGCAGTTTCTTCCTCGTCCCCGCGGGCGCTGCCGGCAGTGCGTGCTCCGTGGCGGGCCACCGGGTCTGTGCCCAGCAGGTCTCCCACCGGGGCGGCTCCGTCCCCACAGAGGAGAGGCCTGCGTCGTCCCACCGGGGCCCAGAGCTGTCCTCGCCCCGAGTGTGCACGCTGACTTGGCGCCTTGGTGTTCCGTGCACAGGGCGCCCGTTTCTTCAGGGAGCACCACTCCCTGGATGCTGAGCCCCGTCGGTGAGTGAGGTGCCTCACAGACATGTCACCGCTTCTCTCCCCTTCCCCTGGCCTGGGGCTCACTCATGCCCTGGTGCAGCTCTGGGAAGAACAGCCAAATGGACACTTTCATGAGGCCAAGGTTACACAGCACTCAGTGGGTATGTGCACCTCGTGGTTCTCTTTCCACCTCAGTCCTGTCACCTCCCAGGCTTATTCAAACCTGCTTCCCAGACGGGCTTCGACCTTGACCCCTTCCAGGCCCAGAGGTGGGAGGTGCACAGTCCTGACACACGTACCCGCTATGTAGACAGGTGCCTCATGCTCACCTGTGTGTGGACCCCGCCTGTCTGTCCTAGAAAGCTAACAAGCACACAAACAGCATCAACATTTGCAATCCCAGGCTGAAACATGGAGTTTGCAACGCAAATTCTGAAAAGAAATAAGTTTGACAAAAGGAGAATAGCTTCAGCAGGTCACAACAGCAAGACGTTAAAAGACACTAAAATATCGGTGAGCATATCCACTCCTCAACTTGCATCTCACCTCCCTGTGAGTGACATCTGAGGTGGCTAAAGCTACGTTCGGAGAAAAAGCCATCGGTCAAACATGCGACTCTGAAGTAGAGTTGCACGTCACCGCAGGGGTGCCCGGAGTGACAGCGGAGGGTCTGGCGGGTGGCACACCGCGGGATGTGGCCGAGCGCCGCTGCTGGGTTGGGCGCCGGCCAGGGACACAGACGCGGGGGGAATCGGCAAGCACATAACCATGGCTCAGGATTCAGTGTCCACACCGCCTCTCATTCTCGGGAAAGCCGCAGACCAGAATGTGACCAGCCCCAGGATGAGAGAGGCCCCGGCTGGGTGAGTAGCTGTCCGAAAACATGGAAGCCAGGCGACAAAAATTGGCCCACCTCAGATGACACCTGACAGAGCTCAAGGTGGGCTCCTTCCCGCACGACAGGGACCCGCAGTACGTGCCAGGCACTGGCCCAGCTGCAGAGCCCCTGGGCGCCGAGGGCGACAGCTCCAGGGACAAGCTATGCCCCTGGGTCTGTTTGCCACCTTTAGGCAGAACGGAACAGAGCGACTGGTGCATCGCTGCACTGGGTCAGCTGTGCGTCCTTCGTTAGCGCACCCCTAGCACACGGGCTCTGGGGCGGCCGCTGTCCTCCGTGGGAGTGTGCGCCCCGATCTGGGCTTTTGCCTCCAGCCAGGGCCACCTCGAGCAGCATTTAAATGTTTGCTCCTAACTGCCCTTTCTTTCGAGATGGGTGCTCTGCCCCCACCCCTTCCAGGTACTATCACCACTTAGAGGGCTCTGGGGGACCCCGTCTCACCCCCAGGTCCTTGAGACCCTGTGCTGTTCCATGCCGCGTGCTGGTGCAGTAACTACGTTACCCGGCCTGGGCCCCTCACAGGCAAATATCACCTGCTGTCCCTGTTGGCCCCCAGGACCCTCACATCCCGTCCATCCCCACTTCATCCCAGGCAGAGCTCTGCCTCACCCATGTTCCTTCCCTGTACCTTGTCAGCAGAAAATGGAGCCCAGACCCCTCCACGTGACCCTCTGTCTCCCGCACCCACCTACCCTCCACCCGCCACTCGGCACTCGGGCCTCCAGGGCCCAGGCAAGCAGAACGGTCACTTGGCCCGAGCTCTGCCCTGTCTTGTCACACTCCATCCTCCAAACGCTCTGTCCCTCCAGATATGGAAACCTCGTTCAAGGCCAAGGGGAGAGAAAACAAAGATGGCGTTTTTATTAGACCTGCAGTCAGTTCTAACAGGTGACTGAGAGGAATCCCCCCAAACAATTCCTAGCCATGTGGTTGTCCCTAAAACACCCCACATCTGATTATTAAGTGTAGTCGCTTCATTAATGAGGGCAAACCAGACCCTGGACACCAGTGACCCTCTCTCCTGAGGACAAGGGACAGTGGTCGCTGCCCCGACACAGCCCTGAGCACAGGCTACACTTGGAGCCCAAACATGTGGCTTCTATATTCAAACAGTAACACAACCCTGAAAATCTAGGTTTTCAGCACGGTTTGGGGTAAGTGGAGGATGAGGTGACGGGGACACAGCGTGTGGATCCTCAGCCTTGCCCCGCCAGGGGCAGGCAGCTCCGTGGACATGTCCCGCGGGAGTGACTCTGGCTCCCCGGCCCCGGCGAAGCCCTCACCTCTCCTGGCCGTCCCTCGCGTCTGGCGTCCGCACAGCCCCAGGCACCCTGGGCTCTGGGTCTTGGTGAAACCTCCGAGGATTTCTCCACACTTCAAGTCTGTCCACAAACGCCTTCTGAAAGGCCTGTCGGCCCGTGCACCCAATGACACGCCTCGTGGAAGCAGCACCACCTAGGGGTGTGACCGAACACGCCACAAGCACACGGCATGACCGGCGCGTGCAGGTGCGAGGGGCCATGGAGTCACGGGCGTGACGACACCGCAGAACGGGCAGCCAGGAGCCCCGGGGGACGTGAGCCCACCCCGGCGGTGCGGCCAGCTCCTGCTCCTGTCACTGCTGCCACCAGCCCGCCCTGCGCTAGCGCTAACCCTGCCTGACCGCACGGGCCGCTACCCCTCCCCACAAAGACACGTCGTCCTGGTCAGGGCTCGCCCGGGAAGCGCGCGGAACACCTGGGAGCCCTGCGGCGGCGCGTGTGCGCGTGTGCCCGCGTCCCGACACCGGTCTTCGCTCGTCGGAGACGTGCGCTCAGAAGGCAGAGTGCGCACGTGGTCAGGGTTGGGGCATCACGCTTGTGCAAACACATGCCAGTGCCGAAGCCAGTGTCACTGTGTGGTGGACGCACAGCAACCATGGCCGGCTGCCCAGACGCCAGAGGTGTCACACGGGAGCAGCCTGGCCACGCTCCCCGTTAACTGCGAGCATGTGGGGTGGAGAACCTGACTGGTGACGTGCCATCCAAAACGACGAGACAGTCATCTGATCAAACGGCCGCCTGCAAAGAACTAGGAACGTCCCTCAGACCAGGGAGCAGCACACCGCACAAGGCCTGGGCTCACGGCTCACCTAGGACACAGGTGATCCGTCCTGAGCGGATGAAAGTTCATCCCTGGTTGGCATTCAGTGTCAGGGTCCACGCTAAAGATCCACGTTACACCAGAGAGGGACATATTTGGGCGCGGGGAGCATCGCCATCCCACTGACAGGCAACCACGACTCAAACACTTAGGTTCCTCTGTCTGGGACTTGACCCTGTACCTTACGCCCCCGCCCGGCACAGACGAAGGGCGCAGTGGGGCTCCTGGGGCAGGACGTGTGCCCCCGACACCCCGGTCAGGGTGCTCGAACACCGTGCCGTGCCGGGGGAGACTGGATCTTGTGGCAGAGAGAACATGCAGACCGGACTGTGTGCCCGGCATCAGAGAGGCGCGAAGGCTCTCAATTTAAAGGGAACAGTCCGAGTGACTGACCACACTGGCGAAGGCCGCCATGCCATCAGCTTCGCCTCCCAAAGAGCGCAGAACACGATGGCACGTGACTCAGGTGAGGAAGTTCTCCACCTCGGAGACCAAAGCGCAGCACTCACGGACGCTGTGTCTGCAGACGACAGGCCACGCCTACAGCCCCACAGCAGAGCCTGCAGGGGGCCAGGCAGCGCCCAGAACACAGGCCCTCCTGGGGACAGGAGTACAGAACCGCACCTCTCCAGTGCCGAGCTCTGGGGTTAATGTTCAGCCGGCAGAAACGAGCAGCGAACAAAACCATTTCACCCTTCAGTCCTTCAGACGTGGAATCCGCCAGCAGCACCTGATGCGCTGCCTACCGTTCAAACGTATCCGCGTCGGCAGTCGCAAAAAAACTGGGGCCGCGGGCAGCTTCTGCCTGCCGGTGCGCATGGGCACCGCCAGGGGGCACCCGGCTCCCCCGGGCTCCTGGCTGGCTCTCTGCACCCCTCGTGCCCTTGGGCAAGCACACGCGCTGGCTGCTCACAGGACGCAAGGGGACACGTGGCTGCGGTGACTAGGCTGCCCGCCAGCACATGTACCTTGAGGGGCCCAGGCTCCCGCGCCAGTCCACCGGATGGGACGGTTTCTGTCGGTCAGCCCAGTTCCTCCTTCAGCAAGTGTCGCCGTGGGGAGGGGACGGCACTGCGGGCTAGCCGGGTCTTGGGACAGTCGCCTGCTGCGGCCCATCCGCAGCGCCGCGAGTGCTCCAGAAGTGGGTGTCGTGACCAACGGGCCAGATGGCCTGTCCTAACCAGAGAGACCGAGGAAGGACTCCACGTAGCAGTGACGCTTGAACTGAGCTGCACACGACGTGCGGGGCAGGCAGAGGGCCCAGCGCATGCCCGGTGTGTCACGGGAAACTGCACGGACGTCCAATGACGCCGGGCCAAAGGGCAGCCAGGCCGCTGATGCGAGACCCTGTCGACACCGACCAGGCCCCGGCAGCTCCAGACGTGGACGGAGAGAGGCGCCCTGCCCAGGAGCCGGGGCAGGCCGGCCACCAAGGCTGGGCCCCTGGGTCCCACAGCCGACTCTGGGGCTGGAGGGTAGACAGAACTGCCCACCAGTCACCTCAGACACGTCCCCCAGGGTGCCACGACTGCTTGATGATGGCAAACCCTGTGACAGCGCACAGCCATCTGGCCACTGAAGAAAAGCCACGCTGGGCTTGGAGACCGCGCCCACGCAGGCCGGTCGCCGTGGGGGTGGCAGGTGGGCAGCCCCACAGAAAGCCAGGCCCAGCCGCCCGCAGCGGGGAAACCGGGCGCGGCACGTGGGCAGAGCGCCACCACGCACGGTCACGCTGGAGCTCGCTGCCTCTCGTCGCCGGGGCCCTGTCCTGACGGCGTGGAGACTCGGCGGTGACGGTCGGCGCAGTGTTAAGATGTTCCTGGACGGTGAAGTTTAATCTCTCTTTTCACAAGTTTTATCAGGTTTAGAGATTAATGAGATGATTCTGAAAGACACCACATAGCCAAAAACTGCGAGAGCACCAGGACCGGACGAGAACCTCCCCTAAACACGTTCCTCTCGGACGGTGGTCCCCCACATGTGCTTCCTAACCCTTTCCTTCACTGAATGCATGACGTTCATTTTTCTCTGTGGCTTCGGGGACACTTTCTGTCACTTAGATTTAGACAAGCATCCAACATATGCTCGCTGAAGATGTGTACCTTCCGGGGAAGCTGAGTCACGCCACATATTCTGCGACAGTCACTCACCGCTGAGCAGAACAACGCTAGGAACCCGCCTGCCCTGGGGGCGGCCTCGGCAGCGCTGGCCGAGGTGTCTGTCTGTTTCTGTTCCTGCCGAGCGCCTGAGCAAGTCGCTCTAACTCAGTCGTTCGCAGGTCTCGAAAAAACATCTGGGAAATATTTTTAGAATACTTTCTAAAGAAGTCTTAGAATTTTCTCTGATAGATAAAAATAACGTGGAAAAAAAAAAGAAGGGTTCACCAGAACACGAACCCCTCACAGGAAAGCGTACAACAGGACAGGGGCGGCTGGTGAAGAGGACATTTGGTGCAAAGATCCTGCCCCAAAGGGACGGCCCCAGGCCCGAGCCCACGAGGGAGGTCTCGAGTCAGGCCAGCTGCTCTCCCCGCCGGCTGCCACACCGAGTTTGGTGTGAGGGGCTGTCCGCCCGCACTTCCCAGAGACCAAGACACAGGCAAGCGTGGCACAGCTGGTGGGGCCTCCATCCCAGGGGAAGGGGGCCAGCGCCCCCAAGCAGGCTCTCAGCCTCACGGTCCCACCAGGCGCGGGAGGCTCCTGGGATTGTGCAAAGGACCCCACAGCTAACGCCTGACTCCACCACCCACCAACCCTCCCTCTTCCCACAAGCAGCTGGGGGCGGGGGGGACAAGCGGCAGCCACAGCGGGGTGACCGGGTTGTGTGCCCCTCCTGAGACCTTGGAGTCCAGCTGTAACACTAACGCTCATCTACATTTTGTGCATGATTTTCCCACAGTGCCTTGACATAAAATTCTTAAGATAAGCCTAGAACTTCCATGTGCGTGTCTTCTCACTCTAGGGAAAGGTGTAGAGACCTGGACTTTCAAGCTCTGTGCATCCAAAGCCTTGCTCCTCGGCCGCTCTGACCTGGGCGGGGGGGTCATCACTCTGAGGGTACACACTGTGGGTCACTACGACAATCTCTCTGGGGACAGGGCTGTGAGGCTGCAGCTCCTGGTCCCTTCAGCGGATGCCAGAGGCCAGGCCCTGCTGGCCCCTCCTTGCCAAGCTCTTTGGCTACGAGACAAAGGTCGGTGGAAGACCAACAATTTTAAGAAGAATTTTAGCATCTATCACATGTCCTTCTTTCTCAAGTGTTTTTAAGTGGTGCCCCAGCTGGCAAAATGGGGCTGTGAAAACAGCATATTGTTCTAACAGAAAATGCTCAGAGCTGGCCCTGAGCCAGCGGATGGTGGCGGTGCCGGGGCCTGTGACAGGTCTGGCCAAGGAGCGCCGGGGCCCCCGGTGACTCGTGGGAGCTCGTCTGGAGAGCAGGGCGCAGATACGGGCGCCCGGGTCCCAGCGCGAAGCCCTGCGGTCGTGCCCACAGCGGCGCTGGGCGACGGTGCGTTTCAAGCGCGCCCCCGCCGTGCGGTGTCTCTCGGACGAGTGCGCTCACCGAAACGAAAGTAAAACAGAGGCCGGTTCCCCACGCTGCTGGCCGCGCGCTCCCTGCCGGCGGCGTCTCGGATGTCGCACACCCCGATGTGGCTGGAGTGTGGCGGTCTCCTCGGGGCGCCTTCACTGTGCTGCAGTCTGCACCGGGCCACCGCAGCTCCATTCGCTGCTGTAACAAGTTGAAAAAAAACTAATTAATTCAAACTTTAGTTTTTTTTAAATTTGTTACAGCGCTGAGCAGAGCCGCTGACCCCACGCAGAACAGCACAAAGCCCCGCAGGGCCACACACCACAGGGCACCCTGAGCGCCCGGCCAGCACGGCCAGCCCCGTCCTCGGCGCCACGGCTGGACAGCCAGCTGCCGGGAGCTGCTTCTGTTTCACTCTCGTTTGGTAAGGGCCAGAGCGGGAACCTGACACTGTCCAGAGCCCAGGGTCCGCCTGCCAGCCGTCCTCCGGGACGTGAAGGGGGCCTGCCAACAGGGACTCGCAGGGACGGCCGTGAGGACCCCCGTCACCATGCAGCTCTGCTGCAGGAGGACAGAAGAGGAAGGGGGTCCGCTGTCTAGTCGGCTGCCCACACTTGCTCCTAGGGCATTCCACACACGGGCGCCAGCCCACCGAACACCGGCTCGTTCTTAATCCACTCGGCTGGAATCCTGCGTCTTCCCCTGACGAGCCAGATGCAGCTGAGCCGGCCAGCGCAGCAGCTCCACCCGTGGCAAGTCCCTTCGGACTCAAGGGAAGAAAGGACGACACACGGAACAGAGCTATGAACACTGCAGAAACGCAACACGCAAAGCCAGCGTCTGCACCGTGAGCCCAGGGCATTCTCCCGGCCACACCAGCAGAGCGCGGCTGGCATGTCACAGCCTGCAGCGCAGGAGGGACGGAACCGGGGGTGGGCCTGTGCGCCTGAGACTTAGCGCTTCCCCAGCGGAAGCTCCTGAGCAGCTTCAAAGGTTTCGTTTCAGCAGCGAGAACGGTGGGGGCCGGCAGCACCTGCAGCCTCCTCCTGGAGCACTGGCTGCGAGCCCCTGCCGAAGCCCGGGCACTGCCAAGCCCAGCCCGGACCACGCCGAGCTGTGGGAATGGGCAGGACCTGGCTCGCGCACGGAGACGTCCCACAAACCCGGACACGCGAAAGCGCTGCAGCAAACCGAACTCCACGCTGGGGACGAAGCCCAAGCAACGTACAATCACATTTCAAAGCACAACCAACCTTTACGATTTTGTAACCCCAGGCAGGATATGACATCATTTCCCGGATTTCTAGGTTTGCCTTGACCCCCAAGGGACACCAATAAAAACCCTGGTTTGGTTTAAACCATAAGTAACAGCAATGATTTTTTAACTCATTACATCAAAAGTCTAGCTCTTGTTATTTTTATGATTATAGCATTTTGAAGTAATCAACCACATTATTGCCCTCTACAGATGAAATACCTATTAAACTGACCAGGCACACTGATAGAAAGCCGCGTGTCTTGTGGATTCGCGAAGTATACGTGCAGTCGCGTGATGGGATGCACGCGGCCCGCCCACGTCAGAAGCATGGTCTTCATCAGGTCAGGGACTAAGGAAGGGTTTACGACGACTTGTTTCTCTCGCATGTGGCAGTTCGCTTACAACCAGACAACATGTGCTACCATTAAAGTTTACGTACTTGGAGGCTGGGGCAGATAGGCTCCAATGAGCTTCGACCTCTTCTTCTCATATCCTTTTTGCGTGATGTCACCTGTAAGAGAAGGACAGAGATTGAGAATGGTCCCCACGGGTAGAGCTGATCACTCAACGGCACTGAAGACGACACATAGCTGTCTGTGTCCTTTGCTTGCCTTATAATTTAAAAGAAAGCACTTTACATCATTCACCTTGACTCCCTCCCCGTCCTCAAACAAGCACACGCCGCAGCTTACGTCGTGTGAAAACCCTCTGCCACGCACAGGCTGGCCCCCGCCCCGCTCGCGAGGATCCGGCTCTGGTGGGTCTGGCACGGCCGTGCAGGCGTCTGCGCCGTGGGCAGCTGCCCCAAACCATCACTGACCAGCACATCGTCATTAAGGAGCCTTAATCAGGCGTGTTGGTCCTAAGGACTTCGAACTGCTAGGGTGCTGTTGAAAATAGGTGACTTAGACCAAATGAAACATCAAGTAAAAAAGCAAAAGAACATGGGACCCGTGGAAATCCAAAATCCGTGAGAAGGTGCTTGTCGGTAAGACGCGAATTAAAATGTCAGAGGCGTAGATTCACACGCAGATAGGCAGAGACGTCACCAGTATGCTGATGCTCCTCCTCAGTGCTGAGGACACAGGACAAGACGCCTTTGTGACACACCACGACCCGTCCCAGTGATGAGCGCGAATGCGCACAAAATACTGATCCTGCCCTTGAAGTTTTTAGAATCTGCTTTTCCCCGCTAATATTCTGATCGAAGCATCATTCTGAGAAGAGCCAAAAACTCAAGTCTGAATAAAAATACAGCAGACACGTGGAAAGTTACCGAGTCTTACGTGAACTGGTAAATGTGCATTTTCTAGCGGTGGATGCGCTCTGGACCTGACCAGACCACACGGTGCCCTCGCAGTCTAACATCTGACACGCAACCAGGGCTCACTGCGGAGCCGTAAACACATGGCTTGCTTTTCAACACGAGCCCCAAACAGGACGACGTGGAGCACACGCCTGCCCTGAGCCGGGAGCATGCGGGGTGCTCGCCGTACATGGCTGGCCACGGTCAGTGCGTGGACAGCCCCCCACACCCTGCCCCAAGTCGGCCATGCGACTGAAGCACCCGCGTGCGTGTGCACACCTGCAACGGCGTTGCAGAGGGTCAGGGAACAGGGCGGCGAGCGCACGAGACGCTGGCTGGCACGGGCCCTCACAGCTCCCCCATCCTCTCCAGCCCTTTTCCTGTTTAGAGAAAGAAGTGCAGCTTGCTGCCAGTGTTCATTTAACATCATGCACAGGAATGCTACATTTGCTAGGATCTGACGGACTCACTAAAACCAGAATGCTATAAATAGATAATGTCGGTTATTTCCAAAGATTATTGATACGCTGAAGCGATGTGAACATAAGAGAAGGGTGCTGCATCGTGGAACTGGGTGTGAGATCAGGACAATCTATCTCGGGGTAAACACTGCAGCCACAAGTGCCACCAGCCGGTATTCTCAGGGCCAACGGGAAATGGGCTCGATGACCCCTAACCCTGCAGCCCAGCCTCCTGGCCCCTCGACACCCCCAAGAAGGCAGCTGCCCCAGCCTCCCTAGACATTTGCTATCCTCCACCGCATGTCCCTGGCCAGTCTCGGGAACTGACAAAACTCTGGAGGGCGAGTGGGTGGGCTGCCGTCCACAAGCACGCAGTGGCCTCCGGAGAGGCTCCTACACACCGGCTGACATCGCTGCTCCGTGCCCAGCCATCCCCTGGCCACCTGGTACTTAGGGGGTCTCCAGGGGCTTCACACAAGTCCACAGTCAAGTCCAACCTGTTTCAGTTTGTTCTGCACCCAAGCTCGGCTCGAGTTCTAGAACTCTCCCAGGTGAAGTCTGAGCACTCTCTGTGGGGCAGGCCGTCACACACTCCCCTGAACTCTGGCTCACGTGTCTTATGCTGGGAAACTCCGACTCTTAAGACCTTGAGCGTAAGGAAACAAGGGCTTTTCCCAAGAAACCATGAGTCTCTGGAGGCAGAGAGGTCAGTGTGGCCTGTCCTACACATTACGATCCCTGAGTCCCTACAGTAGCTGATGTCACAGGTAAGAAGCTGAGGCACTAATAGGGCTTATGCTTTTTGCTCAAGGCCCCAGATCTAAAAACTAACCCTGTCCAAGTCTCAAGCCTTGCCCACTGAAGCCACGCCCAGAATCTGCACCTTCAGCTGACACCGATGTGCTCAGCATCTCGCCACCTGGACGTCCTGCCCAGCTCCTCTGGCCCAGGATGCCCTCCCCTCAGGGGCAACCTCGCACCTCCCAGAACCGGCCCAGCTCAGTGACACCGCGGTGGCTGGGCTTCCCCTGCACAGACTCCACCCAGGTCACAGTGGTGGTCTCCCAGGAGGCCATGGGTCCCGCGTGGCTCATCCTCAACACCAGGTTGTGATGCCTTTGCGAATCGCTGTCCTTGGACTGCATCCCGACCCCTACTGTGTCACAGCCAGGGCTGCGTGTTAATGGGTTTAGTCACACAAGCGAGCAGGAGACACAGTGTCACAGTGTGACCAGTAAATGACTGGACAGAAGCTGCATTTGTAAGGAGGGCAAACATGGGCGGCTGCTTATGCTTAACGAAAGGGCAGAGGGGGAATCGGTGATGAACCCATGATCCCTGTAAGGCAGCGGCTTGGGTGTGACCCGAAAGGATCAGCACCTGTGACGGGACCAGGTTCACTCGGGCACCATGAACATCAGGGTTAAAAATGCCCTTGCTACACTGCATTTCCCATGGAGCAAGGCCGGGCATTTTTAACTCTGGAAGACAGAGGTCCAGCAGACAAGGCTTACTGCAAACTGACAGAAGGAAACTTCCAGCGGGGCCCTGACGTCCTGCCCTTTGTTCTGGGGAGAGCAACGAGTTTTCTGTGCTAATACAATAACGAAGACAGATGAGAAAGAGAAATGATAGCTACAGATCGATGACGGTAAGTAGATGACCGAAAGATGACTGACAGATGACAGATATAGGTGATAGGTAAGGGACAGATAGATACAGATAGGTAAATAGAGCAGGTGTAGATAACAGGTACATAGACAGACAGAAGCTGGCTGGCTTCACACACCACTCCATCCACCCAGAATGCTTCCTTGCTTTCTGTCTGAGGTTGACCTACAATCAGTGCCATGGTGTCACCATGGAAACACGGTGCTTCTCCTTCACTTTGTCACGTTCGGGCTGCAAGATCGATCAGCTGCACCTCTCTCCTCACCTGGGACCTGAAAGGGGCACAGTCCTCAGCGTAAACCGTGTAAGCTCAGCGGGAAGGTCACAGAGGAGGACACAGCATGCCAGGCCGCGTCCCTAAGCAAGGACGCATTTAACGCCTGCCGTCCTGTGATGGCTGTCCCCTGGCTTACCGCAGGCTGAGAGAGCACCATCAACAAAGGGGTCAGCTCACCCCGACGCCACGTCTGCAGAATTTCGCCCTTGAAAAGCAGCTGCTAACGTTAGAAGATGCGACCACAGTATCTAGTTTTTTCATAAAATTCCAGAGCGTACTTTCCATGCGGAATACTCAAGTCGGCCATTTAGCTCCTTTCCATCTTAGAAATAAGAATGAGTGACAGAAAAGTAAGCGCAAATATTCTCAGTAACTCCAGTGAGAAAGAAAACAGGTCTTTCGAAACACTTCCCACTTTATGAAAAGTTTGTTAAAGTTCCACAAGACTTCAAATTTCAGCAGTAGAAATAAAGTTGTCACGTGTTCCGTTACAGAGTTACAGACAAATCATAAATTTAAAATGAAAATGCGAGTAAAGCGAAACCACCAGTAGGTGAGCGAATCACATGCTGAGACAGAGAGGTCGTTCTCCCCCGCCCCTCAAAAGGAATTCTCTCCCCCCCCATACTGGAGTCTGGAGTCCGCGGAGAGCCTGAGGCTCAGAGACATGGAGGGACAGCGGGCCCAGCAAGTGCAAGAGTGAACGCCGGTCGTGTGGCACCTCCCCTGGTCCTCTGTCCCGGCCTCATTCTGGAAAAGTCAGGCCCAGGGGGTCTGCGCACAGGTCCGGCCGGGTCTCCAGGAGACCCAGCGCCATGCCAGGATCGCTTCTGGGTGAACGGCGGGCCTCAGGGGCTGGTTACTTCAGGCTGGAATGAGTGCTGCCCATAGCGAAGCAACCATCTCCATGTTTGGAAGTGTATGGCTGTCGCGAGCCCTCACGGCAGCTCTCCCCGGGCTGATGGCTTTATAAGGCGGGGAGACACCCTGGGAGGTATGTCCCCTTGCCCTCTGCTGGAGGCACAGCCGTCAGCCGTGCATAGGCTTGCTCTGTGCCGACTGCAATGCCCAGGCAAGCACCCACCCACCAGGGGCCTGGGAGCAGGCAGACCCGGGCCTCTCCTCCTCTGAGCACAAGCGGGGGACCCACAATGGCGGACTTCTTAGGGATCTCACTTTTCTCACTGATAAAATATCAACAGCACACCTGTTACCTTCTATACCTGAAAGATCACACACAGAAAGTGAAATGTTTCAGGAAGCAGGCGCAGCACCCAGTGAGGACCGCCAGCACCCAGTACACATTCGAACGTGTGATCAACGCTAGGGCCCCAGCCTCCAGGCTGGACAGGATGTGCACAGATGGCCTTGCCCACATGCTAGCAGGTCATGCACAGGAAGAAGCCAGAGGGACGACAGCGATGGCCCCCCAGGCTGGGGGGCCAAAAGCAGACAGGCTACAGGGGTGTCGCAAATCCCGAGGAAAGCTGTCCGCCTGCTCTTCTTCCCTCTGCATCGCCAAATAGCCCCCGCGGCCTGAGACGTCCCATCCCACCCCACGCCCTCTCTCCGCCTGAGCCCTGATCTCACAAAAGGCTGTCGTGACCCGGAGTCCGCCGAGGCCGCTCAGCGCCGTCGGGACCGACAGCACTCGGCCGCCCGCCGTGCCCACGCGCTCACCGCGGCAGTCCCCCTGTACTGCTGCAGGCACCACGCTCTAACTCATGTCACTTTCCCAATGCAAAACCTAGAAAGTTCCACGAGAGTAATTTCAATAAGGTGATCAGGGTAAAGGTGAAACCTGCACTAGGATTATTAGGGCATTTCTGATATTCAGTGTGGAGGGGAAATGCTCAGGAACCACAGATGAACACGACGAGCGTGCGTGCGTGTGCATGCGTGCGCATGCGTGTGTGGTCCCTCAGAACACTCAGCTAACGGGCGAGCAGACAGGAAAAACACCCGAAATGAGCCACCGTGTTACAGCTGGAACTCCAGCCAGTGAGCTCCTGGATGTTACCATGGAAGCTTTTACCTTTTTACTGGTTTTTAAAAAATATTGTATGTCCCCTGTACCTTTTCTCTTTGTTGTGTCAAGAACTCCAGTTGCAGAAGGGATTAAAGAGAATAGCCCGTCTGGGGTCCATTCTGTTCTAAGCCACAGGACCAGCAGCCAGTGCCAGCCTCCCATGGCCGACGTGAACACAGCGGCCGCCGTCAAAGCAAAGCCCTGCAGCACAGGGAGCAGCCAGGGCTGCCCCGAGGAGCATGAGGGTGGGAGCTCCAGCAGAGCTTTTCAAGTTCAGACGGCTGGGGAGTGCACTGCACAGGTGACAGAGAGAGTCTGGGGCTGATCTGCCTTCCTGCGGCCAGGCCCCCTGTCCCCCAGGGTCCCGACACGACCTGACCCAGCAAGGCCACCGAGAGCCCACCAGCAAGCAGCCAGCCTCACTCACCAGCCCAGACTTCTAAACAGGCCAGCTTTCAGGCGCAGCTGCTTAGAAACTCTTCAGAAAGCGAGTATAGCTTTGTTCTTGGTTTTCAGACCCAGACATGCCTCCTTTACACAGGAAGAGACAGAAGTCCGCTCTGAGGAAGGTGGTTCTCGCGGGGAACTTCTGTAAACATGGAACACAGTGACTTCCATGCCGCCAACGCCGGCGCTGTCTGCTGGGACTGGCCTGCTCCTCAGCGCGGGGAGCAGACGGGGTGGCGGAAGGCAGGGGACAGCAGGCTTCCCCACTTCTAGCCAGAACTCCAGACGTGCGAGGGGACGGGGGTCCTGGCTGCCCAGCTCGTGCTCATCCAGACCTACAAGCCAGTGAGCCTCTCGCCTCCTGCCAGGACGTCCCCTGGGAGGACAGCTTGTACTCTGGATCTGGAGGGGACGGAGGAGCACTGGCTACAGATGGTGAGAGGAGTCTCGCTGAATAAGCAGCTTACACGTAAATACGGCGCTTAAATTTAAGGGGTCCATCATCTCCACCCTCATTTTCCTGAGGAAGCAGCAGTCCCACACGGCTGCGGCACGCGTGCGCGCGTCCGGCTGAAGGCGTCGCCAGGGCTGGCGGGGCCAGCGCTGCGGCTCTCCTGCTGTCCACGCCAGGGACACGCGCATGTCGCGCTGCAGGAAGGGCAGGCCGTCTGTGGAAGAGGAAGGAGGAAGGCTGCGGGGGCGGGTCTGTGTCACTCCCGGGTTGGCACGGTCTCACGGGGCAGCCCGTGGAAGCAGCCAGGACAGCGTCGCAGGCACGGGGAGGGCGGGGCGCGAGGCGCGGGGAGCTGGCGAGGGTGACGGAGCAGGGCCGCAGGAGCCACTGCTGCTGTCCTGAGCAGGGCCACGTGGGGAACCAGAGAGGGGCCGAGAAAGCGGCTGAGCTCACCCGGGGCTCCGACGCCAGCGGGCACGGGCAGCAGAGGGGGCTGGGAGCGCCTTCTGCACAGACCCGCGACCCTGCGAATGGAACGCACGGCGCCAGGGCCGCGACGACCAGGTCCCCGACACGTGCCGGAGCGCCGTGTCCCGCTTCAGAAGAGCTGCGCACCGGGTCGGCCACCCGCCCGCCGCAGCCCCGGGAGGACAGCGCACAGAGCTGCTGCGAGCAGCCCGACCCCCGGCGCCCGAGAAGCCTAGGACGACGCGGGGACACGTGTCCCAGGCACTGGCCCCAGACAGCTCCCCGCTTCCTGGCAGCACTGTGTTCTCCATGGGGCCGGTCTGACGAGTGAGCAGTGACACCTCACAACGGTTCCACCTGCTCCCCTCAAAGTGCCACAACGGCGGCCTGTTGCCTGGGCTGGCCTGCCGTCCGCACGTGCGCCCCGCTGAGAGGCGGGCACGTCCCCGCTCGCTCTCTAGCTGGACCCGGGAGCACGCCGAGTTCCAGTGCTTCGCCTGCCCTGCGCGCGGCCCTCCGTCGGCCAGTGAGGCAGACACACGCTCGCGCCCTGGAGCGTCTCTCCTGCCATTCGCCAGGTCCACCACAGAGCAAAAGTTTTTAAACTGGCTGAAATCCAATCTACTGATTCTTCCTTTCGTGGACTGTCACTCGGCACAGCGGGCCAGGCCTGGCCTCTGCCACATGTCAAGCACTGTCAGCCCCACTTCCACGCATCCCCAGGCAGCTTCCGTGGGCTTGACAGGAAGGTGCTGTCTGTATGTCAGTGAGTGACTTGCCCGAAAATCAACTTCACCTGTTCCTTCTTAGCTAAATACAACTATTGGGGAAGGAAGTAGCTCATCTCCAGACTGACGGCACCTCATGTCCCTACTGGACCGAACCTCCCATCCGCACCGGGGGGCCGGCTCCCCTCCGTGACAGCCGAGGCCTGAAAACACTTCGACTGCCCGCCGCTGGCATCTGTCGAATACAGTCAGCCTGCAGCTAGCAAAAGCTTTGCATCTCATGGCTGCTGACCACGACCTCCTCTACGGCACTGCTCACTTGCGAGCTGGTGTCTCTCACCGGCATCACTCTGGTCCAGACGAACCGCTGGCAGTACTGGGAACGACTTTTCATTTTTGATTGCTCTTGACCACCTGTTTTCAGGAAAAGCACCAATTCTGAAATATTCTGTCTGTCTTTTTCTTCTGAGCAGACCCCCCAAACACCCCGATGCCTTCTGGAGGGAGTGCACATGGCCTGCTCTGTGGAAGCAGCACCCGATCCCCTCAGTGGCCACTGACGGCTGCTAGTGCACCCACACACCGCGCCACTGACCCCATGAACCTTCGGTGTCCCTGTTCAAACTGTTGGCTTTGCTGATAATTTTTTCCAAAGGACACCTGGAATGTCCTATTGTCACTTGCCAAATTGTTGATGTCATCCTACAGAAATCGTTGACTCATTAACCCTGAAACTCTAACTACCGAAGTGCCGGCTTAGGGACCTGATACCGCTGAGGACGGACAGAGGCAGATGGACCGCAAACGCGAGCTGGCAGCTCTCACTCGGAGGGGCCCCCAGGGCAACCCGGACCACTGAGAGTGCCTTCCCATCAGGGAGTACAACTGGGGGCCCCTGGACAGCGTATGGCCCCCGAGGGCCCTCTTCTGCATTCCCACATGCTGGCAACACCCTGGGCAGTCCTGCTAGCCCCCTCACAAACCCCTCCCCAGGGTCAGCATCAGACAAGGCGACCTTACAGTCCCCTCCCTGCAGCCCACCCCGCCTGTCCCACCGGCAGGGCCCGGAGCTTCCAGAGCCCCCGAGATGCTGGCGAGCACCCAGCCTGCCACAGGCACAGTGACAGGAGCCCAGTATTCCTCCCTTGAAACGAGGAGCCACCACAGCCACTATATTTTCTATCAGGCGGGACAAACACTACGACGCAGGGTGGCTCTGACCTGCTGACCGTCTAGAACCCAGAACCTGAGAATACATCACTCAACCCTGAGTCAAATCTGAAACGGCGAGTGACTCAGCTCTCACTTGGCCCCTGGTAAGTGAACTTCATACTCGCACCTGAACTTTACCTCGACATCTCCAAATGCCGTGGGAATAAGGCTGAGTTTCACTTTCTCATTCACGCATTCACCCAAGTATTTATCAAGAACTACTACCTGCCAAGCATCAACAGAGGGCAGTAAACGAAACAAAGACACAGCCCCTATCACGAACTATTTGCTGATGAAAGAATACGTTAGTTTCACCATTAAAACCTTTTTAACAGTGGGAATAAGGTGGCATTCAGGTGACTGGTCCAATGACGTTCAACAAGTCGCCCCAGCTGGGCAAGTAATGGGGGAAGCGGAGGCAGACAAAGGTCTTCTGGAGAGAAGGGTGACTCATGGTGCTTAGATTCAAATTCCCATGTTCATGATTTTTCCACCTCAATGTACCTCTCGCCAACCATCCCCTGACAAGCTCGGCTACTTTCATTTAAGGCCGAGGCACAGAGTTTGGTAATATCATGAAACAAACACAGTGAATAGACCTGCAGGAATTATTGTCTGGATGACCAGCTAAAACAAGGTTTGGATAACTACACAGAACTATCACAAGCTCCTCAAAAAAAGTAAAAAAATATTTTCAACTGAACAAAAATGAGGCATTAAAGTTTTATATCTGAAAGGAAGAAAGGTCTCAAATTAACAAGCTTCTACTTTAAAAAATAAAGAAAAGTGAAATAAACACAAAGCAAGTGAAGGAAAATAAATATTAAAGAGCAGAAATCAAATTTAAAACAGAAAAAAATCAGTTAAACCAAAAGCTTACACAGAAAATCCCAAGGAAACTACAAACTTAACTCCTAGATCTAATAACCAACTCTAGCGAGGCTATGACATACAGAGTCAAATCACATTAATATATTCTAGCAAAGAATATTTCGGACTAAAATTTTAAAAAACAGCATCATTTAAAGCAGCTATCATATAAAAAAAATGCTTTGGCATAAATCTAATACACACACAGACACGTCTACGATCTGCAGGGCCTGCACACTGAGAACTACAAAACGCTCAAGAAAGAGATCAAGAAGATTCATATAAATTACGGGACATGCCACATCTGTACAATGGAAAACAACATAATAAAGATGTTAATTCTCTGCAAATTATAGATTTAACACAATTCCAATTCAAATCCTAAGATAATTTTTATAAACAAGCTAATTCCAAAAATTATATGGAAAATGAACGGAACTGGAATAGCAAAATAAACATGATAAAGGAGAATGAAGTTGGAGAAATCACACTGCCTGATTGTAAGGTTTACCACAAAGTTACAATAATCAAAACAACATGGCACTGGTGAAGGCATAGGTGAACAGAGTCCAGAAACAGACCACATAAATATAGCGAGTTGTTTTTTGACAAAAGTGCAAAGGGAATTAAGTAAAGAATAATCTTTTCGACATGGTGCTGGCATAACTGGAGATCTATTTACAAAAAAGAAGAAGAAGAAAAGGAAGGGAGGAGGGGGGAGGAGGAGGGGGGAGGAGGAGGAGGAGGAGGAGGAGGAGGAAGAAGGAAGAAGGAAGAAGGAAGAAGGAAGAAGAAAGAAGGAAGAAGGAAGAAGGAAGAAGGAAGAAGGAAGAAGGAAGAAGGAAGAAGGAAGAAGGAAGAAGGAAGAATAAAAAAGACCCGAACTCACAGATAAAGAGAACAGACTGGCAGTTGCCACAGGCAGGGGCGGGGTGGACGAAACGGGGAAGTCTAAAATAAAACAAGCCGGAGCCCTAGCACGCCGCCCGGCCGTCCTTCACACCGCAAAGCAGCCACGCGCGCACGCGGAGGACCCCCGCCCAGACCCGCACGCGCCCCGCTTCTCCGACGTGCGCGGCCCGCGCACGGAAGCGTTGCGGGCCTTCCGCCCGCACGTCCCGGCTGCCGGCGCCACCGCCCTCGTGCGCCACCCTCCGGAGACGCGGGGCTCGACGCGGCGGGCACGGGGCTCCGCGGGGGCTGCTGGGCGCGGCGGCGTCCCCAAACTCCCCAGTGAAGGCCAGACACGCGCCGGCGACTGGAGGAAGACGAGCGAAACGAGGCCGATGGCGACGCCCGGCTGCTGCGGCCGAGCCTCGGCTCAGGGAGCGGGGGACGCGCCCCAGACAGGACGGCCGGCCACCGCGGGGCCACCGCACGCGCCCCGGGGCAGGCCGACGCGCCGCTCCCCTCGGTGGCACGTCCTGGGGACGCGGGGGCCCCCGGGGGAACCGCACAGGGACACCCCGCCCACGCCCACGCAGCCACTCTGCCGAGGCGACTTCCTTCTACGCGTCACCGGGAGGGCTGCAGAGGAATGCTGCCCTCCTGACCCCAGAGGGGCTCTGGGGGGACAGGCACCCAGGGCGGAGCTGAAGCAGCCCCGCCGGCCCCTGGCCACGTGCTTATCCTGGGAAAGAGCATGGTGCTGAGTAGGGGACCGGCCAGGGGGTCAGCGGGTTCTGAGGAGCCGTTCCAACCGCAAACCTTTACAGGAAAGGACTCACAGTCGACGCCTGGTAAACAGGCCAGTGACGACGCTCCGTCGATCCCTCCGCCCTCTGAGGGTGTGGAGCCACCCACGCGCAGCCCTCCCGGAGCCCCGGAGCCGCCACTGCGCGGCGGAGAGGAGCCTTTGGGGGCATCCGGGCCAGGCTTCTCGCCCTCCGCCCCCCCCCCACCCCTCGCCTAGCCTCCCACTTGTCCGCAGCTGAGAAGATGGGCGTCCCACCCTATTGCAGGCATCGTGACAACAGTCCCTGTGGGGCATCGGCTTCCTCACATGACCTGACCCACCGAGGTCCTTAACTTGTCCCCTGCCCGCCCACCTGCCGCTGTGGACGCCGCTGCAACTAGGAACAAGTACGCACGGGCACATCTTCTCGAGGAAAAGCAAGGGAGCTGCGGAAACCACGGAGGTTAGAGGTGGCTCCCATGACAGTGAGCGTGCTGGCACGAGGAAGTTAAGGACGCGGGAGGAAGACCTGAGACCCTGTCCCGTGTGGGGCGCCTGGGCCGTCCCTGCTCCTGTCCCTAGAGCTAGCCCCACGCACGGTTCCGCACACTTCCCAGAGTTATGCCGGGGAGGCCCACTCCGGGCCCAGCAGGCCCGGCTTGGAGAGAGCGTCATGGATGACGCCGGCCAGTTCCCAAACCGCCCTCGCCCCCGAACGCGGGGTTTTAGCGTCAAGCTGCCACGTGGAAGTGCGCACGGGTTACAGAAAGCAGGCGAGCTCGGGGCAAACAGCAGACACCGCCTGCCTGCCCCAGCGCTGCGTACCAGACTCCGACGAAGTTTGCTACGAAAATTAAAAGAAGTTTAAAATCCTGGAGGGATAGTGTGCATGTCTGCGCATGTGTGTGCATGTGTGTCTGCGTGGACACACCTGTGTGTGCACGTGTCGATGTGCATACATATGTGTGTGCTTGTACGTCTGTGCACGTGTGTCTGTGTGTGCAGTTAAATTAAAAACCTTTTCGAAAAGTGATTCTCTTTGGATCGTGTGTATCTGTCAACCTCTTGGCATCTTACAGGAAGACACTAATGAAATACAGGAACCATTTAAAATCTGCTAATGAAACATCTATGACAAATTCAGTCTCATGGAAAAATCAGGAAAAACGACGCCTCACGGCTGACACTTCACAGTCTGGCTACAATGCCCAGGCACCAGCAACTCACTGAGAAAAAGGAGAAAACAGTGAAATTTTTAACTTGCACTTTAAAAGTATTGGAATACCTCATTACTCTGCCCATGGACATTGCCATGTAAACCAGAGGACTGGGGAAAACAGCTTCAGGACACAGGAAAGCGGATCGCTGCGGCAGGGGCGCAGCTGGCCAAGCCCTCGGCAGCACCACGAGCACGCGTATGCACGCGCACGGCTGGAGGACAGGTTTGCGGCACTGTATGAAAAGTCCGTTCAAACGAGTTCAAGACGAGCACAGCGACACCCAGTCCTGCACCGGACTGGTCGTGAGACGCTGCCGTAGGACTCATCACATCTGTAGTGTCAGCCTCCAATGACAGTCACCTGTGAGGGCAAAGCGACATGCCCATGCAGTGGGTCAGGTAAAACTGCACCCAGGAAGGGAAAAGGTGGAGGAAAGGGAAGTGTCTACAAAAAGAGCTGTCTGAGAAGATATTTTAAATGTCCAAAAGTGAGACAAGCAAGGGAGAGGACAAAAGGCGAGAGTGCGATGCAGGAGGGGCTGGTGGCTGGGAGCCCTCAGGCTCCTGCCTCCAGCTGGTTTTAGGGAACCCCACCCCGAATTGTTGCTTCTCCTTCTGGGATGTGGACAGGGGCATTCAGAAAACCACAGGAGGTAAACGCCACTGCCGCCTCCAGAGACACACCTCACACAGGCACACTGACCCCGAGGGCCACAGGCGCAGACTTCTCCAGAAGCAAGGGAACCCCGGCTCCTCACCCAGCCTGTACGGTCGCCACAGTGACAGAGACGCACGCGTCCTCGTCATCTCTGGGTTTGTGGACGGCTCACCAGGGCGACCCAACAGTCACAAACCTGGTCCCCTCTTCCTGCAGGGCTGGACTGCGGTCCCAGCTTCCTTCAGGTGTGGCCATGAGAAGAGCTAGCTTCGTGAGACGGGAGGTGACGATGTCACGATGGCTGAAGTGGAAGCTGCACCCTAACCCTCCCCTCGCTGGCTGAATGCAAAGACCCCAGAGGGTGGGGGACAGAACCACAGGACACCAGCACCCGGACCGCACACATGCCTCGGGCTACCCACTGGCCAGGAATTCAAGCCAAAAGCATTACCTTTAACCAGACCCTGACCGTCTGAGGTTACTTGAGACGCCCTGGGACTTCAGCCCAAAACACACCTGACTGAGCACCTTCCAGTCACAAGCCAGGACGCCGGGCGCCCCCGCCGCGGCCGGATCCCATGCACACCAGCAAGGACTACAGTTCGAGCGCGCCTGTGAGCACGTGGCCCTCGCGACAGTCCTAACGAACTTGCTAAGGCCCTTACTGTAGGGGGAGAGAGCTGGCACTCAGAGGAAGGTCGTGCAACCAGTGAGTGGGCGACAGAGGTCCCAGTGCACGGGCCCGCCCCCGGACTCGGCCTCTGTGACGCAGAGCCTTCCCCTGAAGTGGCTGGTGAACCTCCGTTTTCCGTGTTGACCATCTGCGAAGCAAAGGCACCCCAAGTGAAGGCGATCCCTCGGCTTAAGGAGGAGCTGCTGTGCTGCAGCTGTCAGTGCGCTGAAGGCCACGTCCGTGATGAAGTCGGCACCACACGCACCTCACACTTTTAACACATTAGCACACCTATCCTCCCAGCAGCTGTGTGCAGAGGGCACGAGTCCTGTCCCCTTTTATAGATAAGAAAATGAGGGCCCTGGGGGCAGAGGACAGGGGTCCCATCCACCAGCACGTCCCCCTCACAGACGCACGATAAACACTGAGGAAACGAGCAGGTGCCAGGTGTGGGTGACGATGCACTTGAACATCTGATGAGCATACTGACGGTGACCCCACGGCCCTAAACCCGGGGCCCTAAACACGTGCTCCCATCAACGCGATGACACCCTGCAGGTCGAGCTGCTGACCCCGCTTGTGGGACGCAGACTCGGACCTGGGTCTGGCATGGCCACCGCCCGGCCAGGGACGCGGCCCCCTTACGTGCCAGCTCTGAGCCGCTCTTGGCACGGACGGCCCCTGAAGCAGCAGGCTGTGACACGAGGAAACCGGCACCTCCCTGAAAGAGCCTCAGTGCGTCCCACCCCCCAGGCCCAGGCGAGCTGCCCTCGCATCCTACTGACCCCGCAAAGCCAGCCAGCTGCCACCAAAAGGTCCTCCGTGGTCTCCCACTGAGTGTGCATCACCTGTGTCTCGGCTCACCATTTACAACGTAGCTGCTCAGCACCGCCGGCCCTGCGACGTCACCACGGGACTCACCGCCCCCGCCCCTCGCTCCGCACCGACCTCTGTGGCACAAGGCTGTGATTTCCAAGCCCGTCTCTCGGCTGTCGCATCCCAGACGCGCACCCGGGCCTCCATCACCACAGAGCACAGACGCGCCCCCACCTTGCCACCCCAGCTTTATCAGGAAAACTGGCGCCTGGGCAGTACCTCCCGAGCCCTGCCGCGGGTGGCGGTGGGCGCACACACACCCGACGCGCTCGGCCCCGCCGTCCCGGAACCACGATCGGACCTCAGGTCCGTGGGACCCTGCCAGGAAGGCGCGTGCCCGAGAGGGAAACTCTCCCCAGGCCAAGCGGGGCTGGGGGCCTACACGCCACGCTTGGCTGCATCGTCTGCAATGACACAAACGGTCCAGTCGGGGAACGGGGCTCAGGGTGCCTGTGTTCCTGAGGAAACGGCGTTTGGGGAGACACCGACGGGTGCCGTGCTGTTGCCGCTCAGTGTGGCGACATCTGCTGGACTGTCTGAACACAGAGGCTCACCGCAGTGACAGGACAGAGGGCCGCCATGCGCTGTCAAGGACAACGAGATTCTCTGGGGACAGGGACGAGTAACGACTTTATTAGTTCACTCTGAGCTTAATGTCAACTCGTATTCTGCAGCCACATGTCACACGGCACCACGCTGACGGTACCACCACTGCCCATTCCGCTCCGGCTCCCCCGACAGCTCCGTCGTGCTCAGCCACACGCAGGGCACACGGCACGACGTGGACGTCCACGCAAAGGCCACGTAAAGGGAAACACGCCGATGTGACAGACTCCACAGTCTGCCCTTGCTGGGATGCCACGTAACTGATCCCAAGCGAGTGGCGCATCAGGCTGGCTGTTTTCCTTAGTGGCACGCGCTTCCACCCACGTTACTCCGTGTGGTCACGGTGCTCGTCCATCTCACTGAGCGGCCACCTCATCGTGGGGCACCGCACAGAAAAAAGGAGAAAAACTTTGAACCTCCCTGTAGGGAGGAGTGTGTGTACACACTCACGACTGCTCTAAAAGTGACCGAAGACCTCACGGATTCAACGATTTACATGTTACTCGCTAGAAGGACCAGTTAAAGCTGGCTCTGGCCTCTTGCTCAACAATCGGGCAGGAAACAAGAAACGAGCCAGCTCCCCATGACGCCTCGTGTGTGTGTGTGTGGGCAGGAACAGCAGGAACACTGGCCACACTGGCGAGGACACGGTTCAGCTCGTCTCCTTCACTCTGACGCATACTTGACCCCCTGCCAGACACCCGCCGGCGCTGACAGACAGCACCCCGCCACGTTCCCTCCGCTCAGACATTCAGACTGGGAGCGTGTGTTCCCTTCCTGGGCACCCTGAATCACACTTTTCCTGTAACGCGTCCAGTGTGTTGGAGGCGACAGATTCTGCTGCAGTTAAGGGACACCAAGCAATCGAGTGTCCCCACTTGCTGCTGCTCAAGAATGAGAATGCCAACAGCAGCAGCCGGCACAGCTCCAAGTGTGCTTCCCATCCCTGTCCACCGGAGCTTCACAACCTCCCTGGGGCAGCTTCCGCCAACGTCTGTCCACCGAGTGAGTCAAGCTGTGGGGGCCAAGCTGGATGCCCGTGGGCCACATGGCTCGTTCGCTGCCCTGGTCCCTCCACCCACGGCCCCTCCCAGAGACCAGCTTGAAGGTGGCCGCCTCCCGGCTTAGTCTCAAGGCTCCAGGCTCCAACCGTCCCAGGGGCTGCTGCTGCTCCGCCCCTGGCGAAGTGCGGTCCAGGCCCTCGAGGCCCAGAGTCCCTGCGCCCAGCAGCCACGTCTGGGCTAGGACTGCCGCGCGATCAGTGCCAGCCTCACGCGCGTTATCACCCGATACTCGGGAACCTCAATTTCAGCACTTCAGATGACTGTGCTTGCCTGGAGCGTGTCTTCGATGTGGAAGTGGAGTAGATAAGATGCCAACTGCCTACGGTGACCTCGTTTCTGCAGCTGAGCAACCACAGTGGTGGCAAAAAGCAGAGGGATTTTTTTAACATTGTTCTCTACGAACTGAACACGATTTAATTTTTCACATTCACATTTTCAACAGTTCCCACCTGGTGAGCACGCCGATACTCATTTGTGAAACTACAGAGCTGTTCCATCATTTCAGCATTTACCACTATCACTACTGAGCAAGAATTATCCCAGAGTTACAAGACTCTCGTTCTCACATTCATAAATCGATAATCACGTATTACATATCGCCTAATGGAAAGGAATGTTTCATTCCAGGTTTCTGATCGGAAAAGAAATCAACTTTTCTGGCAAAGAAATAGCTAAACATTAATTATGTAACTATGCAAAATGCTTCAGGAAAAGTTAAGTCATATAATCCAATTAGTTCCTTAAAGTGTTATAAATACAGCTGAGTTTCAACAGTAATTTGTCCATAATTAAAATTATCACAAAAACCTTAAAATTGTTTGATACTGAAAGAACCACCGTAAATGGATGTGAAATGCTAACAGAAGAGCTCCCCGGGGTGATTTTGGCTGACGATGTTTACGTCCCCCTCTGCTCCAAGACTGATGTTCACACATTGCTGAATTTTGGTTAAGTGAAAGCAGCTTCGAATGATGCCAAGATCTCTAAAATAAAATGGCTCTCAAATAAGCCAGACGCCCCACCCAGCGGTCACGCGGGCAAGTCTCCTCCGGTTCCAGTCCATGGCAAGGTGCACTCCTTCTGCACGCAATGACCGACCTCCCCGCCAACCCAGGACACGTGGGGTCCAATGGGCTAACACAAAACGATTACTGAGCTCAGGCAGACTTCAGCCATAAAAGCTGCGATGCTGCGACATAGCGATGCTCAAAACTAGACTCTTTTTGCTTTGGGAGCTGGGTGCGTCTCGGGGAACACTTAGCTCGCGGACCAGCTTCCACTTCTGAGCTCAACGGGAACAGGGCATTTCCTAAACCACAGCCTGACAGGCTGCTCCCCTGGCCGCTTGGGGCCCACCCGCTGCAGGACGGGAGCAGGAGGACGGCCGTCCGATGGTGAAAGTGGCCTCCCCTAACCCTAACCCTAACCCAGCACAGCAGGTGGAGAGGAAGGCTTCCAGGCTAAATACCGATCCACTTTCCCGGACAAGCAGTGGAAAGTTCACTTGTCTGCTCAGTACAGCAACGACCCAGCGGATGGAGGCATTTCTTAACGCCAGACTCTACTTCCTGTGAGGGAAAGTGGCAGGCGGAACCTTAGATCTGTCCCTTATCCCCACTTAAAATCAGTCGCACATTCCCCAGTTGATCACGAGTCACACTTCTGCTTAAAGAACTTCTCTTCCAAAGAGCACGAAGCAAGGTGACATGCGGGGTCTCACTGTCACCCCATGCCTGTGGAAAGGAACAGGGAGTGTGACCTTGAGTGACGGGGATGCTCTTCTCCTGGGTCTCACACCAGCTGTGACCCTGGAACATCCTGGACACCCCCTCCCCCACCGTGTGTCCCCCTGGCCCCAGGACCTAACGTCCTTCACCTGTGCCCCGAGACGGCCGGGCCGCAGACCCCGGGACCGACTTGGTGTTGTTCTGAGCAGACAACCGCTTCCAGATGAGCTGGAGAAAGAGGAACTGTTTCCAAACACTGCAGCGTGCTGTGTAAAAGCAGGATCCTGGGGGCCAACACGGGCAGTCAGTGCTCGGATTTGAAAGAGCGGTTGCAATGCCAAGTGTGAGACAGAAAAAACTTGTAATTACCCTCACGATCATAAAGTAGAACCACTGTAACTTAGACTACAAGTTTTGTAAAAAAGCATAGAACACAGATAATAAACTATAAGCAAGCAAGTTTTCAAATGTGGCAGCCACACTGACCTCGCTGACAATGGATCGCTGAAGCAGGTCCTAACATCCAATTCCATGTGGAGATTGGAAAGTTCGAGTCCTAGCAAACAAAATAAAGTGCTCTGGAGTATCAGCATTTCGTTTTTAAAACTAGGGATGCATCACCTCTTCTTCCCTTTCTAAATGTCTATTTGAAATGACTTTTACTCAGAAATTCTAAAATCTGCCAACCTGATATCCAACATTAACTCTATTTGCAGATGACATATCACTGCTCACTGCAGATGAAAACTTACTTGCATTTCTACACACTGATAAGAAACTATGAGAGAAATTAAGAAAATAATCCCATTTACACTTGTATCAAAAATAATAAAAATATCTAGAAATAAATTTAACCGAGGAGGTGAAAGGCCCGTCCTTGGGAAGCTGTAAGGCATGGATGAAAGAATCTGGAGACACAAATGTGTGGAGAGACACCCTGTGCTCATGGACTGCAAGGACTGTATTGTTCAAATGTCCATACCACCCAAAGCGATTTGTACATTCAACGCGACTCTGATCTAAATTCCTATGGCATTTTCAAAGAAATAGACTACTACTAAAATGTGTATGGAACCTCAAAGAAAAGCAATCTTGAGGGGAAAAAACAAAGCCAAAGGCATCACACTTCCTGATTTCAAACTCCACTATGCGGCTGCAGTAATCAAAACGGCACGGTGCTGGCAGAAACGCACACACGTGCACCCACACGCACTCGTGGCTTCCATGGAGTCTACGTGGACAGCTCCCCAAGGCTTTCCACTTGTGTGACACAGCAAAATTTCGAAATCCGCTCCCTAAAAGCAAACTAGTATTCGCTCTAAGTTTCATGCCTCTTCGTCTTTATTCTGTTGGGGTGCCTTTCCCAGTGAGTCGCTGCTCTGAGGCAGGATCCACCCCACACCTGTCCCCAAATCAATGACCTCTGTACTTCTGGAATGACTTCAGGGGGCAGCAAACTTCAAAACAAGAATAAGAGGACTTGGTTTTCATCCTCTTCTTTCTGCTCGGACCTCCACACAATCGAATTCTATGACAAACGACCCACGGAGTGGCAGAGCACTCCAGGGAGGTCAGGGCAGGTGTAGACATGCACGATGCGGGGCCAAGCCGGTTCGAGACGTGTGTGCCAGCTAGTGGCATTTCTAACGTCAGCATGTGCTGGCTGAGGGTTAAAAAAGGCACTGCGAGATCAGCACAAGGGTCTGCCCAGGGCCGCGGGCTGTCGTCTCTGCAGGAGGGCTCAAGAGGGGACGAGAGGGGACGAGTTCCCCCTCACAGGAAGAGGTGGGGTCAGCAGCATGGCCACCTTTCTGTTCTCATGCACACTCACCACACCGGCTGCGGTGGCCACGTGGACATGCTCTTCTGTGGGACGTGAGCGCAGTGCTGTGGCCACCCTGGCCCAAGCCTCGGGACAGCGGACACGTGAAGAGCAGCAGTGTTAACCTCAGTCTCTGGGTACCCATGGGGCAGAGGCCCCAGCCTGATGTGACAGGGAGAGCTTCTGGATCGTGGAGTGTCTCTGTGACAACCACCCGACTTCACCCCAATGCACCAGCCACCTACACCTTTACTGAACAGTGCCATTGCTAAATGAGAACACACTGACACCCGTGCACTCCGCGGGCCCATGCACACAAACGCTGCTGCGTGGGCCCCAGCAGCCCGCTCCTGGGCACACCCCCGAGGACTGAGCGCAGGGTCTCCAAGGGACGTTCGTGCACCCACGTTCACAGCAGCATTGCTCCCAGTGGCTGATGCGTGGAAGTGATCCGAGTGTCCATCGACGGACGAGTGGTTAAGCCATCGAATAGTATTCAGCCTCAGGAAGGACGTTCTGGCAGGCTACAGTGTGGACGAACGCTGAGGACGTTACGCTCAGAGAACTCATTGACAGTCACAAAAGGACAACACTACATGATTCCACTTCTGTGAAATACTTAGAATAGTAAAAATCATACAG
>CM053513.1:221439-297646 GCA_028627145.1 Eidolon dupreanum
TCCACCCCGCTGCTGCGGGGCGCAGCTCAGAGCCACAGCGTCTGCATGCGGCAGGGCGCTGCGGAATGCTGCTGTCCCACGGCCTGTGTGCTGAAGCTACTAGTGTCATGTTTCCTGAAAAGTCACCTCCTCCCCACTTGTCCCAACAATCGGGTCTGCACTGACTTTGTCTCCTGAAGGTCTTCGCTCTTCCTTCGTAACGATCATCTGCAGAGAATCTTCACTTCCATCCCAGCAAAGGAACAGCAGAAACAAAGTCAAATCCCAGCTCTTCCCCTGTAATGTTTTTAAATCCCCTTAAAGTTCAGGGTAATTGCCAGAGGAGCAATAAGCAAACATCCGCAGGACATCTGGCGATAAGAAAGGAAGATGACACAGGTCCTGGCCTCAGACTTAGCCATGGCTTCCCCAACCCACGGGGAGCAACAGCCAGGGCTCAGGCCCCCCCCCCACAGCCCCACAGGCCCTTGAGCACCTGCCCTGCCCCGCCCATCTTCTCCAACACCCATGCCACCACCAGCAGCGTGGCCACCACAGGGCTCCAGCAGGAGTCAGGGCTCCAGTCTACACTCAGCCAGTCTGGCCTCGTTCCTGGAGCAAGCCCGGCTCCGTGAGGAGGTGCCCGGCTCCTCCACAGAGTTTGTAAGGGAAGGGGGCCTTGGCTCTGGATCCCACGCCGGGAGCTGCTGCCTCCTGTGGGGCTGAACCAGGCCCGGCACCAGCGCAGGCTCAGCTTCAGGAAACCCTCCCACCTCCCAGAGAGACAACTCGCAGACTCAAAAGTAGTCATCCCGACACGCATCCATCCGGGCCCTGGCAGAGCACCTGCTGCTGCCTTTCAAGCTTTCCCAGGACATCCCAAATGTCACTGAGTTCCGTCCCCACCGACCAGAAGAGCCGAGAGCCTTCAGGAAAACATGCGCACGCCTTTTGCGTGGGCCGCAGAGAGGAGTCTGTGGACGTTCACCATCCAACACAATCCCAGTAATGATTGTGGTCCTGACGCTGTCCAGCCGTCCACCCTCTGTCCTGCGACAGGACCCAGCACGAACACGGACCGGCTCACGCAGGGGCAGAGCCCGGCCCACCACCCTCTCAGGGGCGCCCAGGGGCGCAGCTTCAGGTTCCCCAGCCCCAGGATCGGGTCCCTCTCACTGGACCAGCGGATGACGTGCAGTCGCCACACCAGATGTGAGCGTGACACACCAGGACACGCCCCCCATGCCCCCAGAAAGGGTGTCCCCTTCCACATCCCTCCGAACTGCTGCTGAGCCGCTTCTGCCCGAGAACGGGCACACGCAGGGACTAAGGCTGGGGCCTCTCGTGTCCTCAGAGAACGGCCACTCTGCATCTTTGGTGACCCTGGTTCGGTTGCTATGGCAACACACATGTTGTCACTGTCAATGGCAGCTGTATAAAGACCAAGAACTATAACTTATTTTTGAGATTTACTCTCCATACTTTCTATTTAGTGTTTAGAAAGAACGTGTCATGACGTTCTAGTAGAAAAAAAAATTTTCCTACATCTGTTACATCGAGATAGTAGAAATTCAGCTAGGGTTTTAATAGGGTCTGTGCAGAGAAACAGATGGCGCTATTTTAGGGACAATGTTTGCTGGCTTTTCAGAAACATAGTAAAGTCACTGCCAAGTAAAAGGATTGTTTATGCGTTTGCTTTCAAAATGCAGGAGAAAGTCCTTCCTGATTATTCTGATATATTCAGTACGCAAGTATTCTGATATACTAATGTTAACTATTCAAAAATAAATAACATTTGGACTCCTTCATTTCTTAAATATGACTTTGAAAGAGGTTGAAAAGCATCGTGAATCAGTCCGGCTCTAGCTGGTCCGTGTGACGTGAAGAGGTCCTGGGGACGTTGTGCAGAAGGGTCCGCAGACCAGGCCTCTGCGTGCTGTGCGCACAGTGGAAGCCCGCGTTTGCTGTTATCAACGGCATCAGCCTCCGACACAGAGCGAGGACCGCTTTCAGGCAAAGGGCTGTGCTACTGCAAGGCCTTCCCACCATGGTCCTTGGCGCCGACCCCTTGAGCCAGGGGCAGGTGAAGACCTGCTCGGGTCTCCGTCCACGAGAACACCCCTGCCCTGGCTACCAAAGCCGGTCTGAGGGTTGAGGGCTGGGTGCTGGGAGCCTGCAACTGCCGCCCTCCCTGTTCCTGCGTCCTGCTCCCCATTCCTCGTGGTGATCACGCGGCGCCGGCTCAGTTCCCGGGAGGCCTCGGCGGGAACAGCCTGCGAAGCAGCGCCCGGTGTGCTCACGGCGGACCCCGACGCTCGAACCGGCAGGAACGGCACCGCGCAGGCACTAAGGTTTCCCCCAGGGCTTGTTGGGTGAGCCCCAAGCCACTCACGCCAGCTGCCCAGCTCCCCCTCACTGTGCTGAGCCCCCGTTTATCTGCGGGACTGCGCAGGCTCAGAGGGTGGCGAGCTGCAGCCGCCTCCCCCCCCCGGCTGACACACACTGAAGAGGCACAGGCGAGGAGGACTGCGCCACGGCTTCGAGAAACACGAGCACAGAAAACACACGCGCACCCGGCACCACGACGCGGCAGGGAGGCGGAGGACCCGACGGGGGCTCATGAGGGGCTCTGCGGAGAGGCGGGAGCCAGCGCGTCCTCTGTGGACGGTCAGGAGAGCCTCTGGAAGGAAGGGACGCCCACAGTGGCGCCTGCCCTCTGCCGTCTGGACCCCGCGGGCCGCCGCTGGGCGACCGCACTCCTCGTGCTGTTCCGGTGACACACGTCACCGAGGCGAGAACGAGTTCTCCGGTAACTTAACGCCTCACGCCTCCTGCGAGCGGCTCTGGGGAACGACGTGCACAGACTTCCGTCTCGTTCGTCGCTGTCGTGACCCCACCCCCAGCTCCTCCTAGAGGTTCCCGTGTCCCGGTGCCCCGGCCGCCCAGGCGACCACCCTCAGTGCAGAGCCCCGGCGAACCCCAGCTCACTGGCTGCTTCCACCTCCGTGGAGCCACGGAGCAGAGCTCGGTGCCGGCCCAGGCGTGGCACCGCCCACCAGAGAGCACCCGGTGTTGGGGGTCGGCGCCCAGACACGCACCGCGCCGGCCTCTCCCTTCTCCACACCACCGCCAGCTCACGCCGAAGCCAGTGGAAATGCTCCCAGGCTCACTTCTACTTTGATGTGATGTCCCGGTGCCCAGGTGGCCCCGGGACCCTGCCCCGTGCTCTTGCACAGCCCCCTCCGTCCTGTGCTGTCAAGGACAGCTGGTGTGCCCAGCAGCAAACGGCAGGAGTGACAGTGTGCGACTTCCGAGAGCACACGACAACTCACTCACTCTCCTCCGCCACCGGCTGCCTGTGCCGAGGGCTCCTGCCAACAGCCACGTCCACCCGGGGGTGCCACCCAGAGTCGCAGTCGAGCCTAGCGGCATCTTGACCCCAAGGAGAGGTGCTGAGCCGCACCGTCAGCAGGCCGCCCCTGACCGCGAACGCAGAGCCTGTGCCGCTGAAGGCTCACTGGTGAGGCCACAGTCGTGCGGCGATGTGCGAGCAGCAGGAGGCAGTGACGCGGCCGCCGCGCGTGCACGGTTGTCTCTGCTGACCTCCCGGTCCCACCAGAGCCACACGCCAGAGACCCCGCAGTCCTCAGAGCGGCAGTCACAACCCTTTCCACAGGGTAGTTTTAAAATGAGAAAAAGTTCACAATATAACGTCAGGTGGAAACCAGCAGCAGGGAGCACACCTCACACGATCCAGCGTGGGCGGTCCACACAGGCGTGCGTGCGTGTGAGCGCGCCGTCACCAGCTGCTGACAGCTGTGCTGGGCCCCCGCACACTGTGATGCGTGCAGCCGGCCACTGGCCTCCGGGGCCCCGGATGCTCTCAAACAGAGGCTGCGCCACCCCCATCGCGTTTCCAGCACTCAGTGGAGACTGACGATAAAACACGTTAAACCAAGGCTTGCCCATGGATAAACTCGAAAAACTGTTATTCAACACGGTTCTGGCATTTTTATGAGAGTTTACAGTCAAGTGCGTCCTTTGTTCTGCAGTGACTCTCGGCATTCGGCAGAAGACATGCCAAAAGCTACAACAGGCTCCGGCCAAGAGACCCAAAACCACCAGCGCTGGGACAGGAGGCACCCAACTCGGGGGCTGTGTGCAGTGTTGCCATCTGCACACTCGCCTTCTGTATTCAGAGTGAAATAAAAATCCAGGCGCAGGAGTAACTCACATTCTATTTCAATTCTCCATACTTCTGTGGCAACCCGGCCCCATTCCCTCTGGTTTCCTGGCCAAGGGTTAAAAAGGGCCAGCTGGAGAGTGTCAAAGTCAGCCCTCGGTCATGGCGTGAGGGGACGGGGAGGGGGGAAGCCGGAGGCGCGGGCAGAGTGGGACACTCCCCAAGGACACTGGCGTCTCTGCTCCACCATGACAACTGGCAGGTGGCATCACGGCAAAGAAGTATTATTACTGTGTTGAGTCGTGACAGAAGTAACAGAAGTGCGGAGAGGTGAGGTGAGGTGAGGTGCCGGCGGCTTCTCAGAAGCGGCGGCCCCTCGTTTACTCTTCCCCGACGCAGTTTTCTGTCAGCTGCAAGGGCCATGCGTCTTGCTGCCAGACGCAAGGAGCTCACACCTGAGAAGGTGGAGCCAGGGCCATGCAGTCACTGCCTCACCTCACAGCAGGAATTCCGGTCCCTTGTTTTCTCGATAAAGAAACAGGTTCAGAGACAAGTTCCCAAAAGCCCGAGGCCCCCTCTCCTTCATCTTCCCTTGCAGTGAGACCTGTGCCCTCTGCGTAAGTAATTCAATCAGTTATGCTTCCCAGACTTTAGATATTCAACCCTCAAATCTCAAATTCTCTAGTTACTCAGAAACGTCTAAAGGAAGACACAAGTATACACATGACCATAAACTACCAAACGAAGTGCGGTGCTGATCTGCATGTCTTTGTACTATTCTTGGTTGTATTTTCGAGAACCTGAACTGCTCTGGTCTTCTTAGAAACTGTCTCTGTCCAAAGAGACTTTGGGCCCCTCTACCAAGGGCCATGCTGCCAGGGCGAGCAGCGTGGAGCTGTGAGCGGCGGGTCCACGGGGGGCTCTGTGTTGGGACCTGAGCAGCAGTGTGACGGGAGGAGAGGAGGGGACGCCAGATCCGCATCGTTCAGCCCAACGGTCTGCCGACGTGCAAACAGAGGAACGCAGGAAAAGGACTCTTTCCTGCTCTCCCTGAAAGCAAGGCGCCCTCACCACTGGTCCCCCGCCAGCCAGGTCCATCGACCATCTGTCTGTGTCCACCCCCCAGGGCCGGACCAGTGGGCACGGCAGTCCCCTTCCAAACTACGAACGGCTCGGTCAAGTGTGACATGCTACCCTGGACCTGCCTGCCTGACAGGTGTGAGGACGACGGCATGTGCATGAAACCACCTGTCCCGCTGGACGAACAGGAAATGGCAAATGTTAATTTCATGAAACAAATTAGTTATTCTGTGTGGTTTTCAAGAAAATCTCATTCTGTCTTTAGAAAATTGGGGTAAACTATTAATATCTTGTGAAATGACCCTTATGCAAACTACTTTTTATTTATATCTAATTCCAACAAGTTCTCAGTATTTGGTTGGGCTATTTACAGAAACATGTTTTGAGTGGTTTCCTCCCCACACCCTTTATAAAGGATCCGTCTCTAAGGCAGTTTGCCCCATGAAACACAGTTTTTCCCACCTTCCCATCAATCACATTATTCCAAAAGTGAGTGCTACACACACACACACACACACACACACACACACACAGAAATACTCTGTCGTCATTGGTCACGCCAGCGAGCCCCCAGAAACAGGACAGCCTAAGACGAACAAAGCCTGAGCTTCCATAGCTGTTCCAGAAAGCCAGCAGTTCCTCCTGTTCCTCAAACCACATGGCATTCATCGAGTCACCTGTAAGTCCCTGTCGGAACCCCTGTGCGTCCGGCAGAGTTTGCGGGGCACAGAGGCGAGCTCTGCGGCCGGGAGGCAGGGGGCCGGGGAGGACGGCAGCAGACAAGGAGAGTCACGGTGGCTGGTGTGCTGGGGGTCTGCCTGAGGTTCAGTAGTCCAAGGACTCTGAGTTGCCAAGTGTTCATGAAAAATGCCCCAGGCTTCAGACAGGGGGCAGAAGTGGTACACTCGCCACAGTGTGAGGCTGGTACAAGCCAGCACACAACCGTCAAGCTGTCACTGGACCACCATGGGACTCTCTCGTCACTGTCTAAGGAGAGGTCACTTTCTTCAACACGAGTCCAGGACCTGAGAGTGGGTTCCTGATAAGTGAACGTTTCAGAAGTCAATGCTTTGTCAGGTGCTTATCTGGATAACAAGGACTTGGTGACCCCATCCCCAACTCTGAAACAAGGTAACATTTCTCTACCAACACAGGGTGCCTTCCACAGAAAGCAACTCGAACAAGGAATTCCACTGGAATGCAAAGGTAGGCCCTACATTTACCTGTTTCCGGTAAACGTTATTTTTCTAAGGTAACTGAGGCAACACTGGAACAAAATCATGAAAAATGTTAATCCACTTAGCCAGTGAACAGTCCGTGCTGTCTCATCGGTGACGTGACGGGAAGAACTCGGAGAAGGGGACAGAAGCCCCACTCTGCCGGAGCCTTCACGTGGCTCTGAGAGGGTCCCCCTGTCTCCGATTTCCGCCTCGGAGGAAGGAGGGTGGAGTAGGGACCAACCAAGTCTGAAAGAGACTTTCAAGACTTTGAAACTATAAAGGGAATCGTATGTTTGCATCTATGTGACCACACAAACTAATGAAAATTTCTCCTTTTTGTTAGAATTACCATCGACTTGCTATAGGATAGTAGCACTGGCTACGTTTCATGCTAAAGGAAGTTCTGAGGTAGCCCTGCGTCTTAGATTAATGATTTTAGTAAGGAGACGAGTGCCTGGACATTTGGTGCTGGACCAAGACACAGAGCTGGTGTGTCGCCAGGAGAAGAACTGGGCCTAGAATGGTCGTCTTCATGGGGGACCACAGGGGAAGGAGAGGGAGGGAGCAGTAAGCCCAAAGCAAGCAGCCCGGCTCCTGCTCGAAGGCAATGAGCACCAAGGGCAGACCATGCCCCTCCAAAACACAACTGCAGGGCGTCAGGACACGTCACTCCAAAGCACATAGGGGTTCAGGACACACCACCCCAAGATGTACCAGTTGGGTGTATGACGACTTAGAGTGGAAGGCCTCTGAGAAACAGCAGACGCAGGGAGGGGCTTGCCCAGAACTGCCCTCGTCTGCCGAAGCACAGATCCCGCAGAAGGATCTCAAGAGAATCTGGGGTGTCACTCACCAGGAGGATTGACGCTCGTGACAGGAGAGACGGCCCAGACTGCCAAACTGTCACCCTCCTGGCTGGTCTCCTGAGGACACACCTTCTCTGCTAAGCCCCTGACTCTGATGCCTGCACCGCAGGGTGGGCCTGAGGCCGAGTGCCCCCCGCCCCAGAGGCCCACACCCCACGCCCCCTGGGCGTCACCCAGCTGCACACGAGGTACATGTGTCAACAAACTACTGTTTGTTTTCTCTTGCTAATCTGTCTTTTATTACGGGGTCTCAGCTAAAAACTCAGAAGGACTGGGGGTAAATTACTTTTCTTCTCCTACCACATCAGCCACAGGATTTTTTTTAATTCAAGAAAGAACATATTAGCTCAAAACAAATGCTACTGCCCCGTGGCCCCACATCCGTACAGCCTCCATGCAGCAGCTTAGCTGGCATAATTCTTCGAGCTGACAATGAAAACAACAAATCTTATGCCGGCTCTGAGCACGTGCCAGCAGCCAGGAAGCCAAGATTCCTCTTTGCAGTTTGGGGACAGTGGTAGTGGGAAAGCCTGCCACCAAGATGAACCCCGACCACCGCCTCGCCCCACCCCCACATCCCTGCAGCGCCACAACCCCAAGGGACAGCGACAGGGCAGTGAGTGCAGCCGGGTCCTCGTGAGAGTCAGGAGCCGGGTGGGCCATGCAGGAGTCAGTCAGGGAACAGCCACTCACTGAACCCATCAGTCTGTGAACCTGAGTCAGAAAACTGGACACTGTCCTTGCAGCCCTCGGCCAAACGGTCTCCCCTCGTCCCACCCAGCACCCACGTTTGTCACTGAGCCTGACGGGGTTTCCCTGAGAATCAAGACCACGGTGATTTTAGAAGCCAGCAGTCACAAACAAAAGGAGCCATACAGACCACATGCCACTGAGCCCCTGCCATACCCACAGCACAGGCAGGGGCCTCTCTACGACCACCATCCGCGGGGGAAGGACACACAGAGGGAAGGCCACGACAGGGCGGGAGGTCAGGGGAGGCAGGGGGCCTGGAGGACAGAGTTAATCAGGGCTCAGTGGCTGGAACTGGAAGCAAACAGAAACAAAACCCGCAGTGACATGTGAGCCCTGTACATGCTGATCTGTAAAGGAGAAGACCTCACTGTTAATTAAGAGTGTCAAGATCCAGGTTCCGGAGCCACCTGACATATCAGCATGTCCTTCTCAGATGTCCTTCGGCCTGGCAGGGAGCCCTCCATCAGTCTCACTGAAGACATCCCATCGTTTCCTTGGAAACGCCACTGGTTCTCAGGCTGGCCTTAGAGCACACTCTCCGCCTTGCTGTAAACTCAGTAATTAATGTGCTTGAGAACCATCGACTTCCACGGCGATCAGCTAATTTAAGAAAATATTAATGGCCACATGGTGCATCACAACCACCCATCTCCTGGTGTTTAGTGCGTGCCTTCTTTTCCTTGGAGAGGGACAGCTTGAGTTGACGGGAGGGGCAGTTATTCTGTAGGACAAAAGGCTCACGGTAAGGACGATGGCTGGCTCTGGCCAGGGGCCCTGCGCCCGTGAGATGGTCTCACACACGCACGTGGGTGTGCAACCCCGCTCGCTCAGCGGTCTATGGGAGACCACCCTAGTAGGGCTTCTCATTTCAAAATCCCAATTACAAAGCGCCCAAATGTGATCAACAGCGCAGAATATCTGTCGAGCCTTGTTTTGCATTCTCTCTCTCGCTTCTCCTAGAATTTATTCCTCTAACGATCACAGCAGGAGCGCCCAGCACGGGGAGGACGAGGCCGTGGCCGGCCTCTGCTTCCCAGCTCCCGGGCTCCCGCGCCCTGAGCCCCTGCTCAGACCCCACCAGCTTCCTGGGACTCTCGCTGGACTGGAGGGCCAGCTACACAGTCAAGGGGCCACAACCCCAGCCTGTCTGTTGGGAAGGGGTGACTCCTCGTTCCAGACTGAGGATGGGTCCCCCCCAGGCAGGACCTCCCCCTCCTCAGAGACCACCTATTCGTTCTCTTCTAGATGTTGTCAAGACCATCGCATCATGCCCCCCTGCCCCATGTAGACGCCACGTCCCGTCTCAGCTGTCAGGACCTCAGGCTGCATGAGCCACCCTGCTCAGCTGCCAGGCCATGTACTTCTTCTAAGGGCTGCTGTAATGGACCAGAAGCAGAAACCCTGGTCCAGACTGCTGTACTTCTGAAGCCATCGATATGCGGAAAGTAGGGTTCAGAAGAACATCTCTTTAATTGAAACACATAAGTTTCACTGCATGAAATCTGCATATCTTTTGTTACTCAAAGGCTTTTTTTTTTTTTTTTTGGCTTTCCCAAGGTTCTTAACAGTGACCCTAATAGATAAGGTCCCCAAATACAAAAAGGCCACTTTTTGATAAGGACATTACACAGACAGAGGCCACATGAAAGGGTTTCCCCACTCAGCAATACCAAGATACACTTTAAAAAGTAATTGTTTTCCTGCCCAGAAAATTGAGAATTAATGCAACAAATGTGCTCTTGACAAAGTTGCACATATTTTTGTAAATGAATCACTATTTTAAGAACAAGGACTCACTATGTAAAGAAAATAAATCTTGTGATTTATCACTTTTTATCATTTTAGGTTCACGTCTCTGAAACATGAAGCAAAAAACTGCTACCTGATAAGTTACAAAATCTGTACCTAACAGACAAAATTCTATTTTTTAACAGATGATCATGGACACTTCTACACTGGGCATCACGCTACAGCGTGTTTGCTTCTCAAAGTATAAGAAGAGAATAGCCTGCCACAAGTTTAATTCACTTCTGAAAATATAAAACCATACTCATGTTTCCCCAAAGTGTTACACACACACACACACACACACACACAGTACTGCAAAGTCACTTTTCGGACTCTGAAAAAATATACGTTTCCCAAGAAGTGAAACTGTCTTCAACCCAATCAGCTCAGATTTCTTTTCCATCTCGGTTTCTGCTTTTTAAACAATGCATATGCCGATTAACTAGTTTTCCCGATTTTAGAGAAGGCATTTCCCACAAACTATACCCCAATTGTACCTAGTATTTAAAACCATAGACTCCACATGTGCCAAAGTAATAAGACATAAAATTGTGCCTTTTCCACCTACTATATGCAAGTTCAGTTTCAAACAGCATCTCACCGAATGCACTTACGTGCCATGCTCACAAGTCGTCCCAACACGGTGGTGTGGACGACAGACGACAGCACAGAAGACAACTCTGCAGGTTACACACACTCCACCTCAGCGCACTGCTCAGAAGTAGTTGATAGCTTGATGGCTTTATAAAAATATTGCTGAATCTGAACAAAGAAAGAAACTATTGATCGGCACGTATAACGTGCCCAGGAAAATGGACACTCATCTAGAAAGGGCTGTATCTGTGACCTGCTGCAGGCGGTGTCGTTCTGAACACACGCCCCTTACCTCCTCCTCAGACCCTGGTGCGTGGCCTCTGACGACCGCACAGGAAGCCCCGCTTCCCGAGCCTCTGCAGCTCTGTGGTAGAGAGAAGGGGATTTCAACCCACATCAGAAAAGAAGCCTGTTTCCAAATCAGAGCACATTTTAAGGAATAATTTAAAAATCAATACCTTCTCTTAAGGCGTTTTTATATTAAAACCCTCAGTCCAAAAAATACAGTAGTCTACATTTTAACTTATCTAAAGAGCCACAGTGTGATTTTTGCCTATTTTAAAACCATAATGATGATTACCATTATATTAGACGCCGACTGTCAGAAGTCTCGCAGAGATGCTATTTACTTAGTTTATTCACAGTGTACACATATACATTTTTCTTTAGAAGGCTGTACTATTATCAATATCTTCTTATGATACACAAACTATCAGCCAACAAGACACGCAACCAACCCTTCACGTCCATGGCTGCCTGCTTCTCTTTTAAATGCTTTCTGAAAACACGCAGGGCTCACCCTCTGCACAGGTGCTGCGTCCACAGCTCGCCTGGGCTCCGGGGCCTGCACTCCCAGGAAGCAGATGTGAAGCCAGTGTGGGAGCTGACGGCAGCCGCCCCTGCCTGTCTACAGCGAGGCTTCAGGGGTGCAGGGAGACAGTACCTGTTGCAACTGGTTTGCTTTTAGTGTTTGGGTTTTTTTCAGAACTCTAAAGGAGAGTAAAAACAACAATCCAAAACAACAATCTCTCAGATCCAAATAGGAGAAGAAAGATAAACCCATTGCACGGGACCAGTAGATGGGAAGGGATTAGAAATTACACCTTGGTGACAAGTGTTTACAGAAAAAATTCTAGACGTTGGTTGTGGATCTACTAGAAGTTTCTGGAAATGTCTCAGGGAGCTGTCCTCTAGGAAGAGATGGAAATACCAAGGCGCATCCTGCGTTTTCTTGGGCCTGTGACAGGATGGCAGTTGGCAGCAGCGTGGCTGCTGAGAGACACTGGGCCTTGCATGAAGGGGAGAGAGACCTTTAAAAAACTGTGAAGTACATTTCAGTGTCAGGGCGAGTGCTTCCTGGCTGAAGCGGCGACACGGCCCGCCAGGCTGTAACTGCAGACAGACTGTGAGTCAACAGCCGTCGGGGTCTGTAAGCTGCAGCCCCTGAGCCAAATCCAGAAAGTCTTTACATTTCTGAAGGGTTTAAAAAACAAAAGGCGAAGAGGAGCATGCAGCAGAGGTCTGTGGGCAGCAAAGGTGAAGCCTGCACTGGCCCGTCACGGAAAGATGCCAGTCCAGCCCCAGCCCGAAGTACTGCTATGAAATAAGGTCACTGGTTCTTTAAAACTGACGCACAGAGCACTCGGGGCGGAGCCGTGCCATCACGAGCTTGGAACAGGCCTGACTTCTGTAAGAGCCGAGTCAAGGGAGGCAGTACAATTTGAGACACATAATGAGGTGTGACGGGAGAACAGCTAACTGGCATTCCCGTGTGAAAATAAACTCGCTCAAAGACCAAGTTCAAAACAACACCCGAGGATGGTTCGGCCTCGCCCAGTGACCAGTTAATCAGCCCCGTGACAGATACCAGTTAGAACCCTTTACAGTCACCCTCCAAATTTCTTTGGGTATTGCTGCAAACGAAAGTGACGAGACTTGGACAGTGAAGCTTTAAGAGACAATGTGAGCTGGTGATGAGCCAGCCGACGATGAGCCAGCCGGAGCCTGAGACCCCCAGGGATGAGCCCACCGGCCTCGCCCTGGAGCCAGCAGGACTCGGGAGGCGAGAGGGTCTCCAGAAGGCCAGTCCCTGGTAACCTGACTTACTGAGCAACTTCGCAACAGCTCCATCTTCGAGACTCGGCATCCGGAGCCCTGGCTCCTCCAGCCCCGTCCCCCCACACAGGCCAGTCGTCAGGCCCCGGGGCCCCTCCGTCTGCGGGGAGTCCTGCCCAGGCCGCCCCCAGCAGCGCTGCTTTCCTGAGCATGTCACGTGCCGGGAGGGGAAACACAACATCCATCCAGTCAACTCGCTTCACACTCCTGCAGTGTGCTTTACGACACCCGTTTTGTACATGAGGAAACTGGGTTTCGAAGTGGCTAAGGACGCTGTCCAGAGGGACGCATGCGTAAGCCCGGCAAAAGCACTTGGATCCGAGGCCTGGTCGGTGCCAGCCACCCTGAGACCCTCCCGACCGCGTGCCAACCTGGACCACTGCCATTCCCGAAACACGACCTTCTCCCTCCACTTCTCACAGGCCCCATATCCCAGCTTCGCCACTTCATCCAGAAGGTTCTCTAAATCGTAGAAGAGACACCTCCCCCTCTAACTGTCCTCCACAGGAGTCCTTTATTACATGGGTTCACAGACAGACCTGCGTGGCGTAATCCAGCCTGTTAAGAGTGGGACCTATCTCCATGAAGTCGTATCCCACCCTTCACTAGCTACACAACGGACTCATTGCCCAGTTAAAATCAGCAAAATATCTCCACTCAAAGAAAAAAGATCACAAGGGATTCAGAAATAACAAATTAAGTATCATCAGTCATTTAAAATTACATTTACTGCACTCTAATAAAAACATTACTCCTCATTTCACTTTATTTGATAAGAGGCTATTATTTTTTCAGTGGAAAACGTTTGTATGACAAAGGCCACACACGTCACCTCAATTTCACCACATGGACCTGCATTATCCCAACACACACAGACAGGACCGTCCCCACCAAGTCGAGGATCTGACACTGGCCGATTACTCTGCAGAGTAACAGAGACGCCACTATCCCTGACGTGCCGTGGAAAAGCCCCTCAGCCAGACCACGGGAAACATAAAATAAAGAGCCGAGAGGGAGGGGCGCTGTTCTTCCCCGTGGGGCACAAGCGACAGCCCGTCTCCGCGCCGGGCACCGCGGCGGCCGCCCGCCAACAGGGAGCGAGCGCAGGCAGCAGCCCCCTCGCCACCCTCTCTGGAAGCCGAGGTCCAGGCCGGCCCGCGGCACCGCGGCAGGAGTGGCCTCTCCCCACTGCGCGCCCCCTTCTCTGCCTGTCCGTCCCCCTCCCAAGCTCTGCCTTCCCATTCTCTGTCATCTTCCCCCTCACTGCTCCTGGGGCCGGGGACGGGGGTCTCAGTCCAAATCAGCTGACTTAGTTTCGGGGCCCACCAAGTTTGCTGGGGAATTGTTTCTCGTTCTGTGTGCTCATCACAATGATCACTCTCAAAACCTCCAAGTGACCCAGGCCACGCGGATGGCCGGCGAGTCACTGGCGTGCACCTGGGTCTGCCCGTCACGCGTGCGCAGCTGCGCAGCCTCCCCTGCTGAGGCCGCTGGCGAGAGAGACGGGGACACGAGCGCCGCGTCCCACGCGTGCGAGGTGCAGGCAGCCCGACACTCAGCCACGCACACGCCACGCACGCACCACGGCCCCAGGGGCCCGCGGGCACAAGCGCCAGCAGGAGCAGCAGCGGGGCCGCGCACCCGGGACGCCCCCCTGGCGCCTGCCAAGCCCCCCCCACCCCCCCCCCCGCTCCCACAGCACACCACACCCCCGCCTCTGTGCGGGAGGCAGCTGCACGTCTTTCTCCCACGAAGCCCCCAAGTCCAGCAGGGCAGCGGCTGCCTCTGCCCCCGCGGGCCCCGCTGCAGCCAGCACAGGGCAGGGCTGGGTGGGCGCCGGAGCGGGCACCCTGACAGTGACCCGACACGGCCCGCGTCAGCCTTCCAGGGACTGTGACCGCTGACCCCCACCCCCATCCCGCGAAAACCCGCGGTGGCTTCTCTTGGACGTTCACGTGATCTGACAGAAGGGCGGGATCACGTGGACGCCTTTCGCACTCACTGGCTCACGTCGCAGGCCTCCACCACCACCGTCTGGCCAGTCCGTGCTCGGAGCACGGCCCTGATGGACAATTTCCCTCAGTGGAGACATTTTTATTCTGTTTTCCACCCAAATTAAATATCCTGCAAAGAAGTCTAAGAAAATTTCAAAGCAGATTAACAAAATTCTTGATGACTTTCTTGTACTGGTCACATTACAACGCATTTTACTGACTAGATGGTTAATCACAAGGTCAAAGCTCTCCTCATGTCAATAAAGAGAATCGCCCTTTTACCAATGTAAACGATTTCTCTTCTGCGCATAAACACCTATGACAGAAGCTAACTGGTCATTTTACATAAAGATTTCACGATTCTAGTGCAGGTTTTACTAGGATAAACTCTGCTATTATCTTCTACAGCTAAATAACCACGAATAAAGAGGGAGCTGCATGCTGTTCATTAAGCTGATGCAGGCCCTGTAACACCACAGAGCGGTGCACGCACCATGCCACCAGCCCTCGATGCCACATCCCTAGGAGTCATGTGGCCTCACGCAGGCAGAGCAGAAGCCTCAATGCTCAGCTGCCTCTCTCAGTGGTCAGTGCTGTGTATAGGAAAGTCTGCTATTAAAGCCTATTTGGCTTAATAGGGAAGAAGCTTATTAAATTCAACACGCCGACTCTGTTTTCAGCATCACAGTGGGAATGGCTTCCACATACAAGACAAGGGAGAAGAGGCCCAGCAGAGGGCTGGGTTGATTCTGCCTACTCAGAGGCTGACCTTACCTATCAGCCTGCTAACCCTGGCTTACAGAAAAACAGAAATGTGTCACTTATAAAAACTCTCAGCGAAGTGGGGATAGAGGGAATGTACCTCAACATAACACAGGCCACGTCTGACAAGACATAGCTGATAACATACTCAACGAGGAAAAGCAGAAAGTTTTTCTTCTAAGATCAGGAACAAGACATGGATGTCTACTTTGACAACTTTAATTCAATACTGAAAGTCCTAGACACAACAATTATGAAAGAAAAATAAAAGGCATTCGAATCGGAAAGGAGGAAGTAAAACTGTCACTATGTGCAGATGACATGATATTATATATAGAAAACCCTAAAGACCCCACTAAAAAAAAAAGACTTAGAATAAATTAAGTCAGTAAAGTCACAGTATACAAAGTTAATATACAGAAATTGCTTGTATTTCTATACACTAATAACAAACTATCAAAAAGGGAAATTAAGAAAATCCCATTTATAATTACACCAAAAAGAATAAAATACCTAGGAATAAATTTAACCAAGGTCAAAGACCTATACACTGAAAACTACAGCACACTAAAAAGAGAGACTGAAGATGACACAAACAATGAAAAGGCACTCTGTGCTCACAGATGACAAGAACTGTCATTAACATGGCCATACTGAATAAGCAAAGAAATCTACAGGTTCACTGCAACCCCTATCAAAGTTTTAAGAACATTTTCCCAGAAATAGAACAATTCTAAAATTTGTATGGAACCACAAAAGACCCTGAATAGCCAAAGCAATGTTGAGAGAAAAGGAAAAAGCTGAGGCATTACACTCCCTGACTTCAAACTACATTATAAAGCTACAGTAATCAAAACATTATTGCCTACTCAGAGGCTGGTATTGGCATAAAAATAGATTTGTAGATCAATGGAACAGAAATAAACCCACACTTATATGGTCAATCAATTTATGACAAAAGAGGAAAGAATATACAATGGGGTAAAGACAGTCTATTCAAAGGCAACAAAAGCAAAAATAAACAAGTAGGACTACTTCAGTTTTATCAAACTAAAAAACCTCTGCACAGCAAAGGAAACCATCAACAAAATGAAACAGCATCCTGAATGGGGGGAAGTATTTGCAAACCATGTATCTGTTAAAGGGTTGACATTCGGAATGTATGAATAAATCATACAACTTAATAGCAAAAAAAAAAAAAAAAACAATTATAAATGGGTGCAGGATCTGAACATTTTTCCAAAGGTGACATACATGTCACAGGTACATGAAAAGATTCTCATCAGTAAATCATCAGGGAAAGGCAAATCAAAACCACAATGAGCTATCACCTCACATCTGTCAGAATGGCTGGCACCAAGAAACCAACCACAGTGTTGGCGAGAATATGGAGAAAAGGGAACCCTCAAGCACTTTTGGTGGAGATGTAAGTTGGTGCAGTGTGGAGGTTCCTCAAAAAATTAAAAATAGAACTATCTTATGACCCAGCAATTCCACCTCTGGGTATTTATCTGAAGACAATGAAAACACTAATTTGAAAATATATATGCAACCCCGTGTTTATTTTAGCATTATTTACAATAGCCACGATATGAAAACAACCAAAAGGTCCATCGACAAATTAATGGATTGTGTGAAAAATACAGTGGAATACTATTTGGCCATAAAAAATCAATTCTTGGCATTTGCAAAAGCATGAACAAATCTAGAAGGTATTATGCTAAGTGAAATAAGTCAGCCAGGGAAAGAGCAACACTGTGCAGTCTTGCTTATGTGGAATCAAACAAAACCACCAGGCTCAGAGACACACAGAACAGACTGGTGGTCGCCGGCAGTGGGCAAAAGGCAGGAAGCTCTGTCTATAAAATCAGTCCTGGGATGTCACGTACAGGATGGTGACTCGCTAACGATGCTATGTTGCATATTCAAAAGCTGCTAAGAGAACAAACCTTAAATGTTCTCATCACAAGAAACAAAATTATAACTATGTATGGTGGTGGATGTTAACTAGACCTATTGTGATTAACTTGCAACATACACAAATACTAAATCATTATGTTATACTCCCAAAACCTATATACTACTTGTCAATTATACCTCAATTAAAAAAAAAAAAAAAAAAAAAAAACAGAAATAAGAATGGAAGTCAAGGGACCCACTCCATCTAATACTATTTTTTGAACTTTACCTTGATGTTGCAAACACTAATGTGAAACAAAAAATTACTTAGAAAATGTTTATCTAAGTTTATTATGGTACAATTCATTATTTATATATAAAATAATTAGCAAGATCCTTTGATCGCTTTTATAAAAATGAATAAAATTATGATTTGAGGATCAAAAATAACTGGCGTTTCCAAATACCAGCAATAATTAGCATTAACTATAATTGCACAAACTTCTTTTGGCTGCCCAAAGTAGCCTTGTTTTAAAAAAGGAAGAGAATGCTCAAGTTTATATGTTCTTTCCCACACATACAAAAAAAACAGCAGCAGTAAGGGAGCGGACTAAGACCAACAAGTAATTGTGCCTGGGACTCTTCTAAGCTCGTCCTTTGCCAGACTGAGGCGGGGGAGGGGGGGGAGAGGTGCTGTGCAATTTGAGCAGCGAGCCCTCCCTAAGAGAGATCCAGATTTTAAAGTACTAAAGGGTCTCAGTAGGTCAAGTCTCCTCCCTATGGGCACAAGTGATCATCAAAAATGAGAAAACAGCACACACCCTACAGACCTGATATCTGAGATGAGAAGGGAGGAGGGTCTAAGCTTGAACAGCAACCTGTCCCAGAGGAATGCTGTACAAAGGACAACCCACGGGTGTGGCGCGGAAAAGAGCAGCTGTCACAACACCAAATGCACACTTGCCATGTCACAGCCATGAGCACCTCCGGTGCAGGCGTGCCTTGTCCAGGTTCAAGGCCCTGCAGGGCATGATTCCAATGCGGAGATGGGGCCCCTGCAGGCCCCCCCCCCCCGGGCAGGGAGAACTCGATTTTCAAAACATGCAACTATAAAAACACAACCTTCTCCACCCACCCCTGCTTGACCCCACCCCTGCTTGACCGCAGTAAGAGCTGAGTTAGCATTTTTATCAGCCACGCTTTAGAATTTCAATGATTTTGCATTTTCGTCATGTGAAGCACTCCCCTCCCCTGACATGGATACTATTTCTGGAAGTGGGATGTCATCCCTAACACCGCTCACAGCTGTGTGCCCTGCTACCATCGGCGGTGATGACTTAAGAATTCACATTTCCTAATATAAAATAAATGTAGATTTTTAAAATTACTGTACGAGTTTGTCAGCCAAGATTCTACCTAGCTGTGCTATTCTATTCCAAATGTGCTAGCACCATGTTACGCCCTAGAGGGCTCTGTGAATGGACCCCCTCCACACTTCCGCACACGAAACAAAGAAGGTAGCTTTCATTCATAATTACGATCCCTAGCCATGACAGTGTTGTGGAGGCTGATTTACCAGATTAAATCATACTGTACTATTAACTGTATTTAATCATAACTGACCTCTGACAATGGCTTATTTGTGTGTTGCGAGGCAATGCTAAGTCGGGCGGTGGTGACCATCCACGAACTCCTGCCCACTCGAAGCTCAGTTTCCTCACCCACAGTTTCTCCGGTTAACAAACCTATCTCACAAGGCTGCCTGAGAACTAAATGAACTGGCACATAAACTACCCAGCACAACAATTGGCCTCCCATAAGGACTGGATAAATGTTTATTTCAGTTTACTTATTTCCCCCAGTTTAATAAAACCAAACACTTATAATGAGACTAAATAATACATTATAATAAAATGTCACAAATAGAGACTGATCTCCAATTAATGCCCAAGATAAAAAATTCATTAGCTGGTACTTGATCTATACATATATTTACATTCATCATGACAGTGTGTACATTTCTGACATTGCCCAAAATGTTTACTGATCACACCTGCACCATAAGTGTGCTTATCAGCAGAAGATAAACCACTTATATTTCATGAATGGGTAAATTTCCACAAGGCTGCACCCTGTAGTACTTATTCTTTGACAATGTAAAACTGAACCGTCTTTTGACACACAGCAGGCATTTAACAAGGGGAATGACCTCTGGTTAAATGAATAAATCAATAGATTTAGAAATGTAGATATAGTTTACATCAATTCACCATTGATTAGTCGTGATTTTTTTTAAAAAAAGAAAAAGAAAAGCATCAGGATTGCAAGTAGGAATTAATAAAGGCATAAGTAAACTCCAAAACTTTATCACATTCAAATCAACCCCATTTTCTATGTGCCCATATAGTCTGTACACGTGTTTTACATGTCGTCACACTAAATCATCAACGTGCTCCCTCCCTACGTGTGGTGAGAGCTCCCTGAATTAAAAAACCCTGGATTCATCTTTGTACCTAAGCAGCTAACACTTTGCTTGGCACATAGGAAGGACTCCATGATGTCTGTCCAAGGGACAAATGGCCAGATGAAGGGTTGGCAGCCCTAGTAGCCCTGTAGATCACAAAAAGTATAAAACAACTCCCCATCTTCAAGGAGCTTACTTCTCACCAGAATGAGACTACCTTATGTGAAAGTTAAATAACTGTGAATGACAAAACAGTCTGTGGACACATGTGACAAATTGATGGTACTATAACGAGGTGACTGTGGCGAGACTAAACCCAAAGATGTGTTTAACTGTTAAAGAGGGAAGACTGAAAAAGCATCCTTCAAAAAGTTGCAAATTGTTTCTCCAAAAGCAGAACTTGAAATTCACCTTTGAAACAACCTGTGTCCTTTTGTTCTGGGAAAAACAAACAAACAAACAAACAAACAGACTAATCTAACGGCTGTCCTTCAAAAGGGAAGTTCCCCCAAAAATGGCAAACTCAAAGTACTCGTTTAAAAACCCAAAAGTGCAGACAGATAATCTTAAAATCATCTTACTCTCAAACCCCAAATTTGGAGATGCTTTGCACAAACTTCTTATTTTCCCTGTTTAAACACTCTCTACTCATCTCCCATCCTAAATGTATTCTTTCTCATCCTTTCAAATGGATGAACTTCTGCATTATTTTCAATTTTGACCTAGAGTGATACTATGTTTCTTTTGAACTGTTTATATTGGCAACATCAGAGCGACTCTGCTACATAGTGACAAAGAACACACACAGTCATTACTCTATGAATAAAGATAAACAGCAGAAAGATGAACAGATATTTCCTGATGGGTGGCAACTTCCCATTTATTTAGTTAGATGATAATAAACAAGGTTGTGATAAGAAAGCAGAGGAAAACAAGATAGTTGGTATGATACTAATATTACTATACAATTTCCTTTGCTTACACAAATCATCCAGTCTCTATTAAATCTCAGCGTTCTCATCTGGGGAAAAACCTACTTCATAGAGTGGTTAAGATGATTAAATGAACACACACGCATCAAGAAGATAACTGGTTCTTGCATTATTACAAAGGTCCAACAACTTGCCAAATTTCATAAACTATGTAGCAAAGAACCATTTTCACCCTACATTCTGCCCATGCAAGACAGATGGGCATTTCAATGGTGCTTCACTGGAGCCTGTGAGAGCCCTATTCCTGGGACCATACAGTGTACGCACATGTATATTTAATTAGCGTGTACAGTGTATATACAGCGTCCGCACATACATGAGTAGCGCATGCACATATAGTGCCATACACATACACACACACTATGGATATGTATATATAATGCACACCTGTATACACCCACATAGTGCACACACATAGAATGTATACATACGTATACACACAGTGCATACACAGTGTCCACAGGCACATAGTGTTTTCGTATACACACATACACATCCATATGGTGTATGTATATAATATAAATACACACATACATATCCATTTAGTGTATATGGTGTCCACACAAATGAACAGTGCATGCACATATAGTGTCTATACATATACACATATATAGCACATATATATCCACATATCATATATACATTAGCATATATGTACATGTTGTGGCCATATACACATAGTGTGTGTACAGTATGTGTACATATATATCCAGTGTGTATGGACACAATATAGCCATGTGGCACATAGACACATATCAACATAATATACATACATATGTATGTATAGCCTGCATACGTGATGCACACACGTATGACATGCACACGTATGTGCAATGTACATAGTGTATATACATGCATGCAATGTACACACATGCATAAACTGTGTACACGCACCAAGACCCCAAAGGGCCTTGAACAACTTTAGCCTTTAACAGGTCACAGAAGTGTTGCCACTGCTACATAAATAGATTATTTTTCAAACTAGAATTCAGACAGGATTTTCTGAAATTGCCACATGTAATAAAAGACATTTAAAATATTTTGTCAGTCATCATAATTTTCTCACAGACATCACCATTTAGGCAACTTGTAGATTTATAAGATCTTATAGATTCACAAACTGTGTGACCACTTTTACCCTCACCTAAACGTAGCATACACCGAAACGTACAATCATATTTCCTACAAAGGAACACTCAACCATGTACATACACTGGTGAGAAAAATGCAATCATATTAAAAGTGTAGCCTCAACACACTATGCTTTTGCTTCTGAAACGCCAAATACATGCAAAACCAACACTTTCTACAGAAACTTCCACACTCTTCCAGAGGTTGTTTTACACACCCAGCAATGACCCAAGGAGCAATGCGGAGTCACTAGAAATACGTAAAATGCAGGCAGTAAGTTAAAATGTTTGCACCTCGTTCTCTGGGTAGGAACTTGATGTATTACCAAAAGCCTTGAAAATCTGCTTACTTCCCGGGCCATAACTACTCTCGTTTTTAGCATAGAGATCACTTCCGACGCAGGGAAAGAGCCCCTTTCACTGCATGTTGTCAATATGGCCAGACGCCCACTGCCATGCCCGGCGGCACTGTCAGCTCCCAGCAGCGGAGAGGTGGCCGGAGCAGGAGTGCGCCGTCCACAGCGGGGACCCGACCGCGACAGGGACAGTGTCTCAGACCAGGGTGAGAACCATGTTGTGTTTTTTTAACTTCAGAGGAAGGAAGGAACTTCAGAAAATTATTTAAAATTTATACTAAATACTTGTTTTTATATTTTTATTTCAAGTGATCAAATAAAGCCTCCAAGATATGATCGCGTGCTTGAGACTGAGGTGCCTGGGAAGAAGACCTGACTCGACGGCCTCCAAATGGGCACAGCCACTTGTGCGGCAGGCCGCGGGAGCCCGCCCCGTCAGGGTGCTTACGGGGTGTCTGCCCGGGAACGAGACGCAGAGGAGTTTATGTGAGACGCACTGCTGTTTAGGCCGTACGCAGCAGATAAACGACAACTGCTCTACACACGGACTCTGTCATGTACAGTCAGACCGCGGCGCGCACGGGGCGCTGCGGGCATCGGGGGAGGGGCAGTGGGGGGGGCACGTGCCACGGGGCAGCGGACACGGGCTGCGCGCCCAGCCGCTCCTCTTGGCGCCTGGCCCTGGACACACTACTAATCCCTCCGTGGGCCTCTCTTCCGGGAGGGGGACACGGGGCGGCGCTACCTCCTCCCGACGTCTCCGGAGGGTAAAGGGGTGCAAACCCTCAGCTCACAGCGAGCTCTCGGCAGGTGGAAGGGGGTCCTCCTGCCCCACCGCGACTGTGATCAACAGGAAGGCATCTGGTGCAGAACGAACACTAAGCACACGGCGCGAAGGTTGCAGAAGCCGAGCTCCACCGCGTTTACCACCCCGACAGTCACCGAGAAAGCCGCCGTGAGCCAGACACACTGATGGCAGCTGGGCGCTTCTGCAGCAGCCGCGGGTGGCTGTTCGAGGTCACCTGCCAGGCACGGACGGACCTCTGTGCCCGGCCCAGGGCGCTGGTGCTGGCTGAGCTGCTGCCTTTATCTGCGACCTGGCTAAGGTCACCAGCCTCTGGCCTCGGTGCCGCCTGACGGGCAGGGGCCGCACGACAGGCGGCCCTACGTCCAGCACTGGTGTGCGACCCGAGCAGGACTAGACCCACTGGGCTGTTTTCGAGTCCTCCTGTGAGTCCACAGCCATGGAGCTGTCAGCCACCACCAAGACACACAGACAGGAAGAGGAACACACGGAGCCCTGCCGCTCCCCGGCCACTCCGCCCCCAGAGCGACAGGACAGCCAGGGCAAGCGCCAGAAAAGCGGCAACGACCGGCCAGGATGTGCCTCCAAGTGCTTGCTCACCAGGGAGGCCTCAGCGCGCACGATTCAGGGCTGCGGGAGGCCCTGGAGCCCGCACGCCCAGCACACCTCTTCCAAGGGGCGAGGCTGGGCTCACTCGGGCACGATGCAAAATACGCCTCCTCTGAAGTCCAAAGAATAAGCTCATGGTTTCAAGATTCCCCTCTGACCCTGAGACAACAGATGAAGTTCACCATCTGTCCCTCTGCTGACATGAGCAGCCACCTCCCTCTGAGCCGCCGGCTGAGTGTGGGAGGGGGCACCACACGATGCCCCTTAATCCTGCACTGGACTTGTCCAGGAGGACGCCAGCCCTGTGTGACCTGAGCATTTGGACAGCCCTTAGATAGTGAAGAGAAACTGCACAGAAACACGTTTCCTTCAAGAGAAAAGCCCACTCTGATGTCCCTTAGGAAGAAATGTCAGGGCCGGAGGAAAAGACGCCCAGGAAGACAGCAAATGCAGGAGGAGGCCATACTGAGCCCGGTTCCAACTCTGGCACGTCCCAAATCGGCTCTCCCGCCCGTGCCCTGGGGGACGTGCCACCGGGCCACCGATGCGGCTGCCCTTGTGGGCTGGCGACAGGAGCACGTGGTGGCGCCAACAGGAAGCTGAGTGAAGGCCTCATCCTGGGCTCCGCCCCTCCGAGCCGTCCCGGAGGAGGAACGCGGGACAGAAAGGGGACAAGGACCCACGATGGCCTGCCTGGAGCCCAGCGCCCACTGGCCGGCCCACCGGATGGGCCCTGCTGCTGGCAGCGAGGGGCGGCCCCGGAGAAGCCATCCAAGCGCTGTCCTGGTGGACACCCGCCACCTGCAGTCTCCAGGTCCCTGTGAGGCTCTCTGTGGGACACGGACAGGTCTTGCTCCAGGTCTGCCGGTCCCACTAAGCGTTATGGCGTCCTGATCCCAGACTTCTTCAGAACCAAGAAAACCTCGAACCATCAGGACGCCAGGACAGCAGGAGGCGGGCGACCCCAGGTGGAGGTTGAGCAGAGAGAGAAAGCTGTCACCTGGCGATTTGACCCAGGTGCCTGGTCAAAGAGCCACCACAGGTGGCACGTGCGTGTCTCAGGAAGCCATCTGGAGCTCCTGCACACACGTACATGCACACCTGACACGTGCACACATCCTCGTACACACCCCAGACCACACAACTTCATATCCCACACACACGCACACACAGCGCGCACACCTCACATGTGCACACACCTTCACATATAAACGTTCCAGACACAGCACACACATGTGCACACACCCTCATATGCACACATCCCAGACACACACAAGAACTGGTCCCTTGCACCTGAATCAGCTCATGACCAAGCCCCAGCTGGTAGGCACTTCCTGCCCCCAACACACCCGGATCTGGGAACAAAGGTTAGTGACAACGCCCGCAGCCACCCTGGAACGACGGGACGTGCACGCGGGCCCCCGGCGGCAGGGCAGGGGCGGCGGGGCCCGGGGGCTGACCGCGCGGGCCATTCCCCCTGCGCGGCGTCTCGGGGAACAGCAGGCAGAGCCACCAGGGCGCACCCCGGCCGACAGCCCCTGCGGCGCGCTGCACTCCAGGACGCGCGTGCAGCCACACCCAGCCTTCTCCCTTAACACGCCTGCTCGCCACGTTTCCACACCCCCGCGAGCAGGCAGCCTCTGGCAGGACGGTGCCCCACAGAGGTGCTTTCTGCACTGCACAGGTTGGACAACGGCGAGGCATCCACGCGGACGAGGTCAGGACCAAACGCTTCCATGCCTGGCAGCCGTCCCCTTCCCAAAGCGGCTGGTGAACACGTAAGGAGACGTGAGGAGGCAGGAGGGCAGATGCCACCCAGCACCCAGCCGGCTGAGAATAAAAAAAGGCTCCAGCCAGTCCTCACCCACGCCCGGTGCCACAGCTCCGCCAAGAGTGACCCGGAAACACGGTAGTCCCCCCGAGAGGACAGGTGCTGAGCTCACCTGGGGCGACGCCCACGCGGCTGCGCTAGAGAGCTGGGGGGAAACGTTCCCCCCGCTCGTGGCGGGCACAGCCGTGGGCGCGACTCTCCATTCTGACTTCGCTCTCACTCAACGGCTCTTACAGTCCTTCCTGGCGCCGGGTGGCAGGAATCAGAAACCGCAGATACTGAAACAGGATCCCGGCACAAGTCGCCTGCTATGGCTCTGTCTTCTTAAAAAGAACCGTCGCCGCTGGAGGCAGCAGACACCTGCCAACGAGGCCCTGATGAACGGCGGCCCGCTGGCCGTCCCATCGGTGATGACGCGGGTGCTCTGGCGTCCAGCGTGTTGTGCACCCCCGCTCCAGCAAAGCAGAAGTTGACACAAATCTTGATTTAGGGGACACTGGGACACCAACAGCAAAAGCCACCTCCGGGAAGCCACAGGGGACACAGAACCGCATATCCACAGGGTCTAGAATCTTCTGACATGGGGTTCTCAAGGGGTTATGTGCTCAATCAACACTTAAAGCAAAGGACCCCACACTAGAATGTCAGGGAGAGGGTGTCGTGTTTGTTTTACAGCAAACATTCCTAACTGCCCTCTGAAAGGCACCACTCACGTCCTCGGTCAGGAAACAGCCTCTTCAAGAACCCAAAGGCCCTCGGAGCTTATGCCCCAAGCCGAGAAACACCAGGAGATGAAAAAGGGAGACACAGTGACAGAAGTGGCCCTGCCCCTCGAGCGAAGACGCAGCGTTACCGACACACAGTTTTCCTTTTTCCCCCAGGTACGTTCCTAACAGTGTTGCCATCCATGTCTTTTAAATCACAGGGTCATAGCGCCCTATCCAAGCAGACATCTGTGATGGATGAACCGCATCTAGGGAGTTCTCCTAATGGGCGTAACATACGATTCGCGATGCCCCCACTGGTATCCGCAGTGCTGGTTTCGTCTTCGCTGCGTGGAGTATCGCACACGTCGACATTCCGCCATTCTCCGTTTCATATTGATGGGCATTTGGGCTCTCTGGGGGTGTGTGTATGTGTGTCTATTCAGGGTTTCAGTTGTTCAGGATTTCCTTGTAGAAGAATGTTGTGATATGATAACATCTGTCGCTGAACCAACAGGAACTCAGATCACAGCCATACAAAGGGGGTCGTATTTTATTGACTGATCATCCGTAGAACCATTTTCTTACATTCAAATGCACACAAAGGCAGCACCTAGTCACCCAGACACTCCTCAGATCTTAAACTTGTAATGCATATTTTAAAAGTTTTTCCAATTGAGGAAATGATACAGAAACATGAGAACGTGAAGTACAGATTCAGAAAGGAATTGCATTTTATTGATACCCTTAGTATATGGCCGTGAATGTTTTTCTTCGTCTTGTGTGACCACTGCTACTCACAGAAAGCCCACCATCTCCTGGACAGTCAGCTGGGGCCCCCCTCCTCAGGGGAGGCCCCTGCCTGCCCCCACCTCCATCCCTCACCAGCAAGGTCAGGAGACCCCTGAGCTCCTATCCCGGGGCAAGAACCTAAAATGATGCCAACCTCTGCCTCACCGGCCAAACGCCGGGCAAAGTCCTTGCGCCCCACTTTTCGCCCTGCCTCCGCAGACTCGAAGGGCCCAGGTGCAGGCAGCCACGGTGCTCGGGGCCTAGGCACAAGCGTGTGTCAGAGGAAGGGGGCCCACGTTCAGTGTCCGCCACGCCGCCGCACTGCATGGCATTTGGGCGTCTCCCTCGGTCTCCCCACCAGAGGTACAGTTGTGAGAGGAGTCCGTCATTCGCTCTCGAGCCCCCAGGTCAGCACAGGGCCTGGCACATACATAGGACTCGCTGAAAGCTTTCTGAAGCATGTGAGCACCAGAAATGTAACAGGGCCACTTTCTGCTGCAGCGTCAAAGGGCCTTTGGCAGAGGGACTGTGCCATCCCCAACGTCCAGCTCCAGAGCCCCGATGGGGGTGGTAGGTGCGTCCTGTGAGCCCACACCAAGAGAACTGAGTAAGGGAATAATTTAGCATCTACCTTGGCTCCTTCTGACAATGAGGCAAGATACAAACTTTTATGTATTTATTTATTTATTTTTAGGCGAGGCAACCCTTGGTTGACCTCACAGATTGCAAGGACCTTGTTAGCTTACAATCCCTTATTTTTTATTGTTTACGCCTATAGCACCTGGTCTTCCTAGGTGGTCTCCCATCCAAGTACTAATCAGGCCCAACCCTGCTTAGCTTCCGAGATCAGACAGAATCGGGCTTGTTCAGTGTGGCAGGATACAAACTTTTAAATAACTACTTACATTTGTGTAAGAATCAGAACTCTGAAAGCAGTAATTTTTGACATCTTAAATTAACTAACTATACTGCACTGATTAGAAGGGGAAGCTTATTGTTAAGATGACGATGAAAGAATGAGACCCATTATGGTGAACAGGCTCAGACGCGAGGTTCAAGGCTGCGTGCACTCGGACACACAGGTCGTGCCTGTCTTTCCTCAGCTGCCCTACCTGTCAGAAGGGATATCACTTTCCCCACCACAACATAAAAACTGTAGAGTTATGAAAACGAAGATCACACACAAAATAACCTTGCTGTTTTTAAATAACACTCATCACATTAATGTAAATATTTAACAAGCCATCATGCTATGGTTGGTATTGAACTTTCCTCCTTATGAGACAAACCACTTATTCACCCATTTACTCTATAGATATTTGTTCAAATGTTATAAATCCTATACTTAAGGCGATATAAAGACAAACAAGACAGTTTCTCCTTGGAAGAGGATTAAATCCAGGTGGGAAGAAGCTTCGCACTCTGAGCCACCAACACAATGAGACGTGAGGGCGCCCGAGTTCCGCTGGGGGTCCATGGTGCTGCCCACCTGCATCGGCGCCAGCTCATGCTCGGGCCCCTACATCAGGGGCGAGCATCACCAGCACCTGACGGAGATGCAGGAGCCACCCGCGACAAGTTCACCAACTGACGGAGGGCGTGAGTAAAGCATGTGACACGGAGGAGCAAACGGCACGTGGCGCTGTCCCACACGCAGTCACTTCCCCAGAGCTGCCTGCAGGCCCCTTCGTGGCCCTGAGGCCTGTGCCCGCTCCTGCCTGGGCTACACGTGGCATGTGGGTGGGGGACACCAAGCAACAGGGACGCAGAGACAAGAAACACGACTTACATTAATGCTATACGTTTCGCTGCATGTCAGCCGATAACCAACGCTTGCCAGAAACTGCAAACAGTAAAGACATTTTAAACTGGTTAAATGGGTTTGTTTCAGGATTTGCTCCTAATACGTGAGACATCATAAAACTAGGCCTGGTCACAATTATGTAAGTCTATAAAAATGTCCTTGAACTATTTCTGTCCCTTCATATTTTTATATCAAATGAGCCTAAGGTTAGAAGAGTATAAATTATATTACTGACAACAGCTGGGATGACATGAGGGCAGAACTTACACCCACAAGGTACTGGCTGACCCCAATTTCTCTCCTTTCTATATGTGGAAATAGGGGAGAACCGAGGAGTTGGGGCGGGGTGTGGGCCCCCCGGCCCCTGCCCCCGCCCCGCAGTGCTGCAGGGCTGCTGATGCAGCCAAGCACCACGCAGGCTCCACCTACGTCATCACTCAGGACCACGGCCGGCGTCCTCCACTGGACACTGTAAGCAGCCACAGCCAAGCCCAGGCTGGAAGAAGGTGGCCTGATGACCAGTCACCCGAGGAAAACGGCCCCGTGTTCTTTCAAACAAGGACCCAAAGCTGCCCGATAAACCAACTGAAAAAAGAGCTTAGTTCTCACATAAGAGAAAGATGGGGAGCGCCGGAGCGGCGTGACCCAAGGAGGTGCAGCCTCCATCCACACGCCCCGCCCCACCCCGCCACTGTCCTGCCATGCCCCAGCTGAGCACCAACCCTTTGGTTCAAGCTCTCTACCAATAAAAGACCCCAACATGGACTTTCCCTCCATCCAAATGGCCACCCCCACACAGCACACACTAGCAGGACACATACTTCCTATGCATGACAAACCGCAATCCCGCTCAGACCCCATACGGAATCAATCGACAGAAAGCCAGCCCAGGGTCCCTCGTCCCCTCCCGCCTCTATCCACCATGCTGGATAACCCGTCCTGTCCAGCACCCCCCGGCCCGCAGTGGTCCCACATCCTGAGTCACTCATTCCTCAAATCCAAAGGAACAACGCACTTCAAATAATGCCCAGGCCATGGCAAGCGGATGCCCTTCATTCTCTTTGGTGTGAGAACAACAAAGTCAGCCTTCGCATGAAGCTGAGCGAGATGTCTGATGCCAGGCCAGGAGGAGTGTAAGCATCCCTGACACCACGAGTGAGCTCGCGCAGTTTACTTCTAACCACTGCTGACAAAATGAAAGCCGGTGTGTATCGTCTGTCTGTCACAAGTAAGGAAAAGCCCACTATGGGCCATGGAACTTTCTGCATCAGACAAATGTGGGTCCCCCATGCCTGCTTCCTAACCTGAAGTGACCAAGGCCATGTGGCACCAGGAGACCAGAAACAAAATAAGCAAAGAAAGAACAGTCAGCCGAAGTGGCTCTTCAAATCACAGCCTCCAGGGCATGAGCTGGGGTCAGAGAGCCAGAACCCCACCTCTCCTTGTAGGGGACAGAACAAATGCCACCTCCTCGTTTGCGGGGACAGGAGCCTCTCACCTTAAATCCGACACAGTGGTTCTTCACTAAAATGGTTAGAACGAGCCAGCCAGGCACAGAGGGCGAAGGACTTACTAAGACACTGTTTGAATGCAACACCCAGCAAAATCAGAAGTTGAAGGAGTTTACGGAAATGTCAACTCATTCAAGTGCGATGCTTCTCTACCTGTGTGATACTCCACACACAAATCTGGTGAGCCGTCTCTTCCTAACCACAGATCAAATCCCATGATAAAGATCAGGGTGAAACCACAGCAAACAAGTTGGAAGTCAAGAACAGACAAAAATCACGCCAAAGTGCAACCTCATGACCGGCTTTACGGTAAAGGAAGGAATGGTGACTCCGTGGGCCACTCATCATCAACCAGTGGACTGTGAATCAGGAGATCAGTGAAGAAAATGGGTGATCAAAGCCAAAGTGGATGTCGTCCCGAAATGGGGCTAAGGGCGCTGCCCAGGTCACCCAATCAAACCCCTCATCTTAGAGCTGTGGGCCCACAGTCACTGTCGATGCCAGCCCAAGGCCTGCCTCCTCACCGCCCCTCCGCCTGCCTGCCATATCTGTGCTGCTTACGAATACTGAAGACAAACGTCATGAGTTTCAAAACAACACAGATTTTACTATTTAAAGATATGGTAAGAAACTCTAGTAAATTAACCTAAATACAGTGTACTAAATACCCAAACTGAAAACTAGTCTTCCTATAAATCAGATGAATTCAGACTCACTCACTCATTTTTAAAAATTTCACTTGTGTATATAAAATGATCTAGTTCCTTTTTCCCTTTGAATAGATGAATAATCCAACAAACAATTAGTTATTTCATTTCAGGGAAAAGGCTAAAATCATTTTTAAAGTCCCTACCACAAAACACTTATTATTCATCTCTCTGCTTTATAATAAAAGGGGTTTTCAGCATCAAGCATCTACAGCACAGCTTTTGTTAAGTAGCATTTATGTGACTAGACAAGAGATCAAGGACCACTTGGTCTGAGCTTTTAGAACCCACAGAACACGTGTTCCACAGCAAAGGGAGAAGACATCGGAGTCACTGAAACACTCTGCCGTTGCCTGCAGGCAGAGAAAAGGCCAAGGAAATGCCCATCTCCCACCAAAAACGAGGCAAAGCAGTCCTCAGAAAGTAGTTACTTCTAACCACATCCCTCTTATCACCATCACCGAAATGTACAGGATAATTTCAGCATAATTAGCTTCTGATCCCACAAAAATCAGGCTGAAGCGTTTACAGACATAGGAATGGTTTGTATATCGTTAGAATCCGAATATGGAATTTTAATAGAAACAAATACCTTTCATTACAAGTACTCTGAACTTCTCCAGCATTTTTTAAGAATATAAATCCATAAAATTCCTGTCAGTTAATTCTATCCTGCAGGCGGAGAAGGGGCTTGCCAGGCCTACCGACAGGTGAACCCCTGGAAGGGTCATTAAATTAGCATCCAGTGAGCGCCAGCGCCGACCAGCGCCCCCGTGGGTACTGAAGTCAGGATAAGCGGTACCGGCTTCATGGCTTCAGTCATGACAACGTCACTGTGGCATTTCTGGTTCCTCAGTGAACCTGGGAGCGCTGCGCAGAGCCCAGGCTCAGGGCTGCATGCTGAAGTCATGCCGTGACCAGGATTCTAATCTGGTGGTGTGCGCAAGAATATCAAACACTTAAGAACTTTAGGTGGGGTGCCAGGGTGAAGCTTTTTCAGGGATATCACTTCTGTCTGGCACGGGCCTGGGCCATCTCCCACGACGTGTGGGACGAGAGGAAGACGGCAACTGAGCCAGACCGCCAGGCTCCTCACAGGGGACAGGTGGTGTCCAGCTGTTCAAAGGCGTGGAGACATGAGCACTAAGAGCTCAGGCCAAGGTTTTGTAAGAGTTCGGAGCGCCTCGCTGGATCAACGGGAGCACTCCAGACACATCAGGACACCTCTGGTCTATCCAAAGTGGGAACGAGTGACAGGCAAAGGCAGGGAGGCACGCGGAGCAGTGCGGGTTCACAGATTCTGTCCCGAAAGTGCTGTGCGTGTGGGGAGGACCTGGTTTGACCGCTGTGTCGCCTTAGGGCCTGATGGAGCAGAAGCCACAGGGCCACGTCCTCCCTGCTCAGCCACCAGGGGGCAGATGCCCGGTGCTGCGGACGGAACGTGTGTGTCCCCCAAATTCATGGGATGACACCGTAACCCCCACATCAGGGTGTGAGGAGGTAGGGCGCCTGGGAGGTGATGAGGTTGTGAGGGTGCAGCCCTCGTGATGGAATCACTGTCCTTGTAAAGAGACCCGGAGAGCCCCTCGCCCATTCCAGGCGAGGACGCAGGAGATGACGACCCTGCGGGCACCCTGACCTCAGACGTCCAGCCTCCGGGCCGGGAGGTGTGAACGTCTGTTGGTTAAGGCCAGTCTGGGGCATCCTGTTACAGAAGCCTGAGCCGGCCCTCTGGGGAGGGGGGCCCCCTGGCCCCAGCAGTCCACGCCCACAGCCCTCGCTGACTACAGGGCTTCCCCCAGGCCCCTCCCTGCCTCCTCTGACTACACTTTCACCAGAACAGTGAGATGATTTCGTAGCTAAGTTTTGGAACGATCTCCGTTTTGCTCCCTTTCCGGTCTCACAGGAGTGCTGTTACGGCCACGGCAGCAGCCCCGGCTCCTCAACCCTGAAGGTGCTCTCACGCGTGGGACCCCCTGAAGTGACAGCTGCCCAGGAAGTCCACAGAAAGGATGCCGGGCTGACAAGCAAACGGCCAGCGCAGGGGCAGCCAGCCCTGCGCCCGCGCCCCGGCCGCAGCAGCGTCGACCAGCCTGGGCTCGCCAGGAGCACGCTCTCTCACGCAGGTGCGACCTCCCGGGCGATGAACCGCGCATCGGCAGCCGGCTCTGCCGAGAGTTCTGGCGCGTGACCCCCTCACATGGGCAAACGCACTGCTGGGGACCCGCTCAACCTCCAGGTGCCCCGCCCCGCACGTCCTGGGTGATTCACCTCTGTCTACACCCACTCTTACTTCCTCGTGTGGTTAAAAGAAAACCAAAAGGCTGGCTTTCTTCCAGCCAATCACGTGCTCTACACAACCACATGGGCTTTAAATTATAAGGCTTTGATCACTTCACAGAAAAAAGTCGTAAGTCATTATCACCAATCCAAAGAATCAACAAATTTCCAGCTAATCAGGCAAGAAATCTAAAATGAAGCTACATTAAAGTTTACAACGTTCGACTATAGTTTAAAAATGCGCCCATGGTTCAAAAATCACCAATCCCATTTTAGATGTCGAAATGCACATGAGGAAAACAGAAACGCACTCGTCTTCCTGCAGTCTTCCACAGGAACCCCACGTTTAAACTGCAGCAGTACGGAGGAGCTGGCTGCAGCAGGGGGAGAGAACAGCGGGCCCCCAGGCCGCCCGCATCTCATGGGGGCGGAGAGGGTGCCTCTTACAGGCAGGGACCGGAGTGGGAGGGAGGCGGCCTGGCCAGAGGTCGGCCATGGGCCTGCTTGTCCCGGCGGGGGCTGAAAGGGCCGCCTGCTGGCTCTGAGCTCAGTGTAGGAAGGGGAGATGTGAGCAGAGTTGGGTTGGCAGGCATTTGCTCCCACCGACGGGCGGCGTGAACAGCTCAGCTTGCCACGCGCAGAGGCGGATCCGGGGGCCCCGGCTTGTCGCAGGTCCACGGGCACCAGGCCTCTTACTGAGCGCACGTGGGAAGGCAGGGTCTTCGCAGCGAGGAAGGGCTGCGGGACTTCTCAGCCGTCCCGTGCAGCAGGATGCAGGGCTCAGGATGGCTCCCCACACACAGCCGTCAGCCCTGTGTGCTCTGGGCACATCCCGACAGGCGCTAAAGGTTGGCTGAGCGCTTGCCCCTTGTGTCACATTTCTCCTCCCGCAGGAGTCCCCAGAAGGGCTTCGGCATCTCGTGCTAACCTGCATCATGCCCTCGCCCCCGTTTCCTGCAGCCGTGACACCACCACGGCAGCCCTGACACGCAGCACAGGACCCACGTGTCACGAATCGGTTTCTCAGTGAGCCAGGGCACTTCAGGGAGACACGACGAGACATGGCTGGGATTCCCTGGAGGGCAGGCCAGGGCTGGAAAAGACAAACCTGCCAAGAACCAGAGCGCTGAGTCTCCCTCGTGGGAAGGGGCAGCACCGCGTCACCTGTCTAACGCACTTCGCATCCTACAAGGATCGTGGTGGCAACCAGCGCCTCCAGACAGGCTGTGGAGACTTAACAGTGCTGACGTTTAAAGACTGCGAGCTCAGTGGCCATGAGCCAAGAACTCACCGCGCACCTCGAAAACACGCAGAATGACCTTACAGGAATGCCCCACCGCCACCAGTCTGCTCAGGAAATGTTTGATGGTCACATCCAAGTTCTGACATGTCAACTAACATGTACAAAATCCACGTGAACATTATTTATTACAGAGTACATAAAATAGAAAAATAACGTTCGGCAAATTATGTAATTTTACTGTTTCAAATAGTAAATTGGGTGAATTCCATATCCCACACTCAAACGTGGATTAACACAACTCAGGACTTCTATCTCTGACGTGCTTTAAAGTTTTATTTTAACACACAACGCATAAAAGCCTAGTCTCCCCGAGAGAGTGAAGAACTATTTCCAACACTACACATGTTATTAACAAGATCACGCTGTGACTGAAATGTCCTTTTTTAAAAGACCCACTGTTTTAATACATCCAAAGAAGATCTATTTCTGTCCAATTCTCTTTTCCACCGTAGTTTAAATGCCTGTCCTAGAAACCACCTCTAGTTATGACTCAGGGCACTGTGAAAGGCTGATATAATGCACCCATTTTGAAAAGACATGGAGGAAAAGAACAAAAACCCCATATCCATGTTCTATTGCTGCTCTAATAAATTATCACACAGTTACTCTCTCTTCGCTCTGAAGCTCAGAGGTCTCACTGGCTAAGCTCAAGGTTCGGGCAGGGCTGCTTCCTTCTGAGGCTCCAAGAGCCCTTCCCTCGTCCTTTCCAGCTTTTCCAGGCTCCCACGTCCCCCAGCCTCTGCTCACGTCATGGCTCCTTCTCTAACTGTGACCCTTCTCCCTCTCATCAGGGACCTGTGATGACACTGGGCCACCGAATGACCCCTGACCATCTCCCCATCTCAAGACCCTTAAATCAGTCGTATCTGCAACGTCTCTTCTGCCCAGCAGGGTAACGCTCACAGGTTCTGGGGATCCAGTCATGGATATCTTTGGGGGCCATGATTCTGTTCCCACAAATGCTAAGTAATTAACTACTTAGAGAATGTCGGGGATAATTTTCTATTGAACCTAAATTTAGGACCCAAATCTCATATTACATGACAACAACATTAATCACAAGCATTGTCATGGAAACGTCAACCAATGTGATTTTAAAAAATCCTGAGTGCCCAACACATTTCCAGAGCTCTGTGGTGTGGAGAACACAGATGTGTGCACACACACATACGACACAGACGCATGCACACAGACACACATGCCCAGACACACACATAGACACACTCTCCCAAAACCTAAAATCAAATATAGAGAGTTTCAACTTTAATACTCTAAATCTTATCTCATGATAATGAACAGCCTCTTGATTATATACATTTTTCGAGTATTGGGTTTTCTTTTTTCTTTTTAAAGTAACTATGCAGAAAAAAATATTTATTTTTCCAAAACTACAGAGATGGATTTCTTTCAGAAAACACTTTTCTCGATTCTATTATCCCACATGAACTAAACAGATATATTAAAGGAAAAAGAACCATTTAAGTTAATTTGGGGGGGTTGCCTATGATTTCGCCAAACACAATTCACTCTTGGCCAGTTAGGGGTCGGCGATACCAAAACTTGGGGAAAAGGAAAAACGAGAACTTGCACTCAGGACCAGGCCATGTATTACGAGTTTTCTCAAATTGTTGGCTTGCAGCTTTCCCTACACATTCTCAGTATTGGTTTCTTACAAAAGCTAAAGTTCAAGGATGCTGGAAAGTCTGCCCGTATCTGAAAACTCGACAAAGCACAGGCAAATCAGGCGCCATGAACAATGAGAGTGTTGTAAGACAGCACAGGGGACCTCTGCACTGAGATTGCTGCACACCTCGGGCGTCGAGAAATGGTGAGAACAGGGCACCGAGTGCGTGTGCGCGTGTGCGTGCACGTGGTGTGCGTCTGCGCGTGTGCGTGCACAGGGGGTCAGTTCTCTCTTCTTGCAGGAGACGTGCCCAGCGCTGACGCTGCCTGAGAAGCACAACCTGGCTGCTTCGGTGCAGAGGGTGGTCACTGCAGCGGCATCAGCCTCCAGGACTTAAACATGGAACATTTTACATCCAAGTAAAGTCTTCCCCTTAAAATGGGGACCTGGGCAACATGACGGAATTTCTACAACTTCTCATCTCAACTACCAGCTTTGGGGGAATCTTAGGAAATCATGAGAAGCCAAACAGATTAATTTCACCAGATTCCAGTATTTCCTGAAACATTCTTTCAATTTGCCACTCAAGATTTCCTGCCAAATCTAGTAAAGTCTAAATTCCTCGTCACCACGGATGACAAGATCGATGGATGCCCTGCCCTTAGCATTGGTCTACACACAAACTGTTATTTATACAAGATTGTGCTTGAGGCACAGAAACAAAAAACCATAAAATTTCATTATCCCCATTTTGGATTTGAATATGAAGGCTGTTACCAAATCAGGTCCCTAATTTAGAACGCAGAGCAAACGTTTCTAAAGCATGGCATGTGTTTAACTTCATGCTGTCCACATTTTCAACATTGATGGCCTCAAAACTACTGACTTAATAACTCAGCATACTTGCAGGTCATTTAACCACAAAAATAACATGATGATTATGAGATAAAAATGCCTTCTTAGGAATTCTATCATACCAAAACAATCAAAACTAATAAGTCAGGAAGTTTAGAATTATACATACACAGCCAGCGAAGGGGATGTCCTCCACCACACAAAACAAGAGAAGCCTATAGGAGACACTCAAGAACTGGAACAAACTACGACAAAATGGCTCGCCGTCTCCCCAGCCACAGGCATCACGGCCCCCTGCTAAGAAGGCACCATTTCCACGCGTTCGCCTTTCCGGCCCATCTCAAAGGTCCCCACGTGTGAGACCTTCTGGCAGCCCACGGAAAGCTAATCACTCCACCTGCAGGACTACAACTCTTCAGGTACCGCCTGGCTCCACGCTGCAGTGCCATGTTGGACGCGGCCACCTTCCTAAATGGGATCCTGCAGGTGCCGAGGTGTCTGGCCCTGCCGAGTGAACGTACGTAAAACGGCCAGCCCACGCTCTTCACCATGCTTTCCGATCTCCAAGCTGTGTCTTCAGAACGAACTCTGTGCAACGTGTAAGGAAGGAAGGAAAAGCCATGCCAGACCTGCCCTCCTGCAGCCTGGCAAAGAACTGCTTGTCAGCTCGCAAGCTCCATCACTGGGCAGAGCACCCTTGGGACCTGCGGGCTCCATCCGCACCTCAGGAGACGGACCCACCTCCACCGCCGTTAAACAAGGACCACTGCACTGCCCGCCATACTTCTCCTCTGGGGATTTAAACCCTCACGAGTGTGGAAGCACGTCCCACCACTCAAAGACTCCTTGCTAACGAAATAACGAAGCCCCACCCTGCTCCTAAAGAGCAACGTCCCTGTGAGCTGAGCCCGGCCCACCCTGAGGCTGGGGAGAAGGGCGCGGGCACACTCGTGGGACGGCCGGCCTGGTGCAGAAGGCCGCTAGAGCCTCGCCACGGGCGGCAGACCGCAGTCAGAGGAGGCTGCCTGGCAGTTTCCTGACGCATCCAGACTCGCTGCCACGAACGACCCCACGGCCTCGCTCCTGCAGCCGGGGCCACGCAGAACCACTCCGCTCTCTCCCACTCGCGGCTTCTGCACCGGAGGTGACGACTCATGGCGCAGTGTGATGAGCCCGTCACCATCGCTGGGGCGGAGCACAGAGCAGGCCATACGATGTCCTGCTCACTGCACTGGGCCCCTGTCCAAGGGAAGGGCACCGGGTCTGTCACCGGGGCTTCTCAAGGTCCAAAGCATCCTCACTCCGGCCCCCTCCAGGGGCCTGAGAGGCCCCGTCAGTGGCCCTGCACAACCCCGGGTACAGGAAGGCCTCCCCTCTGACCTGCCAGACCGGTGCCCCGAGGGAGCAGTTAATCGCTCACTGAGCCGGACCAGTGCTGGGACACGCCAGAGAGCCGGCAGTCCACGAGCGTGTGTTCTGGAGGCTGACGCCGTCAGGCTTTGGTTCAGACGTGAAGATGACGCTGTACAACCGTACGCCTTTGGTGTCACAGAAGGGCTCCACTTTTACGCATGCCACTACAGCTGCTGTCCTCACTAGCCAAGGCTCAGGGACCGGCTCCTCGACAAGAATCACAACTTACAGCCCACAGAATGGGTGAGGGGAAAGATCTAAAATTCGATGTTTAGCATTCTACAGGTTCCAACAAAGCCAAAATGGGTTTACTGAGCCATCTGTGCCACTTTCCCTGAGACACATGCGTCTCTCACAACGGTCCCATGGGCCAGGGGGCCAGGGCCGGATGCTGGGCTCGCGGCTGACGGCCGATTTGAAAGCGTAAGGAGAGGGAGCGCAGCCCAGCTGCAGAGCGGGGCCTCGGCCACACCACCGCCGGGCCCTGCTGTCGTGCGCACCACCAGCACAGCGGGAAACGGGGCTCAGAGGAACCGGGCATCCCTGGGGGCTTGGCGGGTACCCAGCTCAAGCTCATGTGAAAGTGGCGAACATTTCCCAAAGACAAAACTGGCAGAAGTGCTGACGTGCAGGTGTCGCGGGACCGAGGTCCCAGGAATGGCAGTTTTTCCTTCTACCCACAATGTCCATCGCTAGGTCTCACTTACTTGGGGAACCCCTTTGCCAGAATTCCCGAGGCTGCTCCACTTTCCCTTCTCAGGCTGATGGGACCTGCCATCTTGTTTGTCCTATACAACCTTTCTCACGGAGGTCAGGCCACCTGGGTCCCCTGCCCAGAGCCCCTCTCCCCACCGGTCCCTAACATCTCCCTCCCTTCAGGAAGCCCATTTGGATTTAGCAAAAGAAAAGCTGAGCATTTCCTTTCACCTCACTGGCTCTGGACAGAATAACATTTTATGCTTCCTATTTAACTTAAATTAAAAAAAAAAAAACTACAGAAAAAAAATATGGCCCACACGAGCAGGGGCTGTTTCTTCTTCATGAATGGATCCCTGTCTCCTACCCACCAGCACTCAACAAGCATTGGCTGAATTAATACTATTAATATTACATCCAGCAGTGAGGGTAGGGCGCCCATTACAGGCTAGGAGGGACACGCATGGAGTCCGTGAATTCCCGGACGCTAAGAGAAGACGCAGCATCCGCCACTTGACAGGTCAGCCCCTGCTGAGCCGGGGACGCACGCTCAGGCTGGACCCTCTGCCTGGTCGGGGCGCGCCTCCCTGTGGCACCTGGCTGGGAGACCCATGGGAAATTCTAGCGCACCTAACAAGTAGGGTCGTGAAATGATTCCCGGGGCGGGGGTTGGGGACGCGGGGGCCTGTCGGTCCCCCAGATTGCCCACAAGCTCCCAGCGCTGACACCTGCACATTTTTGCCTCGAGGGAAAGAAACTACATCAGGCAAAAAGCATCAGTGGGAACATGCGACATCCTCATTCACTGCTTCTCCTGGCACGACCCCAAGCCAGCCAGTGCAGGGACTGCAACCTTGTCCTGCATGACACGGCCAGAGAAAGGGCTGACTTCTATAACATCTGTGCACTGCATTCCGCCCCCGTGGAGGTCATTCACCACTAAGAGATGAAAATCGATCGAAAGGTAGAACTTCCCTCAGCCTCGGCACCCACACTTACAAAACGCCAGAACCAACAGATAAAATAATGTGGCATTTTTTCCTATAAATAGCAGGCATGTGCTGGCATCCGGGTTGAGAGTGAACGCCTGGAATGCACCACCAGACCCAGGAGCGGCTGGCTCAGCTGCGCAAATGCCAGCCAGCTGACGGATCCGCCTAGGAGGAAAATCAAGCACCTAAAACTGGTTCTCCTGGCTTCACGTTCTTGGCCAGGCCGGAGCGGGCGAGCAATGGCATCGGCTTCCACCTGGGCAGCCAACTCCTCCCCAGTTTTACTGTCACTGCTTCTAACTAAGGATCACTGAAGTGGGAACCTAACAGCAGGTAACTGGAGCAACTGCTACTGAATGACAATGGCACAGGTCCTAGAGAGAGTGGACTTCGTTCCAGGAACGCTGGCCTGGAAATGGGACGGGCAGGCTCCTCCCGAGGCTGGAAGAGCAGCCCTGCAGCCACCGGCCCCCTCGGGCCCCCAGCGCCTTCTGAGGGGAGCCGGACACTGGCCTGGCGATGGCTTTGATCTGACTTTCGCCACCCACACCAAACACATCACCCAAACGGCCCCCACCCCTGCCTTCCTCCCCCGCTAACTACTCAGGAATTGATTCCCCCGTATAAATGTCCAGGAGCCTGGGCTGCCCATAGCCAGCGACGGCGTTCTCAGGTGTCCCCTACAGCACCCTGACAGTTACTGAGGACCAGGAAAGCGAAGCAGCACCCGTCCCCAGGATCTCCCGATTCTCGAGGCCTGGATGCAGGGCCTCAGCCGAGGCGCCGCACGGCACCTGTGAACACAGCACTTGGGCGGTGCTGTCCTTGGACTGGACTGCGGAAGCGGGTCTGCTCTGCGCCGACAGCACCCCGGTCCGGACACAGCACAGTCCCACCAGCACAGAACCGAGGGGGCTCCGACTGCACGGGGCGGGCGCTCCAACCCTCATGCTGTCCAAGGCCGAATGTACATCTGAAAAATAGCTTTATTAATTAAAAGTTCAGTCCTTCAGTCGCACTATTGCCGGTGGCAGCAGGAAGCCACCTTGGCCCGCAATGCATTGTGGGCGGGCCAGGGCCACAGACGTCGCCCCACCCCAGGCCCCTGCAAGGCCCATGGTGAGCTCTGGGTGCCTCCCTGGCTCCCGTGTTCAGGCCCTGACTCAGCGACACCCCATTCAACAGCATGTCCTGTGACGGGCACATCGTACACCTGCGCTCCCCAAACAGAAGCCAGCTGTCACAAGGGGCTGCTGAGCACCTAAAAAGTGGCTAGTGTGACCGAAGAACGTGTAACCTATGACTCCTCAAAAACTTTACTGCTAAGCAATCATCTACTGACACCCATCATGCATGCTATGTGTGTGATACGCTACAGTTTCACAGCGAAGCATGCCAGTGGAAAGAACATGGCACTAAGAAAGTCAGAAGAAAGAGAAAACACATTTACAGCACTGTACGTATTTACTGAAAAAAATCTACGAGTGGACCCACACAGTTAAAGCTCATGTTTGAGGGCAGCTGTAATTAATTCATATAATTACCTCTGAGTTTCATTAAATTTAAATTTTAAATCGCCGTGCTACAAGCTTCCACGGCGGACCTCGCAGCTCGAGAGAGTGAACGTGGGACGATGTGGTGCCCAGGTCCTCTGCGAGTGATGCAGCACGTGACTGCAGAGAAAGCCACCTCAGCAACATGGGACAACACGTGTAGGGAAGCTCGGTCTCTAGAGAGTCAGGCGCAGCGTGGAACCCCGGCCCTAATGTGTGTGGCTGCGGGTGGCTCAGCGTCCCTAATGCCCACCAGACGGGCAGTAGGACAGGGATGACCGAGCCACAGCATTGGGCACAGCCTGCCCACAGACCCCCAGTTGTCACCCTTTGCAAAGTGGACAAGCAACACTGTTCCAGGCTCTCACGAAAAGGACCAATCGAGAGGACAATTCACGAATACATCTCCTGTTTCCTGATGAGACAAACAGAAGTTTTCTCCGAAACAGTGTAGAGCCTGAGCATCCCCAGGGGGCCCTTCATGCCACCGCCTCTGCCAAATCCACGTGATGAAAGAGAAATCTTTGTGTGCACCGTTTGCTTTTTTTCTTTCAGGGAAAATCATTTGCACAGTGTTAAAGAGAAGTTATCAGATGGCTTACGCCTTCAATCTAGTCTCCAAGGACCACGTGGCTGCTTCTGCAAGACCTGAAGACATGCAGACACTGTCATAAGGGCCAGGTGGCATGTAACGGAGAAACAGGTCACTGTGCTAAAGGTTTTGTCTTCTCTGAGACATTTAATTCATCGAACTTTCACCACTGGCATTAGAGTCATTCACAGCCACAGATCCACACTCACAGCAGAGAGGTAAGAACACTGCGTTACCAAACTGCAGTGCCCTACACCAGCGGTCCCCAACCTTTGTGGCACCAGGGACCGGGGCTCCTATGAGCATCTAACTCCTGATAATCTGAGGTGGAGCTGAGACAGCGATGCTGGCGCTGGGGAGCGGCTGCAGACACAGACGAAGCTTCACTCTCTGGCCTGCCACTCCCTTCCTGCTGTGCGGCCTAGTTCCTATCAGGCCACAGACTGGCACCGGGCCACAGCCTGGGGGTTGGGGACTCCTGCTCTAGGACACACCCTCATCAACTGCTCAAATGTTTATAAAATGTCACTTTACTTGGGATGCTAGACAAGGCAGAGCCAGGAACAGGGCTTCACTAGAACTTCTGACTTGTCTGGATCTACATCATCAACAGATTTTACCAACAGAGGACACATCCATGTACAGCACGCCCATGAGGAAGAAGTCCTAGGTGTGGGTGTTAAAAGTCTACCTTAGGCATCAGGTTGCACAACCCTCCAAACAACAGGAATCGTGACTCACATCATGTCATCCAAGAGGGCTCCTGGAATGAAATGCTACCTAGGAATCAAACGCCACAAGCTACCTGATTTCTGAGTGAGTGACTCTGTGCGAAGGGCAGTGGCACTGACCCAGCTTAGACGGGTTCTGTGACCACGTGGGAGGTACAGTTTGGGGAGACAGGCTCCCGGTGGAACTCCCCTCCTTAGTGCCTCTGTCCGTGTCCCCTTGAGACTGCCGGGGAACACAGCAGCACAGGGCACGCCCCCGCTCAGGCCGCCTCTCCCACCACCCAGCTTACCCCCCACCCCGAGTTACACACTTTGCAAACAAAAATTCAGTTCTCTTTACCTCAGGCTCCAAAACGCAAACAGAATCTCTAACGATTTTATCAAATTATCAAGCAGCAGTTTGTAATCTGGACCAAAATCTGATGCACAATCCACAGCTCATTCGGGCTGTTTATATCACAGAAGGCATGGGTGAAAACCGCGGCTTATCTGTGCATATTGTTCATGGGACCAATTTCATAAACAAACAACTGTTCAAACTATGAGTGTCCTCTGCCAAATGTACATTAATTTGCTTCTCTAACAAAAGACTTTTTTCTTTTCCAGCATGAATTTTATCTCTATGGCCTTGGGCGTAAATCCCTCAGATCTGCATTCTCCTGAGTACATCTCTCCGCCCTCTCTCCATCAGCGACCTGGGAGCCCGCCTGGAGGAAAGCAGCAGCGCACCAGGGCTGGGCCTGGGATCACACCGCGTCTCCCACTAACACAGGCCATCCCCTAGGTCACCGTCGGGTGGACGGGCCCAGCGCATTAAGGGTGCAGACTATATCTGCCACAGAATGGGCTTCTGCAAACGGGAATCCCCGCCTGTGATGTGGCTCACCATGCGGACAGCTCGGAACAGCTTCTCCAAAACACTCCAGCGCAGGCACAGAGATGCTGTGGGGTCGCCTAGACATCTGCATGTCACTAGGATTCCATGGACACCAAAGTGGGACCTCACCTGGACGGAGGGACAAACTGCTGGAGGCCCAGGTGGGCAGCCTGAGCGCACAGAGCCCAGGGCTAGCCCCATGCCCAGAGCCCTGCAGTCCTCTCCACGGTGCTCAGGGCGGGTGGTGGAGACAGAATGCCGAGGGGGTGCCAGCCACATCTGCAGGAGCGCGAAGCAGAGGGCCGGGTCCCCCTCAAGAACCCTCTCAGGAGGGCGGCTGCCCCTCGGGGCCCTCAAAGCACAGGGGAACCCACTGCCCCGAGGAAGTGGGTGACCGACGCCAGGAAAGCCCCACTTTGCCCCTAGACCAGGGGCTGAAGGTGAGCTGGGCCCAGGGGAACACCCCTCCTCCCCCATGACCACTAGTAAGAAGCAGCAAACAGCAAGCAAAAGCATCTACTGGGGGAGGGCCGCTGAGAGACACCCCGGATTCTGACCTGCAGCTGCACCGGAGTCCTGAGCAAACCCTCGGGCAATGCCAGCCCAGGAATAAGGTGGAGCTGCAGGAACTGAAAGTAACTGTGGTGACAACAAGCCCCAAGTCCCACTCACACCCGGTCAGAGGGGCCCAGCCTTGCACACCGCTGACGGGCAGAAGAGCGGGACCACCTCCGGCATGACTGCTCTGTGCCTCAGTCTCAACAGGCCAACATTGGTGTCAGGTAGTCACCCAAGACACACAGGACACAACAAGGAAGCAGCAAAAATCCCCATCAACAGACAGAGCGATGCACTGCACCGACATGCAGACAAGGCAGACGCGAGACCCATCAGACCAGGAGGTCTGCACAGTGATGGCTGACACGCTGAGGGCACCGATGGACAACGTGGGCAACACACATGAGGGATGAGGAGCTTCAGCAGAGAGGAAAATGCAAATGCAAGAAAATGAAAACGGCGACAGATGAGGAATGCCTCCAACGGGCCCATCAATAGGATCAACCCAAACCAATGAACTTGAAGAAAGATCAATAATTAACCAGACTGAAACTTAACCAGGGGGAAAAAAGTGGGTGGGGGAACCAGAACACAGCATTCAAGGGCTGTGGGACAACATTCATGTCTAAGGGAAGGAAAAGAGAGGTGAATGAGGAGAAAAACTGAGGAAATAACAACCAAAAATTTCCAACATTAATGAAAGACAGAAAACCACAGATGCCAGAAACTCAGAGAATCCGGAGCAGAATAAACCCGACAGTACTGTGAGTGAATCAAAAGTAAGAGACTCCCCTCCAGGAATTATCTAGAGAGCTTTTTCAAACTACACACATTCTAGATTCCCCTTGCAAAAACCCGCACCCAAGCAAATCTATGTATGTCCTTCTGCTATGTGGGAGCAGGGAAATTGTAAAAATCACTTGATCCATTCAAATCCAAGCATTTTGAAACAGTTGAGAAAGAGAAGACATTCATATGACTCAATACAGGCAGAGGCAAGCAAAATCTATAAAAGTATATTTGGTGCCCACATCTAGAGGGGAGATTGCAATTAACGTATTTTTTTTTAATCTGACAGTTTCTTCCCATAATAAGTTTTTTAAAAAACCATTAGTTACCTGTGCAAAAATCAGGTTTAAAGAACCGCATAATAAAGCCAACCAAGGGAAAAAGGTGTGACTCCAGACTCACAGATGCTGGGGTGCCATCTGCTTACCTCAGTTGAGTAGCGGCCGTTCCAATCGTTCTGGATGACAGCAAAATAGCTTCTTGGATTTCGGCAGACCTGATCACCGCTGGTGACCAGATGCATTTCGCTCTCTGAATAAACACTAACATCCTCATCAAGGCCACCACAACCTAGTGGTGGCTGACTCTGTGGACACTTTCAGCCTAAGCCTTCCCCCATCCACTGAGGCCTTCTGGTCCACCTCCTCGGCCGGCCGTCGGGCCCACCCCGCCTGTGCATTTCCACAGCGTTCCCTCCCAGGCCCTCTCACGCTGTGCAAACACCTCCTCCTGATGTCAACTGTCACGGGTAACCCTGTGCCTCGTGAAACAAGTCGTCTCTAATGGCATTTCTCATATGGTAACTGTACGCCGAGTTTCATAAGAAACCGCCAAACCGTCCTCCAGAGTGGCCGCACGGCCTGCGCCCGCCTGCAGCGAGTGAACGCTGCGGCTCCACGTCCTCCCCAGCACAGGCGATGTCGACGTCCTGGCTGTGCCGTGATGTCGACCCCACTTCTGAAGAAACCCACTCTGCTTCGAGCCTAAATTACAGTAGCTTCTTCAGCTGGTCACTATTTCTGCTAACAATCACAAAACAACCAGAACTCCGCCACAACCAGCAGACAAGAAACCCTCTATCACCCACAGTCCAGCCAGCCCAGTGGGACTCCAAGCGGCACTCCCACGTCTGCCAGCTCTAGCCAAGTTGACAGTAAATCCCATGACGACGGCCAGGAGACAGTCACACACTAGCTTCAGCAGAGGCAAAAATCACATCAGAATTTACACACACCCTAAAAATGGGCAGTTGGCAGCAGCTGCGTCCCAGACTGGATGCCACCCAGAGGGTTCGCTTTGCGTGGCTGAGGACAGGCTTGCACTGTCTGCTCCACTGGGAAGGCGGCTGGGCCTGTGGGCTCGGCTACCAGCACCAGGTAAGACACCCTAACGTCGTCAAACACTGTGGGCACAGTTTCCAAATGCTGGGGAGGACAGGGAAGTAATGATCACGCATGAGGAGGCTTGAGGAAGAACAACAAAATTGCCCCTACATGTGAAAAGATTTTAAGGCACGCAAGGCCTCACGCACACTTGCCATGCATACTGCTATTGCAATTAGGGTGACAACAGGTAGAGGTTCTCAGTACGTCCAAATAAATACAGAGACACGTACAAAGTGTTGAATCTTTTTGATTACTTACGAATGAGGAAGAGTTGCCTAAAATACCCCCCTCCCAAAAACAGAAAACTTACCTGAAATTGTAAATAAAAATTCTAAACGATGACCTTTCAATTTAAAAGAATTAACTACTGAAAGGTATTGCATTACATAGTAATAGAATAAAACAGTGAAAATTACCCCTGAAGTCTCCTGAAAAGGGGCCAATTAAAGGCATATCAAAAGTTTTGTAAACTAGAAAACTGGAAGAATTGCTTCTAATGGAATATGTGATAAATCTCTTGATTCATTCCAAAATAAAGAAACTACCTGAAAATTATTTTCAAAGACTTAAGCGCTGGATAAATGAACTAAGAACCAGCGAACCACTGTTCCCATGGACGCCCCCTCCAAACCCCCAGCACACTGACCCCCAGACATGACACTCGCTGCGTGGCCAGGACATGCTGGCACTGTGTGAAGTGCACAGCCTGTGACCTTCACACACACCTTGTGACTGAGACCCACTGTGATCCCACTCTACAGACGAACAACAAGGGCCGGGGAAAGTTCACGGAAACTCCCAATGTCACACAGCTAGTGAAGAGCCACCAGTGACAGAGCCCCACCAGGACCTGCGGCTGGGCCATCAACTCCAGGGCCCCAGGTATCACCTGGAACCGCCTCTCCTGACAGAACTGTTAGGTCCACCTGCAGTCAGGTATCACCCACTTCATCTGCCTGCTTGCAAAAGATGTTAAGCCACGCCAGGCCTCATGCACACTTGCCATGTATACTACTATTCCCATTAGGGTGATACAGACACGGCCGCTCAGTACCACCTGGAGGAGCGGTCACTGTCCATCTTCCTCTCTGTCCTCACCTCGTTTCTGATTTCCTCATTCTTTCCCACAACGACTTGACTTTTTCTTTCCTTTTTACCTTGAGCCCGTCAAGTGGCTCCACCAGTGTAAACCAACAGCTCGGTGTGCCCCTTGGCCTATTCGGGACAGTGCCACTGTGAAACAGGAGCGCTGAGGACCTACGGCTGAGTCCAACTCGGGAGCTGCTGAACCCCACAAAGGACAGGACAGCCCAAAGTCACACAGACAGTGAGGCAGGATTACAACCCCGTTCAGTTCTCTCACTGGGAGCCTCACTTTGGACCATTCCCCAACAAACCTGTTAATGACCCCCAAGGCCCACTCATTTATTCTTTGGTCACAGATACTGCTCACTCAGGAGTTACTCTTGGGAAGTAAGGTCAACAGCGAACGCGTCTCCTTCCTCTGGCTCCGTCCTCCTGTTACGAAGGCAGATCCAAGTGTCACTCCCTGTGCCAGGAGTTCTGCAAGCCACTCTTGGTTTTCCCTTACAGCTTAAAGATGTCTCCAGACTTCGCCAGTGTCCTCGAACTTGGGCGTCAAGATCGCTGCTGATGGAACCACTGAGCCAAGGCCGGCAAATGAGGTGGGTTCGTGGAACATGGGCTCGGAGAGCTGTGACCACCTTCACAAGAGGTCTGGGCTCTGTCTCTGGGGGTCTGGGTCCCGGGCATGGCTGGGACAGGGCGCTGCCTGGGAGGGCTGATCAGACGCACCAGCGTGTAGCACAGATTAGAGAAGAGGCTGATGAGACCACCATGCCCACAGCTAGGTCCATGGAGAGGGACAGAGAGGCGTGACATGTGGTGGCAGCCAGGAAACAGGAGACGTGGGCTGTGGGGAACGCCAAGCTGCTTCTCAGAGGCCACCGGGACGCGGACCCTCAGGTCGGCCACATGCTCTCCAAGCTGTCACCTAATGCAGAATTCTTACAATAACCCCAGAGGTAGCCATGACTATCCCCTTCTCCAAGGACAGAAGGAGAATTCGGGTTAAAGCCTACTGTGTTTCCCATCTCTTATGGGAAGCATGGCCACCCAGGGATCAGGGCCACCCAAACAAAGCCGCCCAAGATCTGGGCACTGGAGAGCAGCTCCTCCCTAACCCTGAATGTCAGGTCAAGGGTGGATGCCCTAAACAGAAACCTCTGGAATCCAGCCGCATGCAGCCTGAATGATGAGACCTGACAATGTGGAAAACAGCTGATCATTTCCATAAAATCGGCCCCAATGAACAGGTGCTGCCCCGCCCTTCAGATTTAATCTCCTTACTGGGTGACAGCCTGAAGGCCACCAAACGCGTCACCACGGCCAGCCTTCAAGGCCCACAGGAGGTGTCCTCAAGGAGGGGGACTGACGTGTCATCAAGAGCTACTCGCCCAGACAGAGTACTTCACAGAAAGCCAAGCGCCTCTCTGCCCTTCAGCGCTGTCTCCCACCCAGTCCCTTCGACTTGGATTTGAGCTAAGTTCTTTCCAGTTTCCAGTGTACCAAGGAAGAGCCCTGGGCGGAGGTGAACAGACTGGTCTCTGTGCAGCTGAGCAACCCGCTGAAGCTGATGCCCAGCGCGTCCACTCCCGAGGGGGACGGCACCAACCCCAGTGGCCACGTGGTCATCATCACGGTCGCCATCTGCCTCCCCAGCCATCAGACACGGAAGTGGAGCCGAACCGCTTCTGCACTGCAGGAATGCGTGCCACCAACCAAAGGGGCTCACTGACCCCCACGGGACAGACATGAGGCCAGCAAGACGACACAACTAGCACCAGTCAGAACAGCACTGGTCGCTTTGCTTTTCTGGTTTTTTTTCTTTTTGCTTAAATAATTAAAGATATTTGTGGACAAAAATTGCACTATGGACCTGAAAAAGTTTTCTTTCCAATTAAAGGTTTTTAAACCCTTCCATATATTTTAATAGTTGTAATTATAGCCCTACTTAATGCTAAGCACTTCGACTCAATAAAAGGTTAATTGTACGGGCTCTGGTAATTATAAAAAGTAAAATAACATATAAAATGTCATAATGAATAATTAATAAGACCTCTGATCTGGTTCAGACCAGGATGCAGTGCTAACAAGCTCCATCTCCAGGGTTTGGGGACAATCCTACTGAAAAAAACCACTGTCTGGCACCCCAAACAGGAGCTGACAGTGAGCACTTAACCCTGCCCAGAAACAAGGTGGACTCTCCGTGAGCGTCCTGCTCAAACGTACAGCCGTGCAGTCACGGCGGCTCGTGCGCCCTGTGGCTCGGGACCAGCAGGCGGGTTTGCAGCTGCAGCGTGGGGTGTGGGGAGGGGGCCTCAGGAGACAGAAGCTGCAGTAGGGGGGGCCCCTGCGCAGGAAGGACAGCAAGTCTTCTCTGGGCAAAATAGCTCATTCAGGTAATTCAGACACATGGTTTACATTATTCAATGTATTATTAAATTAATTCAATTCACAGAATTAAATTTCAATTATTATGAATGTGATTAAAATTAATGCAAATAAGTTATCTCAATTATTAATTTATGTATTAAAATACCTGAAATAAATTTTCAAGTGCCACTTGCTTTGGTACTTTCTATTTACTGCATTTCTCATCACTTAGGGGAAGCCAGTGAGTATTCTGGAGTCTTATTTTTCCAGGCTTTTATCTGTCTCTTGGGGTGTTCATAGTTTCGTAGCAATCTCCACGTTAATTAAATCTGAGTAAGGATATATCATCAGTAGGGACTTAATTTTGCTTCAGAAAGAGTGACACTTGAGATCACATTTGATACACAGCCAACTATCAATATTAATACTGCTTAAAAGTGTCACTTTGTAACGACTAATAATTTGCACCACTGAGCAGGGCAGTTAGCACTTAGCACCACTAGGTGTTAAAGCTCTTAAAATATTTTTACAAGAGTATTCTCTAACGAGTTGGCCTTAGAGCAAACTCTGAAGACTTCTTAAAACTAATTTGATATCGGGAGAAATCTTTATCAAACATTCACTCAACATTAGGCGACCCCTGTCCAGGCAGGCCCTTAAGAGGTACCTAAAGTTTAGGAAAGCAGTGACACTTTCAGATGCGTTTTCCAGAGACTCTGCCCAGTAGCAGGGCAGCTGCTACTCAGTGACAAAGAATACCTCTGAATCGATGTGGGGAAATGCATTCAACTCCCAAAACAGAGAGGAAACAGCTCTTTTCCTTAAACTTTTTTTAAAATTAAAGATGCTCTGTCCTGGCTCCATCTATGGAAAGGGTGACCCCATAGTCCCAGCAGACGGGCTTCCTTGCAGAAAGCCCCCCCGGTAGTCCTCCCAGTCCGAATCCCTCAGGTGCCCGGCCCCATGTGGCTGCTGAGGGCACTTACAGCTAGGAACCCTAGGGATCCAAAGGAGGTGAAGCCTTCAATTCAGGCAGCAGTGTGTCTAGCAGCCACATTAGCAGCATTTGATGGGGGAACACATTGACAATATCAGGATCTACATAAATGCTATCTTTCAGAAACTCGGACTTCACACTAACAGCAAAGAAAGGAAAATGCCTCCTCTCCTTATTTCCTATAAAGTGCCTAACCTTGGCTGACACTTCATCAGCCGGAGATTCAGGGCAGTTAGTTATTTTTAACCCGCCTCGTGGAGCAGCTGCGGGGAACCATGTGCTCAGGCAGGCTCTGCTTACAGTGGCAGCAGCTCTTGGAAGTTCAAAGTGACACTGGAGATGGGTTTTAGTTGGAAATGTCCCCCCACTTCTTCCTGTGATGCCAGGTGAGCTTCTGCAGGGGCGAGGACATTGGCACCGAGCTGATGTGAGCCTAAGCACCGGCCCCCACTTAACACTCACACGGAAAGGACGAAGCACCAGAAAATGAACTTCCTATTAATGGGAGATTCTCGATACCCCAACGTGCTAAATTCTTCCCAAGGGTAGCATAAAAGTGTTACACATAACGTAAAGTAAATCCCATCAAAATTGTGTCCTCAAAAATCCACCTACTTAAATCTTTATTTCAAATCGACACCAGATTCTTCAGGATTTAAACAGACTGAGAATGGCTTCCAGGAACAACCATGAACACGCAAGATTTAAGCCGACTGTCAGTTTCCCTGACTCCGGCTCAGGAGTTAACCCTGATGACAGTCCTCACTGACACTGAAGGTACAAACAGGACTTTACGAAGTGGTAGCAGACACTAGCCTTTCTAGCCTAAGGTGAGCAAGGAGCCAGTCACAATTTCTATCATCATTAATCCTGAGGAAACAGACATTTGCTGATTCTTCCTGATTTAAGGTAATAAAAGAGGTTAGCCAAAACCAAAAAAAAACCAAAAAACAAAACACACACACATCCCGCATACGTGCGACGGCGTTCCCAGCTGTTCCCACACAGACTGTCAAGGTTCAGGCACGCGGCCGCGAACCTGTCTCCGCAGCACAGAGCCTGTCCCAACGGCTCGCACAGGTCGCTCTGTGAACCCTGCTCTCCCGACACACAGAAGCATGGCCAGCGTCAGGGCAGCATGTCAAGGGCAATCGGCAGGCGTCCATGTCAGACACTGAACACAGACCCAGGGCCAAGCAGAGGCAGAGGGTTGGAAGGTCACCTCAAACCAAAGCAGCAGGAGCCAAGCCACCAACCCTGGGAGCGTGTCGGCCACCTGTGGGGTGCTCACGCACCCAGGGGCTAAGCTGGGACAAGGTGTCTGCCCTGTGCACCGGGTGGGAAACAGCCACACGATGTGGGCCTGTGGCTGTGGATGATGGCCCCGCCTCTCACCCAGGAGCCTGGAGTCAAGGCCAGCCTGGTGCTCCCACGCCCAGAGTCCCTGCGGGGCACGGTCCTGACGGCAGAGCACGGGGACCAGCTGGTCTCTCCACCACCATCCGGGGCAGGGCTACAGGCACCGTGCAGCCAGCGCCCCCAACTCTGATGACCTGAGGGAGGTGCAAGCTGGCAGGGGACTGAGGCACAGAGACTCCGTGGTGCAGCCGGTGATGGCTGCTGCAGAAACAGCCACAGGGCCCTGGTCGGTCCCACGGGTGCTGGCACTCAGCAGTGCTTGGGTAGGCGACCGTCACACAGACAACTCAACACAGCTCCCTCAGTCGGTGCCCAGGGTTAGCTGTCAGTATAAAAATTTAAACAGGCAGCCAGTACCTGGGGATTTTATAAACCACTTCGCTAACCGAGTCTCCAATTCTGTAAGACAATCCTCACTGGACTGATATTTTTAGTATGATGTACGTGCTTAACTGCGTATAAAATAACTGTACTAGAAGGAAAATTGTGTGGGAACCCCAAGAGGACAAGATGCTGATGGACTACAAAAACAACGTCGTGAACTTCAACTCTGTCTTAATCCAAAAACAGTGCAGTTTGATAGTAAATTCTTTCAATTTCCCCATTTTTCATCATGAAAATGTTCAAACATATTAAAAAGTTGAAAGAATGCTATAATGAAAGAACCCAAACTTTCTCCACGTAGATCCACAACTGTTACCATTTAATTGGATTTGCTTCCTCCATCATCTGCCCAGCCCACCCACCCACCCGCCCGACTTCCCACGCCCCTGAGGACACCACTCTCCCACACCAGCAGTGTCTGCGGCCCAGGAGCTCCACTCCACACTCCTCCCCGCGGGTTAAAGCAGGCCTCTCCACACTGGCGGCACCTCCGACCTGCAGCCCCCCTGCCCCAGAGGCCAACCCTCTAATCTGATGGATGATTCCCTGTGTCTCCTCGTTAACACGACAAAAGACGTCTTTCCTCCTCTCAACACTTAAGAAATTCCAAGAGCTGTGGGACCTGTGGGCCAAGAGTTGTGGCTGAAAACCACATGTACATTTCTGTAAATCCGAGCGTCACAGGGTGGTAGTGGCATGTCCCTCCTGAACGTCTGAGGCAAGAAGACATGATAGGAGTCATCGCCTGATCAAAAAGTCCAGCATTTCACAGAGAGACGGTGCTCCTCAGAGGGCACAGGGACCCGGGGACAGGACGGGGCCTTAGAGAAGTAAGCCCACATCAGTACCCCTGGAGGGCACCGTGCACCCACCACCTGCACCCAAGACTGCCAAGGGTTCCTTGTTCAGAGAGCTGATTATAAAGTCCTGGGTTCTCGTGTTTTCACTGCTCACAGAACCAGAACAACCAAAACTCTTGCCCAAGGATTAATCCCTCCACAAGCGCAACGTGAAAAGGCAATAACTCATGATGTTCCATCATTCCATGAACCTTCATTCCGAGAACAGAGGGGACACAGCCCGTGTCCGGCAGGCGGAAGAACAGGTTTGTGCCTCAGGCAAAGAGGCCCGGCACCACCTGTGTGCCAAGTCTGAGAAAACGTTTTCTAGCAAAAAATGAAAACATAACTGCTGTGTGAAGCACCTTGCTTATCTTGAAGCCAAATTCTAAAAGCATTCTTATTTCAGAGCTAGATAGAAGTAACTTTAAAAACATATATGAACAGTGACTAGGGAGCCAGGACCGAAGCTTTCAAACCATGCTTGATGAATAGATAAATTTCAAAACTTTACGAGAGAGCCATGTGCTATTTGGGAAAATGCTATATGCTGACACCCTAACGACACGGCTGCTCCGTCGCACTGACAGCAGAGTCTGCTCAGCTGACGCAAGAAAAGGTAAATAACTCTAATGAGAAACCAAAAGGCTTGACAAAGAGTAAAATCAGTGCCAACTGACTCATGCACAATGATTTAGCCTAAACATTGAAATTCTCAAGCACAGCACTACAAAACAAGACACCAGCAAGAACGAATACAGCACCCGAGGCAGAGCGAGGACAGAGCCCTCCTGGAGCTGGCGGAGGGTGGGCGGTCCTTCCCTCCCCCTCACACCACGCTCCGCGATGAAACCTGCGCAGTGGGGCTGGGGTGCCAGGGCGAAGGGCACTGGGACGTCCTCAGCACTCGTCCACCCAGGAGACTGGACAGCTGGCCTCCGGGGCACGCACATGCGCAGTCCCACGAGCACGCAGGTGGGAAGTGCAGCCAACTCCAGCGCTGTCTTCTCTCGTGCAGGTTCTGATTCAGTCTCAGAGGACATCTTGCAAAACGTCCTCAATACCGGCCCACGGCCCCCCAGAGTGAACACGCAGAGACAGAGCTCTCCCGGCTTCTTGGGCCATCTTGAAGACACCCACATGTCTTATTCTGAAGTCTCCTCCCAGAGTTCTGCCCAGGTGAAAAAGGTGCCATGTCCCTAAAAACATGGACCCAAAGGCACAGCGCCCTCCGTTTCTGCTGTGCAGCGGGCAGTGCCCTCGTGCCCTGTGGCGCAACGGGCACTCACCGCTCCGCTCCGCAGTGGGGATGCTTCTGCTCCATTGCGCTCCACTCTGCGCTCGCTCGGAACAGCACTACGAAGCTGCGACACAGGTGCCACAGGCGAGCGAGTGACCACTACCGCAACAGAGGAGCAGCACACCAGCCTGGCCTTGTCGTCACTGTTCCAAGTAAGAAGTGTCGCGAGTCCGACGTGTTCCTAGAACAGTGAAAGGCCCAGGGATTTGTCCGAGGAGCAGCAATGCCACCCAGACATCCGGCGTGCACGAGTGGTCGCTATGGAGAGCAGAAGGTCAAGTCATGGGAAGGCCTCCCGGCAGCTTTAAGAAGCTCACGCCCAACGTTGCCCGCTTTGAGGTTCACGCGTTGAAGACAACTGACCATTCTCACAGCACTGGACAGCTGGCCACGCACTTTCTGGTTTACTGTCTCCTTAGAATAGGCACATTGTGCCTGTTTCACACACTAGATTGAGGCCTAAAAAATTCAGACACTTGTCCAAGGTCACACACAAATGAACATCACCAGAATTCATAGAGGACGATGGCAGGAAGTCATCCCAAAGCCAACGTCCAGATGTGCACCAAGAGCACCTCCCTGCCTGGCCTGGGCACACAGCTCCAGTGGCCAGCGGCCAGCGCGGTAAGAATGGAAACCTGGTGAACGTGCTGGGTGACGAGACACCAGAGGTGCAGTCTCGCCTGGAAGCTTCCGAGACCCACCCCAGTAAGTGGGCTCGCAGGAAAGACCATGTTTACGTCCAAATCACAGCTGCTTGTAAACCAGGGTGTCCATGCATGTGAACTTTCACATGGACGGGAGTGGGGACAGTAAGGGGGGAACAGAGACCACAAAGATAAACAGGTAAACTACGAAGACAAACTCAGACATTGCCCCAGGGGCTGCAGGGCCACTGGAACTTCAGAGATGCTCTGAACTCCGAAGGGCACGTCAAGGACACACGTCCTGACTTACCGTGCGACAGGCAGTGCGCACACGCGGGCACATGTGAGCATGTGCGTTCACACTGATGTGCAGCATTACGGAATCAGACACCACGGTCCCCATCTGTGCTCATTTATCACCTCCCACTAGTACAGTGAGACTTCTCAACGATATGAAATTCTTCCTTTCCAACAGAGGAGGAGAGCAGGTCCAAGGTCATTCACGACAAATCATCGTTAGTACACAAAAATCCATCCTACTCTGGAAGGGTCTCAAGGTCACAGCACGTCCTCCCATGTCACAGTGGACAGAGCACTCCCGCCTACCTCACTGGTTCCATGTAACTGCACAAAATCACTTCTAAGGACAGTTTGCAGGACAAGCAATCTGAGGCTCGTCTGGACTCAGGGTGGGTCTGTTACCTGTGCTGTGTTGCACCTGTCCCAGCCCCATGCGCAGGCCCCGTGCAGCAAAGCATATGAGATGACACGCTCCAACGGAAGAGACCACAACCTGGCCTGTCCTTGCTCCTTCACTGTCCGTCTGGCCCTGTGTTCATGGTTTAGGTCCCAGGCACCTTATGGGCTGTAGCCCACCTACCAGCTCATGTCTGGAAGAAAACTCAAACAATGCCATTCTCTCTTGCTGAGCACAGCAAAAATTCCAGTCAGTTGACACTCAGGGTAAAGCAGACCTATGTGTTAACTCGATTTTCTACTAGTGCACCGTAGCCTGCATCGCTGGTGCACAGTTTTGGTAGGTTACCTGAGGAAAACCATGTGACTTAAACTGACAGCAGTGAATGCTTTCACATCCCTGCCCCAATAAGCAAAAACAAGAAATCAGGAATTCACTTTCATTCCAAATCATACCCATACGTTGCAGTCTTTCCGAAGCTGATGAAAGAAATCGCTTTCCTAACCATGCCCGTTTTAAGAAAACACTCTGGTTCAGGGCAGCCCTTGGCTTTCCCTGTGAGCTCTGCTGCCTCCTGTCTCTCTATCCCCAGTTCCAAAAAATTATGCGTTTACTATTTATAAAAATTTATATTTTAAGTATATAAAAAGCAAGAAAATTTATAAAGCTTATTAATGACTTGGTGGAATTATGAGTCATTTTTTTAAACTGTCTCAATTTTCTACAATGAACATTTACTATTTTTAACAGTAAAAGTGCTTTTTAAACCATCATAAACTACATACCTGTCACATGACCATTATACAATAAAAGCATACAGCGAAAATACTAGAAGGAAGTACATATGCATACGAATAATGTTTGTCTCTCAGCAGTGGGGGCTTGAGGATTGCTTTTCCCTCTATTTTCCTATGTTTAACAAATGTTTAATTTTGCATTTCAAAAGTAACAAACTCCACAATTTAGGAAACACTGTCAATCACTAGCACATAAGCCCTCCTCTCCCTCAAAACGTTATCCCATCTATCAGTCTTTTACTTTTTAAATCAACTGGGTTTTTCCCTAGAAAGTAGCACATAGTATAACTACTTTTGAAATTAAAGTGAATTAACGTTCATGCTGACTCACACACATTTTGGAAGGGGATAGTAAAAGTTTAAGCCATATGCATTTTCTTCTCTAGGGAACAGTGGCCGCTTGTGGGTTTCACATTCATCAGGAAAAAGTAGCTGCCACCCTCCCCGGCCCACACTGGAACCCTGCAACAGCACTGAGGGCACCCCAGAGTCACTGCAACCAGCCACTCTTGCCCTTACTTCCTTGCCTGCCTTAAGAACTGCGATGACGTCAAATCTCCACCCACCTGCCCCTGTGCCCAAGTAGGGAGTGGGAACCCCCAGGACTGCACCACAACGCAGAAAACATGACGCCACCTGGAGGCTGACAGGGACGGGAAGGGCAGCGGACCCACCCTCTAAGGGCAGCGGACCCATCCTCTAAGTGCGGACAGATGTCCTAAGAAAAGGCAATTCTTGAGTGAGAGAAATACATACAATTTTATCTTTAGTTTGCTGTTAATTTTGTGAAACTTGGTTAAAACGCATTAATTCTTATAGCAATTACTAAAATCATTCACGATGCATTTATCATATTAAGCCAAGCAACTGAAAAATACTAAACAAAACATATAAGCAGAATTCGTAGGAGTTTTTGTTAGACTGTCCAATTATTTTAAACTGGAAATTAAGCTAATTAAATTTGATTCTTGAGCTGGGGGCACTTGTAGAAAGAAGTTAAAATATTTTTTTCTTCCAAACTTTGCACAGACCCACTCAGCTGATAATTTCATTGCTGAAATTACATCCTATTCCTTAGGTTGAACACCACTGTATTAAACACTACGAATGGTAATACTACCTCATAAGCAAACTTGAACATGAATGATGTCGGCAGGGGTGGAGAAGAACAGAGGAAAAAAAGCAGAGCGAGTATCAAACATTCTATGGTAACCTAATGCTTTTTAATTAAATTATGTACTTTCAAGTGTGTTACTTTTATTTTTATTAATTTTCAGATAAGTTCATATCTGATAAGGAAACAATTTTTCTTATTGGAAAGTAGAAAATCAAGTAAATGTAAAAAATACAACTCCCTTAAAAAAAAAATACCAGAAAAACCCTCGTTTCCTTTTCTCACGTTACCCAGTAATTCTCAGACTTAAGAGTTTGTCATGTTACAGCAAATGCCATGAATTAGAGGGAAATCAGAAGTCAGAACATAGCACATAAGTGTTATCCAAATTCTCAATGAATAATAAATATCATGTTCAGAGTGCTATAAAATGAAGTTCGTTTATTTTTAGTTAAAACCAAAATCACAAATCACTTGCCAAATGATCCTCTATTTATTTGAAATAAAGGACAGGTTCTTCCTGGTGGAAAACCACTAAACTTTTCATCGAAGGTAAGAGAACACCCTGCTGACATCATACTCACAGCTCCCCTGCAGGTGACCACCTGAGGCACTAATACGCAAGTGTTTCATTGCTTTAAGACATCAAAATGAAAAAATAGATGCAGACAGTATTTGTTGTTCCAAGCTCAAGCCCACTCAAGCTGTCCAGCAAGGTGCACGAGTCTCTATCAGGAAGAGTGTTTTTAGGAGGAAGTGGCCGAGGACAGGCAAGAGCCTCGCACCCACCAGCCCCTTTCATCATCAGTGCTGTGCCATTAATCATGAGTCAGCCTCCGCCACCAGACAGGGACCAGTCTGCCTCTCGTGTCTGTCCCCGTGCCCCCAGCACTCAGCCCCGCACCCCTGCCCAAGCGACGCACCACACAACTCCGGGGTGACCGAATGACTGAACAAACACATTAAGTAAAAACGAAGGTACAGCAGAATGTATCTGAAACAATCACAATTACATGATAGTAAATATCCCTGAGCAAGGTATTATCCAAAAAAGAAGTTACGTTTTCTTTGTTTCAATGATTTTCCAATAAAACATTTTTAAAAAATATTTCAAAAACATTTTTCCCCAGAAAAGTGTATCTTTTATACTCTAAGAATATAAGTCACTGAAAACAACTTTAAACATGTATTTAAATGAAATCACGGCCTCAAAATTTTCATTATCCTAAATTCTAGGGGCTTTCCAAACACCATTCTTTGCACACAAAAAAAAGTCTCTCCATTTAAGCAGCACCGGGCACATAGCTGCTGGACCAGTGAGACGGCCACCCCACCCCGGGGATTCGTCCCCAGAGTGAAGAGCAACTTACGAAGAAAATGACATAAAGTAACTTCATAATTCTTGGAGGATGGAATAAAAGAAAACACTAGTACATTCCTGAGGAATGTTATATTAATAGTACTGAAACACATGCAATTAACGCTAATTCCAGCTTAGGAGATCTGATCTTCGAGGAGCTGGCAGAGTAAAATGAACAAAATTTAAAAACTGAGCAGTGTAGATTTCAATAGTCATCATACGTCCCCCGCGGTAAAGACCGCAGCTAGCTGCTGGTCTAAGCCCACTTCCTTCTCCATCCTGGACCACAGGACCAGCCTCCTCTCCGGCAGCACTGAGCCCCTGGCAGGGCCACGTGAGCTGTGCCCCTTCAGCCCAGCACACACCTTATCAGCCGAGCTCACTGCCAAGTCAGCCCATGCAGGACACAGACACAAGGAGCCTCAGCCACTGCCAACCCAAGACCTAGCCCCCGACTTCTTCATGATGAAGAAACAAACTGTTCTCATCGAATCCATTACATGTTTGCATCTGCTTGTCACCACAGCCCGGCCAACTCACCATTCAGGTTTAACTTTAATCATTTGCTCTGAAAAATGAAATCATAAAAGTAAACATAAGCACCCCCTTCTACCCACCCCTAACCCCCACCCCACTTCCCAGTATGAATCTGAGATTCTGTGCATGTTTCTGCAGACTGTCTACGCAAGCACAGAAGCCACAGAGGTTTTTTTTGTTTGTTTTTTGTTTTTGTTTTTTGTTTTTTGTTTTTTTAACAGAAATGGGACCATGGGAGATGATCCTTCTTTGTCCTGTTTCTTTACTTTCTTGGGCACTTCTCCAGGCTAGTAAATATAGGTCCTGCTCTTTCTAAGCAGTGCCATCATGATTTACACACTACATCGTAATTTCCACAAACATCTCTCTAAATGCCTCAAATACCGCATGAGGTATCAGAAGGCGAGGCCTCTGCGGGGTGTGATGAATGACACTTGCGCTGCGCTGCGGGTCGGCAGACCAGAAGGCCCTGCTGCGAGCCGAGGCAGCCCAGCCCTCTCGGCCAAGCTGGGGCAACCCTGACATTCACCCATGCCTGCACCTCAACGGGGAACGGCAGCGGGGTGGGGGAGCTACTGGTCTTTAAGAGAAAAGAAGGCATATTCGAGACTATATATTCCCAACTTTCGTAGCAAAGAGGAAGCCCTGTGGGAATGAACACGTCCTTTACTGGACACGGGCCACCCTTCCTAACTCATCAAGCACCATCCAGTCTCCGGCAGACCTCCACACCCCCCTAGGCAGCCCACCCCCCTGGGAGACCTGCGTGCAGATGGAAGTCCTCCAGGCCTCCCCTCGGCTCCCCTTCCCCACAGCCTTCAAGCCTCCCCGCCCGCCCATGGCAGCGCCAGCACCCCTCACCAGCATCTGTGGACAGCTGGCGGCGTGGAGCCCAAGGGAAGCCAGTGTCTCCACTAGGGTGACTGGGGCCACGAAGAAAGCCACCCAGGCCGCCCCTTCCCTCAGCTCAGATGGCAGAATCAGCAGAAGGCGGATTCAGGGACCAATCAAGCCGGGGGGGGCTCTCCCAGCAGCACCCACAGTCACGCAGTCACATTTTGTAGCCACACAATTCTTGTCTTCTGAAACACATGACGAGTCGTGCCTTCCTGCTCAGGGTGTGGGCTGAATCTGTGAGGTGCCCAGGCCCTCCGGGCCCAAACCCGTGAAACGCCCCCCACGAGGGCCAGGGCACGGCCTCGCCTCTGTCCAGGCCCAGCTATCTCCCAGTTCAGGACACAGGTCCTCGGTGCGTGTCACCGAGATCTATCTCTGGTGCTTCCTCGTACTGAAAGCACTTATTTACGTTCCACGTCTGGATGTCTAGAGACTAAAACTCCGAGAAACACGCGAGGCTCGGCAACGCCGACCCCACGCTGGCTCCTGGGCAGGGAGCGCGACCCCGCCACTCCGGAGCTTCTCCGGCTTCATCCCAGAGGCTCGGCCAGGACAGCGCTGGCCGCTCGCAACATTCGTCTCCTGAAGGGCAGGAGGTCAGGGCACAAAAAAGGCACGCGACGAGGACACCCTGCAGCCTGGCAGGGGAGGGGCAGCCCCGTGCCGGTGCGCGTCGGAGGCCTGGGCTCTGCCACAGCTCTGACAGGTGTGACGCGGTCCTGAGCCACTGCTTCCCCGGGTCTCGTTTATTTAAAGACAGGAGAAGAGGCAAAGGCCCTCATTCGTCACCCCATCCCTCTGCCCATTTCGCACCGGGGGACCCAAAGTGGCCCAGCTCTGGGCCCTCAGGGGACTTTCCCTCCAATTCAGACGCTGAACTCCCCTCCAGCCGTGGTGGCACCCATGCTCCCACAGCCAGAGTCCAGACGTTCATCCCAGGAGCCCTTGGAACAGGGGTACATTTTCCTATAGGACAAACGTCTGAGAGAGCAGTTAGGACTGGGGAGCGGGAAGGCCTGGGAGGATGAGGGTGCAGGTGAGGGTGGTGCCTGTGAAGAAGAAGACATGGCAGTGGGTCCACGAGACTGGAAACCACCAGCTCCCCTGCAGAATCACTCTCTAAAGAGCCCTAATGGGTAAAAGAAAGTCCCCAGTGTACTCAGCAAATAGGTGATTCCTCTAAAGATTCGTTAATAAACCTGGGTGTCTTAAGACAGCAGTCCGCCCAGGCCAGGCCCGCCTCCCTCTGCACAAATGCCTGCGTCTCCACAGCACTGGGACCTGCCTAGAGAGACAGGCTCTCTCGAACGCACTATTTTGGCTGTAAACACAGTTTTGAGAAGATGCTTTGAGATACATGTTGTCAGACCATCTTGACCCTCGTGCATGAATCTTCTCGCTAACTAGTTAATTAAGAGTCCGGGGCCAAAAGAAAAGCAACAGATAAAATGTTTCAGTGCCACGTACTCACAGTGAAAGAAAGGGAACCACTTTAAACATTTACGGGGAGGGGGGTAAGTTTGGGATGTAGAGTTCTTGATTGAAGAACATCCCTGAATTCTAGGGCCCTGAGAAATCTCAAACACCTCGGCCACTCCCTGCGGAAACCAGCAGCCAGCTTCCCACAGACAGCTGCGCTGGGACAAGGGGAAGGCATCTAGGATCCAAAGTCAGCAAGCGTATTCTGGGTGCTTGGGCTGCCCAGGGCCGCAGACGGTGCAACAGGAACAAGTGTGACTCCCGCCTTCGGGGGAGTCCATATGTTCCATGCATCAGGATCTAACCTGCGTCAGGACAATTAAAGTGGCCCAGAGTGTGTCAGTCAGAAAGAGCTTCGTGAGGAAGGTGGGCCTTTAAGGCATAAGTGGGATTTAAAGTGAAGTATGTCCATCACCTGCCCCGTGAAGCCACGCAGGGGCCGACAACCTTATGCGCTCACAATCAGTGTTTTACAGTGACTCTAACTCGAGCCTGCTAGAATAATCCTCTAGTACAAATTAAAACAAGACTAGTAATTCTGTCACTGAAATTTTCTGACTCAGGAACATCAAGAGAATATATTTTTGGGGTAAGAGAAAGCCTTCCATCAAAATGGGGACTAGGACCCATAATGATCAATGACAGATAAACTGTCCACAGCGAGACCGCACGCAAAGGCACTTAAAGTTGTTCCTTAACTCTGACTCTTAAGCCTTGAGAAAAACCAAAATTTAAAGTTGGGAAGGAAGCTAAGCAGGGTCGGGCAAGGTTAGTACTTGGATGGGAGTCCACCTAGGAAGACCAGGTGCTGTAGACGTTAAAAAAATTAAATTAAAAAATAAATAAAGTAGGGAAGGGCTTCAGAACAGCTGAGACTGGAAATGGCTCAGAGGAGGTATCGAAATGCTCTTGGTACCTCAAAAGGACCACCCTGCTGTCCTATCGGATCAGCAGGTACCAGAACACAGCTGTCATCAGACAGGGACACGGGCTGCCAACCACAATGTCACATGTGCCTCACCAAATCGCCAAATGCAGGCTCTGTCCCACTCGCTCTGCCACAAGAACTCGGCCAAGGTCCAATAAAGGAGAGGGCCCAGGGCCACCTCATACTGCCACTGTCTACATCACACGCTAACCGCGCTTCTCTCAAAACCAAGGCTTTCCCTGAAAGGACCGCCAAGTGAAAGGGCAGGAAAGATAAACACCCCCATGTCCTCACGCAGCCATCAACAGGAGAGTCACTCAGCACAAGTGTCAAAGGGCCCAGCATCCTGAGGGCCCTGAGACCTCACTCATTAAAAAGCCCCAATTTTCCACATTAATGTGCCTTTTTTCAAATGAAGAAAAGTACCTTAGAGAAATAATTAGAAATTTCACAACAGCCAAAATGCATGGATCATCTGACACATTCCAGGCATGATGGAACCGATTACACATAATATCCTCTTTCACACAGGGGGCACAGAATGCCACACAGAATGCTACCGATAAATAAGGACCGTCATGAGCCCCAAGAGGTAGATAAACGGTCCTAAAGGTAAGAGGAAAAAAACCTCCTCACCCTCGTCCCTCTCAGCCCTACTCTCACGTCAAGGGTCAGAAATGTGACGCTATTCAACACACTGTCGCCGTGCGCGCCCGGCCACCGTCGTCTCCCGCGCACGGCGCGCCCTCCGCTGCTCCACCGCCGCCGTGCTCTCCCCTGCGGTGCTGCAGCCTCCTGGAGCACGGCCCGCCGCACTTTCCCCGCATCTCTCTTCTCAGCACTTCTCCAGTACAGCATTCGAATGTGATGCTCACTTTTAAATACCATTTTTAAAATAAAATGTTTATTACCACGTAAATGTACGTTTCACCTATACCGGTCCCCATTACGTAGCTCACATAATTAACCATCTCTTAAAGCCTGACTTCTCTGTGCTTTCTTAGAAGGCTGCTTTGGTTTCCTAGTGAGAGAGAGAGGCCTGCTAGGATCAACAAACAGAGAACCATTGTCGTCCACCCCTCACCCCATGTCGAGGGCACGACAGGAGGATGACCAGACTCTTGCTGGGACACCAGGAATTAAGCACACATAAGACTGCAGAATGGCAAGGAAGCCAGGGGAAGGTCCACCCTGAAGAGACCAGGGAGAAACAGCAATAAACCTGCTAACCATCACTGCTCTAGAAGGGGGTCAGGTGTCCGAGGGTCAAGGTGTGGAGAGGACTGAGCTCCCACTGGGCTGTAACTGACACAAATGTTTCGCGTTCATAGAAAAGGAAAATGCATCTGAGAGCAGCTGCCCCAGCCCTGGCCAAAGCCAACGTGAGGACGAGGAAGAGGCCGAAACCCTGGTATCATTGAAGTGCCACAGTGCCATGACGTCAAGTCCTGCAGTTCATGGCACTTCTGTTACCAGGAACAGTGATCACTGGCCTGCCTGTGTTTGGAGCAGCGTCTTCTATCATACGTCCAGGAATCATTTACAGAGTTTACAACAAGGAGGCACTGATGTCATTTTTTCAGGATGTCTGTGATGCCTGTGCACCCATTTAAAACACCGACTACCATGATGCAGGCAGATATATTTTATATACCTTCGGGCACTGTACCCAATGGCAGGGCCATTTACAATTCCCACCTTGAAAGGAAAGCTGGAGGGTACCGGGCAGAGGCTGTCCAGTGACAAATCCTCCCAGAGAGAACTTCACAAATAAAATATACACGGATATAGGTGCACACACGTTCACATACATACATTTACCCAGAAACACACACATGCACTTGCACAAACATTATCACACACATAGGGACACATACATGTACACAGAAAGGCACACCTACACACAAATTCACATATGCAGAAACATACACACATGCATGCACACACAGAGGAGGCCCCAACTATAAAAAAAGGCACACTCTCCTAAATGTACCTTCTTGAAATTAATGCACATTTCTTGATTTCAAATAATGAGGCCTCACCCAGACCCTCTTTCTCTCAAACTTGAGCTACTTCTGCTGATTACACTCCAAGTCAGCAAAGATGTGTTTTGAGCTCAGACTGAATGTCCTCATTCTGTGTTACCCTGGCAACAACAGTTATGTAAAAGGGGACTGTGTGACACAGTGCCACTTATTCAATGTAACTTCCTGGGGTCCGACCCACTTGGAATGTTTTTTCTGTCTGAGTGATTTCCTTCTGACCGAAATCATGAGATAATTTCTTCCCTTCCTGCTCGCTCCTTCCTTGCCTTTCACCACCCTTTCATCAGCTCAGAAACTAAATCACAGTTGTCAAAACTGAAGGCAAAGAAATCCCTCAGAAGTAACGCCACAGCAGACTGCAAAAGAGAGGGGAACGTGTTCTTTTGGGATGTACAAAGCCTAACGTCAAGAGGTCCCTCCGAGTCAGAAACGCACAGACGTTTTCAGGCACATTAGCCAGCCCATCTTCTGTGTCTAAATGAAGATCCCATTTCCTGCATCCCCATTTCATGAAGTTGCCATGAAGGGAAACAAAAGACACAGAGCCCCAGATGAGAGAAAGAAAGCGGGCTAACTTACAATGTGCATCTGCTTTATGAGGGCCAGGAGGATGTTAGAGCTCGTAGGCGAGAGCTATCAAGCCACTACAATGTCTTTAGATGTATAAAGAAAACCGCATCTCACATCCTCCAGAGTCAGGTGTTCTGCAAACCACAGGAACAGGTGCTCGAATGTCACCTATGTGGCATGACCAGGAGCTCCAACTACAGATTTCTAGGAATCTAATTTTAAACATCTTCACAGCTAACGTATCACAAAAATACAGTGTTTCAAACACATAACCCAAGTGCCAAAAAACATCGAACCAAAAATAGAGGTTGTATTTCAGATGAACCCTGGAATCAGAACACCATAAGTCAAATCCCTGAAGTTGTTCACAACCTTTTTTCAACTACGTTCATTCATTAATAAAGACGGTGATAATGATCAGAGAGCGTGAGTGTTGCAAAAATTGTGCGTTTCTCATCCTTACCCTAGCCCCCACATGGTCTCCCCTCACCCTCCAGGGGTCCCATGTCCTCTGTGGAGGGTCCCTCGCTCCCCTCCCTGGATCTTCGTCTGTATTTTCCATTTGGAGAATTTGGACGTCAGTTGAAGCTTGCTTTGTAGATTTGACTGCTAACTTACATTTGTTTATTAATCAGCAGAGATGGAAAGACACGGAGGATTGAAGAGAGGCAGAAGCTAAATGCAGAAAGGACGTGGGCCCAAGATGCACCTTGTTCCTTGCTGGCCGGTGCTGGCTCAGAACCACAGGCGTGAGTCCCCTGGATGTGTGTTCACTGTGTGTGCGAAAACGGAGTTAGACAACTCAGGAATCACACGTTCCCAAGTGGCACTGAGGATCTCAGCTGCACTGCCTCCTTCCAAATGGCCAAGCAGCAGGGTGGAGGGGTGCACCCTGGGGACCCTGATGCAAGGGGGCTGCTCCGGAACCCTCAACGGGACGTGCGTGAAGAGCTGGTCGTCGGTGATCACCCCGCACCAAAGTGCGGGGGCTCTGGAAGCGCAGGCGGGGGCGGAAGTCCCCGCGCCTGAAAGGCTCTGATCCCTACGGGGCCTGAATAACCGCCAATCGCCCAATCACGGACGCGGGTGGGAAGCGCTCTTCGTGCACCGCACCCCGTCTAAGGCCGTGCACCCCACACTGTCTTCCAGGGGCGCCTCCTGAGGGAGGCGACATCACCCTCGCCCTCCAACCAAACTGCCTCCTCAGGTACCAGCCCCTCCCAGGCAGCGAGTCCAGCCCTGCAGAGCCCTGCCCCATGATGTGTGCACACCTGGAGCTCTTCTCTGGGCTCGCCCCCACCCAGGATCCACTCCCTACCCAGCACGTGGGCGGTACCTGAGCTTCTGGAGGCCAGCCACCGCGGGGAGACAGAACACCTGGGAAAGCGGGCCCAGCACTGCCGCGGGCACAGACTGAGGCCGCGATGAGCCAGTCGGCTCCCCGCACCCCCTCTGCAATGCAGTAACGCATTGACGTGGGGGGAGAGGCGAAACAGTAAAAGTGCAGCTGATTCTAAATTTCCGTTTTCTCCCAGCTGGCCTTCTAGGAATAATGGTTCCTATAGTCCCCCCCACACCCCGCCCCCGGGAATAAAGCACAGGACACCATTACTGCCCCCAAGCGCCAACAACACCTGAGCTCCCAGAGCCAGTGAGTCAGGACTACACCAGAATTTCCTGCCTCCCACTTCTTTTGCGCTCCAGTACTCTTATATGAAGAAATATATGATTAACTTGAAATGAGTGGGAGAAGCCACTGGCTCCCAAAGGCTGGCCAGCTGCACTAGAATCACTTAGGGACACCACTCCACCATGCCCCACTTGTCTATTCTGAAGGTGGCCTTGGGGACAGGAAATCAGTTTCCCACGTGATGGCAATAAATGGCCAGGTTTCTACATGTCAGGAGAGAACAAACAGGTGAAACAGCCATGGTCCATGCAGGGCCCAAGTGCTGCCCACACCTATTCCAGAGCGTGACGGTGACGCCTGAGCTGGCTTTCTGCAGGTAGCTGCCGCGGATGTGCTGTGGGCCTCGTGCGCCCCACTACCTGGGTTTGGACAGGAGGCCAAGGGAAGGTGCCTGTGTTAAAGTGCATTGTCTCAGCCATCACACACCCCAGGGCGCCCCCACAGGCATTCCACCCTGAGAAGCCCTGCGCTCCCCACACTGGCAGCAGACAAAAGGCTCAGGCCACAAGGAAGAATCCAGAAGGAAAAATCAAGTGTGGTGGAACACGGACTGCCTCCATTGTGGGTATAGAACAAGAAAACATTTCAGTTTGAATAAAAATTGTAAATTTGTTTGTAATGACCACCTATTGCCCTTTTTTATACTGCCAACATTTTCATTATTTCAGATTTTATGATGTAAATCGTAATTTTCCTTCTGCTGGAATGCAAAAGCTCTTTGTTTAAAAATACGTGTGGCAATGTGTCAGGGGAGACAGACAATGCCCTCAGCACCAACCTCTCCCGAAGGGCTCCGCTGACAGCTTCCAGTCGGCTGGTATATGGTTGGACTTTCTGCTTACAAAATGGGATTACAACACCAAGCTTCTCAGAAGCAATGCTGTCCAGCTGGCAATTATGTATGACAAAGTAACGTCGCTGTGGTGTGAAGCAGGTGACTAGTACTTGCCCTGGGATCTACTTTTATCTGGTCTCAGCTGATAACTACCCAGGCCTTTAGAAAGACAGGCCCCCAGCACAGATCAGCAGAGTCCTTGGGAAGGGGGTCCTGAGGGGCAGCAAGACTGTGACAGAGAAGGTGGGGGCTCCGGGCAGAGAGGCGCAGGAAAGGCCTGGAGAGGCAGGAGAGGCCCACCAGGAAGCTGGGACCATTGTCACCGTCAATCTTCCTTTCAGAACTCAGAAACAAAGGAGAGGTCTAAGCCACTTACCGTCCTTTTCATTTCATAGACTTAAAAATATCTGTCTATCAAATATTACCTGTCAGGCCAGCATTAACCCTGCACATCGCTACCCATGGATGGCCCTTCACTCTCCCAAGGGACCCCTCGGCCACCTTACCTGAAAGGAAGACCTGGCCACCCACAGACACTCTGCTAACACAGCAAATCAACAGCAATGCCACGAAAAGATTCATTCCTTCCCACAAGAGGGGAAACCGAAAACAGACAGCGTGTGCGTCCTGAACAGACGCAGGCAGAGATCTCCTGTGGCCATAAAAACTACAAGGGCTTTCTCACCGCTTACAACGGGGTCAAGTCCTCACGGTGACCAACCAGCATGTGGCCCGAGTGAGGTCCAAACTTCCCGCTAAACTCCTGTGTGACAGGGGAGGGTCCTCAGTTGGAAGAGGACACTGGAGGGCAGGTGACCACAAGCTCCACTGCTCTGGAGCGGAGGGCAGTACCAGGGCAGAGAGCTTGGGGCAGGAGCCTGGGGTCAGAGGGGCTCAACGCACCAGGGCGGAGGCGGGCAGTGGAGATCTGTGCACACAATCACACTGCACACCCTGGAGACCTGCAGAGTGGGTGCCCGCGCTTAGTGGCCCCCTCATCTGTCTGGGACTCTGGCAAGGAGGCAGGGTCTGTTGGGGCCGGGGACAGGACAAGACAGCGGGGTGCCTGGCTCTGCCCCGACTGGAGACTCTTGGCATGCCTCTGCTCCTCTTGCTTCCATGAACTTGCTCAGAAAGTAGGAAGGTTGAGTGAGGTCATCTCTAAGGTTAGCGCCTCACAGTCAGAGTTTTTACCTTTCTACTTGGAATCACAGTTACATGTCAGCCCTGACAGTCACTCCACTGGACAGGATGGACACAGAAGAAACAAAGGAGCGCACCCCATCACTCACATGCTCCTCTGAGAGCGAGGAAGTCCCAGATGCCATTGTCCTGTTAGGCTGGCTATCCCAGGCCCCACGCCTCAGCCTCAGCCAGCCAGGCCAGGACTAGGATCAGGGTGCCTCGCCCAGAGCACCCTGGACTGCACTCCGGAGCCCACAGACTGCACACTGGCCACACTGAGGGGCCACACCCAGCACAGTTGTCCTCGGCCCTCTGCAAAGGCCCAGGGCCCAGCCTCCTTGCACACCCAGGCTCCTGAGCCCCCATGGCCCCCTCTTCTGACCTCAGAGCCCGCCCTGCCAAGGTCACTCGTCAGGCAGCAAATTCCACATGGACTTGTGGTGGGTCCTCAGCTATTTGTCTTTTCCATCAGCATTCAACTTCCCCCCAGGCTTATGTCCTATTTCCTTCTGGATTATAAAAACAGCTGTCACCACTCCCATGGCATGGAATACAGAACTTGCTCAAAAAACTGCTAATGAAACAAATGCTAAAGAAAAGACAGTCCAAAGCTCTCACAGGGCAAAAGCAACCTCTCCCTAACTCTGGAATCACATGGAATTATCCTGATTCTATTTTGGGGATAAGTTCGCATATGCACACTTCTACCTGAGTGCACAGCAACATGGGGTGGGCACATTCGGCCACTTACATGGCAACTCTAATATTAAATAGCAAACAAGCAATACTGCAAACCTAGTCAATTTAAATCCCCAGGGAGCATATTTATTGCCAAATGAGTCTATCCCCTTAAAATTAGCAAATATCTCCTTGAAGGACTGTAGAAATTCTAAGTATAAAACAAAACAGTGCGAGCACAGCTTTCAAGGCATGACAAAAGCCAGCTGCTTCTATCAAAAGGTCATCCACCTCCAAACCTAACATGTTCTAATTTTCGGCTGCTGTTCAGATGAAAGCGCCTGTCACCAGCCCAGTGGGTTACAGCAATACTGGAAACAACTTTACATATTGTATCCACTTCGATGCCAGGTGTTCCCAAAGGCCAGGGCCCTTGGGGTCACTCATAGTAACAAAACACGACACACACTCAAGTGCCAGGGAAGGCTGCTTATGTGGTAACATGTGACTGTTTAACCACTTTGCATATGACCAGAGTTGAAACCGGCTTAAGCACACGTGGGCTAGTGGAGTCATCAATAAAGCACAGAAAGGTCAGCCAAAACACCATGGGACAAGGGTTAGAACTGTCCACAGGCAGCCCGCAAAATAGGTTATACCTGGGCCACTGAAATTTGTTTAGCGCTATCTCGCTCAAAAAGAAAAAAACTCCTTTCCATGGGTCATGGAAGATTCCCAGCCGTCGGGACCCTCCCACCCATCCCCATCCCCACATGCCAAACACTGAGGGCCTCTGAGTCAGAAAGAAGACCAAATAGAAGAATGGAGGGTAAGGAAGGAAAGAACATGGGAGAAATGGTGACAAAAGGAACTTAGAATCGAGAACAAAGTGAGGAATGGAAATCAAGTACATGATTACGGCTCTCACGTCATAGAAACCAAGAGCTGGTCTAAGTGACGAGTGATGTTAACACTTTCAGTCGATCTTCTGGAACATCTCATATGAGGATAAACCGAAAAATAAAATTCACAATGGAGTATAATGATTCAGCCACACATAGCCACATACAAACAATCCACTGAAAATCAAACTGTACTTTTCTTTAAAATTAGGTTATTATGCAGACAAGGGGTCATTTCAGATTTAAAATAAACTGGCAAATGACACTGTTTCCATTCATTCTGATAACCTGGCCCCAAGCTAGCTCAACCCTTCAAGCTAGGCCGGGACTGAACGGCTTTCTCAGCTTATAGAACAGGTGTATTCATAAATGTGCACAACGCTCTGAAAACAGAGCTAACACTCCACGCTTTCTGTTGAAGCGAGCTGTGTGGTTTCCAGCGTGTGGGGTGCAGTTGCTCCAGATTCTTCACAAAGTCCATGGTAAACACAGAGCACAGAAAACCACCATCGTCCTGGGGTTTATTTAACCTAGCGGGGAAAGTCCTCGGGGTCTTGATGCTAGAACCTCTGTCTGTGTTTGCGAGGAGCTACATGCTTTCTGGCTGAGGAAATGGGCTTCTGTGCTGTGCATAAACGGTATTCGAAAGGCGCATATTACGGAAAAAGGTAGCGCACACATGCAGCACGTACAGTTACCATCTTGGACACACGGATTCAAAAATCTGGTGTAAACGGGAATAATCAGGGCATAGGGAGGGTGCAGACTAGTGAGGATATTCTAGAGACAATATGACGGCCACAGGTCACACAAAAATCTGATCCATTCTAAACACGACTGTTCCTGCCAACATTTACCTGGATTAAGATTTTTTTTTTTAATTTACTTAAAGGAAAGGAAGCTACCAGATTTGTCCTAATGAGATTCCCTAATCACTCGATTATTTTCACAATTATGAATAATCACTAAATAGCTTCCTCTCAAAGACCTAAAAATAAAAATAGGACAACAAAAGAAAGCCCAATCCCAACAACTTTATTAAGCAGATTATAGTTATGAAAATAAAGTATCCTTTCTGAGACTACAGGTTCCTAAAATGTCCTTCACAGACCTCTGTATAGGCAAACTTCAGGGACATTGTGGGTTTGGTTCCAGACCACCACAAAAAAGTGAGTCGTGATCTTGCTACTAGTGAAGGGTCTTGCTTTCAATTTGTAAAAAACCCAGTACTTGTTAAGCACAGTAAAATCAGGTGTGGCTGTACCAGTAATAGCTAGTATTAAGTCAATTGTTACATCAGGTAGAAAAATATATCATTTAGGGTACATGAAAGTAAACATAAAGAAAAATCACATATACCATGAAACTTGCCATCTTTTAAAAGAGTCTACATCCTACTTTGGATCTGCCTGACTTACTGCACAAGGGTGGGCCTCTCGTCCAGAAAGCTGGAACCTGAAAAGCGGGTGGCAGCAACATCAGAAAGCTCCAAGAGCAAAGCAGACAACTGGGGCCTAACGCTCACCCCGTGGCCTAGGCAAGCTCTCTGAGCACTTTCCTAAGAAGTTGTGAGACAAATGTAATTTCACTCAGGTCGTAAGTGCTAAAGAGTGATACATGTGAGACACCTAATGCACCACGTCAGACACAGGGAGCAAGCAGGGAGTGGTGGCTATAGACTCGCAGGTGTGTCCTTCGCCACAGAAGAGGACACTGCGCTCACACCAAAGAAAGACGTCTATTTGCAACATCCGATTTAAAAGTCCACATTACGGACCACCCATTCCAACAGGCACGACACCAGCACTCTAGGGACCAGAGATGAGCATGGACCACGTGTGCTACCTACAGGCCCATCCCCACAAGAGCTGCAGATGCTGAGATAGACATTGCTCCATGTCACGTGAAAAACTGACCGCCTCATGAGCAGTGGCCGACTGCCTAAACATGACCATCCTAGTTAGCAAGAGGGAAGCTTGGAGGGAGGTCACTCTTCTGGCTGAGATGCTGAAGAGGTTATTCTTGGGACCTCACTTAGAATATTTTTTCCTCGAAACAACATAACCAAGATTTAATAGCATTGTTGTCTCTGGATCAAAATGACAAAGATTTCTGATAAAAAAAAAACCATATCATATCCAGCCTCCTGATTCTAAAGGATGCTGTCCAGAAAAGTTAACCCAAGGGGTTACATTTCTTGTTTATCTTCCACAAGAAACATAGGAAATTTTCAAGCAAACAGAAAACGTGAAGAATTATATAGTGGACACCCTGTACCTTCCCCCTGGAGCAGCGGTCCCCAACCTTTTTGGTACCAGGGACCAGTGCACCTATGAGAATCTAGTGCCTGATGATCGGAGGTGGAGCTGAGGTGGTGATGCTAGCGCTGGGGAGTGGCTGTAATCCAGATGAAGCTTCGCTTGCTCACCCACTGCTGTGCAGCCTAGTTCCTAATAGGCCATGGGCCAGTACTGGTCCATGGCCCAGGGGTTGGGGAGCCTGCCCTAAAGGACAGATTAGATAGTAAATGTTAAGTTCTAGAGGCAGCCGGCTAGAAAAATGTGCAGCACAAGCCTCTACCCTATTACAACCAAGTGGAAAGAAATGCCGGCGTTTTCCTCACTGACTTGCTGCTCAACCTGGGGGTAAACTGTTGGAGAGGAGGCATCTATCCCAGATACACCTGCTTAACAGAACCCCTGAGAGCACCCACGACCACCACAGAGCTCCTGGGACTGGTCTCAAAGAATCCCCAATTGCCGCTCAAAAGCAAGCCAGCTCACTCAGGGTACTAACAGTGTGTCAGGAACCAGGAGTCTAATGCTCAAGATGAGTTCTAATTTTTGAAATCTAGTCTCCTCATCTGTACAATAGAGAGAACGTCATTTTCTTGGAAAATATCTTTAAGAACTAAAAAAGATCAACACAAAAGCAGTTGAAAGCTACAAGGCACCACGCAATTATACTTTTATATCTTGATTTCAAAGAATGCTCGTGTTCCAAATATTGCTCCCCATCCCATATTATCTTTCAAGAATAAATCATAGTTATCAAAACTTCCCTATGATCCCCCTAATACAGTCAGCCCTGTGAGCTTCCTACCCCTGTAAATATTCTCAACCAATAGATTGCCACCACGATGAATGGCAGAGCCACCCAAGGAACGCTCACACCCCTGCCATCCTCTGCCCACATCCCTCCCCAAGGCCTTGCTCTTCACTAGTCACAGGAGACAGAACACAGCATGGCACTTTCTAAAAGCCCGTCTGACTTCCATACTTTCTACCGAGGGCAGCTTTCATCCAGAATCCTATTTGTTCCAAACACTAAATTCAACAAGTCATCAAGAAAGCAAGCAAAATCAAGGTTACTTCCTGCCCTGTGTCACCAACCAGACCTTCCTACTAACAGGGAATTCTAAATCTCACAGTAGTATGAGATCTAAATAATAATTCATCACCATCTACCAGGGGAGAGGAAAGAAAAACAAATTCTACTTCCTTTTCACAATACTTTGTGTATAAGTAACTAAATGAGAAATTCTCAAAGTCTGGACTCTGATTTCAGCAGCAAAACAACCCTAAGCACTATTTCTCATTTGGCCCATGTCAACGTTGTAGTCCCTGGGGGAAGCCCCACCACTGCAGTAAGACTACTTTCCCTGGCGCTAAGAGCAAAATGAAACAAAATTTACCCAACACAGCAGTCTCACTTTTACCAAATTGATACAGTGCTGCAACAATACCTTGTGGGCAAGAGGGAAATGTTACAACGTACACTAGTATCACTTGTAATAAAGTTTCAACCCTGGCAAGTAGATATATTATTTCCTTTGCTTTAAATAAGTGTATATAATGACTTAAGTTTAATGGCATTGGGCCCTTGCTTAAATACCTTCTAAAAAATTACTTTATATTACTAAATCTCAATAGCTTTTAAGCAGCCATTATATTTGCTCAAAAACAGAAGAGGTTTTTGAAGCCTGGTAATACTCACTTAAGAATCTAGCATAAATCCTAGCTTCACCTATTACTTCATGTTACTCTTAGTTCTTATACATAATTGAAGCAATAAGTTCGGTGACACCATTAAGTTCACACAGGGGCGGGGCTTAAAACTCTATCTCTGGTTTTTATTTTAAAAGAAGTCACTTATGAGAATCAATAAGAAAAAGATCCCACTCAGTCAGGAAAAAAAAAAAAAAAAAGAGCGTAGATGACAGAGGCTCTGCTCATCCCTCCCGCAACCAAATCAGAGTTGTGATGGAAACAAGGAGGAAGCAGCAAGGAAAAGTCACCTGGGATCTAGAAGAACGAGCCATACGACCAGGGAGAAATCCAAGACATCGCCCTGCAGCGGCAGGAGGCAGGACGGGGCGAGGACGCGGGGCTGCCGGTCTCCAGGGCCGAGTGGGATGGAGGCCGCGGCTGTGGCAGCTGTGGACGCCTCTTAAAGGGGCCGTGTCCGCGAGCGGATTTTCACAGTGACGGACCTGCTCGCTCTGAGCACCAGTGCCGGTTCGGCTGGTGCAGGGGGCACCAGGGACTTACAGGGAGACATTGTCGAAGTGAGGGCCAAGGGAGACTAGCTCTGTACAGAAGTGCGGGCGGTATCCACTGTTCCCTCTTGAGCCCTCCCGGCTCCCAGTGCACGAACTCAGCGCTTCGCTTGCTAAGACATCATCAAACTGGATAACAGAGGTCGCTCCGCCCAGAGGATTCCCTGAAACTCCGCCTCCCCATCTCACGGGCCCACCCAAGCCACATCCAGGTGTGTCCTCAGCGAGTCAGGTGCTCCTTGCTGAGCAGCGCCCAGACTCACACTGGAGGCAGCTGGCCTCCGTTTCTGGTGTGGCCTTTTGAGGC
>CM053513.1:298146-341717 GCA_028627145.1 Eidolon dupreanum
TGCTTAGTACATAGAAACAGACACGGAAAGGCAGCCAAAATGGGAAGACAAAGAAGCAGAAGCCATGTGAGAGAACAGAACAGAGACCCAGAAATAATGGAATCAAGTAATCTAACAGATGCAAAGTTCAAAACACTGGTTATAAAGATGTTCAATGAACTTATGGAAAGTGCAGATGAATTCGGTGAAAACTTCAACAGAGATAAAAAAAAAAAAAACATAAAAATAAAACTGGAAATTATAAAAGGGAACCAGTCTGAAATGAAGAACACATTCTCTGAGATGAGAAGTATATTAAATGGAATAAACAAAGTGAATAAAGAAGAGGATCAAATAACCTATACAGAGGATGGGAAAGCCAAGGACACTCAATCAGAATGGCAAGAAAAAAGAAGCCAAAACTGTAACAATAATTTATGGAGCCTATGGGACACTATTAAAGGTAAAAAAAAAAAAAAAAATCCATGTCATAGGGGTACCTGAAGGAAAACAAGATATTGAAGAGCTACTTGAAGAAAAAATGATGGAAAACTTCCCTAACCTGGTAAAGGAAATAAACATAAAACCCCTGGAAGCTCAAAGAGTCCCAAAAACCAGAAACCCAAAGAGGCCCACACCAGGACACATCATAATTAAAATGCCAAAGGTTAAATACAAGGAAAGAATATTAAAGGCAGCAAGAGAAAGATAGTTACCTACAAGGGAACACCCATAAGACTGGCAGCTGATTTCTCAAAAGAAACTATGCAAGACAGAGTTTGGCACAAAATATTCAACATGATGAAGACCCAGGATCTACAACCAAGAATACTTTATCCAGCAAAGCTATCATTTTAGAGTTGAAGGACAGATAAAGAGCTTCCCAGACAAAAATAAGCTAAAGGAATTTATCATCACCAAGCCGGTATTACAGGAAATGTTGGAGGGACTTCTTTAAGAAGAAAAAACATGTATCAAACACTGGAATAAAGAAGGGTAACAACTACATTCCAATCAACAAGTACCTTGAATGGAAAAGAATTAAGTGCTCCAACCAAGAGATAAAGTGACTGAATGGATAAGAAAACAAGACCCCTACGTATGCTGCCTACAACAAACTCACTTCAGATTAAAAGACACACACAGACTAAAAGGGAGGGGATGGAGAAAGATATTGCCTCGATGGACCTAGAGGGTATTGCGCTGAATGAAGCGGGTCAGAGAAAGACAGGTATCACATGATTTCATGTACACGTGGAATCTAAAGAACGAAATCAACAACAAAAGTGGCAGAATAGACATGGAGGTGCAGAGTGTAGCATGGGGAAGATGGTTAATAATGTTGTAATAAAAACGTAAGGGAGAAGAGGGGTACTAGATTTAGTGGGGTGACCACTTTGTGAGTAATGAGGATCTCTGATCACTACGCTATACAACTCAAACTAATATATTATTGTATGCCAACTATAGTTGAAGAAAATGTATTGAATTGTACAATATAAATACAAGCAACTAATTGTCTATTATATTTAAATAAAGATAAAAAAAAAAAAAAGATCTCATTCACAGTCACAAACCCAAAGGTGCTAACCCATGAGACTGTGAGGGGGTCTTTAGAACAAAGCCCCAGGACATCCCAGCATTCCATAAGCTGCGAACAGGGCCTCAGACCACACTGCCACACCACAGATGGATTCTGAGTAGGAAGTAGTCTGGCCTCTCAGAAATGCCCTAGGCTCACATCATCCCACCTGTGTGGTCTGCCAGCCGACATCCATGTGCATACATCACCAGACACGGGGGCATGACGAGAACGGGCGTCAGCTCGGCTTGGCTCTACACACACTGACGGCCGAAGGCCACGCACGTCCAGAGGAAGACGTCCGAGGGTCATAGCCATGGAGTTCTGCGCTTCACTGTCAGTCAGCAGAGTGAGGAGGAGAGCCTGCAGAAGGTATTCCAGCAGCTCCTCCAGCAAGCTTTGGGAATGACTGATCGGAGATCCAAATGCGGTCCCGAGGTATGCCGGGACTACAACCTAAATAGGACGTCAGTCCCAGATGCACCTGGAGCAGAAGCTGAGCTAGGACGTCCTTCCTAGATACACCTGGAGCAGAAACTAAGCTAGGAAGTCCTTCCCCAGCTTTCCTCTTGAAAAGTAAATAGGGCTAAAAACGGGGCTCACAGAGGTAGTGACTCAAAGAGGCCACCAGGGAGAAACAAGTTTATCTTTTTTAAAAAAGGCACTGAAGCTCTGTAATCATCCGCACCCACGGAGGATGGTCAGGTAAGCTCAGAAGTGCACCCTCCCAGCAGACCCAAAGTGCCTCCCCATTCCCTGCCCCGGCCTGGGGTGGCTCCTCCTCCCACTTCTCCTAAGGCTGCTCTTACAGTCACTGTAACCCCAAATCACCTGGACAAACTGGAGGGAGGGAGCTTGGCCCAGCACTGGGAGGGAAAGGGCGGAAGTAGATATTATGCAGGCAGACACTGTGGCACTCACTGCCTTACTGGTCCTCATGACCACCCTGTGGGAAGGGTTATTAACCCAGCTGACAGCTGAGGAAACTGAGGCTGGGAGGGACAAGCAAGCCACCAAGACGATGCTGTGAGTGGTGGGACCAGCCGAGCCCTGGACACACTCTCTGATGTATGAAAACCAGGAAGAGGGCTTCTCGATGGATCAGACTTTAAGCCCAGAGAAATCTCAAGACCCTCCCACAATCCCTGCAAATAGGAATTGGAAGACCCAAAGAGATTCAAGAAGTACAGAAAAAGGTCACCCCCAAGTTCATAATGTATTTTTATGCTTCAATTTCCAGTGTAATATAATCCAGCCCCCTCAAATTGATAGATCCTAAGTGAATCTGTCCTTTCTAAAGCATCTGGCCAATCGAAGATTTCATCTGTTCCTGTCTTCTGACAATACCAGGCTTTGCAACTGCTCTTAGATACACTTGACATTCTTACATGGAGACTTAGAAGCTCTATTTGTCAGTATACGAGTGATTGTGACACAGCCATACCTGGCCACGCTCTATTTGTGACGTAACGGATCGTCCCTATTTGTATTCGTTTACTCATAAAGAAGACCCGGATGCTTCCAATAAGGTTAGTTCATAAGACAATTTACATTTCCATTTTCATTTTAGATAAACTGACCTATAAAAGCCATCTTGCCCAGGAAGCGTCTCTTGGTACCTCCTTGGAAGACGGTCAGGGTAGAGCCATGCCATCTTCATCTTTATGGGGAAGTGAATTCCAGCCTGGTGAGAAGGGGGACTGGGGTATAAACAAGGATTCAAAGATGCTCCTGTTTTTCCTGAGGATGACAAAGTCAAGAACGAGGCTCCCTGTGCATACAAGGGAACGACTAGAACAAATCCACAAATGCTGCTGGGAAATTTAAGGTAGTTCACGAAGGGCCTCTCACCTCCCTAAAGCCTTATTTGCTTTATGAACTCCTGACATATGGCAAGCAGCATTTATGAGACATTTGGTCAGAAGACGAGTGGAATCACTCCTGTGACTTTAAAATAAAATTTCTCTCTGCACAGGACCGAGTGAGTGTCCAGAAGTCAGACCGCAGAGGCTCCCTCCCTCCCTCCCATGCTCTCAATCTTTTCGTTAGGACACAGAAACAGTTCCCAACTAACAAGCAAGGAAAAAAATGATTTAAAACAGCAGCCCAGTAGAAAACGACCTGTTTTTCCTACTACCAATCAGAGTCCCTCCGTTCCTCCTCGCCTGGAGAGTTTTCTCTCCCAGTTCTTCAGACCTGCAGCCCCGGCCCAGAGCACACCCATAAGAGCTCTGGCAACTTGCAATTCACACAGCACCAGGAGCCCACTTTGCTCTGCAAGATATCAACAGAATATTCAAAAAACAGAATGCAAAAAAAAAGCCCTACAGAACTCAGAAATAGCAACTCCCCCCCAACAACAACAAAAGACTGCTTGTAATTTTGACTTTCACAGCTTACTATCAGCATTCTCCCACCTCATTTGTCTCAAGGGCTTATTAAAAGTGATACCACAAGTAGGTCCCAAAGGGATGAGGGTAGTCCCAGTCACATTGGCTCCTGCACCCCATCCCACTGCTGGGACCCCTAATTTGCCTGTCTTCTTGGACGGCCCTGTTCATTATCCTCAAGAACAAATGGGTGCAATTATTACTTTTGAGATATGACAAGTTTTTAACCCTGTCAGCGGAAAGAAGAGAGCACTGGCAACAGTGGTCGATAAACTCTGGATGGCACACAAAAAAATCACAAAAGAAGGATAAAGCAGAGGAATACAGAGAGAGAGCGGAGGCTGAGCAGAGCACCAGAGCACTGAAAAGTGGCCAGAAACCAGTCACGTCACCAGGAGCACCGTCCACGCTACAGCCGACGAGACGTCCCCTATGCCTGGGATAGACACTGACGTGAAAAAGTAAGTGAAGTCACTACAAGCTAGAATTAGCTTTTTAAAAAGGTGTCTGAGTAACTATGAGAACTAGAAATGATCTTGATAATATGACTAGGATTTGAATTAGTCAGTCCATATATATGACATCAAAACTAAGGTGACCCGGTATATTCTCTCTGCAATTCAGAAAGAAGCTACAACTCATCCCCCAAATCACTGCTTAAAAAAAAAAAAAAAAAAAAAAAGTCAGCTCTAAAAAAAGAGAACCATTTGAAGAAGGCTGGGAGGAGGAAGACAAGAATGACTCACAGCATCCAACAGCTTGTAGCCTCAAATCATAACAAGAATATAAAACCCGTGGCCCAGTCTAAAACCAAACAGAGCCGTTGTTACGGCTCTAACCTCACAGTTCAGACCTAAGCAGGACTACAGCACTGCAAACATCTACAGGTCTGTGCCTTTAATGTGTGTGTGTTTATTTGCTTAGCCTCCTGGCTAAATTTGACATCTGTATTTATTCATCAAGAAAAAAACATTACATGTACCCATGTTCATAACTCTGAAGAGCTCTCAGAAGTCAAGTCTACACATTCAATCTCACATACATCAATGGCGCCATTTTGAAATGTTTTTAAATACAGATAACAGTATTTTAGATTTATCATGCCAAGTATTCTATTTCCTTCACCGCGATGCTTACAGCTATATGTGACACCTTGGAGATGGATGCAACAAAGTAAACCGATTTTGCTAAGGATCCCAAGGTCCCCGTCCTGCTTGTGCGGCTCAATGCAGCCCCACAGCCAATACCTGCTGAATCTGCTGGCCCCATCCCTTCCTCCTTGCCCACTTACAACAAGTTATCAATGAGACTCTGGAAGAAAACGTGTCTTCACATGGTTATTTTCTAGAGTCAGCTGTTTCCTTTCAACAAGGAGAATATACACCAAGGTTAGGTGACGGAAGAGACAGCTGGGTCTCCTCTTGCTGGCTTTGGAAGGTGACTCTAAGCCTTCAGCTCTGGCAGAGCTGTTAGCTCTGTAGCAACAGGGACCTCCAAGAAAAGTGCAGGGGCTGGGAAGGGAGTGGGGGACAGAACGGAAGTAGTTTAGGGCTAAATGTATCTGTCATCTTGTGCCCAACAGCCCTGAAAAGGAGCCCCCCCCCACACACACACACACACGCAGATTCAATCTACAAACCCTCCAAGGCCATCTCTTTAAGATTTGACTCTTCGGTGAAGGAATAAGCAAGATACTTGTAGACAATTCACCTGCAATTAAAAAACCAATGATTTGTTCCTTGACCAAAACAACAGGCTGACATTTAAATGAGCATTCACCTCCTTCCTCTTGCAGCTTCCCACAAAGAAAATGTTAAGTTGGACTCTGACGGAACATAACACCTGAAGTAAACTGGCATATTAACTAGCAAAGCAGGGCATGAACTGAGTCACTCCCATAAGCAAAAGTTAGGAAGTATGCAGGCATACCAACAATTAAAAAGCCACAAAGGGTAAAGCATGGCATATATTTTTAAAAGCCGTCTCTTCTGCGAACACCAACAAATTTTCACAGGCTGTATCACTAGGCAATTTCTGTAACTTCCATCAAGATAAGAATCCAGCCACTCCTGAAAGAGTGGGGAGAGTGCCTTCTGCAGCTGCAAGTCTGGGGTACACAGAGCCCGGGAACAAGCGTCAGCTCACACAGAAACTGACTGATCAATTTCAATCAGCAAAGGAATTTTTTAAAAATAAAGCGTGAGTCTGTGTAGTAGTTTCCTGTTTCCTTTCTACTTTACTTGGTATTTCCATTTAAAGTTTTTCCTGAAGCCAAATAGTGTTTATTCACTTATTAATGAAATTATTTGGGGACCATTTTAAAGCCAAAAAGAAAAACGTACGATTCCACAAGGCAAGAATGGAGGTGAGAAGGGAAGAAAAAATGGTCTAGGAAAAGGCATGTCGTCACTGCACCTGGCGCCCTGCAGCAGCCCACTCACTGGCTGGCCACCTCCCCAGCTCCCAGGCAGCCCCAAGGATCTGAGGGACCGACAAGCCCTGGCCCCACACCAAGGGCTTTAGCTGTGGTGCCCACGGGAGGGGCCGCCAGCCCCATCTCCCTAAGACTCTCCTGTTCTTTGCTGACGAGGCTATTGCATGGTGAGGGGAGAACTAGGTAGCCACGGATGGGAGAGAAACAAGGAGACACCCAGCAGAACAGGAAAGTAAACTTCGGAGTTCTGCAGACAATGGCCCAGTGAAGTAAAACAACACGAGCACCTACAACAACACCCAGCAGACAGAGCAAACCAAAACAGGCCTGGCTACAAACCCAGGGACGCGACCGTTAACAAATCCTGGCAGCTGTGCAGGAACTCTGAGAGAGCGGTCCACTGTTTTTTCAACCTATATCATGTGCTTAAAATGGAATTGTTTTTCCACCCTCCTCTGCAAGAACTGAGCACTGGAAATTCCACATGTTTCCACAATATTTTCTGACATTTCCATAAAATGATGAAGACTAATTTAAAGAATCCTCTCCCGGTGAATCCTGAATGAAGAGAAAATGTGAAGGCAATACACTAAAATAATTCAGCATTAAGAGTTGTTTTTACTTTTCACTTCCAAAGTGTGTATGCTGGGGGATTTTAAGTTTCAAAACGTAGAGACAGATTTCTGATCCTTCCAATCTTTGATTTCTCTTAAGCAATGCTGGAACGCACACTGGTGCATCTAATTTAAGCCAGTAAAACTACTCCAGGTGGTTGAAAGACCTGAAATTCCATGTGACCTTAGAGAGTAACTCCATCAACTCAGCCTGGACAGAGCAAGTCAAAGGTGACACAGCTAGTAGTTGGGGGCGGCACAGTAGGGCTGAGACTGGGCGGCTGACACACAACCCTCTGGTTCTTTCTCCTTCCAACGTTCAGGCCAGGTGTAGCGAGGTTTACGTAGAAAGAAAAATGATAATGTGCTTCCTGCATGCAAACACACACCTCTCTCTGCCCAGACACTTAATAAGAGCTCATTAAAGCCCTTTAAAAAAAAACCCGTATAGACACAAGGTGCTCTTGGAGAATAGGGCTGAGTACACACTGGTCTAAAGTGGTTTTGCCATCTATGGGCAGCAGGAACATATTACCCTCTAAGAGCAACAGCTGGTGACAGGTGAGTGTCATCTAACAGGTGAGTGTGCCCCCAAGTACGTGTTCATAAGCGACTGCTCCCAGTGCAGCAGGGGCCAGGACACATGCTCTGAGCAATGTCCCAGCTTCCAGGCTGACAGCACCCGGTGAGCAGCCCTGTGGAGCTCGGTGGCTCCTGCATTGCTCACACAGACGGGGTGTCCGCACCACCTCAGTCTGATGTGGACACAGCAGAAGTACTTGTTCGGAGATACCAGGTGAGTGATGGCTGTTGTGATGCAGATGAGAAACCAGAGCTCCAGGGGCTGCTAGCTGAGGGAGAAAAGCCCTCTGAGCATGGACACAAGCAAGGAAGTGGGCACCTGTGTGCTAACAGACTCCGTCCTTCCAGCACTCTGTCCACAGCGCTCACTGTATCCACCATCCCAGGTGCAGGCGGCCCTGGATGTCCTGCCTCTGGACCCCCGCATCTCCAAACAGAAGGGAGAAAGCAGGTCATAGTGTCCACCTAGCTTAGGGAACACTGCAATGCCCTGCAGAACCCCAAACCTGAAAAAGAGGAACAGCCCACAGGAATCTGAAAAGGCAGCTACCACCACACCAACAGTCCCCACGTTATTCCCTTCTGCGCCGAGGAAAGTGTTAAAGAGGAAAACAAAGTCAATATCGGCTCCTCCCAGCTGATGAAATTGGCACGAATGAATTTACTTTCTGGCTGCCGGCCCTCACAAAACCGTTACACACACACACACACACACAAAGTTCACCACGCTGCACTGCTCCAAATATAAATCAGCGACCAGCAGGCGCATCCCCGCCCCCACCACATTAGCGGCCTTTCCAGGGTGAGCCCGGTGAATATTGTAGTTATATTAAACATTAACATTTTGGAACTTTAGTGGGTTTTTTTTTTTTTTTTGACATAGCAAACCCTGATCTAAACTTATGACAGTTGAGCACATGATCCCACCATTAAGAGCAAATAAGAAACCGTACATAACACTCCATGAAATCACGGTTGCAAATCTGTCACCAGTTCCAAATACGATAGGGCGAGCGCGAGGCACGGAACCTGGCCTGAGGGAGGTCTGAGTCTCCCCACCCTTCGCATCCCTACACGCATGAACAATGGTAGCACCACCTTCCCCAAGCAGGACAGGCCGCTTGAAATCCAAGATGCCTGGCACAGCGGGGATCAAACCCTCCAATCAGCGACAAGTTTCGCATTAAAACAAGGCCGGGCACCGCAGGCCAAGCGCCAGGGAGACGTCCCCAGCCTGGGCCGCGGGGGCAGCGCGCGGACGCGCACAAGGACACGGGCCCGCCAGGCCAGCAGCTCCATCCCGCGCCCCAGGCCCCGCCGCAGCGCTGCCGGGCGGCGACACGCAGCGGCCCGGGTGGGGGCCGGGGCCCGCACCACGGGGAACCCCGCGCCCCAGGGACCCGGCGCCCGCCCGCCCCGCAGCGGCCTCCCAGCGACAGCGCGGCGCGGCCCGGCCGGGCCTGTTACCTTCCGACAGCTCCAGCTCCAGCTCGGCCAGCCGCGCCCGCACCTCCAGCGGCAGCGCCATGCCCTCCAGGCTGCGGTCCGCCATCGCGCCGCGCCCGCCTCTTTGTTCCAGGCCGCGGCTCGGCCGCTCCTGCGCCCGGGACCCGCACCGAGCGGCGGCACCGGGCGGGCAGCGCTCCTCCTCCGGCGCCTCCTCCGCGCGGCCCCGCAGGGCGGCCTCGCGCCCGCGGCCCCGCGGCCCCGCGCGCCCCCGGCCCGGCGCGGTCCCGCTGCTGCTCCGAGGCTCCGCCGGGTGCTCCCGGGTGCGCGCGGCAGCGAGGCCGCCAACGGGGCGGGGGCTGCGGGGCGGGGACGCGCACCTCGGGCGGGGGTGGTAGGTCTGCGGCTCAGTGACAGTGCGCGAGCCTGGAGCTGGAGGTTGGGGAAGATGGGGGCGCGCACCGGGGCGAGGGGATGGAGAGGGCAGGAGCTGCGGGTGGGGGCGTGCACCGGGACAGAGGAGGCGGGGGCTTGCGGGGTGCGCAGAGAGCGAAGGGTGTGCGATGCGGGGGCGCGCGCCAGGACAGGGGCGCGCACCAGGGCGGGGACAAGCGGGCCGGCGCAGCGCGCGCTCCCGAGGCGCGCGCACCGGCCCAGCCGGCCCTTCCCGCCCCGCCCAGCCCTCGCCTCCCTCTGGCTTAAGGCAGAAGAATACCTGCTGGAGCCCCGGCTTAACGCACAGATTGAAACTTAAAATATATGGATATTCAAGAGCTGAATTTTTTTTTTAATGAATAATTTCGTTGAGGGGGCCTGGGGGAGACAAAGTGGGCCGCTGAGCGAGTACCCAGCTGAAGTTTCCAACTCTGCATCTAGAACCTGCCAGCCTGTGCCCTTGGCTAAGCAGTGCGTCTTCCTGGGATTGTTCCCCTCCCGCGAAAATGAGGCTGGAGGAGAGGTGGGCTCGCCCACTGTCCACATCCCTCCCCATCAGCCTGATCGCACGGTCCCCCGCACCCACCTTCTGCAGGCTGGGGGCGCCTGTCGTCCTCAGCAGGTCCTCTTGCCCGCGCCCTGTCCATGACCTACCGGGATTCTATCCCTTTCTCTTCCACTCCCGTGCGTCCTCCCCGTCTGGGTGATCGGGTCACCTCCACGGGGATGAGCAAATCTGTGCCTGCAGACCTGGCCGTCTGCAGGAGGCTATCTCACGCCTCCAACTGTCCACTGAATAACCTCAGCTAGATGCCCCAATGCAGCGGACTCACAGACCCAAGACTCAACCAGTGTCTTCTCCTGACTTCTAACAACTTCCGCCGTTTTCCTAATTTTCTAGGCTGGAAAGAGTCGCCAGAGGCTTTTGTCTTCCTGGGTCTTCCCAGTGCTCTCCCAGCTGTCACACAAAGTCTCGATCATCTGACCTCATTTTCATTCCTGTAACCACTCTTTCCAGTTCAGCCACTGCCCTGCGCCTGGTGCATTCCGACAGCGGACACTTGACCCTGTGGCAAGGCAGCTCCCAGAAGCACCCGGGCGGGCATCAGGCATCCGCCCCCTCCCCCCAAAAAAAAAGCAGGCGTGAGTACTCACTGCTTTGTCCACTGGCTGGAGTCCCGCTTCATAACGGTAGATCGAGATCCTCCGCCACCAGCCCCACCACATTTCCCAGGCGCTCTGGTTCTGGAGGCTTTCAGCACCTCCCTTCTCACGCACCCTCATCATCCAGGCTGCCCACCCTGCCTCTCTGCACCGCACCCCCACATCCACCCCTAGTGTCAACTCCAGAGAAATCCACCTCCTCCCTAGCTGTTCCCACTGCTTACTGCCCTAGTCCTGTCTGACCTTTTATTGTCCTCATCGGCTGAGTGTAAGCTCCCCGATGACAAAGATCAAGGCTTCTTCATCTCGGTGCTCCCCAGTGACTTGACAGGAGTGACAACTTAGAGAGTTATCTGTATTTGTCATACAAATCTGTCTTTTCTGTGGGGGCTCATGAGAGAGGTGACAGTGATGAGCTTGAAAATGGTGAACCCCAAATGCCAGGTGGACATACAGACAATGGACACTGGTGGCCCCACCTCAGTCTCTCCCCTTTCCCCAGTGAACAGACCCCTGGAATAGGGAGGCCAACAGAGGACCTGGTCCAGACCTTCAGGCTACAGACGAAGTGCCTTCAAGAAATAATATGCAGCAGAACCAGGATTCCAACCCCTGTCCTCAGAGCAAATCCCTGGGCTCATGTCACTACAACACAGTGGGGCTACACCCTCCACAAGGTAAGTGGTATCAAGTCACACTAGGGCAGGAGGATGCCAAAATAAAAATATTCAGTCCCTTCATAATGCACGGGCAGGGCTTGAGCATTCACATGCGACGGTGCAACTGAGTTTGGTTCCAGAGGAGACTGCTTATGTTGCATTAAACACACCGACAGCACGCTGACCTGAGCAGGTCTTCGTGGAAATACAAAGTGCACACTGGACCGTGTACTCATGGAATTTCCAATGACCTGACAGATGCCTTTATCTGGAAATCCTGCCATGTCCTCGAAACACGTTATGTCCAAAACCAGAATCCTCTTACCTACCAGTCCCCAGTCTCTGCTCTCTTTTTCAGGGCCTGGCGGGCCCTGCTCCCAGTTATCCATCATCGAGCTTCAATAGCTTCTACCTACAGCCTTCTTTTCACACCTCTCTCTCCTCCCCTCTGCCCATTGTCACTACCTACCTAAGGCCTTCGGGGCACACCCCTGCCCCCAGTTTGTTTCCTTCTAATCTTACCTAGCATGGCCGCCAGATCACTCATTCTTAAAGTGCTGCTCTGAAGAGGCGACAGCCCCTCGCTCTACAATTTACAATGGTCCTCTGCCTACAAACCCACAAACCCATCGCTTTGACATCAAAAGCTTCCGAGGCCCTGGCAAAAAGCTTCTTCCTCTACTTTCCGTTCAGCGGCTCCCTATCACACACCTGCAGTCACCTGAAGCACTTCCCGTTGTCTGTGGAGAGTCCCCCTTGTGTCTGTTTTTGCTGATGTGTTCCCTCTTGTTGTCATACTCTCTCTTATTCCCCAGTCCGAGTCACAGCCACATGTCAGACTTTACCCATTCAAGTCCTGGTTCAAACGCTGCTGCTTCTATGAAGGCTGCCTTCCTAACCTGCTGGCTGGAAAGATGCTGTCCCACGTCTGGAGCTGCACACCTCTTTCCTGCCTGGTCTCCCTGGATTAGTAGGTCATCTGTGTGTCTCATTTGGCAGCCAGTTTATCTATAAGTCTCTCACATACAGTTTCTCAAAGCGCAGTCTCGCATGGAAACAGGAGAGAAGACTGCTGCCCTCATCTCTTCTGCTCCAGCCAGGGTAGCCCCAAGGAAATGTGTGTCTACATGTATTAAAAACCTGGTTCAAGTGTGTGCCAAGGTGCGTGTAACAATACCCAATAGAGGTTTATCAGAATGACTTTAATGGATGCTAAGGGCTTTGTGCTTCAGAAGCTCTGCCAAAGCCCTGAAAATTCTGTCCTTGAACTTGGTCAGCTATCTTCAGAAAGGCACTATAAAATCTGCCACTTGAGAGGGGGTCACACATCATGAGTATTTGGATTAATTTATCAAATAAGCTATCCTTTGCATAACAAAGCCCAGCAGGCCTGAGACACAGCACAAACATTCAGGTGTCCAGGAAGAGAGAAAGTCTCCCCAGTGAGCACCGTGGCCCACCAGAGGTGGCCAGACAGGGGCTGGCGAGTTGAAGAAGTGCTGGGCCACAGCCTTGTGAGCTGTGTCTGCTCCTCTGCCATTTTGCCCAGACGAGCCCTGAAGATAGTGTTCTGAGTTCCACAGAGGCACAAGCTACCTAAAGTTAATGAATTAATTAGTCATCCTGCCAGCTAGGGTTTGGAGACCTCTGTCTATATCTTGCTTTACTGTCTGCTATGGGTAATTTTTCACCACTGTGTACCTACCTGCAGAACCTCACCTCTATTTTTTGTTTCTCTGAACTCCGAGCCAATTCTGAGTGAAAACTTAGTTCCTCACACATAACTGGGCCCGAGATCTCAGAGCCTGGTCGAGATGGCAGAGAGCAGTGAAGGAACGCACGCAACCAGGGCACGACTGGGTGGCTGACCCACGAATGAGGTCACTAACCCACTAGTAACCATGGGGTAAACACAACGCTGCTCAGGTGACGCTGCCCTTGAGGAGGGCGTATCAGAGACGTACCCTCGCCTCCGAGTCTTTCTGCTGATAAGAGCTGATTCTTTCACTCCTCATCAGACTCATGTAGAATTGGTTCATGCTGTGGTCTTGCCTATGTATCCCAATTTTGTGAACTTTTTACCTTTTCCAAAGTCACCAGGAAGATCTGGTTGTGAAACACGATAGTTGGAGTTCTTTAAGTTCTTATATCCTAAGTCCTAAGGGGAGAAGGGCTTACAGCCCCTGTTACAACACAACACAACATAAGCCAACATCTCCCTTCAGAGCTATGCCTGGCAATTTATGTTTTTGGCCATGTTTCATCTTGGTCTCCCCATATTATCAGAAATGTAGCTTGGGTAGAATGTTGGATTCAAAGAAAAGACAAAAGTAAATAATCTGACACAGAAAGTTTGGGTTTAATTACTTAGAACTTAGAAAGCAGCTTGGACCCTTAAATGAAACTACTCTATGCACACAAGAGATCATCAGCATTTCTGTGACTTTTTTACATCGTCGAATGAATGTAAATGTGACTAAGTTCAATGAACCACGTGTGCTTCTGCCTTTCTGCCATGGTTACTGCCTTCCTCTGGAAGTAAAGGACTACCCACCCTATTCACCTAACTTAAGGACCAGGCTCCACGCAAAAGAGAAACAGAAAGGACTCTCACGGACTCACAGCACATTAACTTTCCACACCACTGCTGAGTGCTGAGAATTCAACTGTGAGTCAAAGGTGTCTAGATAAAAAAAATAGGTGTGTGAAGTTTGTCTCAGACAAATAGCCTACGTGTTTCCTTATATGTGTTATTACAAATCTATATGCCATTATCAATAATGTAATTATTTCTGATCATTTTTATAAACTCTTAGCACAAAACAACAAATTATCCCAAAATTAATGCTGTTTGGTCTTAGATTGCATCATATTATTACAACATATTTCCTTTACCAGATATGATCCACTAATGTCTGACTTAATTAAGCTAATGTTAAAATGTCATTTCCAGAACTCATATCAATTAGTGGCTGAAACAAGTGAACCATAGCCTTTTTTCATCAAGATTTTAGGAAGTATCTTAAGACATAAGACTTTATTGAGTGTTTAATAACATAAGGTTTTGAAGCAGAAGAGAAAGTAATGGTTGAAGACTAAAATTTCACCATCAAAAAATGTACAAAATGAAACATCATAAATAAAATTTTAAAACTGACCTCATTTCTTAGAAATAGAAAGAAAGTATATTTAAACATACATGGAATCAAGTGCATTCCTAAATAGCTTCTATGATGCCAAGTAAAACTCTACCACCATGTTCATAAGTGGAATCTAAAAAATTCAATTGTGTAAAATGCAGAATCTCATTATTGTGAAGATAATTAAAAGCAGTGTTTTTCAGTCCATCTGCACTAGCTCACAAACACTCAATAAAAGTAAATAAAGATAGACAGAAGTTTGCACTGTCCACAGCTGACCACACACCGGTCTCAAAGACCCAAGGACACCGGGGCTTTGGCTGCCCAGCCATCACGCTCCCCAATCAGAAGATAAGCTGTGCTTGAGAACAGGACAGGGTGGGAGCAGGAGAAAGGCAGTGTCAGGACATCCAAATCCTAGCTCCCAGGAAGTCTTACCTTAGTCGGTGCTGGTGCCTCAGCTTCCTGCTTGTGCTCACAGCCGTGTAAATGACTGGGGGGTGTACAGTGGGTTCCCAAGACGAGAGTTCAGGGCATGCACCTTATTGAGGCCATGCTCTTATGAAAAAGAACCTGTAGGGGTGAGCACATCAGGTCATGAGGAAAGAAGCAGCGCACAGTCCATAAATTGATGGGGCACCACTGACGGCCAGCCTTTGTCCTGTGCGGGGGCCACCAACAGTCGGCCGCATCAGGAGAGTGGGTTGCCCTGGTCCATCAGCACCAACACTTACAGTAGCTAAGGGATGGCGCATTAGCCTGTGAAGTGCTCCCGGTGGCACCACGTCCCCTGCTGCCTGTCAATGGGGCGGAAACTTGGGTCACCACTCATTGGGCCATAGTTGCTCATGTCCAGCATGGAGCTGGTCTGGACAGACAGACTGTGGAAGATCAGGAACCCGCCAAGTCTCAGGGTGGAATTGCACTTATGTGATTGGCTATTTGGGTTTATCTTGTACGTTAATATTTTTTTTTTTAATAAGCCAAAAAATTGTTCAAAATGACTATTTTGCAGGCTTGCGTGGGCTCAAGAATTTTAATGATGCCCAGTTATTCGCGTAGTTTTTCAAAGCAATCATGCCGAGCGCTGTGCGGCTGCCATAGAAGGCGGTGCTTGTAACCTCTGGGAGACTACGGTCCCGTAGGCACATAGCCTGGGTAAGCGGCACAAAGGCAGACAGAGCAGGTAGCGCCTATCTCTACAGGCCCCTTTAGTCTGGCATTTGCTGTCAACACACCTGATGACAGCACGTTTATAAGGTATCCCAGACTGTCCAAAAGCTCTGATCCAAAAAAGTTCCTTGCCCATCTGCACCTCATGTTGTCTCCACCTAAAGTGGTGACAGTATTAACCCAAGCTCGAAAGACAGGTGGCCTCTTGCGGGGGACATCCCCTTTGCCGACAGCTTTTTTCTCAGCCCACGCCAACGATCTCTGCTTCATCTCTTGCTTTGTCTCCAGCCTGCACTTGTGGGCCAGCTTAAGCAGCTGAGTAGCTGTTTGGCGGTCCAAGGCCTAGGTGAACTGGTTCATTGCAGGAGGCACTCTCAGGTCTTATAAAGACTGCCTTTGCCGCTGCAGCCTAATGTAGCAGGGTCATTTAACAAAGGTGATGTCCCTTTTGGGTTGGATGTCCAGTGCCAAAATTCCTTGGCCTTTTCTCAGAGATTTGCCACCTTCTTGGCCTCCTGCTTCCTCACGACAGCAGGGCCGGGCCACCCTCTTCCCCTAAGCTCTCTTTCCCTTCGGCCTCTTGAGCAGTGAGAGGAGAGAGCCAACCTTTAACATCTTAACTGTTTTTCTGGTCTGATTATTTCTTTCAATCAATGAGAGAGGTACAGTAAAATTTCTATAACTGTGAAATTGCCTATTTTTCCTCATAGCTCTATCTAAAGTTTTTGCTTTATATTTTTTAGTGTTATTTTTATAAGGTGGCTACAAATTTAGATAATCAAATCTTCCTGATGAATTAAAATTTTTTTCATCATGAAGAATCCTTCATCTCTCACAATGCTTTTTGCCTTACAGGTTATTTTGTATGACATTAATCCATTTATACAAAAAATCTTTTGCAGTTATATATGATCTATTTTTTATAATCTTTTACTATTATTCCTTTTACTGTATTCCCATGGTATATATAATTTAATTTTTAAAATTCAGTATACGACTGTCTTTTTTTAAACCAAAGAGTTTAGTCATTTACATTTCATGTAATTATTAAGATATTTAGGTTTAAATCTGACATCTTATTTTGCAATTTCTACTTGTCCCACTTCTTTTACTTTTTTCTCTCCTTTTTCTGTAGTATTTGATTGGCTAATATTTCCTGATGATTTAACTTTTTCCCTCTCTTAGTTTGGAAGTTGTGCATTCTAATTATCTTACTCTAGGAATTATAACACCAATGGTTATCAAAATATAATCAAAATCTTTGTAATTTTCTTGGATGACACAAGAAACTTTGAACACTAGCTTCATTTACATCTTTTTAGACCCCACTAAATATTACTAATATTGTATTCAATCGATGGTTATTCATATTTACCTGTACATTCAGTTCTTTCTGTTATTTTTACTTATTTATTTTTTGTATCTCAAAACTTGCATCTGGGGTCACTTATCTTCTATCTCCTTTAGAATTCCCTTTGGTGAGAATCAGTTGGTGATGAATTCTTTCCATTTTTACTTGTGAAAATGCCTTTATTTCACTCTCATTCATGAAATATAAATTCACTGTACAAAGAATTCTAGGTTGGCAATTGAAGAGATCGATGTCATTCAATTTTCTGCTTTGAATGTTGCCATTGAGAATCCAGCTGTGTGTAACCATGAATCATTTGAAGGCGATCTGTCCATTTTCTCTGACTTGATTTTAAGATTTTTTCTTTATCTTATAAGGTATCCATTAAATTTTAAATTTTGATTATTGTATTTGTTTATTTATTTCTAAAAGTTCTGTTTTTCAAGTGGGCTACATGACTTTTTATAATTTCTTGTTTCCTGCACATAGTTCAAGTTTTTATTGTCTTCCTCGTGATTGGCTGGCCCTGAGCCACACATGCATGCAACAGGCTCAAAGTCCCCTGCTAAAGACGAAAGGTCTGAATGGGCTGAAACTCTCATTCTAGAGACTGCAGTTCCAGCCTAGCCAAGAAAACCACCTACTAAGTAAAGGAAGCAACACCCATGGAGAAAAATTACCGAATTCTGAACTCCACAGCTTAATTTTCATAATGACCAGGATATAACCGAAAACTACCAAGCCCACAAAGAACCAAGAAAATAGAACACATTGTCAAGAGAAAAGAAAAGCAATTGAGTTTGACTCCAAGTTTGGTTCCAGATGTTGGAATTTTTACTTCAGTCTTTAGTTGCTTTATTTGTATTATGTATGTTGTTAGTGAGGGTCTCTTTTCTTCCCTCCCTCCCTTCCTTTCAACTGTTTGACTAGTCAATTTTCCCAATACTATTTATTGAAAAAAAATCCATCCTCGCCCTACTGATCTGAAGTGCAACCTGACATATATCACATGGCCATAAATCAGGTACATGTGAATCTGTTTCTAGGTTTTCTTTTCTACTCAGCTGGCTCTTTGTCCACAAACACCAGTGTGTGGTTACACAACCTTATGTCTTCCTGTTTGACACAGCAAGTCTCCCCACCTTATTCAAGGACATCCTGGGTACTTGTGACACTCTGCAATTCCATATATATCCTAGAAGTAGCTTATTGGATTGCACTTTAAAAATTAAATGAAGAAAGCCTGTTGGAAATATGATGAGGAACTTGGAATCAGTAAGTCAAATGGGGAGGAATTTGCACTACAGCATTAAGTCTGGAATTCATGGGCACTCCTTAGCTCTTCACTTCTTTAGTCTCTTTACACGTCTCACAATGAAGTTTTATCATTTTCCCTGTACAGGTCTTTTGTTAGATTAATCACCAAGTGTTTGACATTTTTTGATGCTACCTTAACATATATTTTACAAATGTTTGTTTGTTGTTTCCTTCTTGAATACAGAAATACAGTGCAACATAATACACATTTTTGGTATACAGATGCAGTATTTGGTATGTTTGAAAATTCTAGTAACTTATCTATGGATCACTTTTGTTTTTCAAAGTGCACAGTCATCTGTGAATGTTAGCTTTATTTATTCCATCAAAATCTTTATAACTTACTCCTTTCCAGTACTTACTGCACTGACTGAGACCTCAAACACACAGTTGGGCAGAAGTGGCATTAGCTGACCTCCTTGTCCTGTTCTCGTCTCTACATTTCACCGCTGAGTGATGCTCGCTGCCTGTCCACTGTGGCTACTCTTCACTGGACTAGGAAGGCCCTGCCTACTCTCAGTTTGCTAAGAGGTGAATTGGTTTGTTCACTTAATGGAGTATAAGCTGAACTCTACCAAAAGTTTTTAATAAGTCTACTAAGGTGATATTATTTTTCTCATTTAATGTGACAATATGATGAACTATATTGATTGATTCCCTAATGCCAGCCTATTTCTAAAATACATGCAACTTGGTAATAAGATATTTTTCTTTCTTCTTCTACTGCTTTCAATTTGCTGCTGCTTCATCCAGGACTTCATGAGAGACTGGCCCGTAATTCCCTTTCTGGCCATGTCCTTATGTGGTTTGCATACAAGGTCGTGGCCATATCATATAAGAAGTAGGGATATGTTTCTTCTTTCTCTGCTTCCTGAAATCATTTCTGCAGGGTCAATGCCAGTGATTCCTGGAAGGTTTCCTGGAGTTCACAGACATCACCCTCCCCCCGGGAGTGGTTCCCCAGAGGGCCTGTCTCTCTCGTGTCCTCTGCGTGGCACAGGCTGACACCTCCTCTGGGATCCCCATGGGTTAAGCAGGAGAAGGAGCCATCTTAATGTGGGTGAGTCTGCCACAGGACTTCCCATCCTGGTCAGGCAGGAGTCAGTGGACAGCACTCTCGGGACCCAAATGGCTGTGTCCCTCTGGCTCTTCGTACTTTCCTGTTTTCATCCAGGAATTGACCTCACAGTTCCCCAGTGCATCAGACCTTTAGTGCTTCCATGGTATTTTATTTCCCTAAATGCAGTCTTTGTCATGTCACTTCGGCAGGAAGTTTTAGCCGAATTCCATCACCAGTTACCAGAAGCATTCACTACCCTTGCTATCATGTCAGATGCTCTATCTGCCAAAGCCAAGTCAACTCCTTTCATTCTTATGATACCACAAGGTCAGATGGTAGCTTCTGTTTTCTTCTCTGCAAAATAACATCAGCAATACCCTAGAGCAAGTGGTCTGCAACACTTCTGGCACCAGGGACCGGTGCTCCTATGAATATCTAATGCCTGACGATCTGAGATGAAGCTGAGGTGGTGATCCTGATGCTGGGGAGCAGCTGCAAATACAGATGAAGCTTCACTCACTCGCCCACCACTCACCTCCTGTTGTGAGGCCTGGTTCCTATGCATATTAACTAACACTGAGGTATTATTCCTTTTACCTCTACAAAATATATGGACTTTCTTCAGGCTGGATCCACAGTCATTGTTACTTAAAACAAACAAACAAAAGAGTCAGGAAAGGGATTCTCTAATAAACACACAGCATATTTTATAAATTACAATCCACTCCTACTATGTGTTGGTGCACAGTAGGTGGTCACGTGTGTTTTCTAGGCATGTAAACTACTCACACAGATTATGTTACCAAGTGACATTTGCAGAAAACATTACACCGTTTGGAAGATGCTTATAAGTAAGTTTCAGGAGAGTTGTCCAGGAAAAAGGTAACCTGTAAACACTGAGGATTTGAGAATGGTGGAAAAGGACCTTTCAGAAGGCGAACTAACCTCAGGACATAGGTTGGGGGTATTCTGTTAAATAGAGAACAGGACATTGACCATCAGAGCACATTGGCAACACCAATCTTGGGCAAGAGAATGTCTCTTCTCCCCCACAGTGCCAGGAGGGCCGGGCACACAGTGGGCAATTAGCAGAGTCACATAATCAAAAAAGTAATAGCAAAAAATGGTGTTCTAGACCATCTGGTCCAACAGAGAGGCACTTACGCCCAGGAGGCTTGCCACTGGATCAGCTCATGGTCCCGCCGAAAGCTCCATTTCAGTCTAAATGTACTGGGACGACGGCTCTAGATTCTAACGAATTCACTCTCCCTGGGAGCACTGTGACAGCTTGAACTTTCACTGTAACTGTTAATTACCCAGCGGAATACCCAGAAGCTGCTGCAAGGGCACACGGGCCACATTCCTGTCCTGCTTGTGTCCCCATGAGTTATGTGGGAAGCAAAGAACAAAGGATCAGTGAGCAGGAGTGAAATTTAAAAGTCACCTTTTTCTTTCTGGTTATCTGCGGTCCTTCCTCCAGAGTGGCTTGAGCAAACGTGCAGGTCTCTGTGGACAGAGTGTCAGACTGCCGGGACCACGACTGCGGGCGGCTGAGACAACGCGCTGCTGAACGCTGTCTTTCTGTCCACTGCACCAGGATCAGCTGTCACTGAAAGAGATTATCTTTGCTGATAAACCTTACAAAGTCTTGAACTAATTTCCTGAACTTCTCCATAAGGATCATAATCATCTTAATACCAAAAAAAAAGGTAAAAAGCCTTTTTAGTGTGGTCAAAAATCAATTTAAGAATATTATTCTCAGTACCATTTAGGTCGTGAGATGGCATTTCGTGTAAATAAAAAGAAATAGAGCTAAAAATACCAAGAACACTAGAGCTGTTAAGGGCGCGGCTTTACACGGACTCCGCGCGCACACAGCCGCAGCGGGGAGGGAAGGGGCCCGGGGCAAGGTGGCTGAGGCACATCCACCCACACTGCCCGGCCGCGTGGCGCTGGAGGGAGTTTGATCAAAGAAGAACTATTTTTGTCCATCGACAGACTCCATTCTAGCTTAGACAACAAATACAACACTTAGAAAACTCATGTTTCCCCAAATGATTTTTAAAGCGTTTCTCAGACACCGAACATTTCTATTGTCTCCTTCCTAATGTGATAGCTTAGTATCTTTAAAAATTCAAATATACAATGAAACATACAATGTTCCTACTTCTGACTGCTACCTCATATTTTCCAAAATAAAATTTAAGAAGCAATTTTATCTAAACATTTTAAAAGTGATCATCTCCTCAGCCCCACTTGATGAGTCATATCTCCAGCCCCACATTCCAGCTGGCTGGGTGGGAGTAGGGTCAGGTGTGCATTACGGTAAAATCCCACTTTCAAATTGACATAATTTTATAAATTACTTAAAATTTTATAACAATGCACTAATTTCATAATAAAATATAAAGATATTGCTATTTTGGGGGGAAAGCAAGCTTACTTTTCCGAGCAAATACCAATGTTTTGTACATGCCAAAACCTAATAAAGCCAAAATTATATATTATGACTATTTGTTGACATTGTTACCTAGTTTTGTACAACACATGATTTCTTTAAAAAGTTTCAGCTCTATTTAGGTATAACTGACATATAAAATTGTAAAGTATCTAGAGTGTGCCTCATAGTGATTTGATATATGTGTACATTATGAAAGGATTTCTCCCATCGAGTTAATTAACACATACTTCAGCTCACGTATGTCTTTTTGTGTGTGTGCGTGAGAACATTTAAGTTCTACTCTCTTAGCAAATTCCAACCATACAACACAGTTCTCAACTGTAGTTCCATGTTATATGCTAGATCATCAGACCTGATTCACCTATAGCTGAAAAGTTTGTGTCCTTTTATCTATCACCATTTCTCACCCCTAGCTCCTGGCAACCACTTTCCTGTTTCTATGATTTGACTTTTTTTTTTTAGATTCTACTCTAAGTGACAGCATGCAGCATTTGTTCTTCTCTGCCTTATCTCACTTGGCATAATGTCCTCAAAATCCATCCGTATTGTCACTAACAACAGAATTTCCTTCTTTCTCATGGCTGAGTAATATTCCATCGTATGTATGTGCCACATTTTCTTCATCCATTCATCCATCCACAGACATTCAGGTTATTTCCATATTTTGGCTATTGTAAGCAAGGGCACAGTGAACATGGGGGTGCATACGCCTTTTTGAGTTCATGTTTGTTTTCTTCGGATGAATACCTAGAAGTGAAATTGCTGGAGCACGTAGCAGTTCTATTTTCACTTTTTTGAGGAACCTCTACACTGTTTTTTCTCACAGGGCCACCAATTCACAACCCCACAAACAGTGCACAGGTCATCTCATGTTTTTGATGACAGACGTTCTAACAGGTATATGGGGATAGCACTGCGGTTTGGATTTGCCTTCCCGTAATGACTAGTGATGTTGCAACACATGATTTTTAATGGTTGTACAGTAATTCACTTTCCTTTGCTTCAACGTTTTTGCTGTTATAAATAAACCCAAGATGAACATCCTTATACACTATACTTTTTGCCTATTTCTGATTATTTTCTGAAAATAGAGTTCTAGAAATAGGAAAGCCTAGGAGTAGTGTGAGCTTCTGGGGATGTGCAGCCCAGAATCTTAAAGACACCACTAAAACTAGGTTTATCTCCATCTAGAATCTCTCCATTTGCTGGCTGAACTTCACTCTGATCCAGGAAGAAAGGGGCTCTTCCCCATCAATGTCCAGGTCCTTCTCGAATGCTTCGACTTGGTCTGAACTGATCACCCAACCCAGACACAGTGAGGTCTACAGGGACAATGACACAGGTACAGTGATGCCGTAGGTGACAAGGTCTACAGCACATGCCCCCAGAAACCGTGGGACGTCACCTCCCCCAGCCTCTTTGGTCTGTGTGTGGATAGGTATGGTTCCCCTGGGAGGCCTACCTGCTACAGAAAAAAGGACTAAAGACTGAGCAGCAAGGACAGCAAACTCCAGGCCACGGTCACATCTGCACACAGAGGAGGAGGTGAGAAAAACAGTGGTTTGACCGGTTTAACCAAAGTGACCATTTATACAAGGGACTCATAAAAAATGGGATCAAAATGACAATGTAGACTGAGATTATCTCTTATGTTTATTTAACATTATCTGAAAGGCTCATTTCTATTGACTATTTCTCTCCTTTTTTACACTCTACTGTCTTTAATTCAGGACATTGTTATTTATATAGATTTCTTTTCAGCTTCATAACAGCCATCTAGAAGATAGGTGCAAACATGACAACTAAGGCAAATAGAAATGAGGGGACGTGACAAGATCCATTCATTTTGTTCATTCAACAAATACTATGGGGCACCCACCACGTGCCAGGTGATTCGGCCGTGCACAAGACAAAGTCACTTCTCCTGAGGAGCAACCTTCTAGGGGTGAGAGACGGGCGGTAAGGAGATGGGCGCGTGCACATACCTCTAGGGATGAGAGTATGAGCTGGATCCATATTACATAACACGTGTGCACATGTATGGTATGTCAGGGGACACACGCAGCCTTGAAGCAAAGATCGTGCAGCCAGATTATGACATGCAACAGAGCAAAAGCTAGAATCAAGCTTGGACATCCCCAACCAATGTTTGTGGGTTCATTTTCATGAATTCATTTGCATGTTCAGCTAACATTCATTGAGCATCTACTATCTGTTAGATGCCACTGTGCTCAGCCCTGGGGACGTTCAAATGAAGAAGACAAAGCCCTGCCACTCACAGGCCTCCCGACCCCACAACACTCATCTGTCTCGTCTCTTAGGTGAGAGTGTCTGATGTTCTGCTCTAAAACCAACTGCACAGTAACTGCAGCAATTCAACTCCACTGGCCGAGGCCAGGTCGCCTGGACAAAGCTCAGAGTAACAGGAAGCCATCTACTACCTTACTGAAGGTCGTTCTTACTTAAAACAACCACCTTTCATCAGCCTAGAGGATTTGGTCCAATGTGTGCTATGTGTTGACGTTATTTTAGAATTCTAGGCAAGTCAAAATTTAGTAGATGAAATTATATCTTACTGAAAACTTTCTTTCTAAATCCTTAGTTAAGTAAAGAGAATTATTACCCTTCAACTTACTTGTTTTTGAAGCCTGGCTTTCAGAAGCTTACAGAGAAGCATGCTGGCACTGTCCCCATATTGAGAAATCTACAGAGTCCTTCAGAAGAAGAGAGGCATGGCTATGTCTCTTCTAAAAACTCCTGCAGGACAAGGTCAGTTTGGGGGTGTGCCTGGGAGGACGGTGGGCACATCAGAATGGACAGATTGTGGACAGCACCAAATAAAAGCTTAAAGGCCACGCATCACTGAAGTAAGGCCTTCCTGACGGGTGCCGCACCCTACCTTCTCCACAGCTCCTGCCAGCATGGTCCAGTGTGCAGTCTCCTCCCCATCCCGCCACCCTCTGCATCCTCCCTCCTCTCGGTTCCAGTCCTGGGTGTTTAACAGTACTGTGCTAGCCCCAGGAGTCCTGGGACCTTCAGGGCTTGTCCCAAGCCCTCACAGGCAGCAGCTACTTGGTGACAAATTGCTCTGCGTGCAGACTCCCAGGGACATTTGCACATTAACAGAACATGCTTGGCAGCCTCTTACTCCAAAGGAAGATTCTAGTCAAGGGACAGCAGGCATGATGGACTGCCCACGGTGCTGGCCTGCATCCTCGCCAGGCCCACCCCGCCTCTGGTTTGTCCTGGAACCCCATTTCGCCACATTGCTTCCCTGACTGCTCCTTCGTTTGCCTGCCTTTGTTGTGCGACCGTCACCCTTCATCTCGCTTCTCCTGCTGCTGCAGTAGAAACACTGACCAGGTGTGCTCTTCTAGGCAAAAGGGCATATTTTGACTTATCTTGAAAGAAAAAAGCAATGCTATACATGGGAAGGGTGTGCCCGGTCAACGCTAATGTGAGTGTGCAAATTTAATCACGGGCGCTCCAAAGGCAGGCAGGGAACTGCTCCCAGAGCCCGAGACCTTGTCTCCAGAGGGAACCACCGAGAGAGAGAGAGGCCAGAGTGCAGCCGGCAGACACCCAGGCCAGCGAGACTTCACAGGGGTGCCGCCGACGCGGACATGCTCCTGCACAGCTCGGGATGGGGGCACCACTCTCCCAGGGCAGGGAGCCATCCCAGCAGCACCCACAGAAGCAGAAGTTGAGGACTGCCACCCACAAGGGGAATCGCCAACTCAACAGGGAGAGAACTTCCACCGAGGCAACAAGTTAATGTAAGAAGTGGGACAGGAAGCTTAAAAGTATGATGAACGGCCTCAAAGGAACAGAAGTGGATGTGGATATTTGAAGTTTCACATTCAGCCATGAAACCAACTGGTGGAATTGAAATATATAACTGTTGGGTGGGGAGATTTTAAAGAGTATGGGAAAAACGTATTCCACCTAGAATTTTAAAAACCTAAAAAGCCAATTAATGATCTAGAAAATCAAATCAGATAAGTGTTCCTGAATGTATCATATAGAGTCAAAGAACATGTTAGCATGACATCAGTGCTATACATTTTACTCTATTTGAATATTATAAATACTCTTATTCCTAAAACTGTTGATCATTTTTATTTACACTAGAAATTTTAGTTAAGCAAAACCTTTAACCAAAACAGGTTTTCCAAACATAATTTAGCTGCATAATTTTTATTTAAGTGGGTATATACATGCCCATTACTAGCCTACATGCAAATCAGAAAAGGATACCCAAATCTCTACCTCGTGTCACATAGCAAATGCCCCAAATTACTCCAAAGCTGAATGGCTTATTTATCTGATCAGGATCTATGACCAGTCATTTGGATACAGATGTGGCTGCACAGTCCCATACATGTGGGCCTGCTAACACCTGCTCTGATCGAGGTCCTGGCTTTGCAGCCTCGTTTTGCAGACCACCCTAGAAACAGACCAATGACCTTGCAAGTCTCTGTGGAATGTAGTCTGAAAACCACTGAATTAGGGACTGCTAAAACAGATCCAAGACTACTTATGATTGTCTCTAGCTGCTCTGAACACCAACCAAATGATGGTAAACGATGGATATTCCCAACGCCCACCAAACGCCCAGCAGCATGCAAGCACCGTGCCATGGAGGACAGGAGGTCATGCAATGAGAAGCTCCCCCAGTCTGAGCAGTGACAGGAACACAGGAACCACCGTCAGTCACAGCAGGGCCCTGGCCAGGAGATGGCAACACCTCACTCCCCAAATAACTGGTACACGTCCCTGCCTTCTACGGCTCCTCCTCACCGCAGGTGGGACTCCGGAAACGATCCCCTTCACAGTGCCCGCTCTTCACTCTACTGCGGACATGTCCACTGCCTTCCCATGAAGGTGGCCTCCTGGCTTCTATCTGAGGTTATGATGGCCTGTGTGCGACCCCAGAACACACAGCTTGGAATCCAGCTGACCAGTCTCCCTCTACGCTGAGAAACCTGGCAGATGAACTACATTCAAAGATGAGCTTGAATCTTCTTTTCTGAAGCCAAGCCAAATAAAAGTCTTGGGTAAAATTTTTTTTTCACAATAAGTAAATAGGAGTGGCAGCCTTAATACCAGTTTTTTTTCCTCCACTTTCATTCTATTGCACCTGGCAAGAAATGCATTTGGTTCAGATTTGTCAAATATCTGCATTTATGTGTTATTAGGACTAAAATTACTCCTTGTGAAATGCCTTACAACAGTGGTCCCAAACCCTTTTGGCACCAGGGACCGGGGCCCCTAGGAGAATGTAATGCCTGAGAATCTGAGGCGGAGCTGAGGCGGTGATGCTAGCGCTGGGGAGCGGCTGCAGATACAGAGGAAGCTTTGCTCCCTCACTGGACCCTCACCTCCTGCTGTACGGCCCAGTTCCTAACAGGACACAAACTGGTACCAGTCTGCAGCCCGGAGGGTTAGGGACCCCTGCTTTATAAGTCTGATGAGAAGCAGTTATGAAATTTAACTGAGATAATTTAAAAAGATTATTATGCCTTGCTCTTCAAATAATTTTCCATTGGAAAATTATGAAGAGATTTATTGGGTTCTTTTTCTGATGTGAAAACCTCTGGCACTTTCCTGCCCTTGCACTGTCTTTTGAGCACGGGCATACGCTGCTTAACAGGGATATAGTCTGAAAACGTGTTGTTAGGCGATTTCATCATTGTGAAAACACCACAGAGTGCACTACACAAATCCAGATGGTAGAGCCCACAGCACACCTAGGCTACAAACCTACACAGCACATATTGTACTGCAGGCAACTGTAACACATGGTAAGTACTTGTGTGTCTAAACATATCTAAACATAGAAAAGGCACAGTGAAAATACAGTGTAAAAGATAAAAAAACGGTCCGCCTATGTATGGCACTTGCCACGCATGGAGCCTGCAGGACTGGAAGCTGCTCTGGGGACAGGAGTTCACAATGTCCACATCTGTGAGTGGGACAGTGACTAAAGCAAAGCAGCTGAAGGTGGACCCCACCCCCACTCCCACGGCTAACCACAGCCTAGTCTGGTGATAGGCGATGGTTTTCTGTAAAGGCACAGACAGCGAATGTTTCTGGCTTTGTGGGCCATACGGTCCCTGTCACACCGACTTGACTGCCGTCGTCCTGTGAAGCAGCCATAGGCAGCACGGAGATTAATGACCCAGTTCCACTGAAGCCTGACATAAGGAAACAGGCGTGGCCGCACTCGCCATGAGCGGCGGTGCGCTGACACCGGATCTCCTCAGGGAAGTTTGGCAGCTGTTGCTTCCAGCCTCTCGCCTTTATCCAGTTTCTCCAAAGCATTTGGCTTAGTTTTAGAGAAACAACAACTCCATGGCCCCAACAAATAATGATTCTATTTCTTGTCTGTTTAGGTAACAAAACCTTGATTTCTCTTTCTCTCATACCCACTTCCAATATGTCAGCAGCATATGTCAGTCAAGCCATCAAGCCATATACCTTAAACCTCTACAGTATTGTCTGTCAATTGTGCCTCAATCAGATGAAAAAAAGAATACAACTGAAAGAAATCTAATAGTTTTTCTCATTTGTTTTGAATTATAATAATAATTCACAATCATTACAAAAATGCTAATTATACACATGAAATCACTCCCTTACAAATGCAACTTCTCAGAAGGCAGAATGTTTTAGACACCAGGGAAGCAAGTCCATGTGAGGACATGAGGAGAAGGCGGCCATCTGCAAGCCAGAGAAAGAGATCTCAGAAGAAACCACACCTTCTGACACCTTGATCATGACCTTCTAGACTCCAAAATTGTGAGAAAATAAATTTGACATGAATTAATTTATTTAATCCTCAGAAAAGCTCAATAAATTAGGTATTATTTTTAGTCCTCTACCCAAAAAATAATTTAGAATGTTTTCTTCTGTCCAGATCTTTTTCTAAGCCTTTGTATTTGTAAATTTTTTAAAGTAAAATGTTATTACATGATGCTTACAGCATGGCAACATTTTTTTCCTTAAGATATTATAAACAGTTTTTCAGATCAATTGATATAAATCTACTTTAGTCTTTCAAATAGCTATATAATATCCTCTTATTGAGATATATCCTAATTTATTTAACCCTACCTACTGATAGAGACTTAGAATATTTAAACAATTTTTCTATAACAACTAATGCTTCCATGGACATCTTCTTGCAAACCTGTCAATTTACCTGTCTTCCTGTTTTTTCCCTAGAAATATAATTGCCAGGTCAAGAGTTACAAATTTTTAAAATCTTGATGGATTAAGCTTATTGCCTTGTGACTCAGTTATCTCTTTACCCAACAATGTAGCATAATGAATGACCACAAACCTTGCATCTAATAATCTGATAATCAGCTTCTCTCGCTCATGTGTCTGGCTGAGCAGCTCTTCTGGACTTCCCGGGCTTGCCTTTGTTTCTGGAGATGGGCTGGATCAGTGACCTTGGGTAGCCCTGGCTAAGAGGTCTGGGTCACTCTGCTCTGCTCACTTGTGTATTGTCCTCCACCTGGGTAGCCTGGCACATTCTCCTGGTATAGGGAGCAGTGCAAAGAGAGAGGGCAACTCTAATCACACCCTTTCAAGTCCCTGCCTGCTCCTGCTAACAACCGTGGGTTGCCATGGGTCACACAGTTGACTCTAGACTTGAAAGGGAGAAGACCACACAGTCACAGATGAGGGGTACTGATTTAGGGAGAACTGAGGACATTGTGCTATCTGCCACACCCTGCGAATTGTGTGAACGGCTTATAGTCTTTCCAATATCAGACACAAGCCTTTTTTTCACCACAGCCTAATTAACATTGAATATTATCTATTTTTAAAATCTTTGCTAATCTAGTAGGCATAAAAATCATATTAATCATTGTTTTAATTTTATTTACCTCACTACTCATGAGATATATCTGATTTCCATATATATTGTCTATCTGTACCTTCTGTGAATGGCCTCTTCATATACTTTTCCTATTTCTCTATTGGTTTCTTTTTTAAAAGAGGTTTAAATATTTTTTCAAAAAAGCAAGGACTCAATTTTCCTTCCTTAGACCACTGTTTTATCTATAAAGGTGGAATAGGGCCTAAAACAATTTCTCAGGTAATTCAAACAAATGAAATCTTCACTTTGTGCTCAATTATCTGGCTATTCCAAGGGCACATTTTTATATGACTTACCTATGAAATTTCTTGAGTTCTCTGCTTTACTTTGCAGCTACATCCAAGAAAAGTTAGATTATTTCCATTGCACTCTGAAGAATTTAGAAATAAAATATTGCTTCACTTTGTCTTTAACAAAACCAAAATCTAACTCTAGAAATTAATATTGCCTTCCGATTTTCAGTAGGTGTTTCTAACAAAGCTTTTCTTACTGTTTTTACCTATACCTTCTGAGGTTTTGTATTGGGCATGTTCTTTTTGGCCATTTCAGTTGAACTGACAAGTCAAGTTGTAGAAAGAAACATAGGTGTCGACTAGATTGTTCTGGATGACTCCTGCAAATTATCCTCTCACCTTTCAGGAGGCCAGGCATGATCATGGGAGAAGGATACGGGGTCAGGAGTGGAGGGACCAGTGTCAGTGAGAAAGCAAAGAGACAGGACATTCCAATAAGAAGGGAAATAAAAATAATAAAAGATATAATCATTGTTTGCAGAAACTGCAATTTTTCCTCTAGAAGTGAAAAAGAAATCAAGTTAAAATAATTAAAATGAATTTGGGGGGAAAGTGACTGAAGGTAAAATTGTCAAAATGTAATAGTACGCATATATACTAACAGTAACAGCTAGTTAGAAAATATGGAAAGAGAAAGAGAGAGGAAGCATGCACAAGCAGGCTACCATTCTTGACAGGACCTAAAAATATAAAACATCTTTGAAAATTTTAAAGAAAAAGGTGAGGAGCATATGTGACAGAAACTACAAAACATTTTTATGAAATAAGGAAGGCCTTCTGTTTCTGATGATGACTAGTAAGATCCTAGCAGACCACAGGCCTGCAGGGAACAAGTATAAAATCAGACAGCTAACCAGAGAGCTGCCAGAGGGACCTAAGATAAGAAGCATGTAGCATCTGGGTACATCCACACCAGGACACTTGCCGGAGCCAGACGTGGTGAGCATGGTGCACAGGCCCCAGGGTGTGGTGGGAGACCCCACCTTCCATAGGTCAGAGAAGTAAAGAGCGCAATTCGGGAATGGCAACCTCTGTGGAGAGGGAGAATCTCAGAGGGAAACCCCAGAGAGGTCCCCAAATCCTGTCTGTCTCTCTGAACTACACATGTGCAGAACAAACTCTAAGAACATCTGCTGAAGAGAGAAAACCTGGACGGAGGTAGCTTCTGCAGCCTGACAGGACCGCAGCTCACACCGAAGAGTGACTCCTGCCAGAGAAGGTGAGCAGAAGCCTGGGTCTTCACAACTTCACACTTTGGATGTCTAGGATGTTCAAAGTTACCTCACATGCGAACCCATCAATCCCAGGGAAATAGAACCCTCCCTCCGAAAAACAGAAAATAACCTGACAGCCTGAGATGACCCAGATGTTGGAAGTAACAGGTAAAGATTTTAAAGTGGTGGTTTTAACTATCCTCGGTGGAAAAAATATATATATATACACATATATATGTATGTATATATAATATATACATATATGTATATATAACATATAATATATATATATATATACATACATACACACACATACATACACACAGAGAAATGGAAAGAATAATAAAAAAAAAGAACCAAAAGAAAAATTTCCAAAACCTAAAAAGCGTAATATCTGAAACAAAAAATTCACTGGATAGACTTAATAGCCAAACGGAATAACAGAAGAAAGAAAACGTAAGCTTGAAGATCAATAAACAGAAGTGATATCATAATGAGAAGTTCAGAGACATAAGGATAAGAAAAGATCAAATCCACAGGGACCTATCGGGTGACATCAAACAATTGTTATGTATATGTAAGAACAAGAAGGGGAAGAGAAAGAATGGGACCGAAAGAGTGTTTGAAGAAATAATGGCTGAAATTTTTTACCTTATGAAAGATAAAATTTGACAGATTCGTGATGCTCAATAAACGCTGAACTGGATAGATACAAAGAAGGCACACACCAAGGTCAACCGTCCAAAAGCCCAACAGAAGACCAGACTTGAGGGTACCAAGAGAAATGCATTAAATGCTCACATTAGAAAAAATATTCTCAAATTAATAAGCAAAGCTTATACCTTAAGAAATAAGGGAGGAGGGGAAGAAGAGCAAAAATAATCTGAAGGAAGTAGAAGAAAATAAAAAAATAAGAGCAGAAATTGGTGACATGGAAAATAAAAAGTCACCATGTAATATCAGTAAAATTAAAAGCGGGTCCTTTAAAACAATCAATAAAAGTCATAAACTTCCAGCAGATGGACAAAGATAACAAAGAGAAAGCACATATTATGTCCTAATATCTTATTTATCATTTGAAAAAACCTCATAAGCTGAAAGAAAAAAGCAATAATCTGTTTTCTAAAATAACCACAATTACTTACTACTGGGATGCGGGGCCTGCTGGGCACTACACAGCTTCTCAGCCATGGAATCTGACTGAACATGACCACCCTCGTGTCCTGCTCCATGTTGATTTCCACATCCTTTCTATCGGAACCTCTGCCTTTAAACCAGCTTAATAAAGATATGTCGTTGATAGGGATATAATGTGACCTGATGAAACCATGAACTACCTCAAGTTCAAAGTCTGTACAATGCCAACAGATGTCAGGTCTCAATGTATTTCCCTCTAAAATGGAAAAATATTGCCACATCCTATGACTTTACCAAAGCACACCAAGGAGCCTTGAGAACCACGGATTTAATCAATAAACAAACAGAACCAACTGTTAAAAAATTCTCCCACAAAATTAACATCAGAGGCACAAATTTTTATCAACAGATTCTACTAAACATACACGAAACAGTTCATTCCAACTTCACATAAACTCTTCCAGGAAATAGAAAAAGGGGAAATATTCCCAACTTATTTTATGAAGCTGATTTAATTTTAATACCAAAGAATAGAAACAGAATTCAGATTACATACAAACCAAACCTTCATTCTCTCCCACTCATCTATGGTTGACAAGACTCATGTGGGTGGACCCTTCTACTCCATGTGAGGTTATGGGGCTCAGGCGGGTTGGCATGACCCAGGTGGATCCACCATAGATGTGGTGCCAGGGTAGTGACAGCTGAAAGGGAGCACTCAGTGAGGATGTGCTGGCCTCTCTCTACATGCACATGGTCTCAGAACTCCTGCTGGAATGTGTGGCCTCTCTTCGTGCTTCCTCCAGCAAGTTAGCAGGACTTGCTACACGTGTCTGAGGGCTCTCAAAAGTGAGAACGCTAAACCTACCAGGCCTTTCTGAGATACATGCCCAGGAGCAGCACAGCACTAATTCTGCTACATCCCCGTGTCTGAGCTGAGTTGTGGGACCCATCCAGATTTGAAAAGGAACATCCCACACAAAGCTGCAAATTCTGGGACAGTTTGTCTTTGAAGACCAGCCACGTCATCATCATGAATACAGAGGTAAAATCTTGGACAAAACTGTAGCAACAGAACCCAGCACTGTAAAGAGAAGGCAATCTATCATTAACAAGTTAGATTAAGCCTAAAATTGCAAACTGGTTTTGCATAGAAAATCAATTAATGTAATTCACTGCCTTTAAAGTTAAATAAGAAATCTCATATAATCATCTCAATAAATGCAAAAAATCTTTTTGATAAAACTCAAAACCAGTTTATGATAAAAAAAAGAGAGAAACATTCTTAGCAAACTTGAAATAGGTAAGAGCTTCCCTTACATGATAGTCTAATTAGAAATCTGTTCCATGTGCTTCTAAGAACTGAATCTGTACAAATTATTGATTACTACAATCAAGCTTGAAGCGAGAAAACCAGAAGGTCTTGAAACTTTCTCACTACCTTAAGGCTACAAATCTCCTCAAAGACAAGCAAGATTATAGGAAATGCAGTTTCTCCAAAGAGTGTACATAGCATCAAGTTTATTATATTCCACAGGAGATTAAGTAACTGAAATTAAGAATCTGAAATCCAGATGACACAAAAAGGAACTTGTAGAGAATAAATTCTCCAAGTCACTAGTATAAAATCTAGAACAGGTATATTGAGTTAAGATTTACATTCTCTTACAGATTCAATCATTGTCAAAATCTCAATGATGCTTTTTGTAGAAATAGAAAAGTCCATACTAAAATTTATGTCAAGGAACCTCAAACAGAATGTCAAGGAACCTCAAATAGCCAACACAACCTTGAAAAAATGAAACAAAACAAAAAGTCAAGGGTCTCACGCTTCCTGATTTCAAAACTTATTTCAAAGCTACAGTAATCAAAATAGTATGATAGTTACATAGCTACAGTATGACCCCGGCAAAAGACAGATAAAAAACAATGGAATAGAATAGAGAGCCCAAAAATATACCCTTGTATATATGGTCAAATGATTTTAACAAGAGTGCCGAGATCATTCCATAGGGAAAGGACAGTCTTTTCAACAAATGGTGCTGGGACAACTGGATATCCACAAACAATAGAATAAAGTAGGACCCTAACATATATCATAAACAAAAAATAACTCAAAATGGGTCAAAAAACTAAGTGGAAGAGTTAAAACTATAAAACTCTTAGAAGAAAACAGAGAAAAAGTTCATGATCCTGGATTTTGCAATGGTTTCTTGAATGTGATAAACTTTGTGTTATAGTTCACCACTATTTAAAAAAATAAATAAATAAAAATAAAGATTTACATTCTTGGCATCTTCAAATGCCTCATAAATATTTGCAAACCTTTCAGTGATTTCTTTTCCTACTGAGTCAATAGTCCTCATCTTCCCAAGGTCCCTGCTAACAATGCTTAAAAGAGGCTCCCAGTCCCTGGCATACACTTAGTAGTTTTGAGCCAAGCTGAAGCTAAGTATATGGGACTTGTTGAACATGGGACTTGTTGAATCAAAACATATGGGGTTTACAATTTTGTTTCCACAGTATCTCTGAAAAGCTCAGTAAACTTCATAATGAATGAAGTAATGGTAATCGCATTCTATTTAAAAATCAGAAACAAGACTGATGACTGCTAGCTCTGCTTCTATCCAACGTTGTTGAGGCCTCACACAAAATGAAAAGCAATACAGAGAAAATCATTGTAAAAGAAAGACAAGTCGTCATCGGTCACAACTGTTATGGTGGTCTACAAAATGGCCCCTAAAATACATAGACATAATATTAAAATTAGGGAAAAATTGTGGCAAACTTGCTAGATATAAAATCAACATGCAAAACTCAACTGCATTTCTATGTACTAACAATATGTAGAAAATGTAATTTATTAAAAATGCCATTTATAATAGCAATTAAGAAAAAGTTATCTAGCTCCTAGCACTGACATTAATCTTTAACCTCTATATTGTGGCCAAATCTGCTGTTTGGCTTTGTGTTAGATGTGAAAAGGTCGAATGCCTACGTTAATATCATTTCTTGTATTCCTGAACCTGTGTATGATCAAACAATTGTGTCTGTTACCATTAGTAATACAAGCAAAGCATGTGACTAGAGTTTGTTGCTAATATCTAAATATTTGCAAATATAGGTACACATTCAACATGCAGCTTGGAGGACAAATTTTAAGTTCTTTGTATGTTGAAGTGTTGGTCATAGTAAAACTGTGTATTATTGCAGAAATAAAATTGTGCAATAATTAATCATGATTGTGAAAGTAGTTGATTTTATGTAGAAAGAAATGATTAAGAACTTTCAAATAGCTGAATAAATAAGGGGGAAAACTTCAAATTAATATGAATGTTAAGAGAATGCATTAGCTAGGTAAATTTAGGAAAAAGTGTCATTTTTTGAACCAAGAAACATTCCTAAAACTGTATGTAACTAAGATTTTGCATAAAACTTCCAAAAATTTTTTTAAAAACCATACACACAACCTGCTTTAGAAACATAACTTCCATACATAAAGGTTTATCCTTAAAATGCCCGCATGTAATTTTTTCCCACAACTTTCTAAAGATGCATTTTCAACCCTAAAAACACACTAGCAGTGAGAATGTGCACAGAGAGGAGACAAAAAGAATTTGGAGCCACTTTACAACCATTTAAAAGTTTAAAGTTGCAATTTTATCTAAGATTTTTGTACCTCCCTTCCTTTTCCTATAATGTGGGCATTTCTTTTTTTTTTAATTTTTAAAAATTTCTGTTGTGATAACACTTATCATGAGATCTACCTTCAACAGATTTAAAGTGCACAATACTGTGTTGTCACCTACAGGAGGGCAGGTGGGGAACCAGGAGCCCTGCACACTGTCGACATGTCTCAGGGTGATCTGATGGGTTTGGAAACTAAACTTTTCCTCGGCGTGGCGGCATCACATGCAACTTGCCTGTGCGTTTCAAAGTCACTGGCAGCTGGCTAGGGAACTGAAAGGCTCGTCAGCTGCAAAGGGAAGGAGTGGAGGTGGAGACATAGAGGCTGCTCAGCTGCCCCTCCTATGGCTTGCTGGGCACCTGGGACCCAGCTCCTGGCAGCTCCATGAACCCTTGTCCACACTCTGCCCAGGTGACCAGTAGCCCCTGGACTGTGCTGCTCACAAAAGGACTGGCAAAGGCCACTCACTGTCACTCCACTGATCCATCAGGCCAGGTCCACATCAGGCCTTCCCTCTCAGGGGCAGGCACAGCCAGCTCAGCACCCCACCCACAGGCTCTGGCCGTCCTCACCTCACCTGTCCACATAGACACGGGTGGGATGAGCAAGGCCTGCTGGCAGACACTCTGCAGGTGACGGCAGAAGTGAGGGTGGGAGAGGACACATGGGCGACAGACTCTGGGACCAGACATGGGAGAATGTCGGGGCTGAAGCGTCGTGACTGAGATGGCAGGTGTGGGCTGAACGTGCACAGGCCTGGGGCACGTGAAACGTAGTGATCCAGAGTGAGACAGCTGTCAGTGGGAAGCACCAGGTTTCCAAGACTGGGCGAAATGACAGGAACTATCTTGTTAATAATTTTTATATTGATTCCATGTTGTGGTGTTTAAATAAAATATTTTATTATAGTTAACTTTACCTGTTTCTTCTTACTCCCTAAATGTGGCCACTAGGAAATCTAAAATGACCTGAGGAACATGTTTTGTCTACATCCATGCACCAGGATCGAAGGGACAGAGAGCCTGGTGGCAGGCTGACGGTTGATTAAAGGCTGCTGTCACCTGGGGCAGCCCTGGGTCTAAGCAAGTGTCTGACAGGTTACCAGAGAATACCCCGGAACCCCTCAGGGCAGGAACCAAGGCAGTCAGAGGGCTCAGGCTGACCCAATCTCCAAAAAGCTCCTGACAAGCTGAAGAGATTGACTCTGGTGAGATTTAACTGAGACGCAGGTAAGCTTCCCTGAGCCCACCGGACTGCACAAATGTAGGAGTTCTTATTATGTGACCCCCTCCTAACCCTGAAAGTCAGTGTTTCTGGGAAGGAGGAGTCTGCATGAATAAGTGTGTTGGCCATCCACCACAGTGTGACAAGCCGGCCCCGCAGCCCTCACACTCTACGACTGCAGGAAGCTCTGGTCCCTTTTCAGGGACCTGTCTAGGTCCAGATAATCTCTCTTTTGGTGAGTGACTTCACCCCAGAGTGAGTCCACCCCACCCACAGTGCTGCCCACACTCAGGCACCAGCGATGGGCCTGAGTCATCTAAAGTCCAGAGACCCGAGGGGCTTCCAGGTAGTGGGAGATATCAGGAGCTCCGGGGATCAAAGCCCCCATCCTGCCCCAGCCCCTCAGAGCAGATCAGAGGAGTGACTTCCATCATGACAGGCTGAGACAAAGCGAGGCTGGTCCTGTCCCTGGGGGCCGAGACGCACGTCTATAGACTGGCTGATTGGGACCTCCACAGGAGTCCACGCTGGGCACTGGCTGGGGAGTCTTCAGGGCACATCCAGGAGGAAGAGGCAGTTCACAGAAGCAACAGAGGCCACGCAGTGACTTTCGCTCATGACCTTCACTCTCTTTGCCAGTGGCCATAAAGGCGAGGAGCCCCTCTGGCTTCTAGCTGTCTATGATTTGGGAGGGTTTCTTCAGTAGACAAAAAGGTCATCTGCTATCCGTTAATTTCAGAAGATTGCTTTTTCTTCCAGGGCCAAATAATTCATTTTTTGAAAGTAGAACAGAGATTGCCCAATGGTGTCAGTGTTTAAAATGTCCAAGTATAGAGAACGAAGAAAAACAAAATGAATGGAGCTGTCCCCAGAAATGGGAGAGAAAGTGCTCCCCTAGTCACTCCTGGTGCAGAAGGCTAGGCCAGTCCATGAGGAGAGCTGACACAGGATATGGGCTCTTTTGCCTAAAATAGAAGGCAGAGCCCCAGGCATCTCAAATTCTGCCAGGATACGTGTGCGTGTTTGGGGGAGCGTCAGAAGAGGGGAGGACAGGCGAGGGAAGGAGAGCCAGATCAGCTCCACCCACCAGTGTCCCCCAACCTCACTGTGCTTGGGAATCACTGGCACACTGCAGATTCTTACCTGGTCCCCAGAGAGTCTGCATTCCTCACAACTTCCAGTTGACGAGGACTCTGCAGAGTAGTCACACTCTGAGCAGTAAGGCCCTAGCCCAACTCTGTCCTCCAGCTGCTGGAGGGGTTGTGACAGGAGCCAGAAGAGCTGCCATGCACAACTGCGAATGGCGCAGCGGCTGGGAATTCTGCAGGATCTTTTAAGATGATGATAATGGTTTCCCTCCGGAAGCTCCAGTGCCTTTGGGTGGCCCCCAGACATGCCACCCCACTCTGGCTCCACAGGAGGTGCCGGTGGAGTCCACTGGCACTGAAGCTCTTTCTGAAACATTGGCCTAGAGGCCCCAAATTTAACCCTGCACTACTGCTTAGGACGGCAGGAGTGGACCAACGAGGGATGAGGTGGCACTGTGGCCACTCCACCCTAAAAAGTTCATTCCGTGTGTGGGCACGGTGCCACCTCCATCCTTTTGTGGCTTTCCCACATTCCTGAGATGAATTCATAAGCAGGACCAATTCTGTCTATTTAAATGAAAAAAAAATCTGATTCACACATAGTAAGCCATTTAGTCTACTGACCTTTTTATTTTCATTTGCAAACAACTGGCAGAAATCCAGTCCTGAGCTTCACCCACCTCAGAGCACCCTTGCAGTCAGGTGAGGCCTGCAGGCCCTGCCTCTGCGGCTCGCCATGCCATGGAGCACTACCTTCCATGCGGCTCTAGTGTCTGTGGTGGCTCTCATCCCATCAAAAAACATTTGTTCTCCAATAAGTGCCATTAAAATACCTGTGCATACCGCACTTCCCAATCAACTTGCGTTTCAAAATCATAGTAAAAGACTCTCTCAACAGGTTTAGCTGGAAGGGTATTGTCAAGAGATTATGACAGGACATGTTGAAAAGCGCAACAAAGAAACCCCTTGTTGTACTTTAAGAATTTCTAGATACTTCTGCAATTCCAAGACCTTCTGTCCATCACTGGCCTCCAGCCATGCTGCTTTCCAGTAGGTAGTGAGGTTCAGCGGCAAGGTCCTAATTTCTAAATTGTCCTCTAAATTCAATGATATCCGCACTGGCCAACGGGGCCTGAGTGAGACGTCAGACCCCAGAGGGAACTTGGAGTGAGGTTGGGGCGTGTCGGGAAGAATGCATGTGCTGTGAGGGTGCTCCAGGTAAACATTCCTCTTCCTTCCTCTCAGAAGCTATCGTCTTGGCAATCTCCCAAAGCTCAGTCTCACATGTGATTTGTTCGCTCGTTTGTTCAGCCAGTGTCCTGAGTGCCTTCAGCGTGGCAGATGCTGGCTGAGGCACTGGGTAGACGCTGCTGTGTGAAACAGATCCGGCCCTTTCTCTGCCTGGTCTCAGTCATGTAGTGTCTGGTCTCCAGAGATGTCCCCTAAGGAACTTGCTTGGTGTGTGTACTCCGATGTGATCCCTCCCCCTGAACTGGGGCTGGCTCTGTGACGCCAGCGCAATGTGATGGAAACTTCCAGAAGCATTAGAAGTCCTACAGCTGCCATTTTGCTTTCTTGGGGTTCTGCTCTGGTGAAGGTAGCTCCCAAACATCAGGTCTGACCACCCCAAAACTGCCATGCTATGAGGAAGCCCAAGCTAGCTATGTTGGGAGGCAGTGTGGAAAAAGAGGGTGCCATCCACCCCATGCTCTGGCCAGCCCAGCTGGTGGGGGAGATGCCATCTTGCACATCCCTTCCCCAGGGGAGGTGACATGGAGGAGGTGAGGGAACCTGGCCCCAGGAGCCATCCCAGCCAGCCCTGGAGTCTAAGCTGCCCCAGGTGAGATGGCTCTGCCCAAATTCCTGACCCATAAAATCACGGGCATAAATGCCACTATTGCATTTTATGCCACTCACTTTTGGAAGTAAATGTTATGCAGTAATAGATTTCCAAAGCAAGTCTGGTGGTAGACATGAAGAGGTAACTAGTCACACAAACAAATGTAAGGTGATATTTGTGCCAGTGATGTAAAAGAACAGAAGGTAGTTATCTAGGCTCGAAACCAGAGACTTCCCTAGTCAGAGAAGTCAGGGAAGACTTCCTGAAAGAAGTGATATATGACATTAAATCTGAAACCAGTAGACAGGGCTGCAAGTGGAGGGAACAGCAGGTGCAAATGCCCTGGGGTCAGAGAGCACAGGGGCCCTGATTGCAGGGTGCAGAGGGCCTGGGCAGAGAGCACAGGGGCGTGGGGACAGAAGAAAGGCTTTCATCTCATCCTGAGAACCCAGGGAGGCTGTTAGGGAGCGCTACACAGGGTGGGGACACATCGGGTCTGCAAAGACACTCCTGGCACACCAGGGTCAGATCCAGCAGCTTAGTGGAGCTTCCCAAGACAAGCAACTGAGATGCAAAACCACACAGAGCAGGCTCCGGGGCCTGCAGGGCCAATGGCGGGACAGAGAGCCCTGGACATATTTCACCTGAGGCCAGATGTCTCCCTGGGCTTGTGGATGACTCATTGTAAAGAAGCACGTATATAAATGAGAAAACCAAGAGCTTTGAGAAGACACCCCTCTCCACTGACTCTGCCACTTAAGAGCTGCCTGGTCCCTCAGCCCCTAGAAGGCAAGGGCTTGCTGTCAGCCTGAGTGCTGTGACGGCTGCGAGCGGGACCCCTCCCCACCCCCCCATCATCCCTACCCGCAGGACAGATGGCAAGGTTTGCTCATCCCTGGTCTCCACCGGTGCCACCACCACCCCTCAGAGTGCACAGAGCATATGACATGGTGAGCGGTGCCGGGACGCAAGGAAGACCCTTTGCCCCTAACCTTCTGAGGAGCAGCGTGCCGCCGTGTGCTCTCTGCCCAAGCAGAAGCCTCTGTCCTGTGAGAGGGTTCGTGGTTGAAACCAGAGGAATCGTGACCTCAGAAGGGGGGTGGGGGTGCAGGGAGGAACCACAGAAAGGGCTGGGACCAGCATCTGGCATGGCCAGGGTAGTTAGTGCCGACGCTGTTCTGTGAGGCCCCTTCCCTCCTCAGGCCTCCCTGACCCAGTTAAAGGGGTGGCCAAGTCATGGCGAAAACCCTCTGGTTAACCCTGTGGGCGTTTGTGGTTGAGCACCATGAGGTAAACCCATTATCAGTCCTCAAAAGCCTGTGGAAGATGAGGCAACACTGCAGGTACAGTGCTGGTGGGAGGCCCCCAAGGTCCAGCTGTGAGGCCACCCCAAAAGCAGGGCCAGGCATAGAGTGTACCTTCTCAGCTCTGACCAGAAGCCCTAACTTCAAACATGAGCTCTGTCTTCGATTCTTGGTTCCTCCCAATGCAGCTCATCTGGTTTAAAGGTGCCATTCAAACTTGGCTTCTCAGAGAACGGCCTGTGGTCCAGGTGCCCTGGGCTGTTGCTCATGCTGCAGAGATGGGTCCGGAGGTGGCCTGGGGTCCTGCATTTCAGTGAGCTCTCCGGGGAACTCCCAGGTTCTGTTAGAAAGAAGGCCTGGCCTGGACTCAGCGTTCTGCCTTCTGACAGCAGCGGCTGTCAATTCCAGACACAGACCACCCGCCCCCACCCAGGTGTCCTGCAGCTGGAAAGGTTCATAAGAGTTCACCCTCTTTTCTGAGAAACCTAACCTCACACACTCTGCTGAGCTCGTCCAAGTCCCTGAGCCAGACCCTTGGCAGGGCCCGCCCAGGAGGGACAGTTCACTGCCTGTCTTATTGATGAGTTGGGTGCAGTCCGACCCCTCTCCACCATCAGCAGCTGCTCTCCCAGCCTGGCAGGCAGCCAGGGGAGCACTCAGAGCCACTCCGTCCACTGCCAGGGCTGCCCAGCAGGGTGGAAGCCACACAGCTCTTTCCCGTTGTCGAAGGCGGCAGTCAGGCTGGGTGCTGTGTGTCCTGTGGAACCTGTGTGCAGACCTGTGGCACATGGACAGCTCCCCTCACATACTCCACCTCCCATTCACTGTCCCTCTGACGCATGGCTCTTCTACTTTCTCTCAGTGACCGGCCCCACGCATTTCCCGAGCATCATCGCCACCTCGGTGTGCTCTGAAGGTCAGGCCCTTGTGGTGCTTACCCCTTACTTGTGACCCCATTGGGAAAAGGACTCTGGTCTGACCTGAGCCTATGCAGATGGCTGAAAGGCACAGAGTAGACACCTGTGGCTGCCTGGATCCCACCTGCATCGGCACCCCCATCTAGTCCCCTGAGACCTGGCCTGGAACCACAGGGGGTGCCCCTGCATGGAGTTGTGGGTAATACCCCAGATTCCTGTTCCAGGGAACCCCTGGACCTGCCCATGCTATCCAGTATTGGACAAGGCTCCTGGGGTCTGTTGTCCTTGTCCCTGTCCCCTCATCGACCAGCTCTTCTGGGACAATCTCCCAGATTAATTATTTGCACCCAATGCCGACCTCAGCTCTTCTTGAGGGGAAAGCCTCAGCCCACGTCATGCCTCCCACAGGCTCCCAACAGAAGCAAGTTGCTTCAAGAGCCCAGGATTTGCCCCAACTCTGTGGTGGACACGGCACCCTCTCCGCAACGTCCAGGGACAGGCTGCCCCCGGCGAGGGACAGGGAAGAGCAGGCAGGTTGCACAGGCAGAGGGCTAATGGGGAGGGCCTGCTCTTGTGGACCTAGGGAAAGGTGAGCAAACTCTCCTTCTTAGGAGGCAAGACACCATCCTCCACTCTGAGTCCTCCACTCCAGTGGCCGGTAGGATTTCCTCCCCCGGGTCCCTGGTCGGAAACAGCGCTACGTGGCATCAGACTCCCGAGTTCCCTCCATCCCCAGTGCAGGAGGATGAGTCACTCCTTCCTCCTCGGCAGGAACGAACCTACCAAATGCCTCCTAACCACTGACTCAGTGCCCAGAAATGCCATTTTTAGAGCTTTGCCGGGGGCTCAGTGCCAGTGAATCGGAAATTCTGTACTGAAGTGAATTTGCAGAAGCTCTGCTTCCTTGGAAGCAGAAAGGAAGGGAAGGAGACACACGATGGGATGAGGCCGCCACACAGGCCTATAGCCCGGCCCCTCCAAGTGGGGTCAGGGCCTGCAGCCTGCAAGCGACCCAGTCCAAGGGGGTCTGCAGGGGCAGGACCAGGCCTGCATGAAGCGTCTGCACAAGTCTGTCTCTGTCTGTCTCTGTGTCTCTTGCTGTCTCTCTCTGCTTCAGGTGACACATAATCAAAAGTGTCCACTTTGGTACAGCCTGAGGCGTGGGGATGGGGGACAACACTCAGAGAC